>CM037587.1:18315963-18915963 GCA_021018995.1 Chloranthus sessilifolius | reverse complement strand
GAGTTAAATAATTTATGCCTTGCTTAGTGTAGAATTATGGTGAATGTGTAAAAGATAAACAAACTGTGGTTTGGAATGAACAAACAAATCTGAAGAACAAAATTTTAAACCATAGACCTAGAGAAATTCAAGGGTCGAATTTGGACTTTTAGGGCATGATGAAATTTTAGGAATTCGAGGGTCGAATTTATTTTCGACCATCGAATTTAAAATTCGACCATCGAAAATAAATTCGAGGGTCGAATTTTGCCCTATTTTTTTTTTTTTGGTTTTTGAAAACTTTTGGAAATTATTTTTGGGAGTCTTTTTGTTGACTTTTTGGTATTAATTAACACCTTTGGGGTTAATTATTGTAGGTTTTGTGATAGAGGTCCTTTGTGAGGACTGCTTGGCCTATGTTTGGATTGAACTAAGTCGAGGTAGGGGAACCTTAAACCTAATTTGCATTATATTATAAGTTTTGGTTATTTGTTGCAAGCATTGAAATCTAAATTTTGATAAACCTCACATGATTAAGAACTCCAAAACTTTGATATAAGAACTCATAAATTGGAACTTCCGAACTTCATTTTCGAATGTGAACTTTGAATTAGAACTCCGAAAATCCAAAAAATGTATTAATTACATAACATACGATATGTTTAGCATTGCATTTGATTTGAGGCACATACGAACGAAACCCTAGATCCTACCAAAGGTGTTGACGGTAAATTCAGTTTGGCGCAAGTTGCCCTCATTACGTAGGTGCTTGTTGTACTTTCAAAAAAGGGTTCATGAACGACGATGGTCAAAAGGGTTTTCCATCGATGATACTCGTGCTCTCATGCTAGTATGAAATTTGAGAGATTATTTTTAAGTTATAAATTTAAGATAAGAAGCATGTTAATTCAGAATTTAAAAACATCAGAACATCAGCTTATTGGAATCATATTTTGGCCTTCGATTTTTGAACTGGAAATTAGGAATCAAAGCATCTTTTGAAAACCATATCTGATCTGATTTTGTCTTTGAAAATCCTTTACTTGTATTAAAATACAAATGGATATGCTTCCTCTATTGAGCTTCGATGTTAGCTCACCCCGACTATATGTCACAAAAGTCTTTGAGGCGGACTTGGGATCTGAAGATCTGGATCTGGAAGACTCTGACTATATTCCTGAGGAGGAATTGGAGACTCCAGCGGAGGAATTCTTTCCTTGATCTTGACTCGTTCTTTTGGTACTTTTGGGTTTAGAATTAAATGAATATTGGACCCTAGGCCTTTATTTTGTCTTTTTGGATATCACTTGAGGAACCATCATTAGGAACCACTATTTTAGGGGTTGGATTGGCCATCATCGATGGTTCTTTCTGGTTCCTTAGGGTGATATATTTTTTTGATTGAACTTTTGTTCTTACTTATTTTTTTTCTATGCCTCTGTTTTGACTTATACTTATGCTTATACTGCCAGCTTCTATTGTTACGGCTTATTGAGAAATCAATAAGTTGATGAACCGGCCTTTCCTATACCTTTAAGGATTGGAAAAGTCGGGTCGTCACAGTTGGTATCAAAGCTAGGCTCTAGGTTCAGAGTCTTAAGACTAAGGGCATGATTGTCTTTACAATCAATACTGATCTATTGTTATTGTTCTTCAATAATGACAGATCAGCATGACTCCATGGTTCAGAGACAGGGGTAGAGGTAGATAGGGGCCTAGAATGGCTCGCATTGAGGAGATTGATGAGGGCATAGGTACCTCGTGAGGGAGAGATAGAGTGGCTATTGTTCCTAATGCTGATCCGTTGGAACCTAGTAGAGGTGGAGGAAATGTTGACCAAGTATTGGCGGCTTTGGCCACCAATATGGCTCAGCAGACTGCGGCAATGGATCGGCAGATGGAGTTGCTGGCAGCCAGGAATCAGCCAGGGGGTTTTGCAGAGTTCAAGAGGATGAGACCTCCTACTTTCTCGGGGCAGACAGATCCCATAGAGGCCGAGGGATGAATCGACGAAATGGAGAAAATCTTTGAGGTGTTGCAGTGCACCGATGTTGAGAAGGTACGCTGGGCAACCTTCAAGCTATTAGGTGAGGCCAATCTTTGGTGGAAATCTGTATTCAGGACTCGGGAGCAGGACTACCCCAACACTCCATGGACTTGGGCAGAGTTTATGGAGACATTTAACGATTAATATTTTCCAAAGATCGTGCGAAATCAGTGGGAAGTCTAGTTCATTAAGCTGGAACAGAATGAGATGTCAGTACGCGAGTATGGCACAGAATTTGATAGGCTTGCACGATTCGCACCCTTACATGTGGCCACTGAGTGGATGAGGGCCCAGAAATTTCAGAGGGGCTTGAGGCTAAACATTCAAGAGAGGGTGTTGATGTGGGAGATGGAGACTTATGCGGGTTTCATGTCAAAGGCTCTCATTGAAGAGGAAGACATCCAGAAGCTGTATCTGAGGCGAGAATAGGAAAATAGAAACTAGTTTGGCCAGGGACAGTCGAGTGCATCTGAGCAGGTGAACAAAAAGTCGAGGTTCTCGAAACCTCCTCACTATCCTATTCAGCCATCGTATTCCAAGCCGGCTGTTACGTCGGGACCTGTATCTTCTTCCTATCAGCGACTGTAGAGTTCTTCACCAGTGCAACCTTTCAAAGTTGGGAGCACGACTGCGAGCGAAGCTTTTGTAGCTCAGGGATCATCCCATGGACCAGTAGTTACTCCTGTTCCTACTCCAGCATGTACACGATGTGGGAAACCACATAAGATGGAGGATTGCCGAAGGAACACTGGAGGATGTATCAGATGCAGACAGGTTGGTCATATGATTAGGGATTATCCTGATGCAGATAAGGGAAAGACTACATCAGTCTCTATGCAGAAATCGGCGTGACCTACTATTCAAGGTCGAGCCCAAACGTCGAATGACGTGATCCATGGTATCATTAAAGTTCAGATTGTCAATTCTTGCATTAATTAATATTGATGGCAATTGTGAATTCATTAAAGAACCTTCTAAAAGCTAATATCATTGCATTTAATTAATGATAAAATTCCTAGTAAAAGGTACCCTTTTGTTGAGTCGTGAAGGCGAATTGAGTAAAACAGAAGCACGAGCTTTGATAGACCCCGGGTCTACACACTCGTTTATCACTCCTCTTTTCTCCGAGAAGTTGGGTATTGCTTCCAACCCCTGGCTTTCATCTTGGATGTGAAATTCCTACGGGAAGCTTGGTGAGAACGGATACAGGGTGTCAGCCAGTCATCGTGATGGTTGATGATCATGAGACAGTGACCGACATGATTAGGTTAAGCATGGAAGGGTTCGACGTGATTCTCGGGATGGATTGGTTGGCGACATATCACGCGAGTGTGGACTATCTACGAAATATCGTGACTTTCTGACCGCCAAAGCAAAAATCCTTTCGATTTAGTGGAGTGAAATTGAAGGTTGCCCCGCTTGTTTCTGCTATTCGGGCTGAGCGCATGATGAGGAACGGTTGTAGTGACTACCTTGCTTACTTACAAGATCATAAAGAAGAGAAGTTGGATATTGCTCTTATCATGATTGCTTGTGAGTTTCCTGATGTTTTCCCTAAGGACTTACCTGGGTTGCCACTTGATCGAGAGATCGAGTTTGCGATCGAGTTAGCGCAGAGTACCAAACCTTTGTCTAAGGCACCATATCGGATGGCACCTACAGAGTTGAAAGTGTTTAAGGAACAGCTACAGGAGCTGTTAGATAAAGGCTTTATTCACCCGAGTGTTTCTCCTTGGGGAGCACCGGTACTTTTTGTGAAGAAGAAAGACGGATTGATGCGTCTATGCATTGATTATCGCCAGCTCAACAAGGTGATGGATAAGAATCATTATCCACTTCCATGGATAGATTACTTGTTTGATCAATTGCAAGGTGTAAAGTTCTTCTCGAAGATTGATCTGTGGTCAACCTATCACCAACTGAAGATCAAGGCAGAAGATATATTCAAGACTACATTTCGTACGCGATATGGCCACTATGAGTTCTTAGTGATGCCATTTGGGTTGACAAATGCTCCTGCATCGTTTATGAATCTGATGAATCGGGTGTTCAAGCCACATCTAGACAAGTCTATGGTAGTTTTAGTAGATGACATCCTCATCTATTCAAAAACTAGAGAGGAGCATGTGTAGCATCTACGAGTGGCTCTTCAAACACTGAGGGACCATCAGCTATATGCTAAACTCAGCAAGTGTGAGTTTTGGCTCGATCAGGTCAGTTTCTTGGGCCACGTCGTCTCTAAGTTAGGTATATCTGTTGATCCTACAAAGAATGACTCATTGGTGAACTGAGAACAGCTGACGACGGTTACAGAAGTTCGTAATTTCCTTGGTCTGGCAGGGTACTATTAGAGATTTGTCGAGGGTTTCTCAAAAATATCTGGTCCGCTTACACAGTGTACTAGGAAGAATGCGAAGTTTGATTGGACAGAGCAGTGCGAGCAAAGCTTTCAAGAGCTGAAGCAGAGATTGACTACAACACCGATGCTTGCTATACCTTCAGGCAGTGGAGGCTTCGTAGTGTACAGTGATGCATCTTATGGCGGATTAGGCTATGTGCTTAATCAACACGAGCGGGTCATTGCATATGGTTCTAGGCATTTGAAGGACTATGAGAGAAATTATCCTATGCATGATCTCGAGTTAGTAGCAGTTATTTTTGCCCTAAAGATCTGGAGACATTACCTCTACGGTGAGATATTCGATATATTCACTGATAACAAGAGTCTCAAGTACCTATTCACTCAGGGCTTGAATATGTGGTAGCGACGATGGATGGAGTTCTTGAAAGACTATGATTGCTTGATATAGTACCATTCAGGAAAGGCGAATGTCATTGCTGATGCTCTAAGTAGAAGGTCTTCAGCACAGTTATCACATCTTGTCAGTCGGATACAGAGATGGAAGCTATTGGAAGATATGGCTTTAGGCAGCTCACGGTTTGATGCGAAAGGCTCGGGAGTATTGATGGCTACACTTGTACTGCACCCTACGCTCTTCGAGAATATCAAGAAGCTTTAGATGACAAACGATGAGCTGATGGTGATTAGGAGGGATGTGCTTAATGGAAGCAAGAAGGATTTCTCCATTCGAGCAGATGAGACTTTTTTGTTTCGAGACCGAGTATGTATACCAACGAGTACTGAGGTACGGGAAACCATTTTGGAAGAGGCTCACAAATCGATGTATGCCATGCATCCCGGTAGCACCAAGATGTATCAAGATTTGATGAAGAGCTTCTGATGGAGAGGGTTGAAACGTGACGTCGTTGAGTACGTATCGCAATGCTTGGTTTGTCAGCAAGTTAAGGTTGATGATCAAAATCCAGTAGGGTTATTGCAACCTTTACCTATACCCGAGTGGAAATGAGAAGCCATTTCGATGGATTTTATCTTGAGTTTGCCGAAAACACTAAGGAAGAACAATGTCATCTGGGTCATTGTCGATCGGCTAACCAAGTCTGCTCATTTCCTACAGTACAATACTACGTATACAACAAGTATACTTACAGAGTTATACCTCAAGGAGATTGTTCGACTGCACAGTATACCGGCTAGTATTGTGTCCGACAGGGATCCGTTGTTTACTTCATAGTTTTGGCAGCGGTTTTGAGAAGGAATGGGTTCTCGTCTCTACTTCGGCTCAGCATTTCACCGACATACCGATGGTCAGACTGAGCGAGTGAATTAGATCATTGAGGACATGCTGAGAGCTTGCATGTTAGATTTTTATGGGTCATGGGACCAACACTTACCTCTGATCGAGTTCTCTTATAACAATAGTTTTCAAGCTAGCATCGGTATGGCACTGTTCGAGGCTTTATATGGACGGCGGTGCAGATCTCCACAAAACTGGGAAGAAGTGGGTGAGAAGCTCATTATCGAACCTGAGATTATAGAGCGTACGATCGAGACAGTTCGGTTGATTCACGAGAGACTACGTGTAGCTCAGAGTCGTCAAAAGAGCTATGTCGATCTCAACCGACGACTTATGGATTTTTGGTAGGCTTACATAAGCTTACGTGCATTTCTTCAATTAATATGTCTTTACACGATAATATTGTCGCTAACACATACCTTTTAGGTCGGCGACAATGTGTTTGTTCGAATCTCGCCTGCGAAAGGCGTTATGCGATTCAACAAACGAGGGAAACTGAGTCCTCGGTACGTTGGGCCCTTCGAGATATTAGGCCGAGTCGGAGAGGTTGCATACCGCGTGGCGCTACTGCCACAATTATCCAGCATGGACAACATCTTCCATGTGTCCGTGATGTGCAAATACATATGCGACCCGACTCACATGCTTAATTACCAACACATCGAGCTTCAAGATGGTTTGACGGTGATCGAGGACCCGATTCAGATTTTGGATCGCAAGGAGCAGATCCTACGCACTAAGAGGATCCCTTTGGTCCTCGTACAATGGTGGAATCATACACCAGAGGAAGGCACCTGAGAGCGAGAAACTGAGCTCTGAGAGCAATTTCCAAGCCTGTTTGATTGACTTTTTGGGAGATTGTATATTGGATGTCTGAGAAATTTGGGATTTTTGATGTACTTGTCTTTTATATATACAAATTTGGAGGTGCAATGTATTTTTCTGTGTCTGTATAAATTCGGTGTGACAACTTTTATATTTTCCTACTTGAAAAATATAAATTTTTTTTTGGCAATTATACCAAACGTGTAATGACCCAGAAAATTTGAACCAGAAACTAATCGCATCGATGTACGTGCTTGGCACGGAAATTGAGATAGAAAATTTAAAACTTTGAAAATAATATTAATAGAAATAATATTAGCCTATAAGTAGGTTAGTTCACGTATGAAAACCCGTTTCGATCCGAGTTGAGTGCGATGTCGAGACGGTACACTACGCCGTATCGACATGTTGGTGTTTCACACCGAAATCAAAATTAGAGATGCAACTGAAATATCTAAGATATTTCAGTTGGTACCTTATAAGAGAAGGAAGGGAGAGGTAGAGGAAGTTCTTCTTCTTCTTCTTCTTCTTCCCCTTGCCCTAGTTACTCTAACAGCTAAGGAGTCTGTAGCTAGGTAGGTTTTCAAGAGGGTTTTTGTATAAAACAGGGTTAACAAGATTGAAAGGTGAGTTTCCTAAGCTAGGGTATGTAGAGAGACCAATGGATTAAGCTTAGGTATGGGTTGTGTGTGTGTGAAGTCTATGCATGCTGAACCAGAGCTAAAAGGTTGCTCGTCGAACTCGGATCGGTGATAAACTCCGAGAGCTTGATCCGAAACCCTCTTCCGGAGTGATTTGCCGAAACCCCGAAAGGGCCCACATAGAGGTGAGCTCTCTTGTTTAAAATGGGCAGTTGGATGCCCTAAATGTAGGATCTGTATGAATATTTAAGATTTTAATGGATTTTTGGAAGGAAAAGTAAGTTAGAAAAATTTGTTAGGTGAACTCCATTAATGACTGAAAATTCGTCATTATTGATCGATCAACAAGGTGTTGATCGATCACTGAGTGTGCAATTGATCGATCAACAAAGTGTTGATCGATCACTAAGTAGGGAATTGATCGATCAACAGTGGTGGTGATCGATCAATTTATATATCTGATAAAAGGAACATTAATGGCAGAGAGTTGGTGAGTTTGGGTTAATATTGGTGATCGATCAACAAGGTATTGATCGATCAATTGACTGGGTATTGATCGATCAACAGTAGTGGTGATCGATCAACACAGAGCCCATTGATCGATCAACCAACATGGTGATCGATCAATGGTGTAAAATATATATAAACAGTTGTGCTTTGGTGATCGATCAACAAGGGTGTTGATCGATCAATAAAGAGTTCATTGATCGATCAACAAGGTATTGATCGATCAATAAACCCTGTTTTCAGACAGTTAGAAAATGTATAGGTAAGAACCACTGGACATTGTGCCAGTTCATGATCTGTCACTCTAACACCTAGAGTAACATGTTTATGGTCTAGGATCAGACTGAGATGCCTTGAAAAAGCTTTGGATTTGCTTAGAAGGAGCTTGATCCGAGGTAGGGGAATTCAACCGAAATTGTATTTATTTTTGATCTCATGGATTACATCTGTCATGCATATCTCAGCATAGTTTAATTCTGTTTTAAAAGCATGTTTAGCATATGTATGAGCATTCTATTCTGTACTTGATCCGACATTTGATATCCGTATCTGAAATCTGAATTCTGTTAAGTATGATAAGTATGCATGTGATTTGAGGTTTAATATTCAGTAAAAATCCCACCGACTCGGCGGTATATCCGTTTCAGGCACACTTGTGCATTTGCTTTGTAATCCTCGGCACAATTGCACTCCATGTGTGAGGCATTGTTGCAATTCCGAAATTGTTCATGTGAACGACGATGGTTGGGATTATCCATCGGACCAAATCTGGCTACCACGTGCTATACTCACGGGAGTTACTTAAGTATACTACACTAAGTCATTATATGTTGTATTCATCAATTCTGTACTGTTTTGGATAAATGTCTCATGTTTTATACATCTGTTGCATATCTTCAGTTTTGTTCTTTGATGACCATGTTATACAATTAGAATGCAATTTTATTTGGAATTCTTCTATTGAGCTAGGATGTAGCTCACCCTGTTTTGTAAACATTTAGGTTCTGAGGCGGTGACTCCTGCGAGAGCGATCGGACTATCGGCTGATCACGAGGTGAGGTTGAGACGAGAGGCAGACGTCGGTGGCGACTTTTACCCATAGACTGGGTATAGCTTAGACATTTTGGGGTTCTATGTTTGTTTGGAGACTTTGGATTATGTGTGCCTGGTGGCCACTTTTATATTAAATTTTTGTAGATATTATATTTCTTTTATAGTGTTATTATACATTCTATCAGAACTATCATTGGGAACCATTGTTTGGGTGATGGATGTCTGTCACCGATGGTTCTTTTTGGTTCCTTTTTGAGGATGTATACTTTTTACATTTATAAATGAAGGTTATCTATTGTTCTTACTTTTAGATTGATTCATTAGATGACTCTACTTACCGCTGTGGGATTTTATCTGTATATTTTCGCTTTATATACAGATATTGTGTGATTTGTCCTAGGGATCATCCAGAGCATGATCCTGATGGCACGGATTTCTGAGCACAGAAATTCGGGGCTGTCACAAAACGGGTGGATGTTTACTCTCACTAATTGACGTATGAATCCTTGGGATAAATAGAAATTTCCTCGGGTAAATTCTTAAGCCGAAATATAATTTTGCACTTACGTAATAGTCAAGTTCAAGGTGTAACATAAAAATGCCCAAGGGAAGTCAATTTGGACCCAAAACTATAGCCAAACTTCAAAGATTTTGATATTTGGAAAGAAATTTCAAATCGATAAATTCGAGGTCGAAAGTGAAAATGGAGGGTCAAATTTCCATGAATAGTGCACAACCAGTTTGGGGCCAAATTTCAGGCCTGAGAAGCTTTACCACATTCGATGGTCAAATTTGAAATCGAGGGTCGAATTTGTCAGGTTAAGTAAGGTTCTGTTTTGGGGTTTTATCATTTCGAGCATTTGAAGCAGAGGTCTAAACTAGGGTTTTCGAGCATTTTTTTGGGGTTCCTGCTATTTTCTTCCACATTTTAGCCGAGATCAAGGGGGATTTCACTCGGATTGGCTTGGGGGTTTTGATTGCTTGGTTAAGAAGCATCTTGTGGGGATTCTAAAGAGGTAAAACTTTCTTCATCTTGTGTTTTTGGTCGATTTTCTTGTGCTTTTCTGTTTATTCTGTGTTTTGTTTAATGGAACGAAAGGAACAAACCCCAGTTAGGGTCCCTACATCAAAGAGACCAGCTTCTAAGGCTGCGTCTTCAAGCCGACCTAAACATCCCCCACAACAGCTGATTCCAACACCTGTTCCACCCATGCCCCCACAATCCGGGAACAGCCCAGTGAGTTTTGGGGTGTTAAAGGTTTTGTTGATGTGTGGATCTTCGATCCCGAACTCTTCGATCAACAGTAAACTACCCAATCGGCTTCTAATTACCTTGAAAAAGCCCAATTAACCTCTCTGTTGCAACCTTTACAGACACACTGCTATCCTTGCTTAGTACGCTTATTTTATCAGCGTATGCGAAGGGAGGACGGCAAGAAAATCTACACCGCCCTTGACGGTCGGGACTACGCCTTTGACCTAGATGACATTGCCATGGCAATGCGGTGCCCGAACAAACACTCACCAACCATGGGTCTGGCTCCTCCCCACCCTAAATTTGTCACGGTTCATGCGGTCATCACACAAATGACCCAAGGTAAACATCGGTCCAGCAAGGCAAACACACGCTCTCAAATGCCCGAGACAATGTGGATGTTGGACGTCATTTTTAAGGCCACCCTTTACCCTTTCGAACATAAATCGGAGCACCGGGGCCCCATTCAGTAGATTTTGTTTTCCGCATTTAAAGAGAGTTGGTTCAATGCCTCAGAAATCTTTTTTAAAGGTATTATTAAGACTCGTGAGAAAATGGGAAAGAAAGTGAAGACACCGGCGAAGGGCATTCCCTATGCTCGCTTGGTTTCAGTGATGATTAAGAATTATAGAGCAGGACCAACCTATGAGATTCCCCCTACTGAGCCACGGACCACGGCCAGTCTCAAACCTTATAACTTAGTCAATTGGGGTTGGACCTACAATCGATTGATCAAGGCTCCCAATGGTGCGGTGGTTCCTGATGAGGATGAAGACGAGGATGCAGAGCACGCAGCAGCATAGCCTGTCGTTCCTGCGCCCGATCAGGCCCCACAGGCTAATGTCCTCACCCTGTCAGCGTTTACTCACCAGATGACTTCCATGAGTCAACAGATACAGGAACTGACTCAACATACCACCTCTATGAGCCGCGAGTTGCAGATAGACGGGGGCGCTCACATACCTGATGTAGCATGCTTTTCTCGATGACTATGCGACCTACGTGGCCGACATTCGGGCGTTGGTTCACCACCCTTCTACATCGAGAGCAGGTCCCAGTGTCCCTACAGATGAGGGTGACGACGGCATCGATGATGATGATGCTGATGGTGGAGACGAGGACCAGGCTTCAACTGGTCCGGCTACTGAGGCAGAGGATTAGCTCAGCCAGGGTGCTGTTATGATTACTTTTTGATTGGTTCTTATGGATTGTACTTATTCCATGGATTATCTAGAACCCGATGGTTCTACTTTTATTACACTTTATAATTTTTGTTGTTATCTTTTGATGGTTCGTTTTGTTATATTTTTGTATCTGGGTTATCCGATCATAGGGTGTGTGGCTTATGGATGTGTGGTTACTTATGTCTCCTTTCGTCTTTGCTTATCGTTATACATTATGGGGTTCTATATGTGGCTATACGTTTGTTATGCTTCGATCTATTCATTTTTTGTGATTTTTTGTTTTATGCTCTTTGCATTTTCTCTTTGTGCACCATGAGTCACGATGAGGTTGTTTCCTAGGACGTGACACTCAGGGTGTAGGCATCCATATACGGATGTAATCCACTATGGCCCTTCGGGTCCACATGCAGTGCATCCAGGTTACTATGGATCCCATCCCTTGACTTGCATGCCCTGTGAGGCCATCGCACTGTGCTCATGTATTTTTTGTACTACGGGTGGGTTTTCTTTTATCAATCTGTTGGTGTGTCTTTTACATTTTCGAGGACGAAAATTCCTAAGGATGGGAGAATGTAATATCCCTGATATTTTGGACCTTATTTCGGTTACCTCTATAAGTGTGCCCAAAAAATTTATGGGACGAATCTGGTTTAATTAGATAGGTTAGGGTATGAGATGGAATGTGACCATAGGATTTTTATTTCAGATTTGTGGAAGTTTTGCTTTTAGTAACACATACGCTGAGTAATTTGTATGCGCTTAACACTGGAAATAGTTTCAATTTAAGTAGATAGGATTGTAACTTAAAAAAATCTAGATATTATTTGGGTTGCAATTATTATTATAATAGGGAGGAGTGGAGGAGAAGTTGCATCTCCCTCCCTCACGTATGAGCCTGAATTTGAACCCTTTGCCTCTTTTCTTGGATCTTAGATCCCTTGTGATTGAAACTTTCCCTCCCCATCTCAACCATTGAATAGCCTTGTATGGGATTTCTGATCAGTTTAAGCTATTAAGAGAGAAGGATAGGGGAGAGAGGATAATTCGGTGGATGTTATGGTCTCTTACTCTTGAAGCAAGGTTTGGGATGGAGTGATTTTTGGGGTCCAATTGTTTTGTTGGTTGTTCCGGTGGTTGAATTTGGTGGAACGGGAACCAAAGGACATAACTTCAAAGAGGTAAGCCTTTAAACCCCTTTGAGTAAAATAATTTATGCCTTGCTTAGTGTAGAATTATGGTGAATGTGGAGAAGATAAACAATTTGTGATTTAGAATGAACAAACAAATCTGAAGAACAAAATTTGAAACCACAGACCTAGAGAAATTCAAGGGTCGAATTTCAATTCGAGGGTCGAATTTGGACTTTTAGGGCATGATGAAATTTTAGGAATTCGAGGGTCGAATTTATTTTCGACCATCGAATTTAAAATTCGACCATCGAAAATAAATTCGAGGGTCGAATTTTGCCCTATTTTTTTTTTTGGGTTTTTGAAAACTTTTGGAAATTATTTTTGGGAGTCTTTTTGTTGACTTTTTGGTATTAATTAACACCTTTGGTGTTAATTATTGTAGGTTTTGTGATAGAGGTCCTTTGTGAGGACTGCTTGGCCTATGTTTGGATTGAACTAAGTCGAGGTAGGGGAACCTTAAACCTAATTTGCATTATATTATAAGTTTTGGTTATTTGTTGCAAGCATTGAAATCTAAATTTTGATAAACCTCACATGATTAAGAACTCCAAAACTTTGATATAAGAACTCATAAATTGGAACTTCCGAACTTCATTTTCGAATGTGAACTTTGAATTAGAACTCCGAAAATCTGAAAAATGTATTAATTACATAACATACGATATGTTTAGCATTGCATTTGATTTGAGGCACATACGAACGAAACCCTAGATCCTACCAAAGGTGTTGACGGTAAATTCAGTTTGGCGCAAGTTGCCCTCATTACGTAGGGGCTTGTTGTACTTTCAAAAAAGGGTTCATGAACGACGATGGTCAAAAGGGTTTTCCATCGATGATACTCGTGCTCTCATGCTAGTATGAAATTTGAGAGATTATTTTTAAGTTATAAATTTAAGATAAGAAGCATGTTAATTCAGAATTTAAAAACATCAGAACATCAGCTTATTGGAATCATATTTTGGCTTTCGATTTTTGAAATGGAAATTAGGAATCAAAGCATCTTTTGAAAACCATATCTGATCTGATTTTGTCTTTGAAAATCCTTTACTTGTATTAAAATACAAATGGATATGCTTCCTCTATTGAGCTTCGATGTTAGCTCACCCCGACTATATGTCACAGGTGCTGAGACTGACTTGGGATCTGAAGATCTGGATCTGGAAGACTCTGACTATATTCCTGAGGAGGAATTGGAGACTCCAGCGGAGGAATTCTTTCCTTGATCTTGACTCGTTCTTTTGGTACTTTTGGGTTTAGAATTAAATGAATATTGGGCCCTAGGCCTTTATTTTGTCTTTTTGGATATCACTTGAGGAACCATCATTAGGAACCACTATTTTAGGGGTTGGATTGGCCATCATCGATGGTTCTTTCTGGTTCCTTAGGGTGATATATTTTTTTGATTGAACTTTTGTTCTTGCTTATTTTTTTTCTATGCCTCTGTTTTGACTTATACTTATGCTTATACTGCCAGCTTCTATTGTTACGGCTTATTGAGAAATCAATAAGTTGATGAACCGGCCTTTCCTATACCTTTAAGTATTCGAAAAGTCGGGTCGTCACAATTTCAGATAAAGATAAGGAACAACTATGAATTATAATATGTCATGTGGGCTAAAAAGTATTTTTATCCTCCTTGGTAGCATGTGATGACGTTTAAAGAGATGTTAAACAGATGTTTCATATCCAAGTGGTACTAGAAGAGACTTGTGGCAACTTAAGAGTGGAGGAAAAACTACTTTGTCCTTGTTTTTTTTAGGGATTCTTGTTATGTAGAGGTTTGGTTACCTTCGATTTCCCTCAAGGATTGGTTTTGTTGTATTGGGTATCACTATTTCTCTCCTTTGGTTATTTAATAAAATTTAGAAGTTTGGAAAAATAAACTGAGACTCTTATCCCTTCTGGCGAGGATTTCCCAGCCTTCCACCTAGCTATTTCTTTGTTTTGCTTGCCTATAACATATAATGCAAGCAGACATAGTGCCACATTTTGCCTTGATATAACAAGGTAACTTTCTTACTGAAGAATCATGTTAGAATTAACTATTATTACACTTTAGTTTTACTTCCCATATGCATGTCAATGCAATGTTGTTTGTCCCATCTTCTTCTCTAACCACCTGTTAGTATAATGGATGCTTTTTGGGGATTTACTATTTGTTATTGTAATGTTCTAGAAACTATCTGCAAATTATGGCTACTTTTGATATTTTCCTTAAATATTTTTTGGCCTATCATATCAATATTGGTGCATTCCAATATTGGCGATGTTTCAAAACATTTTGGAGACATGTTTCTTTATTATCTGAAACACTTTCTTTTTCTTTTTTTTTAATGAAACTCATTTCTGTCTTAAATGAAACTCGTTTCTTTTACTGTTGAAATGAGTTTCCATCATTATAAGATTTTATTACTAAATAATTAAACCTTCATTGTTTCTAAAGAAAAATATTTGACATTAATAATTTAAGAGTATGATATAACTAATGCTTACAAATGCATGCACTGTGTTGTGCTTGGGTATGTGCGAGTGTGCGTGTGCAATTTTTAAAAGATATGAAATCTATAGTAATAAGTAGTTGTTCTTTGAGGTCATGTACAAATTGTAAATCTACTGTATTTTGTAATCCGGGTTAGAAAAATATAGTGGTTTTGTATAATATATTATTATTATTATTAACTGGTATGCTATTATGTAATCTTCTTATGCATTCAAGGTGGATATGCTATGCTATTGTGGCTTGTAACAAGAGATGTAAAAACCGCTATTGTGGCTTTTGGCATTTAAGCTGGAGTGGCACTTGACAATTACTTTTTTTGCCCATGAATAGGGGCGGGTAGTCCCCTTAATATGTTTTTTGTTCGGTTCCGCTTCAATTAGACTGAGGCTTTTTAACTCTGTTTTATGCTATCATAGAGAGTTCTGACTTTTGAATTATTGTCTCCTCCTAGTTAGCATGCCACAGAACAAATTTTTATTGCAAGAACATAATTTGAACAAATTTCTGCATTAGTTCTGGTTTTCTAAACAACATATACATACATTCTTAATATCATGATACTAATATGCTAAGTGGAATCATGATTGAAACTAGAAAATTTCTTAATATCATGTGTCTTAGTATTATAACCCTAGTTATACTGGCAGGGGTTGGATCGTGTTTCCCTTTTTTATTGGAGTTTTGACTATTAATTTTCTGATTCAGTTATCTGCATCTCCTACACTCTAATGCTGATCTCTCTGTCATTCCCTATATAGGAAGACCAATATTCATAGGCAGAAATAGAGAGAATATTTATTTAATTATATATTGTGATTGTCAATATATTTTATTAAAATAACATAAAACTCCAGAAGCAAAAGTGAGAGAAATACAAGAACAAAAAAATAGGGAAAAAAAGGCCAGTCCTCTACAAACTGGAGGACCGGAAGCAGCACTCGAACCTATCAGAAATTGGAGGGCACTCAGGCCCTCTTAAAGAAAGCTTAGAATAATTGTAGCATGCTTACCTATCAAAAAAAGAATAACTGTAGCATCAGTCCTCTGCCATTAACAAAGGGGTTTACCCAAATTGAGCTCATTAATTGCCAGTTTGCCACTCCCACTCTAGCAAGGTGATTTGCAGCAACATTGACTTTCACCGGTATTTGGTTGTCCACAATTTAGTACATCAGCAAACCTCCATGGGTCCTAGCTCACCGGATCACATTTTTTAAGTCTCCCTCTCCCTCAATAATTGCAGGACTAGAGAAATGAGAGACAACAAGGGGCTGGTTTCTATAACCACTCCCTCAGCCAATCGTCTTGCTTAATGCTCAATCCTTGGTACTGGTAAACCAAATGCAATCTGAGTCGTCCATAGGGCTTCTAAAGGTCTGTGCATACAATCTCTTAGTCTTCTAGGTCTAGATGTCTGTGTCATCCTTCCATTATTGCTCCTTTTGGGTTAGATGTTGGAATGAGAGCAATGGTTAATCATTTTTAAATTAGTGCTGATATACTAAAATTGTAGACTGATAACAGTAGTTAACTTACTGATTCAAGGTGATTTCGTATTGAGACTTTATTCACTATTTAAAATGTATTTTGAATAGGTTTGTGGCATCTCGTGGCATTGAGTTTCCTAAACATGTGTGGAACTCATCCCAAAGAATCAAGTGAGAAATAATACAAATATCTTTCAAATATAGAAATCTCCTTTAAACGGATTACACATGGGATAAGTTTTGACTTCTTCAATCTTATTCAAATCTTGCAAGTGGCACTATATAATAATGACGGGTGAAGTAGTAGATTTTCCATGTGATTGGACTATAGACAACCCCAGCATCGTTTGGTTGCTTATGTTTGTTAGCAAAACTATGTCAACCCCATATAGTATGGAAATCCGCTTTAGGATGTCTTGGAGTTTCCATTGCATGAAAGTATGATCGGTTTTTTGGGAAAGTTGCTACTACAAAAAGTTACTGTACCTCCAAATTTCTGAACTTAATTCAAACTCAAACTTGTTTTTGTTGGCAGTGGGCTATTATGATTGTCTGGTTCACATGTTGTTTGCTTTATATGGTTCAGAGAAGTTCTCTATGAGCATCGTGATTTGCTAATATGTTTCCTCACTAGTTTGCAATTTATTTTAGGATTTGAAAATTCATACTTGTTAATGATGGTGTACTAGTGGTATAGGTAATTCAAATTCATAATTTATCCTACCCTTTCTTAGTTAAAGTGTACCGATCACTTATAATTGCAAGTTTTGGAAAAAATGATTTCTTGATTTGGTGGGTGTTTATAGTCTTGATTTACCAATTGGTTTTTGTATGTATTCTCTGCAGGGGCATTGCTTTGCAGTGATTGCTACCAATCCCACCAAGCGCTCTCACTTTTAGAGCCTATATCCCTAGTCCATATGTAGAACTTATAATTATAGAGACATCTATGTGGACAATAGAGCTTCCCTTCCACGATGGATATCATTGCAGTAATTGTGTTTGGCCTCTTGGAGTGCTGATTTTACTGGTTTTCATGGAAATTGTTAGATGTAGAAAGTGTCTTCTAGTCATTAGCATTTCAACTTGCTATGTCATCTCATGGTGGTCTACAGCTAATGTGACGACCCGACTTTTCCAATCCCTCAGGTATAGGAAAGGCCGGCTCGCCAACCTATCGAATAAACGATAAGCCGAACAAACAGGGCACATATCAGAGTAAAGCATAATAAAATCCATAACTAAAATAAATGCGGAAGCAATTAAAAGTAAAGAACCACCGATGATGGCCGACCATCATCGAAACATGGCTCATAACAGAAATCAACGTCAAGTATAAAACTATAATATCCAACTAAAATAGGCCCACAAATTCAAGTCTAACTCTCACCACAAATAAGAAAAATCAGTAAGTTCTATACTGGGAAAAACTCCTAAGGAGGAACCTTAAGCTCTTCCTCAGACACGTAGTCAGGATCGTCTCAAATTACGAATAGCCAGCCAAGACATTCTAACACGTGACGTATAGTCGGAGTGAGCTAAGCAACAAAGATCAGTAGAAGAAAGACATCTACGGCATTTTACTTTAACTAACATGGTTTCAAAACCAATACCGAAATATAGCTTGTCAAACATATAAGCAGATAATAAACTGAATTTAAGTGCGAAAATCATATGTAGGATTTATTTCTAAATGCCAAGAACGATCAAAGCGGTTTGTTGTCTTAGTTTCTCTAACTTATATATGCAAAGTTCAACAATTCATGACTTAATCCTCAACTTAAAATACCTCCCGAGTAAACTATATCTCGAGAGCAGGAATATAGCCGATGGGAACCCCTACCTACCATCATCGTTCATGAACCCTTTTTCAGGATGCAACAAGCCCCTGCGTAATGAGGGAAACTTGTGCCAGGAAATTATTCAGGAATTTTTGAGGGGTCGTTCAGGTCAATCATAAAACAAATGCAGATACTAATATAAATCAGATGCAAGTCTCTTATACATAGTTCAGGTTCTTGATTTCAGATTTTCAGAGTTTAAGCAGATTCAGGTTTCAGGATTCAGGTAGATTTAGATTTTCAGTCATTCATATCAATTTCAGTTTACAGATGTGATTTCAATGGCATATGCAAGTTCAAAGATTTTAATTCAAAATATCCATGCGAATTAAAATAAAATACTGTAAAGATGAGATTCTCCTACCCAAAACTCGGAGTTATGCGAAGTCAAGCAAAGTCCTATTGATGGCCTCTCGCCCTCAATCTACATCACAATATACGTTCATGCATTAAGATAAACTCTAATTACTAATAATATAGACCTATTTAAGTGTTTCCTCAAAAACAAGTCAAAACAGGCAAGTTGCGCCAATCCTAGAATTTGACGTAACATTCTCATATATTGTTTACTATCAAGACGATTGATCCATGAGTTGGTCAAAACATAAAAGTTGTAAATTTTTCTATTAGCTTTCTAACGCAAAAAGAATCGTCTCAATCGGAGTTCGGGACAAACAGTTATGACTAAAATACCAAGGCATTGTCGAAGTTCGACAATACCTCACTCGAGCGATGATAATAGCTCGCTCGAGCGATTTGATGTAACATTCTCATATATTTTTAACTATCAAGATGATTGATCCATGAGTTTGTCAAAACATGAAAGTTGTAGAGTTTTCTATTAGCTTTCCAACGCAAAAGGAATCGTCTCAATCGGAGTTTGGGACAAAACGTTATGACTAAAATACCAAGGCAATGTCGAAGTTCGACAATACCTCGCTCGAGCGATGATAATAGGTCGCTCGAGCGATTTGACATAACATTCTCATATATTTTTGACCATCAACACGATTGATCCATGAGTTGGTCAAAACTAGAAAGTTGTGTATTTTTCTATTAGCTTTCTAACGTAAAAAGATTCGTCTCAATCGGAGTTCAGGATAAAAAGTTATGACTAAAATACTAAGGCAATGTCGGAGTTCGGTGATACCTCGCTCGAGCGATGATAATAGCTCGCTCGAGCGAGCTACAGCGACGCGATTTCGCTGGTTTTTACCCGAATCGAAACCCATACATCCCAAAGCAAAACCCATGGCTAATCTAATGATTTAATCAAAAAGTTTAATTAAAACGTACCTTTAATCTAAGGATTCCTAGATTAGAAATGAGTCATGCGAATGGAGCTTCGGAATGAAACTGACGGGTTTCCTCAACGATTCGCGCCGCGATCGATCCCACGAGTTCACAGAGACAACTCCAACACGCCCCCAATGATCTCAACCTGTCCCAATAGCCAACTACGAATCCAAGGTTGATTCAAGTTCTTTCTAAGGTTTAAGTGTTTTCAACAAAGAGGGTTCTAGAGAAGGAGGTTTTCTAAACCGATCTCCTACGATGATTGAAGAAGAGAGAAGACGGAGTTTCACACGGTTGGGTAACTATCCTCTCTTAACAAAACCTAGTATAATACGGGAATGCAATTCCTTCTTATAATAGGATTGCTCACAAAGTAAAACACACACACACATCTTATGTATTATACACTTCTAATTTTAAAACTCAAGTCCGGTGTTGAGCGGCTACACCGAGGTCGGTGCACAACTTTCGCACGAGGGTTCAAATGGGCTCTAAATTAAAATCTGTCCGCACAATCACATCTAGATAAAAATCCAAAACAAATGGTGACGTCGGTTGCCGAGCCGAATACACACACAGGGTCAGTCTAACTCGAGTTCAAAATACGGGTATTTACAGCTAAGGCTAAGAATGCCTAGGCCTACCTGGATCCAACCAATTGCCGAGTAAATCACCTAGGTGCATTAAGCCACCAAAGACCTAAGTAACTAGGTACCTGCAATCCTTGGGCGTTGATGGTTATTTTAATCATTTTTCCCTTCATAGAAGGGAAGAATATTTTAGGGTTCAGTATTTTAGTTTTTCATGATCTTTAAACCCCCCAAACATTAATTTCTCTGATCTTTATAGATGCAACAAGTAGATATATTGTCAGATCCATTTCTTGAATTTCTTTTAATAAGGTGATAGATTACATTTGACAGTCAATTCTAGTGTTTTTAACAGAGCATTAGAAGTTGTATTGAACCAAACTGGGAATTCTAGGAGATCTACTGCCTAGGTTGGTCAAGTGTTTTGACACTCATTGGGGAATTCGCTATGAAATTCTAGCATGAGGCATCATCAAATCTGTTCATGAGTTTGCAGAGCTGTCCAAAGTTAACAACTTGGCATATAAAGTTGTTTTATGACCCTTTAGGTTGATCAAGAACAAAAGAATTGTGAGAGACTAGGTTTTGTAAAATGAAGAGGTTTGCTCCTTTTGTTACTCTCATTCGAAGTATAGTGAACTAGCGCGAATCTCCATGGATGTAGCCCGCATCAGGTGCAACATGTTTATCATGTGTTATGGTTTGATTCCCTTTTTTTTTTTTTTTTGCATCACTAGAATTGCGAGTTCCCAATATTTGTAATTTCTGCAATCGGGAGTGCTATTGGAGCACATTGTTCTTACGGTATATTGAGACACATGTCATGCATTATTGCCAAGTAGGCCCTGACATGTAAACACCAACACTGCAATTTCATACTCCTTATTTATTTTTTTTCTGCAGAGATTCACCAATGATCTCAATTATTGCACTTATAATTGAATGGTCCTTTAATACGAGGCAATTTCTATGGATTACGAATCTGAAGTAGAAGATGATATCCTTCCTATATTTTGGAGGAGAGGTTAGTCAACAATATATTTATCAAACCTGTAGAGTTTTCATTTGTACTAATTTCACAATTGATGTTTGATACAATTGATAGCCAAAATGATTTGAATTTGATTGTTGTGCTGTTGTTTATTTAGAAAAGAGTCTGACACTCCTTACCGTAGCTATAATTGAAAAAAGGGAGATGGATGTAGATATGTGATAAATCTAACACTGCCTATTTTGTAGTTTCCTTCACTACACATCGAGGGCAACGCCCATCATAGGTTTGGGGGTAGTAAAACTAAGTATTCTGCTGTGAGTTATGACCATGTGTGAAACTGAGTTTAGATTTAGATTCAGAAACTTTATTGTAATTGAAAACTCATGATGCTTTATCAATCTAATAACTCGGAAGTAGAGAAATTAAGGCAAACATGTAGAAAAGGGGAATGTGACAATGAAATACTTTGAAGCATCCAGTAAATACAAATCTTTAACTTGTTGGTGTGAGTTAGTTTCAGTTGAACCTAAGATTCAAGGATGAAGTGAAGACTCATTTCATGACACCAAAGACCATACCCAGTGAGAATTGAGCCTCAAAGAACTCCCTTATGAGTGTAGGGTGTTCTATTGTTGGCTTTAATGGTGTGAGATAAAAAAATATAATTTTCATGGTGTAAGATCATTTAGACATCATTTTGGTGTTTAAATGTCGGTGAGTATATATATATATATATATATATATTGGAGTTGATATCATCCTTGGTCTTGTTGAAATGCTGAGTGGGGGAGCTATGTTGTAAGACATGGACACAGATCTATGAGATCTGCCATACGTTTTAATTTTTTATTGGTATTAATATCATCCTTGGACTTGTTAAATGCAGAGCGGAGAAGCTAAGTATCGGAAAGCATGGACACAGATCTGTGACATCAGTCGTAAGGAATTTGATTAGGTTTATCAACAACTTGGAGTTCATCTGGACAAAAAGGTAATATTATTCTCGCTGCACCAAACATGGATTTGAGGAGTTACCTCGTGATATGTTTTAGTAGATGGCTGTCTTCGCTCTATGGACATTCTATATCATGGTTTTTAATATCGGACCAGCCCAATGGGTGGACTCTGGTTCAACCCATTACTGGCATTGTGATGTCATCGATTAATTTAAGAGATTTGTGGTGTGGGATAGGGTTTAATGTCATGAATTCTCTTCTCATAAACATATTAGGTAGCTATTTAATATCTTTTGAAAATAGTATGCAATGATGATCACATTAGTTTCCATGTTAATTTTTATTATTTGATTAAAGAACTTGAAATAGTTAAATTTTAACGGCTACCAATTGTCCAGAGTTTGAAGAACGAGTTTTAGCCATAGATTTTTTCGTGAACATAGGTTTTGATTATATATAAGGGTAGAGATAGCTTTGGTTTTTTGCTTCTATGGTTTCTTGATTTAGTTTACCATGCCATTACCAGTGGTGATTGTGTCTTTAATTTTGTACGTGCGGCACCATTTGCATACTACATGTGTGGTGCACGGAGCTATTATCAATTCTTTTTTCATTGAGGACCTATCTTTATCATTTGATTTGATTAAAGAGCTTGGAATCTCTAAAAAATCGACGGCTACCAACTGATAGGCCAAAGTTTGAAACAGTATTAGCCATTGATATTTTGGTGATTGCAGGATTTTAATTATATGGTGGAGTCTTTTCAATGTAGTCCTGATGAATACATGTATGGAAACTGCAGATATCTGGAATACGATTCATGTGGGAAAATATCATAGTCCGTGAAGAAGGTTAAATCCGGGGATAAAGGGCTTGGTTGCATTCTAGCTCACACCATGGGACTTGGGAAAACTTTTCAGGTTGTTTTTGTTTCTTCCTCACTGTGTATTTTATATATATATCTTGATTTATGCTAATAATTCATTCTGTGATTTTCATGGCATTTAGCTTCAACCTTTGATTCCCAATTTGTTTCAACTCTGGATATTTCATGAGGTTTCACTACTAAGCGCAATACTCACGCAAATACAGATACTATTTAAATCCTTCTATTTATTGTTTCATGAATCAGCCTTATCAATGCCAGGAATTAATGCTAAATCATGCCTTTTGCAAATCCTAAAACCAACCTGAAAATTAGGAATAAAAAAATGTCTTTCAGTTATTTCAATTATAGAACTAAATCAAATGGCTAGCATCTGTTGTCATCAAAATTAAGTGTCTAAGCATGTTAATAATCAGATAGGCTTTTATATCACATCTGTTTCTTGCATCCTGTATGGCTGTATCATGTATTCGTTGATTAGCATCTATTCCAATGTGGCTGCATATTCCTGGAGTTTAAATGATTTTGACATTATTATGTGCAGATCATAGTCTTTCTATACACTGCTATGAGAAGTGTCACTTTAGGATTAAAAACTGCAGTTACAGTTACTCCCGTAAATGTGCTGCATAATTGGCGGCAAGAGTTTATACAGTGGGGACCTCTGGAGTTAAAGCCCCTGCGTATCTGCATGTTGGAAGATGTATCAAGGTTTGCATATATACCTCTTTTTGTCTTATCAGAAAGTTTTTTGCTGCTGACAACAACTGTTTGTGGTCTGATTTCTTCGTTTTCATATTTTTAGATTGGTGTTCCAATTTAATACCTTGCTACTTATATTCATTTAAAATTTTCTCAAGTAGGAATTGATCATCATCGTTGCATATCCCATCTATTGGGTCTGGCTCTTGCGGTTCGTTACTCGTTTCCGATCAGTCCTAAGCTCTCCGTCACTTTTTTTTTGAGTTTTGATGTAGTTTCAGTTTTTTGTGAGTTTTGATGTAGTTTTTAATGAAGATTATGTTTGTTTCACTGTTTGAGATCCTTATTTATTTATTAATCGATAACTAAAGGAGCAGTCTGAGATCTTGATCATATTTTTTCTCATATCTATCTCCTTCGGTACAGTTTCGGGTTTTCTATTGTTTTTTGTATTTATAGGTTTTTTGGGTGTAATTTTTATGGTTTTTTCAGGTTTTTGGGAATTTTTTTTTTGTATTCTAATCCTACATAATCGGTTTTTGGTTTTTGCCATCCAAATCTAAAACCTAAGAGAACCATAATCGGTTCAGTTTCGAACCATAATCGGTTCATTTAAGACCACCGAGGAAATGTGGTGCTCATTGATTTGTGCCATTAAAGAAGGGGTACTAATTTGTTGTTTCACTTTAGAGTTTACCTGTGGATTGATTTTTTATCATGCCATTTTGATAGTTGTGGATCACTGGTATGTGGTGGTCACAATTCCCTCAAAGTTTCAGCTTCTGTGTTACATGGAAACTGATAAAATAATGCTAGCAAGATAGACGGGTTTGACCCGAAGTCAGGTAAGCTCGTAAAGCTAAATATCTAATCTCCTTTTTCTTTTATATTAATGCATAGATTCTCTTTTGGTTCAGGTTTCAAACTGGTTTATAAATGCCCGAGTGCATCTTTGGAAGCCCATGGTTGAGGAGATGTACAAGAAAGAGATCGGCAATGCTGAGATGGACTCAAACTCTTCATCGGAGAATGCAACAAAAGCAATGGATGAAGTCGGGGCCTCTGAGGACAAGGAAGAGTGACATAAGCAGTGGAACCGCTAACATGAGGATGAGGGCAAGACATGGATGTTCCGGAGATTATGTTGTAATTGACGCTTCTTGCATCTGCATAGTAGATAGAAGGGGGTGACACCGGCAACCATGCTGCGAGGATGTCTACACCAGGGGCAGTCGAATCTGGCTGTTTTTTTTCATGAAAATTTCAATGTGTTAGATGATTTGATGAACAAGAAAAATAGAACATTTGGATAAATATAGAGAAGGATATTATTTACCTTAAGAATGTCTGGAGTAACTACGTTGGGCCCTCTAGATGAGAAGGAGACGACACTAGGCGCTAACATGTCTTTCCATGTCTCAGTAGTAAGGATTGTTACGATGGGATTGCTAATAATGAGTACTATCTTTTTCAGATTATAATATAATACAATTTGTTTTATATAATCTACTATCCATAGGAAGATTGGGAAATAATTAGTGTTTTATTTTCATTACCATTGAAAATTCAGAAACAAATTTATTGCATTTATTGAATGGTTTGGAGTTTGTACAGGTAGGTTTGCACCTCAATCTAATCAAACTCGGTTAGTAATGTTGGTATAAACAAGGTAGCGGCAGTTTTTTAATTGCCACTACTATTGATAACTTAGCGGCAATTTTTACAAAAATTGCCGCTAATACCCCCACCGGCAGTTTTAAAAACTGCCGCTAAAACAAACTAGCGACAGAACTAGTAGCGGCAGTTTTTACAACTGTCGGTGAGAGTATTAGCGGCAATTTTTTTGTTAATAGCGGCAGTTTTTGGCTGCAGCTAATAGTCTTATTTTTTGTAGTGTAGGCAACTTCCCACCAGATTTTCCAAAAAAAAAGGCATGATTTCACCATATTTTAATGTTACATACAAAAAATATGACTATTAGTGGCAGCCAAAAACTGTCGCTATTAATAAAATTTTTTTGCTGCTAATAGTCTTAATAGCTTTTTTGTTAATAGCGGCAGATTTTTACAGCTAAAAACTGCCACTAATAATCTTATTTTTTGTAGTGTTAGAACCTAAAATTAGTAAAAAATTCCCTTATGATATAGAAAATAAATTTTAGATAATGCATATTTTTAAATTTTATTGCGACTTATTAAATTATTTTGATAATTTTTATAATATTTTTTTAAACTTCTCAATCACATCACAATTTTTTTATAATTTTCTTTATTAATTATAAAAAGGCCATTACTCAATGATGGTCACGTACCTACGGGACACAAATCTGACGTCGACTTCTTACGTGTGAAGTGGCTGACTCTCTGGACACAAACCTGTAGATACCTCATTTTTACATTACGAGATCCTTCTCAATCTCTCGAATATCATTACTCATGCCTAGATTTCTGAAGGTAAACGATCCCAAAAAGGTCAAGTTCAAAAGAATGAGAATCTCCATTTTTATACGCTACGGATGTAGCGAATAATCAAATTATATGTAGTCTTGTCTGCGTTAATTCGGATTATATGCATGCCACCAAATTGACACCTCCGACTCTACGTGCTTCCTCTAGAAGGTGATTATACATAGTGTAACATGCTTATAATTCCTATTATACGCCGACTCGCCTGCTTATAAATGGTGCCGACCGGCCAGGCAATTATACCTATGGCCTATGGCTTAAAATTATCCTATCAATTCGAGATCTCTTCTTGAAGCCGATCTCCTAGTGTAACGACCCTAAATTCCGAAACCTTCTGACTGCTTTGGTATCCGTGCTTGGTGCAGAAATCGAGATGAATTCAAATTTAAAAAAATAAAAAGAACATTAATAAGGTTATTTTTACTCTGTAGGTGTGCGGAGTGATTTGTCACTTGCGACACAAATCCGAGATCTGATTTAGACCGTTTAAAATATCCTTCATGTGAGTGTGTGTGTACGCTCAACACCAGGAGCAAAGAAATAGGAAATGGAAATATCCTAGATATTTCCATGAGTAGCCTATAAGAGAAGGAAGAGAGTTAGGATTCTTTTCCTACTCCTTCCTTATATTTTTTCTTGAAAATATGTAGCTATAGTAGAGTTCTAAAGCTTTGTTATGAAAGTAGGTTAGAGAAACCCTAGGCTGCAAAACTTCCGATTTAGAACGTGAGTGAAAGGACGCATGTACGTCGAGCTGTTTGAGAGAGAGCCAAACACTGGGGTGGCAGCATGAAGTTGCACTTGGTTCATCGGAGAACCCACCTCGACAAACTCCCCGATTCGGATCCAAAACCCACGTGAACCCAAGATATCGTGAATCAAGGAAACGACCTTCAAAGAGGTGAGTTATTATGGGTTTTCTGTAGTTTAGATGTCATAAGTGTGTAATTAATGAATGCTTAAATGATTCATGGAGAATCATAAAGACTAGGGTTGAAAAGAGTTAAGATTCAACAAACCCCATTAGTGGCAGCTTTACTATCATATCCGATCGATCAATTTGAGTAATTGATCGATCAATCTGTAATCCGATCGATCAAATTTGAGATTTGATCAATCGAATTTTATAAGCCCTATTTGTAACAGAAGGGTGATTTTTCTGAGAAGTTAGAACCTGATACGATTGATCGATCAAATTGGTGATTTGATTGATCGAATTTGGAACTGATTGATCAAGTGTGAACTGATCGATCAATTGGGAATTGATCGATCAAACTATAGAATTGATCGATCAATTATGGAAATTATGGAAATTGATGGTGAAATGCTGGTTTTGATTGATCAATTATGGAAATGGATCGTTCAACTTGGAAATTCGATCGATCAAATGGGAATTGATCAATCAGATGTCCTTTGTTCAGACTGTTTAGGTGTGAAGCATCTGATCGATCAATGAAGAGATTGATCGATCAAATGTGAACCCGATCGATCAAATAAAGGGATTGATCAATAGAGTTCCCCTGTTTTGCCTATTTTAGTTTTAAGGGGAAAACACTACTGTACATTATACCAGTTGATGTCCTGACATCTCTGATACTTAGTATACTATGTTTATGGTCTATGATGAGACCGTGATGCTTTAAAAAGCTTTGGATTTGCTTAGAAAGGTCTGATCTGAGGTAGGGGAAATTCAACTTAACTTGTATCTAATTTTGACTGCATGCTTTCTGAGTATCTATATCTTGTTTCCGTCTTTTAAAAGCATGTCGTGCATATGACGAAAGTTTTGTTATCTATTTCTGCCATCTAATTTTGCTATTTGATTCGGTAATTTGATTCTGAGGTCTTTATGTGTATTGATTTAAAGTTCATGTGACAAATTTCCCTGACATAGTAGGATACCCATGACCGACACGACGGGATATCCGTGTATCTGATTTGAAAACCCGATGGCACAAGTTGCTCTCCTTAGTAGTGGCTTGATGTAAACACCCTAAATTATTCATTGAACGACGATGGTCGGGGTTATCCATCGGCACACATCTAGCTACCACTTGCTATATTCACGGGAGTTACTTAAATATATTATTTAAATCACTAAATACTGTATGCATAGCATCTGAAAGCTTTGAAACTTCTGTCTGATGTTTGACACTCTGCATCTGTTCTGTTCTTTAAATTTAACATCTGCCATCTGATTATTTCTGTCTATATTCTTTGTTCTTGATCATCTATTCTGAGTTATGTCCTACAAATCATGTTTTATATTTTAGATGCAAATTTAACTGAATTTCTTCTATTGAGCTTAGATGGTTAGCTCACCCTATTTTTAATATCTTACGTTCTGAGGCTCAGGCGCCAGGCACTGAGAGTGACTCAGATTACCAGCCTGAGGGTGAGGCTAGGAGGAGGACGCTGATATGCCAGCTGACGAGTTTTATCCGTAGCTAGGGTACTTAGTTTTGTATTTTTGGGATCTGTATATTTGCATTTTGGATTATTTGGTCTGGTGGTCAATGTTGGATTATTTTAAGTGCCTGCTACTGACTTTATTGGAGATAGTGATAAGAATGGGATTAGTGAAAATGAATCAAAGGTGGATTGAAAACTACAGAGCAGCAAGCCTGAAAATACACTGTCCTGGAAGATACAGGGCTTGTTGTAGCAAGTTTTGATAAGTAAGAATTTGTCCCACAGGAAAAGTTGATCTAAAGCTCCAAGGGAGCTATCTTTAGTAGGCTCTCCAGATCTGCCTACAGATCAGGCAATCCTAAATGGAAGGGGATTTAAGGTCACTATAGTCTAAATCCTAAGGTAACTTAATGTCTAAACTACAGAAAGGGTTAAGAAAGAAGATGAAGTGTGAGAAAATAAATATAAAAGGGTGAGAAGTATGCTATTAGGTACGAATCTAAGGGGTCTTATAACTCAGACTCAGATGTGTTGCTATAGAAATCCTGTCCAATGGCTACATTATCACCAAAGAGGAGAAATGATCCAACTAACCCCTGTGCCATGATCCAATCCCTTATGGCTAAAACCTGTCCACTTGAATGGTCACAGACTATCAAATAGGGGAATCACAATCCAAAGATGGGTCAGAACAAGTTTATCATTGTAGGCACTACTTCATCCAGGCTACCAGCTCAAGAATCCATAGGAACCTCAACCTCTAAAGTTTTGTGTTTGGGGTTAGGCCTACAACGTGCACTAGCCTGGACACACAGAACCAGCAAGAGTTTGAGTACTAGCTTTTAAGCTTAGCTGTTCACTGCTTTAGAAAAATAGCAGTGATCCAGTCACAAGCCTACAATTTATAGAGCCAGATCAGATCTGCCATCTGATGGTGGGTCTATAAAAATACAGGGGAGTTTGTCTCTGCACAATCTCTCACAAGGGTACAAGCACAAGTGCAGAGAAGAAGAATCTATCTTAGATCTGTCCACAGAGGCTATAATTTGTCCACTTGAATGGTCACAGACTATCCACAGAGGCTATCCTCCTCACAGAGGTCTAAGACAGAACAAGAACATTGCTGCCGCCACCATGTTCACAAGGCTACTAGCTCAAGCTCCCATGGGGATTCAGATTTAGTGGGTCCTGTGGAGGGGCTAGGCCTGCAATGTGCCTAACCTGGACGCATAGGTCACTTGGATCTAAGTAAAACCTTAAAGACAACCATCCATTGCTTACAATACAACTTAGCAATGGAGGATTTAAAGGCAGCAACCTTGTACAGAACAACTCACAAAATGCCAATCCCATACATGCAATAGATCCTATTACAAAACTCCATTAAAACTATACCAAATAATCATACAAAGGCATAGCCAGCAAGTGCTGGACTATGGAGAGAAGGAAAAAAGAAAAAGAAAACTCCTAAACCCTAACCTTAGCCTACTGTAATTCTACAGTCGGTTTCAAAAAGGAGTACAGAAGTCAAGTCCCTTAAACCTAAGCTAGGCTTAGGCTTATATAGCAATCAGTTCTAAGAATTAGGGTTAGGAAAACCCTAATTTATCAATGCTAACATGGCCCATTTCTATTCCTTCAATGCCTCGGGGCATGTGCATGGAGATTAGAGCATTGGAATGCGTGCCCTAGTTGCTGGAAATTCGTAGATTGCCCTTACAGAAGTGGGGAGAAGTTAAGAACTCGAGCCTCGCTAGGTAGAAAGGCTTTTCAGGTCTTATCACGTGATAGAATTGGCGTCGCGGGGTTGCTTTGACTTGAAGCTCTTGCAGTCGCAGGATTGGTACTTTGGTCATCACGGGGATGCTCTGGTCGTCGTGAGATTGCTCTTTCCATTTGAATGGCGCGGAAATTACGCGCACAGTTCATTACTTGGTGAATCTCACGGCGATCCTCGCGAAGAAAAAAATGTACATGGGCTTCTGAATCACACGAGCAGTTCCTTGAAAGTTTGTATCCCGCGGCCACTGCGCGACAGCTGCGCACAGGAATACCTAGAGCTCTTTCTCCTTAGTGAATCGTGCGAAGATTAACGACCCCTCTTTTGAGCTGCGCGAGACTGTGCGAGTGCTTCGCGAGCGCTTAAGACTGAACCTCACGAGAACCGTGCAAAGTCTGCTTTTCAATTCCTTCTGTCATCAAACCGCATGAGAACGGTGCGAAGACTGTGCGACCAATTGGTGTGGTCCCTTTTAGAAGCCCGCGACAACTGTGCAAAGCATTCTTTCTGGTTCAATTGAGCCCTGCGACATCTACGCGAGGCATTCTTCCTGACTTGTTTCTGCTTTGTTGTGCCTATGCTACAGCCAATTCTCTATCTGGGTTCAACCTCCTTTCTTCTAAGGAACTTCTGGGGCAACAATAGGCTTCATGGCATTGTTAGGGGCTTATTTACAGCTGCTGCTTATTACCTATAGGATAGATTTAAAATACATTTATTAAATGATTAAGGGTCTAATAGAGATTAAGTTAAGGGGTAAAAAGCGGTACTTTTCAGGTCTTAACACACCCCCAAACCTAATCTTTGCTAGTCCCTTAGCTAAGCTGTAACTAATTAAATGCCACTTTCGTAGGGATCACGGGTACATTTAGCGTATGTACCAAGCCTTTTAAACCCCTAGGTGATCCCTAGTGGAGGAGTGAAGTCTCCTAAGGGTTTTCAATGAAGACACCCACAAACTTCACCAGTAGAACAGTTATGTATAGTGCAGTTAATGACAACACAGATTTCAATGTACAAAGCTTCAGTCCACACACATTCTTTGACACTTAGAGGAAATTGCAGCAGTGATGCAGACCATTTAAAACTCAAAAGTTAGCATGTGTTTGCATCACCACCATTCATTTAACATTAGAAATTCAATGTGTAAAAATCAGTACCCAGCTTGCCTTTAATTCAAAATTCTGGTTGGATACAACCCGAATGAGGTTAAAATTTAGACCCAATTCTCACCAGGGGTATCTCTCAACATTGATAATCTGAAGGTGTTCTCATTCAAAACAGCTCAAGAGCAGTTACAGGCCCCAAATGGGCCTGCAAGCATGAGCATAGGCAAAGCTTCTAATTTCTGACATCCTCATGAATTTTCACCATAGATTGGACAACTCGTCATGTCCACATGACAGCTCATTTTACTTTGGATCCAAAAGGTCTTTCTGAATGGGTTGTAATGTGGCTTATGGGTGAGGGATGTAAAGAATCAAGGGGTAAAAATGGAATCCAAATTAAGAAATTAGCAAGGTAAGGAGTGATTCATGACTTCACAACCTTCATTTCAGCAAAACTTCATCTTACTTGATATATTCCAGAATCAAAGTGGCCAGCTTCTCCTCTTCTTTTAAATTTTCAGATGATGTTCTTCTTTAGACTTCTCTTTCTCTTTTTTTTTTTCTCTTTTTTTTTTATTCAATCTTTTTATGATTTTTTTTTTTTATAGATGAACTGCCACACAAATACCATTGATACACTGCTGTTCATAAGTTTCTTTTCTTCACCTTCCATGGAATGTTGGACCATTCTCACAATCTTTAACTCCTTCTCCTTTACCTTCTGAATTCTCAGAGTGAGGGTAAGGTTGAATCAGGTCATGAGGTTAGGGTACAAGTATTCTGGTGTTTGTCAAGGAAAAGTAGGATTTTTAAGACTCAACTAGTGTATGCAAAGGGCAGCTTTTAAAAGGTTGGATTTTTAGGCTCAAACTGTCCAAATGAAGGCCCTGGATCATTTCCTTAGTATCGTGAGTGCTGTCAATCAGTTTTGATTTGGAGGTGCCCAACTTCTAGTGAAAAAGTCTTGATTCACTCAGTCCTAAGAGCAAAAAAAATAATGCCAAAAACACTCTTCAAAAGAAAATGATGGGCCAAATCTCACTATGTATGGTCCTCAAATTAACCCATGGGGTATATTTTCATCTGTTTCTCTCCTCTTAGGTTCACTGCATATTAACTGACAAATTTTCTTATATTAGCTTCATGGTGGTGTCAAGATTTTAACTTTTTCAATTTCGGAAAGTCTACAAAAAATATTTTAATTTTTTTACGAGTTTCCTCTTTGCAGCAAGTTAGGTGGAAATTGACTTTATTCATCCCAGTTATACCACTATTATTGTACTAAAATTAACTATTCTATTGGCAGACCTATCCTGCCACACCCCCAAACCATGAGGAGCAGTGTCCTCACTGGTTCAAAGGCTAGACTGGATGTCCAGTAGATTCAATACAGGACAAAGAAACATAGAAGAAGACAGAAACAAAAATAATCAAAAATGCTAAACTGAACAGTATAGAACCAAAAGAAACATTCATTATAATGGAAGGAAAATATTACAAAAAGATTTCAAAAGAAAAGACAAAATAGGGGGGGGGGAGAACAGGGATCAAGGGGGAGTCGGTGGTGGAGGGTTTGAGGAAGATGGTGGGGGAGATGCAGGTGGTTCGATATTTTTCTTCTTCTTCTCTCTCTTCTCCTTTTTCTTCTCCTCTTTGGCTAGGATCCGCTGGACCTCTTCATACTCATCCCAGAGAAATTATAATGGGTCCGGCTCCTTAGGCGGTGGGGGGTCCAACCACATCGGATAGAATTTGTTTGGGAACTCGTTGGGTTTGTCATTCGCCATGGGTAGAGGAGGGCCGGACTGCTAGGGTTAGAAGAGAAAGGATGAGATGAAGACGAACTAACTTCGTATTTAAAATACTTGGACGGTGGAACATCAATCGGCATATTAAAGTTTTATCCCTTTCCAAGCTTTGTAATAAATTGTGAGTGTTCGGGGAATGATAAACTATTATGGGAAAAGAGGGGTCACAGTAAATGATGGTCTAAATTTAGCTTTGGTATTTAAGGTGATCCTGTGTATTGCGCAGCTGCACACTGGAAGGTGTGGAATTCTGCTTTGCGTACGCTCAGGACTCCGCGAGGAAGCTCAGACAGGGCCCACTATTATAAAAATGAAGCCATTTTAATCCCTTGATCGAGATCAACACTCGACCTCTGGGCCCCATTTGTGCTGAGGCCTGTACTTGCATCCATTCAGTTCCATCTACATCTACCCTTCACATGGATTCCTATTTCAAATGAGCATAGCCTCCCTAAATTCATCTCCCATATTACTGACAAAAATGGATAATATGAAGACTAATTTGAAAAATACACAAGCACACAGAACAGATTTGGCACATGAATTAATATACAAAAAAGAAGAGAAATTTTATTAACTTGGAAAAATATTTACAATTGTAATTACAATGAGAAGATTGGAAGGGAGCGAAAAGAAAAGCCTAAGTACAATGTAATCTAAGAGGAGGAAGAATCTGTAAACCAATCCCAACCCATCTTTTGAGCATGTTTCCTAATGGTAGCTTTGTCCTCTTTTTTTCGTGCTTGCTTCTCAGTTGGACTCGTTTTCTTCTTAGCTTTACTCTCAGCTGGAGTCCTTTTCCTAGGCTGCCTTGGTTTCTTTGGTTGGGCTGGTGGTTTCTTGGCAGTAAGAACTTTTTGTGCCCTCACCCTCATCTTTCTGGTTTTGGGTTCAGGAGGGACCATAGGTGATTTGCCTTTGTCTTCCTCAGTGGGGGCTACTGGGGACTTCCCTTTTGGTTTGGGCTCAGGCTGGTCAGGGGGTTTTGCCTCCTCAGACTGGACAGCTGGATCTTTGCCAATTTTTATAGAGGCTGCTATGTAAGCAGTCCTCTTAGCAGTGACTTTTCTCTGTTTAGGATAAGCTTGCTCAGTTGGGTGTGCAGCAGAGGCCTTAGTAGGTGGAGGCTGCTCTGTAGGAGGTGATGAAGTAGGGGTAGCAAGGGCCTTCCCTTTCTTTGGCTGGATCTTTGGTTGTGCCTCCTCGATGGGCGGGTGAGTAGCTTTAGGATCAGGTCGCATGCGACAGAGAGTGGGTGGGTGCTAAGTCAGTATTTGGCAATGACTTCAATTAGGCTATCTGGATTTTGTATTTGAGGAGGTTAGTCTCATGGATTTCCTTTTGGAGTCTGAAGATCTCTTGGGCATTATTGAGCCTCTTCTCGAAAAGTCTGGCTTTCATCTTCTTTGCAGCAGTGTTTGCTTTCTCCAGCTCCAAATTCAACTGATTATAAGCAGTTGTGGATTTGGCCTTCTGATAGGCCTCCAAGATATTAGTCCACCCCAAGGAGATGCCCAGTAGTTGCTTTCTGTGGGCTTCCTTCATTTTATCAATCTGCTGCAGCAGGGGGGTCTCAATGGACTGTCGAAGTTGGGTCATGCCCCTCAGGACATCCCTCCTAAGGTAGGGATTGTCCCTCATGGCATGGAGGATGGTGAGGTAGGGAGGGATGCAAAAAAAATGTTTGGGTCTGATAGGCAAAGAGGAAGTGGAAAGAGCAAAATGTGATTGGTCCGGGGTGGGAGAAGTGGAGATAACAGTGGGTAAGGCTAGTTGTGGGGGGAGGGTAATAGGTTCTAGGTCTGTTTGGATATGTTTGTTAGTGAATTTTGGAGGGGGTAGGATAAGAGGTGGGATTGAAAGCATGGGGGAAAAGGAAAATGAAGAAGGCTCACTAGGAGTAGGTGGTGGTGGGGGAGGGAAAAAGGGAATAGTGAAAGGTATGAAAGTTAATGCGAGGGTTGGGGGTGAATGGGGTTGGAGTTAGGGCTGAAATCTGTTTGGGTCTGTTTGTCAGTGGAATGGATCAAGGGGGTTGGAGTGGATTGTTGAGGGATGGGTGGGTTGATTAATGTCTGTAGGGTGGATTGGATGGATGTGAGTTCAGTCTGCATCTGGTCCTGGGTGTGTGCAGTGGTAGATAATTGGGATTGGATGTCTTGCATGAGGGAGAGGATAAGTGTCAGTGTGTCTGGGCTGAGATGTTGAGTTTGTGTAGAGGATGGCACAGGTTGAAAAGGTGAGGAAGGGGCATGATGGAAAGTAGAGGGAGGAGGAGATTGGGGTTCTGGTGAGTGATGTTGGGATGTAGTTGGAGAGTCCGGGAGGGGGTGTAGTGGGTGGGCATGGTGTCAAGGAAACTAGCCATAAAGGCTTGGAATCCTGTGGTTGTTGTAAGGTTTAAGTCAATGTCTGGGAATGGGGATGTGGTAGGCATGACAGGAGTGGTGTCTTCTTCAATGGGAGGTGTGATAGTGGGGATAAAAGGGATTGTGGGTGGTGTCTGAGAGATGGTGGGGGTTGTCTCAGTGGCTTTCCATTTCTTGTAGGAAATGAGTGGAGGGCTGTCAGGTTTATGTGAGGATGATGGGGGTATTGGGGCTGTGTATTGAGGTAAGGTAGGGGATGGATAGGGGCTGACATGGGGGGTGGTCTCCTCCCAGGTACCAATCACAGGGGGTGTAGGGATGGATACTAAAGACAGAGGAGGGTGAGAGATAGATGGAATTGGGGTAGTGGATGCTGCAGTAAAAGGTGGAGGGAGGTGGTGCGCAGGTGGTCATCGGAATGTCCTCTGTAGTGACAGGGGTAGGCCTTGTGACATCTGCCTCTTCAGCTTGCTGGGTGGGGGCCTGAGTCTCAGCATTCTTTTTCTTCTATGCTTCCATCAAGCTTCTGCTGATTCCCCATTGCCTCTTGGAAAAAGTAGTAGGGGCAAGGGTGGTAGTCCCCTCAGTTTTTGCTATCTTGTTCCCCCTTAGGTAAGCAGGTGATGACTCGGCATAGGGGAGTGTGTGGCTTGTTTGTACCTAATTTCTCCACCAGGTCTTTCATTACCTTAAAGATTAGTTAGGCTGCATGGAAGCCATGGCCTAGGTAGAAGGAGTAGACTGCATCAGTAATAGGGGATCTCCTCTCCTGCTGATGGCCTGAGCAATATATGTTCTTTCTTAGGACTTGGTTAATGAAAAGGAGTCCAGGCTCCAACTCTCTTATCCTGATTTAATCCCATGAGGCCTTTAATCCTCTAGTCAAAGCCCTTACAATCGTATCAATTGAGGCATTCAGGGGGGGCCATATCCACAACTAGGGTCTAATGCGGCTGGGATGCCCAATACTTCTGCAATCACTTTAGGGCTTACTAACATCTCAAAATCATCAATCAGCACCAACAAGCATACTTGTCCATCCTTGTCTTTTTTGACCCTGATGTGTTGGTAAAAGAGTTGCACTAGGCTAGGGTAGGCTAGTGCTGGGATTCCTCTCATCAAGGGTGTCAGGCCAGCTTTGCTCATAAATTGCACGACAGGGGCAGAGAGAGGCTCCTTCTCAAAGAATGGCAGGTCAAAAGCTATTTCAGGCTCTAAGGGGATTGAAGGCATGAGCTCTGAAGGAGTAAAAAATTTAGGGGTTGGCCCCTCCACCTCCTCAACCACTTCCTTCCCTTTTTTAGGTGCCTTTGAAGTCTTGGCCTTCTTAGGGGTGGTCCCAATAGGGGCTTTATCCTTGCTCCTTTTCTTTGGTGTACTCTTAGGGGCCATTACAACTTCTACCTTGAAAGATGAGAAAGGGAGATTGAGATCTGAGTGCCTACCCTAAAATCCTAGGGTTTGGTTCGATCTGTCGCACAGGGCACCGCAAGATCTCTGAGCAGAGGGCAATAGATGGGAGTGATGCTAGGAACAAATCTGTTGATTCCTGGTGTGAATGATAGGTTGTAGAGTGGATGCTGGAGGAGAGAGGTAGAAGAGCGCCAGAAGCTGGGATTTCACAGAGTGAAGAAGGAAGAGAATACTGGAAAGGGAGACAAGCGTGGGGTTAAAATACTTATTGCGAAGCTCGGCGTGCTTTGGAACATTTGGTCGCGAGATTGGAAATGAAACCTAGCGAAGGAGCTATTCAACTTGGATTGTGTAATAATCTCCCAGGTTTACCTTGGAGCGCGCAACAGCTTATGAAGAATTCCATGTGAATGCGCGAGAGGTTCCTAGGTCTCCTTTTAGATTGCGCAAGCGGCTCTGAGGTGTACGTTGAATCTCGCGAAAGCTAATGAAGTATTCCTAATGAATTACGCGAGAGTCTCCCAGGCTTCCCTGCTGAACCTCGCAATAGACTTTGAATCTCGCGATAGCTAATGAAAAGCTCTATGTAGATCACGCGAGAGGTTCCTAAGTCTCCTTTTAGATTGCGCGAGCGGCTCTGAGGTGTACGTTGAATCTCGCGACAGCCTTAGAATCTCGTGACAACTAATGAAGTATTCCTGATGAATTGCGTGAGAGTCTCCCAAGCTTCCCTGCTGAACCTCGCGATAGACTTTGAATCTCGCGATAGCTAATGAAAAGCTCTATGTGGATCGCGCGAGAGGTTCCCAGGTTTACTTAAATCTCGCGACAGCTATAGAAAGGTTCTATGTAAATTGTGCGAGAGTCTCCCAGGTTTCCTTTTTAACCTTGCGACAACATTAGAATCTCGCGGCAGCTGATGAAGTATGCTCTTTGTATTACGCGAGAGTCTCTCAGGCTTACTTTTGGACCCAGCGACAACAAAGTATAGGACAGAGAGCATGTGCTCTCTGTTCTGCCCTTTCCATATGAGTTGTGGTTGGATCCTAGGCATGACTCTCACCACCAGGGGGTACCCCAGATACAATAAAATCAATCATTCAAGTAAAGACAATAAAAATCAACCTCCCATATTATGCATTCAAGCAAAAACTATCAATCCAAGACCAGTAATCATCAAACCAAGGATAAAAAATTCAAACCAGACAGGTTCAGATTCAAGCGGGGCAACTAAAATTTCTTAGAGAATTTGAATCAAAAGAAAGCATGACAAATCTAACAAAACTAAAGTATATATGATACAGTATTGACACGCCTGTGGATCAGTTTAATGAAGGATCCCCTTGAAAGTGAATGGTGTCTATAGGTTCAGCAGGTTTTTCAAAACAAGGCTTAAGCCTCTGACCATTCACCTTCAAGGTTTTCCCAGACTTGGGATCCTTGATTTCCATAGCACCAGATGGGGAAACACTTATGATAATGTAGGGACCTTCCCATCTGAATTTCAATTTGCCAGGAAAAAATTTAAGTTTGGAGTTAAAAAACCAAACCTTGTGACCAGCTATGAAGCTCTTTCTCAGCAGCCCCTTGTCAAATAAAGCTTTAGACCTTTCCTTGTAGATTCGGGCATTGGCATACGCATCCATCCTTAGCTCATCCAATTCTGACAGCTGCAGCAACCTGTGATGACAGCAAAAGTTAGGTCTAGATTTAAATGTTTAATGGCCCAATAGGCCATGTGTTCTAACTCCACTGGGAGATGACAAGTCTTGCCATAAACCAATCTGAAAGGGGACATACCAATGGGAGTCTTATAGGCAGTCCTATAAACCCACAGTGCATCATTAAGCTTTTCAGCCCAGTCCTTCTTGTCAGTCCTCATAGTCTTCTCAAGGATGTGCTTGATCTCCCTATTAGAAATTTCAACTTGCCCACTAGTTTGGTGGTTGTAGGGAGTAGCAATCCTATGGGTGAGAAAGTATTTCTTAAGCAAGCTCTCGAAATTTCTGTTGCAGAAATGGCTACCCCCATTACTGATAATGGCTCTAGGGGTGCCAAACCTTGAGAAGATATTCTGCTTTATAAACTTGAGGACAACCTAGTTATCATTAGTTCTTGTGGCAATGGCCTCTACCCATTTTGAAACATAATCCACTGCTACTAAGATGAAATGAGAACCATTTGAAGGAGGAAAGGGGCCCATGAAGTCAATACCCCAGACATCAAACAGTTCCACAACAAGGATGGGCTGCAAAGGCATTGAGTTTCTTTTGGACAGCCCTCCTAATTTTTGACATCTTTCACAGGTCCTGCAGTGTGTATTGGCCTCTTTGAATAAAGAAAGCCAATAGAAACCACACTGTAAGACTTTGTCAGCTATTTTTCTTCCACTAAAGTGGCCTCCATAGGCATTTTCATGGCACATGGCCAGAATATTGGGGACATCACTTTCTGGAACACATTTTCAGATGATTTGGTCTGCACAATACTTGTATAAGCAAGGTTCCTCCCAGAAAAAGAACTTGACCTGTGAGAAAAATCGGTCTTTGTCCATTTTGGTCCAATGGGCAAGAATCTTTCCTATAACTAGATAATTGACAATATGTGCATACCAAGGAACCAAGGATTGGATGGAAAACAATTGCTCATCCGGGAAAACATCATTTGTAGCAAGGTCATCAACACCTTTCTCCAACACAATTCTGGACAAGTGGTCAGCCACCATATTTTCTACACCCTTTTTGTCCTTGATTTCAATTCTGGACCCGGGCTTCGCATCGTTCTTGGACAATAGGTACTTCGATGCTGAGTGGTCAGTGAAGATTACAGTTTTAGACCCAAGTAGGTAAGGTCTAAATTTGTCCACAACAAAAACCACTGTCAGAAGCTCTTTCTCAGTTGTTGTGTAATTCTGCTGAGCTTCAGTGAGTGATTTGCTGAGATAGGCAATGACCACAGACAGCTTATCTTTTCTCTAGCCCAAAACAGCACCTATTGCCAAGTCGGATGCATCACACATCAACTCAAAGGACAGTGTATAGTCAGGTGTTTGGAGTACAGGGTCAGAGGTGAGGCAAAATATTAAAGTTTCAAAAGTCTCAAGACATTCAGCAGAAAAGTCAAAGGGCACATCCTGGCAGAGCAGGTGGCACAATGGTTTAGCAATTTTACTGAAGTCTTTGATGAACCTCCTGTAGAATCCAGCATGTCCAAGGAAAGATCTGATTTGTTTGACTGTTCTTGGAGGGGGCAAATTTGCAATGAGGTCAACTTTGGCCTTGTCTACCTCAATTCCATCTTTAGAGACTACATGGCCCAATACAATACCTTGTGTTACCATGAAGTGGCTCTTTTTCCAACTTAAGACCAAATTGGTCTCCTCACATCTTTGCAAGACTAGGTGGAGGTATTGCAGACATTGGCCAAAATTATCCCCATAAACAGAAAAATCATCCATAAAAATTTCTTAGAATTTGTCAATCATATCAGAAAATATGGCATACTTGCACCTCTGAAAGGTAGTTGGGGCATTACACAGCCCAAAAGGCATCCTTCTGTAAGCAAAGGTGCCAAAAGGACAAGTGAATGTAGTTTTCTCTTGATCTAGATGGTGCACAGGGATCTGGTTGTACCCTGAGTACCCATCAAGAAAATAGTAAAAAGCTTTCCCAACCAACTTATCCAAAATTTGATCAATAAAGGGGAGAGGGAAGTGGTCTTTTCTGGTCTTGGAGTTGAGCTTTCGATAATCTATGCAAACTCTCTAGCTAGTGGTCTCCCTGGCTGGTCTCAGCTCTCTAGACTCAGTTGTGATCACTGTTATGCCAGATTTCTTGGGCACCACTTGGATAGGTGCCACCCATTCAGAATCCGAAATGGGGTAAATTATCCCAGCATCCAGCAATTTAATGATTTCTTTCAGGACCACTTCCTGCATGTGAGGATTCAATTTCCTCTATATTTCCCTGGAGGGTGTTGAGCCCTCCTCTAGATGGATCCTGTGCATACAGATTGATGCATCAATCCCTCCTAGATAAGCAATGGTCCAGCCAATTGCTTTCTTGTGCTTTCTCAAAACTGTTAGCAATTCCTCCTCTTGCTCATTAGTAAGAGAAGAGGAGATGATTACAGGAAGTTTTTCATCTTTCTCAAGAAAAGCATATTTCAATGTTTCTGGAAGCTTCTTGAGTTTCAGATCAGGGGCTTGCTGGATGGATGGCAGGATTGGTGCTTTGTAGGTTGGAGGAAGGGGCAGCAATGTAGGTTTCCAAATGGAATCTTGCACTAAGCCCACAGAAGACTGCAATGTGGACATGTCTTCTGGCATTACAGCTGGGCTTCCTTCCTCTACCATATCCCAAACTTCAGTTAAACTCGTGACAATGTTGCCCCACTCCAGCAGAGTGGGCAGCTCTTCTTCAACAACTTCTTCTAGTACATCCACTGCAAAGCATTCCTCATTATCCAGCTGAGGGTACTTTGTACTGTTGTACACATTAAGCTCAACTTTCATATGTCTGAAAGTTACCTCCATGATCCCAGACCTGCATTGAATACATGCATTAGCAGTGGCCAAGAATGGTCTACCCAAAAGAACAGGTATTAGGGATGTACTCTTGTTATAGCCCATGTCCAAAATAAGGAAGTCTGCAGGGTAGAAGAACTTATCCACCCCTACCAAGACATCCTCAACCACTCCCATGGGTCTCCTCTCAGACCTATCAGCCATCAACAACACAATGGGGGTGGGTTTTAGCTCTCCCAAACCTAGCTGCTGACACACACTGTATGGCAGCAGGTTAACACTGGCTCTAAGGTCTAGAAGGGCCCTTACAATTATGTGGTCTCTAATTATACAAGGAATAGTGGGTATCCCTGGGTCTTGCAACTTCTCAGGCATTGTCATATTTAATAAAGAATTAACTGTATCAGTTGCAAAGACCTTTTTGGACAAATGGCCTCTGGCCTTCCTTTCCTGAGTACAAAGGTCTTTCAAAACTTTTGCATAGGCTGGGACCTGTCGGATTGCATCAAGCAGGGTTAAATTGATTTTTACCTGCTTAAAGGTCTCCATCATTTCCTCTATCTGTGCATTCCCCTTATCAAAAGGGGTAGGGCCACTCAAAGCTTGAGGAAATGGCAGCTGAGGTATTGCGGGTTCCTCAGCTGCAAGCCTATGACTAAACTTCTATTTTTTTCTTTTTTCATCTTTTATTTCCTGTTGAGGCTCAACTACAGCCTCTTTATTTTTCCCTTGTTGCAGGGTAGCAGGCAATTCTTGACTTTGTGCTCTAACAAAGTCCTTATCACTTTCACTTGAAAGTTTTTTGGCAATGACCTCTCCTTGCTCCTTTCTCACCTGGTTGTCTACCAGCCTGCCAGACCTTAGGGTTGTGATGGCATTAGCCCCCTCAAAATTTGAGGAGCCTTCTCCAATCGAATATTGGCCCTTAGGGTTGGCTACTGGATGGCATGGCAACCTGCCCTCTTCTCTTTTAGCCAAGGCATTAGCTATTTTGCCTAGCTGCTCTTCTATTTTCTTTATGCTTTGACTGTGACAAGTCACAGTCTGAGTCAAGGGTCCAAGGCTTTGCAATTGGGGCAAAACCTGATCCCGAAAGAAGCACTTCGGGGCTGAGGTGGAGGAACTACCAACTGATTTTGTTGTTGGGGCTGCTACTGATGCTGGAAATTTGACCTTGGGGCATATCCCTGGTTAAATTGCTGCTGCGGCCTTTGAGGTAAGGCCAACATCTGCTGTGGCTGCATATAACTGTCTTGCCTCCACCTCAAATTTGGGTGGTCTCTCCATTGGTAACCAGCATTTTGGTGCTGGTATCCATATGGCTATTTGTTGTAGCCACCAAATTGTTGTTATCCAAAAGATTGGGCAGTAGTAGCCTGTTCCATCACATACTCAGGGTATTGCCCTACAGATGGGCACTCTTCTTCTATGTGTTGTGGGGATTCTCATATCAGACATGCCTCCATCACTTGTGCAGCCAATCTGGGCTGCACCACAGTCAAAAGTTTATCAAATTTATCAGAAAGATTGGCCATCTGCATTCTCAGGTCATCATTTCTCCTAACTTCATACATTTTTCCTTTAGAAGTTTTAGCAAGCCCCAGCTTAGGAGAAGGCTCTTGAATAGTTCTAGATGAGGACATCTTCTGGAAAGCATTTTCACTGATGACCTCGAACAAGTCCCATGCCTCATCAGCTGTTTTATGCATGTAAGTTCCACCACTAGAGGCATCTACCATGTCTCTACTTTTCTCATCAATCCCATTATAGAAGCTCTGGACAAGCTGCCAGTTAGGGATCTTGTGGTGGGGACATTGTTTGAGCATCTCCTTAAATCTATCCCAAGATTGATTAAAATCCTCAGTTGGAGATTGGGAAAAAGCAAGTATTGCTTTCCTCAACTGGCTGGTTTTGGTCTCTGGAAAGAATTTGGTCAGAAATCTTGTCTGGAGGTCTTTCCATGAAGTGATGCTATTATTTGGGAGAGTAGCTAACCAGGTGCTGGCCCTGTCCTTTAAGGAGAAAGGAAAGAGCCTTAAGCTAGTGGCTTTTGGTCCCAAACCAGCGATAGAGAATGTTGTGCACAGGGCCAAGAATTGGTCAATGTGCTTGTAAGGGTCTTCCTTACTAAGCCCATGGAAAGAGGGAAGCATTTGGATGATGGAGGTTTTAATCTCGTAGTTTCCCTGAACATCTAGGAATTGAATGTTGAATGGAGAATTATAATCATCAGGAGCATTCAATTCCTTCAATGTTCTGGGTTGCTCTTCACCCATGACTGTTGTCTCAATTTCAGTAGGGGGCTCGACTGTGGTGTGTCTGTGCCTTCTCGGTCTTCTACCCCTTTCTATCCCAGGGTTTGGAGGCTCTAATGTAGGACTGAGGGATCTCCTTTCTAACATGCGCACACACCAACAGTAGGGAAGACTACTTGCAGACACATTGCACTTAACAAAATTACAACTATCCTAATCAACTGCTATGGAATTTTCAAAGGAGAAATAAACTGAGGTTTTGAGGGTTAGAGAAGTGCAAACAGAGGTTGCTAGACTCCCATTGAAATTCTACTCTCCTTCTCCGCTACTGTTCAGATTTGCAAGAAAAATTCTAAATGTAAATCAGCAGTATCAATTATTCACAAGCACAGCTACCAAAGAGTAAAGAATACAAAAATCTAAGGTCTACTAATAGATCAAGATTCTCCGGCAGCGGCGCTAAAAACTTGTTGGATTATTTTAAGTGCTTGCTACTGACTTTATTGGAGACAGTGATAAGAATGGGGTTAGTGAAAATTAACTATAGTGACCTCAAATCCCCTTCCATTTAGGATTGCCAGACTTGTAGCCAGATCTGGAGTGCCTACTAAAGATAGCTCCCTTGGAGCTTCAGATCAACTTTCCCTGTGGGACAAACTCTTATAAAAAACTTGTTAGATTATTTTAAGTGCTTGCTACTGACTTTATTGGAGACAGTGAAAATGACTCAAAGGTGGATTGAAAACAACAGAGTAGCAAGCCTGAAAATATACAGTCCTACAAGATACAGGGCCTGTTGTAGCAAGTTTTGATAAGTAAGAGTTTGTCCCATAGAGAAAGTTGATCTAAAGCTCCAAGGGAGCTATCTTTAGTAGGCTCTCCAGATCTGGCTACAAATCTGGCAATCCTAAATGGAAGGGGATTTAAGGTCACTATAGTCTAAATCCTAAGGTAACTTAATGTCTGAACTACAAAAAGGGTTAAGAAAGAGGATGGAGTATGAGAAAATAAATATAAAAGGGTGAGAAGTATGCTATTAGGTACAAATCTGAGGGGTCTTATAACTCATACTCAGATCTGCTGCTATAGAAATCCTGTCCAATTGCTACATTATCACCAAAGAGGAGAAAGGATCCAACTAACCCCTGTGCCATGATCCAATCCCTTATGGCTATAACCTGTCCACTTAAATGGTCACAGACTATCCAATAAGGGAATCACAATCCAGAGATGGGTCAGAATAAGTTTATCATTGTAGGCACTACTTCATCCAGGCTACCAGCTCAAGAATCCATAGGAACCTCAACCTCTAAAGTTCTGTGTGTGGGGCTTGGCCTACAACGTGCACTAGCCTGGACACACAGAACCAGCAAGAGTTTGAGTACTAGCTTTTAAGCTTAGTTGTTCACTACTTTTAAAAGGCAGCAGTGATCCAGTCACAACCCTACAATCTCTACAGCCAGATCAAATCTGCCATCTGATGGTGGGTCTATACAAATACAGGGGAGTCCGTCTCTGCACAATCTCTCACAAGGCTACAAGCACAAGTGTAGAGAAGAAGAACCTATCTTAGATCTGTGGATTGGCCTCACCCTAGGGCTATAATCTGTCCACTTGAATGGTCACAGACTATCCACAGAGGTTATCCTCCTCACAGAGGTCTAAGACAGAACAAGAACATTGCTGCCGCCACCATGTTCACAAGGCTATCAGCTCAAGCTCCCATGGGGATTCAGATTTAGTGGGTCCTGTGGTGGGGCTAGGCCTGCAATGTGCCTAACCTGGACACACAGGTCACTTGGATTTAAGTAAAACCTTAAAGACAATCCTCCATTGCTGATAATATAACTTAGCAATGGAGGATCTCAAGGCAGTAGCCTTGTACATAACAACTCACAAAATGCCAATCCCATACATGCAATAGATCCTATTACAAAACTCCATTAAAACTATACCAAATATTCATACAAAGGTATACCCAACAAGTGCTGGACTATGGAGAGAAGGAAAAAGGAAAAAGAAAACTCCTAAACCCTAACCTTAGCCTACTGTAATTCTATAGTCAGTTTCAAGAAGGAGTATAGAAGTCAAGTCCCTTAAACCTAAGCTAGGCTTAGGCTTATATAGCAGCCAGCTCCCTAAGAATTAGGGTTAGGAAAACCCTAATTTATCAATACTAACATGGCCCATTTCTGTTCCTTGGATGCCTCGGGGAGTGCACGGAGATTGGAGCATTGGACTGCGTGCCCTAATTGCTAGAAATTCCTAGATTACCCTTACAAAAGTAGGGAAAAGTTAAGAACTCGAGCCTCGCAAGGTAGAAAGGCTTTCCAGGTCTTATCGAGTGATAGAATTGGCATCGCGGGGTTGCTTTAACTTGAAGCTCTTGCAGTCACGGGATTGGTACTTCGGTCGTCGTGGGGATGCTCTGGTCGTCGCAGGATTGCTCTTTCCATTTGAATGGCGCGGGAATTATGCACGCAGTTCGTTACTTGGTGAATCCCATGGGGATCCTCATGAAGAAAATAATGTACATGGGCATCTGGATCGCGTGAGCAGTTCCTTGAAAGTTTGTATCCTGCGGCCACTGCGCGACAGCTGCGGGCAGGAATACCTGGAGCTCTCTCTCCTTAGTGAATCACGCGAAGATTAAGACTGAACCTCGTAAGAACCGTGCGAAGTCTGCTTTTCAATTCCTTCTGTCATCAAATCGCGCGAGAACGCGTGAAGACTGCTCGATCAGTTGGTGTGCTCCCTTAAGAAGCCTGCGACAACTGCGCGAAGTATTCTTTCTGGTTCAATTGAGCCCTGCGACGTTTGCGTGAGGCATTCTTCTTGACTTGTTTCTGCTTTGCTGTGCCTATGCTGTAGCCAATTCTTTGTCTGGGTTCAACCTTCTTTCTTCTGAGGAACTTCTGGGGCAACAGTAGGCTTCATGGCATGGTTAGGGGCTTATTTACAGCTGCTGCTTATTACCTACAAGAGAGACTTAAAACACATTTATTAAATGATTAAGGGTCTAACAGAGATTAAGTTAAAGGGTGAAAAGTGGTACTTTTCAGGTCTTAACAACCACCGTGTTGTATTAAACTCTATAATTACTTGTTGTTATTATTGTATACATCTTATGGGAACCATTATTGGGAACCATTGATTTTGTGTGATGAATGTCTATCACTGGTGGTTCTTCTTGGTTCCTATTTTATAGATGTATAATCTTTTATATATATATATATATATGTATTTCTCTTTCTTTCAAATGTCTTATATATTGACTTTATCTGCCTCTTTGATAGTGCTTGCTCTGATTTATGCTAAATGAGCAGACATTCTTTGTCTTGTTTTGGGAATCATCCAAAGTATGATCCTGATGGCACGGGTTTTTGAGTGCGAAAATCTGGGCTGTCACAGTTGGTATCAGAGCCTAGGCTTTAGGTTGAACCATAGGTTCAAGTTGGATTATTTTTACAATTTATGTACGGATCAATGTTATTATTTGTACAATGATAAACCAGTATGGGCCCAAGGTTCAGAGGCGGACGTAGTGGAGGAAGAGAAGGACAGAGAGAAGTCCCACTGCGAGAGATTCCTGATGTTGCCGATACATCCAGGGGATTGGGGTTCCTATCAGGTGAAAATGTCTTTCTGGTAGGACCTAGAGGAGGTAGAAGAGGTGATGACAGTAGAATGGAGCAGGTGTTGGAAGCTTTGGTTGCCAACGTAGGTCAACAGACGGCTGCGATGACTCAATAAGCAGCTAGACCACCTCGTCAACTCGGCAGTTTTGCCGAGTTTAAGAGACCTCCTAATTTCTTGGGTCAAACAGATCCCATTGAGGCCAAGGGATAGATAGATGAGATGGATAAAGTGTTTAAAGTACTTCAGTGCACTGATATGGAGAAAGTGCATTGGGAAACCTTCCAACTCGATGGTGATGCTTGACCTTAGTGAAAGTCGGTATCAAGAAACAGAGAGAGAGAATTCCCTAATAATCCGTGGACTTGGGAGGAGTTCACTGAAGTCTTTTACAATAAATACTTCCCAAAGATAGTGAGGCATCAGTGGGAGGTTAAATTCCTTGAGTTGAAGCAAGGTGCTATGTCGGTAAGAGAATATGGTGCTGAGTTTGACAGATTATCTAGATTCACACCACAGCATGTAACCACCGAGTTGATGAGAGCTCGTAAATTTTAACTTGGCTTGAGACAGAATCTTCAGAAGGATGTAGCCATGTGGGAATTGAAGACATACAAGAGTGTTATGTCCAAAGCTCTAATCTCAGAGAAGAGTACAAAATAATACATGTGGAGAGATAGGCAGAATAAGGAGAAGTCATTTCAGGGACAATTTAATGACCCTGATCAAGCAAATAAGAGGGCTAGATTCTCAAGATCTCCTAGATACCCTACTCACTCCCGACCAGCAGTGTCTTCAGGACCGAGTTCTTACCAAAGGCCATAAGTACCAGTATTGTCTAGACCATTCAGACCTTCTGATTCTTCAACTAGTGGAGCTTCCATTGCACAGGGATCTTCTAGGGTCTCATCTTTCACTCCGGCCCTGTCATGTGCTAAGTGTGGGAAGCCACACAAGACAGAGGACTGCAGAAGAGATACGATTGCTTGTTTTAGGTGTGGCAACCTAGGTCACATTGTCAAAAATTGTCCTGAGGAGAGTAGAGAGAGTAAAGAGAGCAGGATCGGCATCCATTCAGAAGTCATCTCGACCGATAGTTCAAGGTCGAGCATATGCCGTCACAGCGACTGATGCTCTGACATCGAATGATGTCATTCAAAGTATCATTACACTTTGAGAGTTAATTTATGTCGTAGATTTCATATATTATTCAATGTGTTAGTGTTGGATTTATTTTAAGATGTTTGCTGCTAACTTTATTTAAAAACAGTGGTAAGAATGTGTTAGTAAAAAATAATTCAAAGGTGGATTGAAAAACACAAAACAGTAAGTCTAATAATACACACAGTCCTATAAGATATAGGATCCATTGTAGCAAGTTTTGATAAGTAAGAGTTTGTCCCACAGAGATATTGATCTAAAACCCAGAATGAGCTATAATAGTAGGCCTCCAAATCTGGCTACAGATCTAACAATCTTAAAAAAAAGGGAGTTGAGTGTCACGACTACACTAAATTAATCCTAAAAATAGAGAAATAGAATGTAGCCCTATCCTAAAGAAAGGGTTTAGAAGAAGATGGTGGTAGTGTGTGCTAAAATAAAATACAAAAATTATGAGAAGTAAGCAGGTTGAGCTAGAGTTAATGATACCGCAATGTAACGCAAACTTAGTTTGTCTCTGCAGTGCTCCTTGCTGAGACGCTATTAATAGCCTCAACAAGGTAAGAGCTCCCAATTTAACCCATGCCATTTGGGGCGCTCTTAGGGCTATAGTCTGTCCACTATAATGGTCACAGGGTATCTGATAGAGTCTGTCAAATCCCATTAGTTAAACCAGAAATTCGCTAATCTAATCCAGAATAGTGGACTGATCATTTCCACAGCCACTAGACCAGCTCTAGCCATGAATACTATTGCAACACTATGTAATTCCAGTGCTACAAGCTCCCCAGATCTGCACACAGACCTGGCTAAAATCCATAGGTATTCCAACCCATAAGATCCTAAGTGCTTTGTTAAGGCTTACTGCTCACTAGTGCCAGTAAAAAGGACTATACAACAGGTTGAATAAGGCCTTTAGCTCAGCTGGTCATTGCTACAAATAGCCTGTAATGGCTCAGGCTCAAGCTGTAATTACTACAAGAGATCAGATCTAACATCAGATATCGATTAGGTAGAACAGAGGGGACCCAATTACTGTACAAACCTCCTCACAAGGCTTTAGAATCTAATGTGCAAGGGAGAAGAATCCTTCTTAAACATGTGGATGGACACAACCTTAGGGCTATACTCTGTCCACTTGAATGGTCATAGGGTATCCCATTGGTCTGTCCATTCCACAGAGGCCTGAGAAAGAACATGAAAATTGTTGTAACCACCATGGCCTGCAGGCCTCCGAGCTCCCTGGATCTCACTACAGATCTAACATTGCTTTCCATGTATCAATCAAACCAAGGAAAATCAAATGGTAAACAATAGACCTACTAGAAACTGAATGGGCTAGTCCCAAATACATGGATCCTATAGACATCTAAAGAAACCATAAGATCTATAGATTTGATTAAGCATTAAAACAAGGGTTCATTGATAATAGTAAAACTTACAATGAACTTTCTCCTGGCTGCAGCCCATACAGAACTGCACATCCAAGATCCTAATATATATAAAAATCTATTACAAGACTGAAATAAAACTAGACCTAGCTGCTTACAGGGGGATTAGCCAGCAAGTGCTGAGCTAAGAGAGAAGTGAAAGAGGAAAAAGAGGTGATCAAACCCTAACCCTAGCCTGCTAGAGCTCTCAGTCGGCAGAGGATGAAGGAAAGATGATAATAGTAAGCTCTAAGTATATCTTATATACTATGTCAAAACAGCCTTGGCTCTAAAGAGATTAACCCTAATTTTTTTAGCAGATGTGGCACTGTTACAACCCTTGAATGCCTTGAGATGTGCACTTCAAAATCTGCACCTCGAGGAGTGTGCCCTAGCCATGGGAAATTCCCAAAAGGTCCCTAAGTTAAACTAAGAAGTGGAGATCCCGTGCTTCACGGGGCTGGCAGCTATTTTAGTTTACTCGTGCAGTTGCTTTACTTTCGTGGAGTTGCCTTTGGCTGATGGGAATGGCTCATTCATGCAGTAAACCTTTAATGAATCGCGCAGTTGTTTCGCATCGCAGTGCTGTCGCGGAGATAATATGGAGAGCCAGGGTGCTTCGCACAGTAGAGCTTCAGGAGCTCTCTCTCTCGCTAAGTACTCACACAGGTGGGCTCCTGGCTAGCATAGTAACTTGTAAGGCTCTAGAGTGCACGAGATCTGTGCGAGGGGAATTTTGGTGTCTCTCTCTTCTAGGGCCACGCGAGAACTCTGCGAGGTGACTTTTTGTTCTCTATGCATATGGGCTCGCTGGGTTCCTCGCACGACTGCTTTGAAGCTTGATCTTCTCGAGAGCTTCGTGATCACAAATTTTGAAGGTTTCATACTGTGAGATCTTCGTGATGTCTTTACAGCTCTCCTCTTAACTGTGCGGCCTATCTGTGTGAGAATTTCTTCCACTACAACTTTAGCTTCGCGGGGAGGCTTCTCAACTCTGCGAGGTCTGTTTCTTAGCACTCTGCTGCACTACACTTGCTGCTGTTGCAACATTCTTCCTTCTCAGTTGACTTTAGTCATCTGCTAGACCTTATGTCAATGATGATCAACAACAGTGAGTCAGCATGGTGAGCACTACCAAGGTGTTCCATTAGGCTTTGGCTCAGCTGTCATCTTTGCTTGTATTCTCTCTTTGGGCCAAAAAGCCAGGATTTTGTATTAAGCTACCCATTTTATTACTAACTGTAAAACATACTTAACAAATGATTATTAGTGGGCTTTAAGGTCCATCAAATGCTAGGTTACGAGGTGAAAACTGGTACTTTTCAGTGAATAACACACCCCCAAACCTAATCTTTGCTAGTCCCTGAACAAAGGAAAAATTAAAACAACTACTCTATGAATTGAAATGTCACTTTTATAGGGAGCACGAATACATTTAGCATATGTACCAAGCCTTTTAAACCCTTAGGTGATCCCTAATTGAGGAGTGAAATCTCTTGAGGGTTTTCAGTGAAGATACCCACAAACTTTTCAATGAAACAGTTAACAAAGGTGCAACATTCTCAGGTCAGCTGTCAAGAAACAGAGCATCAGTTCACCTTTGATTCAATAAAAATGTGAGGAATTTGGACATGAAAAGTACAGATATTTAATCATCACAAACTCTACCTGAGTGCACAACATTTCCAATTAGCTCACAACAAGGGGGACAACACATGTATATCAACACTAAGCTTATCGTTAATTCAAAAATTAGGTTATATGCCATGCCTAATACATTCAACATCAGACCCAATGCTCACCAGGGCATACTCTCATAAGGGACCTTGAGGGTTTCATTTTCTCTCAAGCTCAAGAGCAGTTATAGCTCCCAAATGGGTCTGTAAGCATGAGCATAGGCAAAGCATCTAAGTCCTAGCATCATTGGCAGTTCCTTACCATAGATTGGACAACTCCTTGTCTCTTCATGATAGCTCAATTAACTTTGGATCACAAGGTCTTTAGTTGGGTTGTAATGTGGCTTATGAATTGGGTTATAAAGAATGTAAGGTTGAAAAGCGAATCAAAGATGAAAAATCAATAAGTGAAGGAGGTGATTCATGACTTCACCTCTTTCTAGTTATGTTCCTTTCATTTTCTTTCAAAATTTTCAGACTTGAAATGGCCAACTTCTCCTCTTCATTATAATTTTTCCAATGAACTGTTCCTCTTGACTCCTCTCTCACTCCTCACATTTATTATTTTTCTTTCTTTTCTTGCATTTTTCTTTTTATTTTTATTTTTATTTTCTTGTGTTTGTGACCTGCCACCTCTTTCCTCAGCTGTTACATTGCTCAACTTTAGGCATCTCTTCTACATTCACCCAATGTTGATCCTATCTTGTCCATCTTCAGCTCGTTCTCCTTTACCTTCTGAATTCTCAGAGTGAAGGTAGGTTTGATTCAGGTCCATAGGTTCAGGTACAAGTACTCAGGTGTATTTTGAAGAAAATTGGAAATTAAGGCTCAACAAGTGTATGCACAAGAACAGTTGATTAGGATTTGGTCTGTTTAAGCTCAAACTGTCCAAGAGAAAGCCTTGATCCTTTTCTAGGTTTCATGAGTGCTGTCAATTGTTTCAACATGGAGGTGCCTAACTTTTAGTGAGGGCATTGCCTCAGCCAGTCCTTAGAGCTAGAAGAATTGCCTCAGTCACTCCTCAAAGGAAGAAAAAAAAAAAAATTTTATAGGCCCAACTCTCACTGGTTATGGTCTTCTATTGAACTTTTAAGTATGTCCTTATCTTTTTCTCTCTTTAATGATTCACTCAGTACTGATACAAGTGAGTTTACTTGGTGTTCACATCATGAGAAAGTTAAAATTTAAAAGCTTGTAATGCCTAAAGGTCTACAAAATTTTAAATTTCTCATTTATCTGATGATCCTTAGGTGAACATGGTTTTGTTTCTGTCTTACTCACTTGAATCTGCTGCACTTAGGTTAACAATTTCATTGGCTGAACCTGCCTCACCTCGAAACCTATGAGGAGTAGTGTCCTCACTGATTCAAAGGGCAATGGGTGTGCAGCAGTGACCAAACAGAGATACATAAAACACTACAGTAAAGCAGAGAAAAAAAAAAAAAAATGAACACACAACACATTAACAGACAAAAATTAAACCGAGTAATAGGTACACAGAAGTAACAAAAAGAAGGTTCATTATATTAGAAAATATATTTACAAGACACTACTTCTAACTCAAAATATGTTCACTAAGCTAACCATCTAAGGGTAATTTTAACCCCTTTTCCTTTGTCTTTCTTCTGCAGTACAGTTGGTGGTGGGGGACTCTCCTAGTTGCGGCAACTAGTTGCCTCTCAAGGATTTCAGCCTTTTGTTTAGCCAATTCAGGTTGACCAATAAGGAGTGCCTTGATCTCCTTGGAGGCAGTCAACCTTTTCTCTAAGGCATCAACTCTCAGCGTTTCTGTTGCAGCAGCCATTTTTTCTTGTTCAGCATTGAGCTTCTCTTTTGCAGCCAAACTCTCTTGGGCTTTGTATAGACGCAACATTTTTTTCGAGCCCTTCCCTATGTCTCTGCTCAGCTGTTCGGTATCCCATTTTAGGTGTTGAATTTGGGCTTGATAGGATGCTCCAAGAGTGGTCATTCCTTTAATAACATCCCTTTTGATGTAAGGATGGGACTGCATTGCAAGAAGGAGGGTGGAGTATGGAGGACTGGAAAAGAAGAGGCAAGAATTAAGGGGGGGTCCTCACTTGAAGAAGGGCCAGCTAAGAATGAAAGGTCGGTGGGTTGGGGAATGGTGTGTGGAGGCTCGGGGTGGGGGTCCAGATCAGGGTCTGTTTGGATTGACTTGGAGGAGATGGGTATTAGATCATCCACATCAGTCATAGCATCAGAGGTAGCTATAGTAGGTGGGCTCTCTGGAATAGGTTCATCCTCAGTTTGGGTAATGGCATCAGTGAATGTGGAAAGGGGTGGAGTAGGTAAAGGTTGGAAGGTAGGGATAGTTTGTTAATGTGATGGTTGGGGTAAAGTGTGTAAGGTGGATTGGATGACTTGTAGGCTGGTTTTAAGGTAGGTTTGGTTTTGGAGGGTGAAGGTTATGGAATTAATATATGTGTCTATGGATGATTGGGTTTGGGTGTTGGACAACATTTGTGATTGGAGGGACAATAGGAGGTGTAGGATTTGGGGTAAGAGGTCTGGTATGGTATTGGGTGTGGGTTAGATGGGTGAAACTAGCTAGAAGTGAGATGTGGGTCTATGAGTGAAGGTAGTGTGGCCTGTGGTGGTGTAAAGTGTGGTGGGGTAAAGTGTGGTGGGGGAGGTGAGTCAGGGAGAGGTGTATACTCAAGGTTGATGTCTCTTAGGATAGTAGAGATCATAGTGAAAAATTCCTCTCCTGAAAATGGCTCACCATCATGGGATAAGGGAATGAATTGGTCTACAAGCTCACTCGGGATAGGTACAAAAGGTTGGGAAATCTCACTGGGTTGTTGGGGGGTGTCAAAGGTATGGGGTTGTGGTGCATATGTTATGGGTATTGGGTTTGGATTGAAGGTGGTATCAGGGATTGGAATGGTTTGGGAAATGTAGGTGGGATGGGGTGCTATGGGGGTTGTGCCTTTTGTGAGTCTTCTTTTCTTAGTGTAGGCAACTTTTACAGGTGGTCTGGTATGGGCTGAAAAAATAGGTAAAAGTATAGAAATGGGTAAGGTGGCCATGGTTGATGTGGGCTGGAGTGGCTCAGGTAAGGATATTAGACATGTGTGGGGCTGTGGGGGCTTGGATGAGGATGGAGGTGGTGGGGCAATGGGTGTAGAGTTTGGTGGCTTGGCTGGCCCAACAGAGGCTGTTGCCTTAGCAGTGGCAGCAACAGCAGTAGCCACTTCCTGGCTGGTGGGGGCTGTGTCTCTCAATAATTCCTTTTTTTTCTCCCTCTTTCTCATTTTTGTGCCACTGATATCCCATTATTTCATTCCATTATTTTTGGGGTTCAGGGTCACAATCTCCTCTCTCCTTTTGAAGGGGTATTTCCCATCTTTCAGTAGTGTAGTAATCAGCCTGCAGTAGGGAAGGGCTTGCGGTTTCTTGTTAACCTTCACTTTCTCACACAAGTCCCTAATCCCTTAAAAAACTAACTTGGCTACATTCAAGTAGAGGTTCCTTTGAAATGAGAGTAGGGCATCAGCTATGGGGGACCTCCTCTCTTGCTCATGACCCGAGTAAAGCACCTTTTTCCTCAGCACCCCATCCATGAATCTAAGGTTGGGGTGTAGATCTCTTTTCCTGATTGAGTCCCCTGAAGCCATGATTCCTTCAGTTAGCTCTCTGGCTATCTCTGTAATGGTGGCAATCAAGGGAGGTCCCAAGCCAAACTTAGGGTCATACCCAGCTGGTATCCCTAGTATCCTTGCAACGTCAAATTGGTTAAATAGCATTTCAAAATTATCAATGAGTACCAGCAGTGCTGGGTTCCCATCATCCCCAGTCCTCAACCTCATATTCTGATTAAACAATCTGACTAATCTTGGGAACACCAGCTATATTGAGGGTCTCAACAGTAGCAGCAGAGTTGCCTTACTCAGATATTCAATGGAGGCAGAGGTCTTTGGTAGCTCCTCAAAGTAGGCTTTATCAAAAATAGTTTCTGCCTCCAGCGAAATTGCCAACACAAACTTAGAAGGGACCTTGAGGTAATCAGTATTCTCTTCCTCTGCAACCTCAGGGGCCACTGGGGTCACAACCTTGCCCCTTTTCTGCTTCTTGTTTGATTTTTTAGGGCCCTCAGCAGGTGGGTGCTCTCTGGCCCTCTTCTTTGGGGCAGATTTCTTCTTTTCCTTTGAGATTGTGGGTTCAGTACCAGGGGAGGGCACCATAGAGGTCTCTAATGTGGAGGCCTCTGTAATCCTTATAGATTTCCTAGCGGCCACAGGGCTGCCACTAGGAGCAGGGTTTAACATAGCCGCCAATGTATCAATGAATTTTGAACTTTTGGCCATAGGTGCTCCAAATCTCAAAACAGGGCTCACAGATCTCAGAGAATGTAGATTACTCTAAGTAGGCATAAAAAATATCACAATTCGTCTTATCTCTCTCTAATTTACTAAACCAATGAAAGCATAGAGGGAGAGTTGCAGAGCTTACCCAATGCAAGCTAGGGTTCCATGTAGAAATGTGTACAGTGGCTTAAATCCCCCAAACCGTGCTCAAAGTAACCAGGAATAGCTGGGGAGCAAAATGGTGAGAGGAAAAAGCTTCAGATGAAGTGGCTCAAGCAATGGAGAGGAAAGCAGAGAAAAAGGGGCTCGTTTTTGGGCGGAGGGAGCTAGGGAAAAGAGAGAAAATGAGGCAAATGAGTTATTTCGCTGAGTTTATAGAGCAAATCTCATGGTTCGTGGAGTTGGCTTAAGGTTCTCACGGAGTAGGATTGTCGCGCAGATGGCCTTTAAGTCTGCGAAAGATTATGTCGCTCAGCAGAATAAACTGCCTCACAGTGCCTTTCACAGAGCTAAGACCTTGACTGGAGTGCGCGAGACCTTGATATGCTTCAGGAAGTTTCCTCGCACAGCACTCACGTAGAACACCCAGACGGCATCCTCTTCACACAAATTAAGCTCGCGGAGTAGAAGGAAACTCCATGAGACACTTTTACAGTAAGTGCTTAGCTGTTCTAACGAGCAAGGAAGCCGAAAGATGGCTCGCGCAGTAAATTCAAACCTTCCAACCCAGCGAGATAATATTTCTTACACAACCTTCACTCTTTTAATCTCAGTGCAGCACATTGGTTGGTGCCTCATGCTGTTCTGCACCCAACCACTGTGCATGAGCACCAAGCCTCAGACTGGTGCTTCATTTCACACATGAAAAGCTTATATCCATTTTTAATCAGTTGCTCATCAACATTGTATAATTGTAAAAGTAGTTTTTCAGCTCCTTTTCATGCAAAATAGGATCAGGATATCTCAGCCATTCATCAACGAACACACACCCGATTTAGAGGATACAAAGGCACATGTTTTCATTCACAAATAATTAAAACATAGACAAAGCAAAACAATCAAACCAATATAACACACAAAACACAAATGACAGAATTCTAAAGGACATAATTCAACACAAAAATTTTCATACATATGATACAATTATTACTAGTATTTAGCTCACTGGGCACTAGCTTCCTCCTGAGTAGAGGATGCATCACCAATCATAAATTGTCCTTTCGGGTTTGTCAGGGGCCGACTAGGAAATTTTCCTTCCTCCCTCCTATTCAGATCATTTCAGATCTGACCAAGCTGGTCTTCAATCTTTTTTATGCTCTGTCCATGAGAATTAATAGTCTGCATCAAGTTTCTTAAATTCTGCATTGAAGCCAGCATCTTCTCTTCAAATGAAGAGGACCTGGGCTGTTGTGTGGGCAGAGCCAACTGGTTAGACTGTGGGGCAGGTAGTAGAAAATTTTACCTTGGTGGGTAACCTTGATTAACCTGGTGTTGGGGTCTGTAGGGAGTTACCATCTGCTGCTGCTGGGGCTGAGGATATGAGTGTTGTCTCCACCTCAGATTTGGGTGTTTCCTCCAAGAATACCCATCAGGCTATTGCCCAAAGGTTTGAGCAGCATTGGCATGCACATAACAAAATCCAGAAATTAGTTGGCAGATGGACAATCATGAATAGAATGTATGAGGGATTTGCATATCACACATGCCTCCACCTGTGCAACCATCCGAGGCTGCGTCACATTCAGCAATTTGTCAAACTTCAAGCTCAGGTTGTCCACCTTCCTCTCCAGATCACCTTACACCTTCACTTCATATATTCAACCTCTAGGGGTGGCCTCTTTCACCATCTTAGCTAGAATCTGACTATCATTGCATGACAGAAACTCCTATTGTATAAAAATTTCCCTTATTATGTCAAACAGCTCCCAAGCTTCCTCAGCTGTCTTGTGGAGGTAGCTACCACCACAGGAAGCATCCACCATATTCCTGCTCTTGGCATTAATTCCTTGATAAAATACTTGAACAAGCTGCCACATTGGGATTTGGTGGTAGGGGCATTGTTTTAACATCTCCTAGAATCTTTCCCAAGCTTCATTAAAATTCTCAATTGAGGATTGAGTGAATGACAGAATTTTTGTCCTCATCTGGCTTGTTTTGTTCATAGGGAAAAACTTTGCCAAGAACTTGGTTTGAAGGTCACTCCATGACTATATGCTGTTGACTGAGAGCTTTGATAGCCATGTGCTGGCTTTGTCCTTTAATGAAAAAAGAAAAAGCCTCAATTTAGTAGCCTCAGGCCCCAAGCCAATAATATTGAAGGTAGTGCAAAGTGCTAAAAACTGGTTAATATGTTTGTAGGGATCTTCTTTACTTAGCCCATGAAATGAAGGCAACATACTAATGGTGGAGGATTTAATTTCATAGTTCCCCTCAACAGAGGGAAACTGAATGTAGAAGGGAGAGGTGTACTCCACAGGTGCATTGTATTCTTTCAATGTCCTCTGCCTCTCAGCCATGATAGCTGGTTCAGTTTCAATAGCAGGGCCCTCGGTGGTGTGTCTAGGTCTAAGGATCCTTTCCACCTCTGAATTTGGGGGTTTCACGTCAGGGTTTAAGGACCTTCTACCAAGCATACACTCACCAGCAGTAATGAAAATGATGACAAACACACAGAAAGAATTTCAAACAAAAAAAAGTAATAACTACACAAATTTACACTAAACAAAATAACAGGAGATTTAACATAAATGGCATGAGATTTAGGGGAAAGAAAGTGCAAACAGAGCTAGCTACTCTCCACTTGCAGCTCTAGCTTTTCCCTTCTTCTGCTGTCCATTTCTACAAATTTCCATAAAACAATCGGTAGTACTTTAATTCTACATTAAACACAACTACAAAGAATTTGTTAGTCGAAGTTATAGTACAACTCAGGTCTACTAAAAAGATCAATATCCCCGACAGCGGTGCCAAAAACTTATTGGATTTATTTTAAGATGTTTGCTGCTAACTTTATTTAAAAATAGTGGTAAGAATGTGTTAGTAAAATATAATTCAAAGGTGGATTGAAAAACACAAAACAGCAAGTCTAAAAATACACACAGTCCCGCAAGATACAGGGTCATTATAACAAGTTCTGATAAGTAAAAGTTTGTCCCACAGAGAAATTAATCTAGAACCCAAAATGAGCTATAATAGTAGGCCTCCAGATCTGGCTACAGATCTGACAATCCTAAAGAAAGGGAGTTGAGTGTCACGACTATAGTAAATTAATCCTAAAAATAGAGAAATAGAATGTAGCCCTATCCTAAAGAAAGGGTTTAAAAGAAGATGGTGGTAGTGTGTGCCAAAATAAAATACAAAAATTATGAGAAGTAAGCAGGTTGAGCTAGAGTTAATGATACGGTAATGTAACTCAGACTTAGTCTGTCTATGTAGTGTTCCTTGCTGAGACGCTATTAATAACCTCAACAAGGTAAGAGCTCCTAGTTTAACCCATGCCATTTAGGGCGCTCTTAAAGCTATACTCTGTCCACTATAATGGTCACAGGGTATCCGATAGAGTTTTTCAAATCCCATTAGTTAAACCAGAAATTCGCTAGTCTAATCCAGAAGAGTGGACTGATCATTTCCACAACCACTAAACCAGCTCTAGGCATGAATACTATTATAGCACTATGTAATGCCAGTGCTACAAGCTCCCCAGATCTACGCACAGACCTGGCTGACATCCATAGGTATTCCAACCCATAAGATCCTAAGTACTTTGTTAAGGCTTACTGCTCACTAGTGCCCATAAAAAGGACCATGCAACAAGTTAAATAAGGCCTTTAGCTCAGCTGGTCATTGCTACAAACAGCCTGTAATGACTGAGCCTTAAGCTGTAATTACTATAAGAGATCTGATCTAACATCTGATATCGATTAGGTAGAATAGAGGGGAGCCAGTTACTGTACAAACCTCCTCACAAGGCTCTAAAAACTCATGTGCAGGGGAGAAGAATCCTTCTCAAATATATGGATGGACACAACCTTAGGGCTATACTCTGTCCACTTGAATGGTCATAGGGTATCCCATTGGTCTGTCCATCCCATAGAGGCCTGAGAAAGAACATGAAAACTGTTGCAACCACCATAGTCTGCAGGCCTCCGAGCTCCCTGAATCTCACTACAAATCTAGCATTGCTTTCCATGCGTCTATCAAACCAAGGGAAATCAGATGGTAAATAATAGATCTACTAGAAACTGAATGGGCTAGTCCCAAATACATGGATCCTATAGACATCTAAAAAAACCATAAAATCTATAGATTTGATTAAGTATTAAAACAACAATTCATTGGTAACAGCAAAACTTACAATGAACTATCTCCTGGTTGCAGCCCATACACAACTGCTCATCTAAGATCCCAATGTATACAAAAATCTATTATAAGACTGAAATAAAACTAGACCAAGCTACTTACAGGGGGATTAGCCAGCAAGTGCTGTGCTAAGAGAGAGGAGAAAGAAGAAAAAGAGGTGATCAAACTCTAACCCTAGCCTGCTAGAGCTCTCAACTGATAGAGGATGAAGGAAAGATGATAATAGTAAGCTCTAAGTACATCTTATATACTCTATCAAAATAGCCTTGGCTCTAAAGAGATTAACCTTAATTTTTTTAGCAGACATGACACTGTTACAACCCTTGAATGCCTCGAGATGTGTGCTTCAAAATTCATGCCTCGAGAAGTGTTCCCTAGCCTTGGGAAATTTCCAAAAGGTCCTTGAGTTAAACTAAGAGGTGGAGAGCCCGCGCTTCACAGGGCTGACAGCTGTTTTAGTTTACTGGCATAGTTGCTTTGCTTTTGCGGAATTGCCTTTGGCTGATGGGAATGGCTCATTCGCACAGTAAACCTTTAATGAATCGTGCAGTTGCTTCATATCACAGTGTTATCACAGAGATAATCTGGAGAGCCAGGGTGCTTCGCGCAGTAGAGCTTTAAACACTCTCTCTCGCTAAGTACTCGTGCAGGTGGGCTCCTGCGCTCGCGTAGTAACTTGTAAGGCTCCAGAGTGCGTGAGATTTGTGCGAGGAGAATTCTGGGCGTCTCTCTCTTTCAGGGCCACGCAAGAACTTCGCGAAGTGACTTTTTGTTCTCTATGCATATGGGCTCGCTGGGTTCCTCGCACAACTGCTTTGAGGCTTGATCTTCACGAGAGCTTCGCGACCACAATTTCTGATGGTTTCATATCGCAAGATATTCGTGATATCTTTACAGCTCTCCTCTTGACTGCGCGGCCTATCTACCCAAGAGCTTCTTCCACTACACCTTTAGCTTCGCGAGGAGGCTTCTCAACTCTGCGAGGTTTGTTTCTTGGCACTCTGCTGCACTACACTTGCTGCTGTTGCAGCATCCTTCCTGCTCAGCTGACTTTAGTCATCTGCTAGACTTTATATCAATGATGATCAGCAATAGTGAGTTAGCATGGTGAGCACTACCAAGGTGTTCCATTAGGCTTTGGCTCAGCTGTCATCTTTGCTTTTATTCTCTCTTTGGCCCAAAAAGTCAGAATTTTGTATTAAGCTGCACATTTTATTACTAACTGCAAAGCATACTTAAATGATTATTAGTGTGCTTTAAGGTCCATCAAAGGCTAGGTTAAGAGGTTAAAAGTGGTACTTTTCAGTGAATAACAGTTAGTAAAATTTTAATATATAGAAATTTTAGTGACTACTGTATATTAGATTATATGCTTGACCGTGTATATTTGATATATAAACTAAGGTACTCTTCCTATGCGTCAAGAGCAAGATATATGTGAGACTGAAGCAAGGGCACTGATTGACCCTAGGTCTACGCATTCCTTTATTACTCTGATATTCTCAGCACATATAGGTATTATGCCTGAGAAATTACATTTCATTTTGGCAGTAACGATTCCTACGAGTAATTCAGTGAGAATAGACACAGTAAACAAGTCAGTGATTATTAGAGTTGAAGGGGAGGAAACTCGAGCGGACCTAATATTGTTGAATATGGTAGGCTTCGATGTGATCTTGGGTATGGACTGACTATCCGCTTACCATGCTAGCGTAGATTGCCTAAGCAAAATCATAGCCTTCCGCCCTCCAAAGAGGAAGTCATTTAGATTTTTCGGAGTGAAGTCTAAAGTAGCACCATTTATATCAGATATTCAGGCTAAAAAGATGATGAAGAATGGGTGCAGTGGCTATATGGCTTTTCTGTAAGAGCCACGGGAAGAGAAGAATGTTATTTTTGACATTCATGTTTCTTGCGAGTACCTTGATGTGTTTGTGGAGGATTTTTTGGGACTACCACCAGCTCGGGAGATTGAATTTGCTATTGATTTAATTTCGGGTACTGAGCCATTATCTAAAGCTCCATATCGTATGACTCCTGCAGAGTTGAAAGAGTTGAAGGAGCAATTGCAAGAATTACTTGACAAGGGGTTTATTTAACCTAGTGTGTCTCCTTGGAGAGCACGAGTATTGTTTGTCAGGAAGAAGGACGGTTCGATGCGACTCTGCATTGATTACCAACAATTAAATAAATTGACGATTAAGAATCATTACCCGCTTCCAAGAATAGATGATCTCTTTGATCAGTTAAAAGGAGCGAGGTTCTTTTTCAAGATTGGCTTATGATCGGGTTATCATGAGCTAAGAGTCAAAGCAAAGGATATTCAGAAGACAACGTTTAGAACCAGATATGGGCACTATGAATTATTGGTTATGCCATTTGGGTTAACGAACGCATCGACGTCTTTTATGGATTTAATGAACCGAGTGTTTAAACCACACTTGGATAAATTAGTGATCATTTTTGTAGATGACATTCTCATCTATTCAAGAATGAAAGAAGAGCAGGAATGACATCTGCATGTGGCTCTACAAACTCTCAGGGATCACAAACTATATGCAAAGCTCAGTAAATGTGAGTTTTGTCGTGACCAAGTCAGTTTCTTAGGTCATGTTATCTCTGAGAAGGGTATAACAGTTGATCCGACTAAAATTGAATCGGTAGTGAATTGGGAGCAACTGAGGACGGTAATTGAAGTTCATAGTTTCCTTTACTTGGCGGGATACTATAGACAATTTGTAGAAGGCTTCTCTAAACATTCAAGTCCACTTACTCAGCTCACGAATAAGAATGCTAAGTTTGATTGGACTGAGCAGTGTGAAGAAAGTTTCCAAGAACTCAAGACGCGGTTAACTACAACACCAGTGCTATACCTTCTGGTGGAGGGGGTTTTATAGTTTACAGCGATGTGTCTTACAGTGGTTTGGATTGTGTACTCAATCAAAATAAGAAAGTTATTGCATACGATTCTAGACAACTCAAAGACCACAAGAAGAACTATCCCACACATGATCTTGAGTTAACAGCTATCATTTTTGCATTGAAGATCTGGCGGCATTACTTGTACGGTGAAATGTTTGATATTTTCACTAACCATAAAAGCCTTAAGTATCTTTTCACCCAGAAGGACTTGAACATGCGACAACACAAATGGATGGAGTTCTTAAAGGATTACGACTGTTCCATCCAGTATCACCCTGGGAAGGCCAACATTATGGCGGATGCTTTGAGCAGGAAATCTTTGATTCAGTTGTCACATCTTGTCACCAGAATTCACAGGTGGCATCTACTTGAGGACCTAGCCTTATGTGGTACACGGTTTGATGTAAGAGATTCAGGAGCACTGATGGCTACCCTTGTGATATGGGCTACGTTATTCGATAATATACCTAAGCTTCAGATGATTGATGATGAGCTTATGGCCATTAGAAAGGATGTGATCAACGGGATCAAAACGAATTTATCTATCAAGGATGATGATACTTTGTTATTCCAAGATCGAACATGCATACCTTCTAACAAGGAGCTTAAAGACACTTTCTTAGAAGAAGCTTATAAGTCAATGTATGCTATACATCCTGAGAGTACCAAGATGTATCAAGATTTGAAGTAAAGCTTCTAGTGGAGAGGATTGAAGAAAGATGTTGCAGAATATGTGTCTCGATGTTTGGTCTGCCAACAAGTGATAGTAGATCATCGAAATCCTGTAAGGTTATTACAACCAATGCCTGAATGGAAATGGGAAGCCATTTCTATGGATTTTATATTGGGATTACCGAAGACATTGAGAAAACATAATGCCATCTGGGTTATTATGGATAGACTGACTAAGCCTATACGTTTTCTGCCTTATACGACTACGTATATAGCAAACAAGCTCACAGAGCTGCACATGAAAGACATAGTTCGGCTTTATGGTATACTAGTCAGTATTGTGTGTGATAGAGATCCACTTTAGGCATCGTAATTCTGACATCGATTTTAAGAAGGCATGGGGTCTAAACTGGAATTCAGCTCAGTTTTTTATCCTCAAATAGATGGGTAGACTGAGAGAGTGAACCAGATCATGGAGGATATGTTGCGTGCATGTATGTTGGACTTTCGTGGGTCATGGGATCAGTATTTGCCTCTGATTGAGTTCGCTTATAATAACAGTTATCAGTCCAGTAATTGTTTGGCGCCTCACGAAGCCTTATATGGACGCCGATGCAGATCTCCCTTGAATTGAGAGGAAGTCAGTGAAAAGCTTATTTTGGGACCTGATATCATGGATATTGCAACTGAGACGGTTCGGTTCATCCGTGAGAGATTACGGGTTGCTCAAAGTTGCCAAAAGAGTTATGCCAGTATTCATCGGATGCACATTGAGTTTCAAGTATGCTTAGTTGCGTTCAAAACCTTAGGTTTTTCCTGTTTGTTTAATTAGTATAAGATTAATACTTATTTTTAGGTAAGAGACAAAGTATTCGAGAAAATTTTGCCAACTACAGGCGTGATGCGGTTTGGAAAAAATGGAAAGCTGACTTCACGTTATATTGGACCTTTTGAAGTACTAGGTCAGGTTGGTGAAGTCGCATATAGGATTGCTTTGCCATCACAATTGGCAAGTATGTATAACATCTTCCATGTTCCATGCTACGGAAATACGTGAGAGACCCAACTCATGTATTAGATTTTCAGCTGATTGAATTTCAAGAGGATTTGACTCTGATTGAGGAACCTGCCGAGATCTTAGATCGCAAAGCTCAAGTTTTGTGGACTAAGATGATCCCGCTTGTGCTACTAAAGTGGAGAAATCATTCATCTGCGGAGGCTACTTAGGAGCGCCAAGCCAAAATTTGCAAGCAATACCCTCATTTGTTCAACTGATATGCGAGGTAAGTGCGATATTCAGTTTCATCCTTCTTTTGTACTGTGTCCTTATTAGATCATTTAAGCATATGTTAGATGTGTGTGCATGGTTTTAAGCACTAGTATAACCTTTTCGTATCACCGTTGGACTATGGTGATACTCTCAGGTCTGTGACACCTACATTTTTGGAAGACAACTTTACTATCAGATTCGATCGATCAAAGAGATGATTTGATCGATCAAATGTGAACCTGATCAATCAACCTGACTAGTTGATCGATCAATCTTGAAATTTCAATTTAGATCAATTCGATCGATCAAATTAGACATTTGATCGATCGACTGTTAATCCAATCGATCAATTTCAAGATTGATCGATCAAGTGGATTTTTTTTTTTTTACACATATCTGATCGATCAATTGGACGAATTGATCAATCAATTTTGGATTAATTAAGCATTGATCGATCGAATCTGTCCTTTAAGTGGTGTCTGGGTTTCAAAATACCCATTTTGAACGATCGAGCAAACTAAACCGTGCGAAGGCTCCGAGCACCCCTTGTGTTCAACTGTCATCTCCGGCTATTTCTGGCCACTAACCCCCTCACTTCGACTTCCTTGGATCAAGGATTTCATACCTAACGCGGTAAAAACCCTAAATCTTTAAGTTTTTTTGGGTTTTTATATTATTTTGAGCTATTTTAAACCATGGTACCGCGCATGAAGAATGCTTCATGCAAAGTTCCCACAACGCGGGTTCGTGCACCCACCCAGCACGTTGAACCGACTGTACAACCTCTTATACAACTCGTGGCACCACCATAACCACCTGTGCCACCCGTTCAACCACCCCAACCGCCACTGATCGAGCGAGAACATCCAAAGGAGGGGTGGACTGCTAAGAACTTTTTGCCCAAATACGAGTTCACCCCGACTCTATTCGAGGATTGCCCCAAGATGACGTGGGCGATCGATTATATTGGTAAACTCGGGCTTAAACCCAAGCTCAAGACCTTCCATGACTACTATTGCCTGCACATAGTACATATCTTTTACCAACACATTCGATGTGGAGGTAGCCGCCATCAAATGGTTACCACGATCGATGGGTTAGAATATCGATTCAACCAATTCCACATCTCCGCCGTGATGCAATGCCCATCCTTGTACGTTCAGACGTGCGGTTTGGCCGCTCCTTATATCAAGGAGGTGCCCATTGAGGATGTCATCGCAAAGATGATGCATGGGTTACATGGATCGGGCCAATCCATCAAGCGAGCCCAACTACCGGACAACCTATGGATGCTTGACACCTATGTCAAGTGTGCCATTTACCCTTTTCTGCATTAGTCAGAGCATACGAGCATCATACAGCAGTTCTTATTTTTTGCCTTCGAGAACCGTTGGTTCTCCGTCGCTAATATCTCCATAGATGGCATGGTCGATGCCTTTGATCGAATGATGAGGAAGGCAAAGCCGTAGGGGGAGATGCCTTACGCCCGTCTAATCACACGCACGGTAGAGCAGTATAACTCCATGCGTGAGGCCTATACCATTGTTCCTAGCGAGCCGAGGAGGAATGGCAACGTCAAGGTCTTTTTACTAATGGATTGGACCAAGCGTTATAACCTTTTAGTGAAGAGATTACCTGATAAGGAGGAGGTTCTTCTAGTTGAGATAGGAGCAGAGGCGATAGAGAGAGCTCCAGATGCGAGGGAGGCACAGCCTGACCATCCACCTAAGCCCGAGGTGTCTACTAAACTAGCCCCTACTCCTTCGCGTCGATCTGCCCGTGCCACTACTTCACACAGACCCAAGCCTTTCACCATTACCCTCGAAACTTTGCTTGCATTATGAACGAAAACAACAAGCGAGTGCACGAGAGGTTGGACGAGATGCAGGAGTTCCATCGTCAGGTGTATCGATGATTGGATTATCATGAGGGGATGCTCGAGCTATTGATGCTACACTCCTATGCTACCACTGCCACTCCTATGCTCGGACATGCCCGTCTGCACACTATGGATCCCCGCGACTATCGCACCAAGCCACCCAGACCGAGCCGACCAGATGTACCTACGGAGCTAAGTTCTTCATCAGCTCCACTAGCAGGTAATCACCCTGTAATGCTATGTATAGTTATTATTTACATTGCTTTTACTATTATATTTTCAAATTTGATTCTCATTTATACCTGCATACTTTATATTATATCTGATCTTTTCTGAGTATTTTTTGCCTGCACTGTCGATTTGTCTATCCATCTTGTTTTTTGCTCATGTTCTGTCACCTAATGTATCTTTATGCCTGTATTAATTTTGACATACTGTGCACGTTTGTTAAGGTTAGAACTATTAGTATCTGTTAGACATTTTCGGGGATGAAAATTCCTAAGGGGGGGAGAGTGTAACGACCCTAAATTTCAAAACCTTCTGACTGCTTTGGTATTTGTGCTTAGCATGAAAATCCAAATGAATTCAAATTTTTAAAAATAAAAAGAATATTAATAAGGGGACTTTTACTTTGTAGGTGTGTGGTGTGATTTTTCACTTGCGACACAAATCCGAGATCTGATTTAGACCGTGTAGAATGTCATTCATGTGAGTGTCTGTGTGCGCTCAACACCGGAGTAAAGAAATAAGAAATGGAAATATCCTAGATATTTTCATGAATAGCTTATAAGAGAAGGGAGTTAGGATTCTTTTCCTACTCCTTCCTTATTTTTTTTCTTGAAAATTTGTAGCTAAGAGTAGAGTTCTGAAGCTCTGTTGTGAAACTAGGTTAAAGAAACCCTAGGTTGCGAAACTTCCGATTTAGAACATGAGTGAAAGGATGCTTGTACGTCGAGTTGTTTGAGAGAGAGCCAAACACCAGGGTGCTAGCACAGAGTTGAGGTTGGTTCATTGGAGAACCCACCTCGAAGAACTTCCCGGTACGGATCTGAAACCCACGTGAACCCAAGATGATGTGAATCAAAGAAACAACCTTCAAAGATGTGAGTTATTATGGGTTTTCTATAGTTTAGATGTCATAAGTGTATAATTAATGAATGTTTGAATCGTTCGTGGAGAATCATAAAGGCTAGGGTTGAAAACAGTTATGATTCAACAAACCCCATTGATAACAGCTTTACTGTCATATCCAATCGATCAATTTGAGTAATCGATCGATCAATCTGTAATCCAATCGATCAAATTTGATATTTGATCAATCAAATTTTATAAGCCCCATTTGAAATAGAAGGGTGATTTTTCTGAGAAGTTAGAGCCTGATACGATTGATCGATCAAATTGGTGATTTGATCGATCGAATTTGGAACTGATCGATCAAATTGAGAAGTGATCGATCAGGTGTGAATTGATCGATCAATTGGGAATTGATTGATCAAACTATGGAATTGATCAATGAAATCAGGGATTTGATCAATCAAATTTTATAAACACACTATGAAACAGGAGGTGTTTTTTTTTTAAATTTTAACCCAATCGATCAAATATGGGGATTGATCGATCAATGATGAGATTGATCGATCAAAGTTTCTCTATTCTGAAGATGGTGAAATGCTGGTTTTGATCAATCAATTATGGAAATTGATCGATCAACTTGAAAATCCGATCTATCAAATGAGAATTGATCGATCAGATGTCCTTTGTTTAGACTATTTAGGTGTGAAGCATCCAATCGATCAATGAAGAGATTGATCGATCAGATGTGAACCCGATCGATCAAATAAAGGGATTGATCGATTGATTTCCCCTGTTTTACCTATTTTGGTTTTAAGGGGAAAACACTACTTTACATTATACCAATTGATGTCGTGACATCTCTTACACTTAGTATACTATGTTTATGATCTAGGATGAAACCGTGATGCTTTAAAAAGCTTTGGGTTTGCTTAGAAACGTCTAATCTGAGGTAGGAGAAATTCAACTTAACTTGTATCTGATTTTGACTGCATGCTTTCTTAATATCTGTATCTGATTTCCGTCTTTTAAAAACATGTCTTGCATATGATGAAAACTTTGTTATCTATTTATATCGTCTGATTCTGCTATCTGATTATTTCATTTGATTCGGTAATCTGATTCTGATGTCTTTTTGTGTATTGATTTAAAGTTCATGTGACGAATCCCCCTGACGTGGTAGGATACCTACGATCGGCACGACGGGATATCTGTGTATCTGATTTGAAAACCCGATGGCACAAGTTACTCTCCTTAGTAGAGGCTTGATGCAAATACCCTAAATTACTCATTGAAAGATGATGGTCGGGGTTATCCATCGGTACACATCTGGCTACCACGTACTATATTCATGGGAGTTGCTTAAGTATATTATTTAAGTCACTAAATACTGTATGCATAGCATCTAAAAGCTCTGAAACTTGTTTGACACTCTGCATCTATTCTATTCTTTAAATATTAACATCTGCCATCTGATTATTTCTGTCTGTATTCTCTGTTCTTGATCATCTATTCTGAGCTATGTCCTGCAAATCATGTTTTATATTTTAGATGCAAATTTAATTAAATTTCTTCTATTGAGCTTAAATGGTTAGCTCACCCTATTTTTAATATCTTAGGTTCTGAGGCTCGGGCACCAGGCACGGAGAGTGATCCAAATTATCAGCCTGAGAGTGAGACTGAGAAGGAGGAGGACACTGATCTCCCAGCTGATGAGTTTTATCGGTACTAGGGTACTTAGTTTTGTATTTTTGGGATCTTTATTTGCATTTTGGATTATTTGGTCTGGTGGCCACCGTGTTGTATTAAACTCTGTAATTACTTTTAGTTATTATTGTATACATCTTATGGGAACCATTATTGGGAACCATTGATTTTGTGTGATGGATGTCCATCACCGGTCGTTCTTCTTGGTTCCTATTTTGTGGATGTATATTCTTTTATATATATATACATATGTTTCTCTTTCTTTCAAATGTCTTATATGTTGACTTTATCTGCCTCTTTAATAGTGTCTGTTCTGATTTCTGCTAAATGAGCAGAAATTCTTTGTCTTGTTCTGGGGATCATCCGGAATATGATCCTGATGGCACGGGTTTTTGGGTGTGGAAATCCGGGTTGTCACACCTAGTCACGCCGGAGATTTATATGCCGCAAGCTAGCCATTCATATAATTCCGATTTTGTGATGGCCTGGCCCGTGTATAATTTATTATCCGCATGCTCGATTGTACCTTTGGAACCCCATAAATAGACTCCCTCAAAGAGCTCTCTTTGGATTTTCAAGTTGACTCTGAAGTTTCGAATCTTAGAGTGACTGAACTCTAAATGCTCGATCAATTTTGAACTGCAGCCTGTTCTAGTAATTTTAATAAAGTAGGTGAGCAAATTGAGGTTGCCCATTCACTTCACTTAGTAGGGTTTTCAACTAGAACAAGTTCAACCCTAGAACTATCCTTAGGAACCCTTTTCGATTTCTTAGCCTTAGTGCCAATCTAAGTCTACACCCCTCTAGTATGTTTTCAAATTTGCATAGACTATAAACAATTCTCCCCAATGGAGTCAATAGAGGATTCTCGGGAATGGGTTTGATCTAAGTTTAGGTTCCCTTAATATTTAGGATAGTTTGATTTTCGAATAGAATTATTTTTGGCAACCCCTGTTAAGACCAGCAAGCCGGTGTTTAGTATCAGAGTCCAACCCACAATCACCATCTAACACTACAAAAATAAAGGGTTTCAGTGGTACTTGATATTAAGGCATTTTTTGGTAGTGGCAAGACAAACAGCAATAGTTTTTTATAGCGACAGGACTAATAGCAGCAGTTATTTGTTGAAAAAACTGCCGCTAATAGTCTTATTTTTTGTAGTGTATAAAGGTTCACAATCAAGATGATCTACGACGTCATTAAACCGTAGGTGACGATCACAATGGTTTATACGCCGTCTCTAATCTCTTTCTTTCAATTGTTAATATTCTTATTTAATAACCCTCCTTTATAGCCAAAGTGAGTTCTAAGTGATGAATTTGGAGCATTTTCCCATAAGGCTAGAGTGAAACCTATCCTAGGTCGGAAATAGGCATCATTTGTGGCTTCACGTTTGACAGCCCTAGTCTTTTACCATAGCCCCACCCTTTTTCTTTATTAAACAACTTTAGTAAAGTAATTTTTATAAGTCTCTTTCTTATACAATTATTTTAGTTTTTATTTTTAAATTTAACTGAATATAAGTAAAATGGAGTTTGAAATAAAAACCTTAAGTTTCATCATTTTCGCAAAATTGGCCATTTTGTTGTCTCAAATTGCTAGTTTTTGTTCTAATCGAATAATTTTTTAATCTCGCTTGTGCTTTTGAATTCTACAAATTTTGCTGGAACTACGAATTTTTCCTCACAAAATAATTTTTGATTCCCAACTCAGTTATTAGGTTTATTACAATAATTTAAATTTTCTTATGTAGCCATGCAATCTGTGATAGGTTTTTTTTTCTTTGATGAATGGCTAGTTTATGGATTATATAAGTAAACGGTATGTCATAACAAAAAAATTAAAGACATTAATATAAACCTTGGTTTCAATCTCAACCATAGTGACAAATTTCGCTGAAATTGGGCGAAATTTCATGAAATGGGGGTCAAACGAAATTTTCGGGACATTCCGGTAATTTCAGTATTTTTCGGTAAATTTTGGTATTTTTCGGTAAATTTCGGTTATATATATCAATATTTTTTTAAAAAAAATATTAAATGTATTTTTTTGTATATTTTTAATCCCCGAAATTTTTTCGAAAGGTATCGAAATTAATCCGAAATGTACCAAAAGGGACCCCCCACCGAAAAATTCCTGAAAACGAAATATGTCACTACGATCTCAACTTACCCATAAAAAATTATATAAAAAATAATAATAACAAAAATAAAAACTACGTGTCATTTAGATCGGCCTGGTCTACAAGCCTAATGGATCATGTTTTGACCCATGCAATTTCCCCCACGACCTATTTTCACTCTAAAAGCGGGGAATAAACATCTCCACCACATTATCGTTGTTGTGCAAGTTTTTGACAATGGATGTATGTACCGATTAATCACCATCATCAAAATCTTAACCCATCTATTTGTGGTTGGCTTTAATCTGTTTGGTCAGCACTAAACTCTCTGTAACGATACCTGTGTTGATCTCGACTGTTAAACTGGATGACTATGGTATCAATCCTCTGGGAAAATGAACATCACACCTATCAGCTGATCCAAACGGTTCGAAGGGTCACATACATTTATTGGACAGAAACTAAGTCATCCACTATTTCAGATTTCTAGGACCCCACCCCATTGCTTATCAGTATGCACCATAGCAAAGTAGCAAAGGCACATCCAATAATTGTGGGAATAAGATAGTATCATCTAGGGTATTCTATTCCTTCTAATTACCCGCTTACATTTGTTCCTAAAAGTGGTTAGATAGCTTGTAACGTCCCGAAAAATTCATGCTTAAATAGTGCACCTCGGGAAACGGACCGACTAGTCGTATGTTGGACCGGGTCAACATTAACTTAGTTGACTAAGTTATGTTTAGGTTAAGTGCATAGATCATGTGAGAGGAGGCGTATTGAATATAGAGGTATATATGTACACAAACATACATTAGTTAGTTATAGGTGCTTAACACTTAAGATAAGTAGTAGGTTATAAGAAAGGGGAAAGGGAATTTATTCCCCTTGATTAAGTTGTTGAGAAGAGTTAAGAGAGAGAGTAAATGAGAGTGTATTTTTATTGTGAAATTGAGATGGGTTTATTAAATCCGAATCAGTGATCTAGGATCGGAAAGCTAGCGGATTGTGCTCGATATCGAGGTGAGATTCGAGGTTTAGAGGTTTATGAAACCCTAGTGTGAGCTAAAGCTTTGGATCAAGGAATAGATGATGAAGGGTGTGGATGGTGACAAGATGGGTTCTAGATGATAGAACACGATCAGATCTGAGAATGGGCAAAATCGATCGAACGAAATTAGAACTCGTTCAGTCGATTTTGACCAATGAAGAGAGATGTGAAATAAGGAATCTGAAAAAATTGTTCGATCAATTTGTGGAACCTGTGCGAACAAAATAAAATCATTCGATCGGTTTGCTACGGAACAAAAAAAAGATGAAATGGATTTTTGAGGAAATAGATTGAGCGAAATAAAATTGTTTGATCGATTTTTGGATTTCGTTCAATTGATTTAAAATCATTTGATCGATTTGGACAAATTCAGGCTTTGGTTGAGTTTTTCATTCGCACTGATCATTTGTTGGGATTAGGCTTCTAACCCCAATGCCTTATACATATAGTGATATGTTATGTGTGTTTGGTCAGGCCTAGTTTAGCCGAACCTAGAGATGGTTGAGTGCTAGCCCGGATTGAAGGATCCGTGGATTGAAAACGTGTGAGAGGTAGGGAATATCTGAACTTGTACACTTATTATGAGAGCATGTATGTAGTGATAGTATATGAATGCATGTTTCCTTTAATGCAGAGTTGAAATTTAAAATGCCATGAATAGTATTTGGAAGTAACGGTGTGTGTGCGTACACGGATAAATGAGTAAATCAACTAGTAAAAGAGTTAAGCCATCCCAGGGTGTTGCATATGTACATTGGGCATCTGAATGAGGACATCCCAGGGATGTACGGTGGATGTAAAGATCCACGTTATGAGATGGACCATGAATGAGATTCAATAGGCTGAGAATTAATATGTATTTAGCACAATTACACCGTGAATAACTATATATAGTACACAAGTGATTTAAGGTTTATAGAATACCCCACTGACGCAGCGGTATACCCGTGACTGACTCGGCAGGATATCCGTGGCCGGTACGGCGACCAATCCGTACATCAGTGGACATCCCAGGGATATATAGTAATGTGCCCGTCGCTTATGAGAAAGGGACGTGGGTTAGGATACATAAAACATAGTCTGATTAGACGAGGATAGAGGGTATTCCATCGGGACTTAATGCTATATTGCTCAGGGATTATTTAAGTTAATTATTTTAAGTCAGGAGACCAGCCTAGTTACAATTATGAGAACTAGTGAACATTAGATGTCTTGAGTAGAATAACAAAAGCATTTTGTTTATATTCTTGTATCTCAAAACTGTTTTCCAGTTATATTTTAAATGATGAATTCATCCTTTATTTATGTCATGAAATGTATGTGAGTAAGAAAGATATACTTTTTCGTATATGATCCCTATTGAGCTAGGATGTAGCTCACCCTTTGACTATACATCACAGGTGTGGAGTTAGGAGCAACTTCTGGCGAGGTTGATCTCAAAGACTCAGATTATATTCTAGGGGAGGAGTCTGAGCCCCCTCCTGATAGGTTCTTTTAGAAGACCCTCTGCGTACTTTGACATTTATTTTGAGAGATAGTTCAGCTTGGTACGTCCAGCCTTATTTTGTAAGGATAATAGTATATGTATTATTCTTTTGTCGAACCATCTAGGGTGACCGTAGTTATGGCATCGATTGTTCGGGTTGGTTCTTTTACCCATGTAGAGGCATGAGATTAGAACGATCGTTTGGATTAACTATGTTCATGGTATATTGTAGAACTGGAGATTTAGTTCTGCATTAGTTTTCTTTTTATGTTCCCTATGGTTGTAGGGATGTACCGAGTGTTCCACCTATTTATATGGGGCACGACCTTGAGGGTCGTGCTGATGACATGGATTTCGAGGTGCCAAAATCCGGGTTGTCACGGTTAGTATCAAAGCCCTTTCTTTAAAATTTTTGACAAGTCATGAATTTCGTCAAAATGAAGGGATCTTCTGTTAATGAAACTTTGATTTCATGTGCAGAGCATGATGTCTTCTGGGAGAAGGGGTCGACCTAGAGGTAGCCAGAATAGGAATTAGAGAGGTGAAGAGGAGAGGAGTTTCGAGCAAGGTCTAGTAGAGACCAAAGAAATCCTCAGGAAGGGAAGATCGGAAGGGTGATGCGACTGATCATATCGCATTAGCCATGGAGGCTATGACCGTTGCGATGGCCCAATAGACGTAGCAGACTACGTTACTGGCCGAGCAGATGGCACAGTTGGCAACTAATAATGTCATCAGTCATCAGCCACCACCACCACCTCCTCCAGTGTTGTTGCCCTCTTCATTCGTTGATTTTAGGAGATTGAGACCTCCTAACTTCTATGGGCAGACAGATCCATTGGAAGCTAAAAAGTGGTTAAACTAGATAGAAAAGCTTCTGGAAAGGTTATGGAGTACAGAGGATGAGAAGGTAGGCTAGGCCTCCTTCCACCTTGAGGGAGATGCCGATCCCTGGTGGAAATCGGTATTAAGAAGAAGGGAAATTGAGGACCCTCATCGCCTATGGACGTGGGTGGATTTTGTTAGGGAGTTCAATAGGGAATATTTCTCCAAGCAGGTGATAGTTCAGATGGGAAGAGACTTTGCAAATCTGCAGCAAGGAAGCATGTTTGTGCGAGAATATGGCATGGAGTTTACATGCTTGTCACGATTCACACCTGAGTTAGTATCCACATAAATCATGAAGGCCGCCAAATTTGAGGAAGGTCTGAAGTCGAACGTCCGTGAGCGAGTATCAATTTTTGAACTTGAAAGCTATGCAGATGTGATGAGAAAAACAATAGTGGCTGAGAGGGATATCAGTAACATGTACAAACGAAGGGAGGAACAGGATAAAGGAAGAACCTTTCAAGGGAGAATGGGTGAGTATGACTCAGGAAATAAAAAGTTGAGGTTTACCACACCAGCTCCAATCCCTAGGCAGATTGCATATCCAAGTTATTCCAAGCCACCTGTATCCATATTGGCGAGACCGATCCGATATGCGAGCCCTACTGCTACCACAGGAGTGTCTGCTACTCAAGGCTTCTCATGAGCAGCCTCTTCTACACCAAATGAGACTTGTGCCATGTGTGGGAAGTTTCATAGAACAGTTAATTGTAGACGGGGAATGCGGGGATGCTACAAATGTGGAAAGATAGGCCACATAATTTGGGATTGTCCAGAGATGAATAAGGAAAAAATGGCTTCTGTTTCTGCACCAAGACCGATCTAAGTGAAGAAGCCAGTCGTACATGGAAGGGCCTATGCAGTTATGGCTCAGGACGCCCAAAACTCCAATGATATTATACAAGGTGAGTTTTTACTTGGATTAAATTATGCGTTGTGTCAAAGGTTTTGAAATTTTTTTTTTTTTTTTAGAAGTTGCATCTATATAGATTATAGATATGTAGGATTCATTGATCAAAATTTTATCATGTTTTGATCTGCTGGATGAGTGAAATGCTGAGATGTGTATGCTTTATAGGTACTTTAGAAGAATATGGGAAGGAGAGTTATGTAACATGCGTGGCTAGAGTGTTGATAGACCCAGGGTCTACTCATTCATTTGTCACTCCTCGAATTGCAAGGAAGATGAAAGTTAAGCCAGAGACTTTAGATTTTTTCTTGGCAATGTCTATTCCGACGAGAAAATCGGTTGATACGAACTTAGTCTGCAGGTCGATGATAGTAGCCATTAGAGATGGGGACGTCTTTGAGCTACTAGCAAATTTGATTCTATTGGACATGTAAGGATTTGACGTGATCCTTGGCATGGACTGGTTGTCACAGAATTGTGCAACGGTCGATTGTAAGAATAAGGTGGTCATCTTTAGGCCAAATATCAAAAGATCATTCTGATTTGTAAGAGTGAGAACAAAGCTTATGCCACTTGTGTCTGCCATCAAAGCCGAACGTTTGATCAGAAGTGGATGCAATGGCTACTTGGCCTTTTTGAAAGATGAAAAGGAAGGGAAGAATGTTATTTCTGAGATCGCAGTGGTATGTGAGTTCGACGACGTCTTTCCAGAGGAATTACTAGGACTACCTCCGGACAAAGAGGTGGAGTTTGCCATCGACTTAGCACCTGGAACTGAGCCAGTTTCCAAAGCACCATACCGAATGGCTCCGACTGAGTTGAATGAATTGAAAGATAAGTTGCAAGAGCTCTTAGACAAAGGATTTGTAAGATCAAGTGTGTCACCTTGGGGAGCACCGGTCTTGTTTGTAAAGAAGGATGGGTCATTGAGGTTGTGTATTGACTACCGTCAGTTGAATAAACTCACTATAAAGAATAGGTATTCGTTGCCAAGGATAGATGACTAGTTTGACCAACTACAAGGGGTAAGATATTTTTCTAAGATCGATCTACGTTCTAGATATCATCAACTCAGGGTCAAGGCAGAGGACATTCAAAAGACTGCTTTTAGGACGAGATACGGACACTACGAGTTCTTAGTGATGCTGTTTGGATTGATGAATGCATCGACATCATTTATGGATTGATGAATCGGGTGTTTAAACCTCACCTAGACTCTTGCGTCATAGTATTCATCGACGATATCCTAATATACTCTAAGTAGAAGAAGGAACATGAAGAACACTTGAGAACTGCTCTACAAACTCTGCGTGAACACCAACTGTACGCCAAGCTCAGTAAATGAAAAGTTTGGTTGGAGAAAGTGAGCTTTTTGGGACATGTTGTCTCCAAGGATGGTGTCACGGTGGACCCAGCGAAGATCGAGGCCGTAGTGTAGTGGGAACAACCAAAGACGATCACAGATATACGCAATTTCCTTAGTCTAGCTGGGTATTATAGGCATTTTATGGAGGGATTTTCAAAGATATTGGGACCGCTAATGAGGCTTACACGAACGGATATGAGGTTCGAGTGGACTGAAGCGTGCGAAAAGAGCTTGCAAGAACTCAAGAAGCGGCTTACTTCAGCCCCAGTACTTGCAATTCCTTCAGGCAATGGAGGTTTTGCAATTTATAGCGATACTTCTATAACGGTTTAGGTTGCGTGCTTAACCAACACAAGAAAGTAATTGCTTATGGGTTGAGGCAGCTAAAAGATCACGAGAAGAATTACTCTACACATGACCTCGAGCTGGCAGCGGTCATATTCGCATTGAAGATCTGGGAACACTATTTATATGGGGAGACCTTTAAGATCTTCACTGACCATAAGAGCCTCCGATACTTATTCACGTAGAACGAACTAAATATGAGGCAGCGAAGGTGGATGGAGTTTCTTAAAGATTACGATTGCTCCATTTAATATCATCTAGGCAATGTCATCACAGATGCTTTGACTTGTAAGGGTTCGGCTCAGTTGGCTAACCTTGTGATGGGAATGTACAGGTGAAAATTGTTTGAAGACCTGTCATTGTATGATGCGAAAATTAAGGTTCAAGCTTCACGGGCTCTTTTAGCCAATATTATAGTGAGACCGATAAGTTTTGAACATATTCATGAGCTTTAGATGAAAGACTCTGAGTGGTCAAGATTCGACATGAGGTGATTGAAGGCATTAGACCGGATTTCTCTATAAGGGAGGATGGTTTCTTATTGTTCAGGGGATGCCTCTGTGTTCCAGTCAATGCCGATTTGTGACAAACTATTTTAGATGAAGCTCACAAGTCTAAATACGTGATCCATCCTTGTAGCACTAAGATGTATCAAGATATGAGGAAGAGCTATTGGTGGAGAGGTTTGAAATATGATGTCGCCGAGTACGTGTCAAGATGCTTGACATGTCAACAGGTGAAGGTAGACCATAGACACCCTGCTAGACTATTGCAACCTCTACCCATACTAGAATGGAAATGGGAGTCAATCTCCATCGATTTCATCATTGGGTTGCCACTGACAGCAAAGAGGTACAATGCTATTTGAGTTGTAGTAGATAGACTGACGAAGTCAGCTCACTTCTTGCCTTATAATAGGAAGACTCACTGAACTCTATATGAAGGAGATCATGCGATTGCACGACATTCCAAGCAGTATTATATCCGATCATGACCCATTGTATACTTCAAAGTCTTGGCAGATGTTTCAGGAGAGTATGGGCACTCGATTGGATTTTAGTTCTGTGTTCCTTCCGCAAACCGATGGGCAAACGGAGTGAGTAAATCAAGTGATAGAAGATATGCTCAGGGCATGTATGCTAGAGATGCAAGGATCATGGGATCAGCATCTATCATTGATCGAATTTGCATACAATAATAGCTTCCAAGCGAGCATAGAAATGGCAGCATACAAAGCCCTCTATGGAAGGCGATGCAGATCGCCTGTCAACTGGGAGGAAATCGAGGAGAAATTTATATTGGGTTCGAAAATTCTTGAAGATAATGCCATGGTCGTACGTATGATAAGAGCGAGACTTAAATAAGCTTAGAGCAGATAGAAGAGTTATGCCGATGTTAAAAGAACGAGCCTCGACTTTACCGTTGGCGATCATGTTTTTGTAAAAATATCGCCCATGAGGGGTGTGATGAGGTTCGAAAAGAAGAGAAAGTTAAATCCCCGTTATATAGGACGCTTCAAATTTTTGGATCGAGTCGGTGAGATAGCATATCGCATCGGATTGCCTCCATTGTTTGATAGAGTGCACAATGTCTTTCATGTCTCTATGCTCCGGAAGTACGTAAAGGATCCTACACACATCTTGGGAGATCAGCCAATCGAGCTGCATGAAGACATGACTATGGTTGAGGAAGCGACTCAAATTTTGGATTATAAAGAACAGACTCTATGCACTAAGATCATTCCTTTAGTGCTTGTCAAGTGGGGGAATCATCCGTCCGAAGAAGCGACTTGGGAGCGCGAGGCCGAAATCAAGGTCCTATACCCCCATTTGTTTGAGCAAGAGTAGATGATAGGTGCGAGGTGTGTAGAGCACAAGTCACAACTTTCTTGTAAGTTTTTAAGTAGAAAATTCAAGTTTGGAATGGAGATATGTAAGACCAAATTGAGCTGTATTGCAATTTATATGTTAATCTTAAAAAATTTTATGTCTTGACGCTATGTTGTCTTGAACTTATGTGTTCATCTCAAAAAAATTTGAGTTTAGTGTGTAAGACTAGACTAAACTATAAAGCTTAAGATGGTACATTGATGCAGAATTTGTAAGTGAATAGGCTACTACCTAATTGGTGGAGCTACTTCCTAAGTGGTGAATAAGCTACTACCTAATAAAGGCATGTAAAGCCAACCTCAGCTACATATTTTTGAGAATTTCGTTCGATCGAAAATGAAATTCGTTCGATAGAATTTCAGTAGCTTAAGACCTTAAGTGTTGCCAGAGAATCGTTCGATCGATTCTCAAATCGTTCAAATGAAATGTAATGGCCAGTGGGAGTTTAAACTGTTGCCAAGGAATCGTTCGATTGATTTTACAAAACGTTCGAACGAAATGCATTGGCCAGTGGAGTGAAGAATGGCCTAGAAATGAGTTTCAACAAATCGTTCGATCGAAATTCGAAATTGATTGAACGAAATTTTAGGGATTCCATTAACTAATGAAATTCGTTCAATCATAATTGGTATCCGTTCAAACGAATTTTGGGGCTAGCATTTAATATTGGAAAACCGATCGAACGAATTTAAAATCGTTTGATTGATTTTGGACACTATATATAGGTGTGCAAAATTTTTTCATTAATTTGAAATCTAAACCCTCTTTGATTTTCTTTCTTCTTGGGGGAGTTCTAGGGTTTGTAAGGATCATTGGTTTTCGTCGATTCCGGCCATCTCCAAGCTCGGATCTACACAAAAATAACTCATCATAACGCGGAGAGGTAACCACTAACCTCTCTTGACTCTTTAAGGTTACAACCTTACTTCATACCCTAGGATTTGAGAAATTAGGGCTAAACCCTTGCCCATAAACCCTAATTTTGTGGTTGATTTAAAAAGCCACCCAAGACACACCAAGCCACGACGAGTGCAACATTGAACAAACCCACTCCGGGTTCCTCTTCGCAACAACCACCGAAGAAACCACCTACGGGTTCTTCTTCTACACCGCCTATACAGGCACCACCCCCACCACGTGAGCGACCAAATGAATGGTGGTCCGATAAGGACTTTGAACCCGAATGGATAATCGATCCTAAAATTTTCGCAAAGCGGGAAGAGACACTGTTTACTTTTAACTATATTTCCACGGCGGGTTTGACCAGGATACTCTGCCCAAGTAAAGACAGTTTTTACCCTAGAATTGTGAAACTTTTCTATTAGAACATGGAATTGGTAAAAGACCCAACCATCCTAATGACCAAGATAGATGGTAGGCATTACATGTTCACGTACGATGACGTGGTCACTGCCTTGGAGTGTTTCCACACTTTTAATCACGAGGATATTGCCCTAGCTGAGCCCTTCCCAACCACCCTAGATTATAAATATGTCGCGGCTCAGATGACACATGGTCGCACGGGGTCGGGCCGCTCGATTAAACGTGTTGACTTATCGTGTGAGCTTTGGATGCTCGATTCGATTATTCAATGCAATTTGTACCCCTTACGATATAAAATTGAACGGGTGGGTGAAGTTCAGATGGCACTCTTTGCGTCCTTCAATGGCCGATGGTTTAATGCACCGAGGGTCGCCATTGAAGGGATAAAGTATGCATGTAAAAAGATGCTTGAAGGCACTAAGAAACCCGTGGAGGACATGCCTTATGCTCGACTGATTTCACTTATGGTCGAGGATTACGTGGGGTGCGACATCTACACCCTCTCTAAAAATCAACCTAGACTAACAAGTAATGTCCAACCATACACTATGGTTGATTGGAATAGAACCTTCGTGAAGTTGATTAAAAAGCCACTAGTTGAAGAACCACCACAGCCAAAACCACACGCTCAGGACCAAACACCACATTATGCTCCTATCCCTGATGAGCCAGCTGCTACCTTTCCATTGCAGCAACCTGCTAGATGCCGAGCGCAGACACAAGCACCACCATTAGCACATGAGGGCGCTCCTACGCTGACTGTCGCGGGATCTTTATGCCCTTTTGGAGGTAAATACTCGGCAAATGGTGGAGAATAACCGCCTTCTTAATCGCCGATTGAATTATTACGACGCATTACAAGCCGAAGAGATGCGCTTTATCTATCCCGTCGATTATCTCCAGCGCATGGCGGCAGCGCAGTCATGGTGCCCTGATGCGTCAACTTCAGGTGCAGGAGGGCATGATGATGGTTACGATCCGCCGGGCGCCAAGGCGTCTTGAGTGCTATTTGTGTTGAGTGATGTTGTGAGGTTTATTTTTGGGGCATTGTAATTATTAAAGCAGGTACCAAGGACATGTGTCCTTTCTAACAATCGTGGCATGGCTGCCACCCAAAGTCTGTGAATTCCTTTTTGTGCATGTTATATATATGTTTATGTTTTGATGTGGGCAATTTTCGGATAGTTTAGCTCGTATAGGTGTGCTCTATGGTTTAGTGTTGTTGGGATTCATACGCCATTTTGTTATGTAGCTCTTTTAACATGGATACATACTGCTGATTTTTTTGTGTTGTTGTTAGTATTTTGTTGCAGGTTGTGTGATTGCATAGCACACTTGTATTGTTGTTATTGTGTCACTATTTGTTATTGTGTCACTGTTTTTATCATGGGAAGTTTGTGTGCCTGTTCTTACACGAGCGTATCAATTAGATTCTGTAGGTTACAGCTGTGTTTTGTTGCAGGCTCTGTGATTCCACAGATTTCTCCCATGTTGTGTTTTCTTGTGCATGTCGTGCAGGATGTGTAGTATTACTTTCGTTTTGGATGAGCTGTAACGTGTGTGTGGGCTCCCATGCCGGAGTGTGGGGGGAGGGGGCTAAAGTATAATTTTTGGGGACGAAAATTTCCAAGGAGGGGAGAATGTAACGTCCCAAAAAAATCATGCTTAAAAAGTGCACCTCGAGAAATGGACCAACTAGTCGTATGTTGGACCGGGTCAACATTAACTTGGTTGACTAAGTTATGTTTGGGTTAAGTGAATAGATCATGTGAGAGGAGGTGTATTGAATATAGAGGTATATGTGTACACACGCATACATTAGTTAGTTATAGGTGCTTAACACCTAAGATAAGTAGTAGGTTATAAGAAAGGGGAAAGGGAATTTATTCCCCTTGATTGAGTTGTTGAGAAGAGTTAAGAGAGAGAGTAAATGAGAGTGTGTTTTTGTTGTGAAATTGAGATGGGTTTATTAAAGATGAATGATTGATCTAGGATCGAAAAGCTAGCGGATTGGGCTCGATATCGAGGTGAGATTCGAGATTTAGGGGTTTATGAAACCCTAGTGTGAGCTAAATCTTTGGATCAAGGGATTCAGCTCTTAGAAATGGTAAGCTCTACTATTTCAAACTAGTTTTAGCTACTAGATAATAAATATAAGTGAATAGGTATAAAAAATAGATGATGAAGGGTGTGCATGGTGACGAGATGGGTTCTAGATGATAGAACACGATCGGATCTGAGAATGGGGAAAATCGATCGAACGAAATTAGAACTCGTTTAATCGATTTTTACCAATGAAGAGAGATGTGAAATAAGGAATCTGAAAAAATCGTTCGAACGATTTCTAAAATGATTCGATCGATTTGTAGAACCTATGCAAACGTAATAAAATCGTTCGATCGGTTTGCTAAGGAACAAAACAAAGATGAAATGGATTTCTGAGGAAATCGATTAAACGAAATAAAATTGTTCGATTGTTTTTAGGATTTCGTTCGATCAATTTTCCAAATCGTTCATTCGATTTAAAATCATTCGATCGATTTGGACAAATTCAGGCTTTGGCTTAGTTTTTCATTCAAACTGATCATTTGTTGGGATTAGGCTTTTAACCCCAATGTCTTATACATATAGTGATATGTTATGTGTGTTTGGCCAGGCCTAGTTTAACCGAACCTAGAGATGTTTGAGTGCTAGCTCGGATTGAAGGATCCGTAGATTGAAAACGCATGAGAGGTAGGGAATATTTGAACTTGTTCACTTATTACGAGAGCATGTATGTAGTGATAGTATATGAATGTATATTGCCTTTAAATCTGAGTTGAAATTTAAAATGCTAAGAATAGTATTTGGAAGTACGGTGTGTGTGTGTACACGAATAAATGAGTAAATCAACTAGTAAAAGAGTTAAGCCATCCCAGGGATGTATATGTACATTGGGCATCTGAATGATATATTGGAATGTGTGACATCCCAGGGATGTACAGTGGATGTAAAGATTAACGTTATGAGATGGACCATTAATGGGATTGAACAGGCTGAGAATTAATGTGTTTAGTATAATTACACAGTGAATAACTATATGTAGTGCACAAGTGATTTAAGGTTTATAGAATACCCCACCGATGCAGCAGTATACCCATGATTGACTCGATAGGATATCCGTTATCGGTACGACGGCCAATCAGTATATCAGTGGACATCCCAGGGATGTATAGTAATGTGCCTGTCGCCTATGAGAAAGGGACGTGGGTCAGGATACATGAAACATAATCTGATTAGACGACGATGGAGGGTATTCCATCAAGGCTCGATGCTACATTGCTCAGGGATTATTTGAGTTAATTGTTTTCTATCTGGAGACCAGCTTGGTTACAATTATGAGAACTAGTGAACATTAGATGTCATGAGTAGAATAACAAAAGCATTCTGTTTATATTCTTGTATCTCAAAACTGTTTTTCAGTTATATTTTAAATGATGAATTCATGCTTTATTTATGTCATGAAATATATGTGAGTAAGAAAGATATACTTTTTCAGATATAATCCCTATTGAGCTAGGATGTAGCTCACCCTTTGACTTTACGTCACATGTGCGGAGTTAGGAGCAGCTTCTGGCGAGGTTGATCTCGAAGACTCAGATTATATTCTAGGGGAGGAGTCTGAGCCCCCTCCTAAGAGGTTTTTTTAGAAGACCCTCTGCGTACTTTGACATTAATTTTGAGAGATAGTTCGGCTTGGTACGTCCAGCCATGTTTTGTATGGATAATAGTATATGTAATATTCTTTTGTCGAACTATCTAGGGTGACCGTAGTTACGATATTGATTGTTCGGGTTGGTTCTTTTGCCCATGCAGAGGCATGGGATTAGAACGATATTTTGGATTAACTATTTTGGTGGTATATTGTAGAACTGGAGATTTAGTTCTGCGTTAGTTTTTTTCTATGTTACCTATGGTTGTAGGGATGTACCAAGTGTTCCGCCTATTTATATGGGGCACGGCCTTGAGGGTCGTGCTGATGGCACGGGTTTCAGGGTGCCTAAATTCGGGCTATCACATAGCTAGTTTCTATGAATTCCATCCTTTTTCTTTTATCCCTTTGTAAAACAAATGCTTGTTGTCTTTTCTTGATTGTTTGTAAGTTAAGTTTGTTGTGTAGAAGTACTCTTAGGTAAAGTTTTAAAGTAATTGAGTATCAAATTCCAAGACAGCTTAAGAGAATAAAGGTTGCTTGTAACATGTTTATTTATGGGCAAAGGAAGCTGGTCAAAAGAAAAAAAAAAGAGTTTAGTGGTAAGTGAAAATGGTAGGACCAAGTTACGTTAAATGTTATAAGCTTATTTATATGTCAATTTTCTACTTTATTATATCTTGCTTATTTATTTATTATTAGTGTCTTTTAACTAATTCGATGTCGATACCAGAACACAAACCATGGTCTAAGATTCAAGATGTCAATGTTAATCAGACAAGGGCAGATACTCTCTGCCATTTAGTCAATCAAAACAAAGATCAATGACCCTGTTGGGCTAACTAGACTCGATCCTCAGCTGACATTTCAATATTCCTTTCAAGTACAAGGTGCTCATATGAGCCTGTTCGTGAGAAAAGCGATCAGTTATGTGAGACTTTCAAGTTCAAGATAGTATCCTCTTTTCACTTTTGACATTTCAGACTTTGTTATCAAATAATTAATATTTAGGATTCAGTATATTCTGAATTTTCATATTCGAGTTCAATATTCAAGTATACTTCTTTCTAGGAGTTCAAGTTCAAGATCCCCTTTCGGGTTAAAGATTCAAGTATTCAAGTGCTCATTTTGGAGTCAAGATTCAAGTATTGAAGTGCCCATTTCGGGTTCAAGATTCAAGTATTCGAGTGCTCATTTTGGGTTCAAGATTCAAGTATTCAAGTTCAAGTTCGCATTCAAGTTCGAGATCAAGTTCAAGTACAAATTCAATTGCAAGTTCTAGTTTCAAGTACAAGTTCAAGTTCAAGTTCAAGCTCAAATACAAGTTTGAATTCAAACACAAGTTTCAAGTACAAGATTGAGTTCAAGTACAAGTAAGAGTTAAAGTTCAAGTACAAATTCTAGCATAAGTTCTAGTTTTACATACAAGTCCAAGTTCCAATACAAGTACAAGTTCAAATTTAAATACAAGTTCAAGTTAAAGTTTCAAGTATAGGTTCAAATGCAAATACAAGTTCTAGTACAAATTCAAATACATGTTCAAGAACAAGTCCTAATTCAAATTCGAGTTTCAATACAAGTTCAAGTTTCAACTACAAGGTTAAGTGCAACTGCAAGTTTTAGTACAAATTCAAATACCTGTTCAAGATCAAGTTCTAATTCAAAATCGAGTTTCAATACAAGTTCAAGTTCAAGTCCTACTTTCCAGTTCTAGTTTCAAGTAAAAGTAAAAGTTCATGTTCAAATTAGTTCAAGTTCAAGTACTAGTTCAAATTAAAATACAAGTTTGATTTCAAGTTCAAGTACTAGTTCAAATTCAAATATAAGTTCGAATTCAAGTTCAAGTACTAGTTCAAATACAAGTTCGAGTTCAAATTCCATTACTAGTTCAAATACAAGTTCGAATTCCAATTCAAGCACTAGTTCAAAAACAATTTCGAGTTCCAATTCAAGTATAAAGTCAGGTTCAAATTCGAGTTCAATTTCAAGTTCAAATACCGGTTCAAGTTCTAATTCAAGCATAAATTCAGGTTTAAATTCAAATTCAAATACCAATTCAAGTTCAAATTCAAGCATGATTTCAGGTTCAAATTTGAGTTCAAATTGAAGTTCAAATACCAGTTCCAATTCAAGCATAAATTCAGGATTAAATTCGAGTTCAAATTCAATTTCAAATACCAATTCATTCAAAGCAGAAGTCCAAGTCAAGTTTTCCTAGTTCCATGACTTGATCCTAAGGGAGGATCTCGTCAGTTAACACTTATACTAAGTGTTACATATGTTTAGAGTTCAATGAGGACTTATGTTTATTATTGTCAATGAGGTTTTATTATCTCAAATCAGTGGTTAAGGCATCAGGGAGCCTGTTCAAATAATTTTTTGTATTTATTTGAGTTAAGTCAATCGATTGACCAGTCATCGATGGGTCGACATTCTTGCTCCTAATGACTATCCTATGGCTTCGATAGCTTCTCATTTGAGCATGATAAGCCTTATTAGAGAGACCCATCCCATATTTTTCGGATATGGGTCATGGGTCCATTCCAATCTTATTAAAGACTCATTTGGGTCTTAGGTCCAATGGGGCAAACCTTATTCCATCTACTTTAGTAATTGGGCCTCAGGGCCATTCACTAGTCCATATCAGATCTTCGGGTCAAGCATTTGGACTTAGACGGGTCCAATCTGAAGGGTTCAAGGTCCATGGGTTAGGAAATGACCCATGTGTTGGGTGTTTATTAGATCCAACTCTAGGTATATGGCTCCTTTCAAGGTTCTGGCTATTTGCATCCATCCATTCTGGGCCTTTATAATTTCTTTTAAAACATTTTAGTCTAGGTCCAAGCTTAGAAAATCATCTAAGGTTCATCAGGCCGTGGGCCGGGTAGTCGGGTCTTTAACAAAATTCTTGTTTACCAATTTCTTGGGATTTAGGCCTTTTTGGGCCATCAAAATATGCGACCGAACCTTTTGACTTAGTTGACCAAATTCACACAAGTCTTATCATAGGTTAGCTTCACAATAATCATGTGGCCGGGTATTTCCTAAGTAGTCACGGGGGCCAAGGTCCAAGTTCTAGGTTTTATTCTTCAAAATTACAGATTTTCCATAAGTGTGCGAGATACCTTGCGGTAAATCGCTCGTCATTTTCAACTCCGATCTAATCTTTTAGTCCTATGAAAATTGAGTTAACTAGGGTTGATAATCTCATCTCTTTCCCAGGTTGTGGCCTTCAAAAATATGATCAGATTTGATCATGGTTGATAGATCACTGAGATTTGTCCTCCTTTTTCAGGTTTTTGGGTCAAATTTATTGGGCCTTAATGTCGGGTCTGTAAATCTTACTATCAATATTGAAATCAGGCACTCAATGGATTTCTTCAAAGATCAGTGAGTTACCTATCAGTTTCTTTTATATTTCATGGGTCAAAAGTTAGGGGATTAGGTTGGAATCAGGCTCATCCGATCAAGGGTCGGGTCTGATTACTAACTCGGTTCCATGATCCACAATTCTGCGTCACAATTTCTCCAATTTTATCACCGATAATCCTGATAGAATCATCATGTGAAAATTTTCCCAAGTGTTATGGAAAGGTAAAGGTTTGATCTTTATTTATCCCATATTTTTCTAAAGGGGTCTTGGGCACAGAAGGCATAATTCTTCAAGGCTCAGATTTCTAGTGCAACAAGGCAGCTTCGTTGCCTTGTGCTCTGCGTGCCGTAACTTTCAAACCAAAGGGAGTCTGGGTTGAAATATTAGCTGGGTATCGGGATCTCATTAACTTATTTATCTAAATATTTTGAGAATTTTTCAGAATTTATTTCAATTTAATTTGCTCTATGTTCTAAGAACAAACTGCTATGGGCTGCAAGGCCTATAGACTTAGGCCATTGATGGGGCACCTAGTGCTCCATCTCATGCCACATATTTTTAGGTCTTTGTCTGGGATGATTCTATGTTAGTCCCAAATCCATCGGGTCTCGTTTCGAGTTCATTCTGTTAGTTTAATCGGCATGGGCCGTTCGCCAGTACTACCCTATATGTCGGGTATCCATCTATCTAGTAATTTTGGATTGGCTTGGAGAGTCATCTGATCGAGCCTAAATATCCTGGCACGATTAGATTTTTCAAACCATTTTCTTTTCGGAAATCAGTTTTATAAAACCCTCGCTTTTCAATACCAATTTCAATAATTTGTTATATGTGTTATAGCCCAGGCGACCAATTCTTTCATTAGTGAGCAATTGATCACCGTTGATCATTCAGGATCGACATTGGTCATGAGCTTCCAAATTTGAGAATTAGACCATCAGTCAATCATAATGGTCAAACTTTGATCTAAAGACCATTTAGTGGTCCCAATTAAAGTTAACTATATATAGAGCCTGTCACTACAAAAATAAGTTGTTTCAGCAGCAGCCAAAAATTGTCACTATTAACAAAAATACTGCCGCTACTAGTCCTGTCGCTACTGAAACAACAAATTTTTATATTAATAGAGACAGTTTTTGGTTGTTAAAAACTGCTCCTAGTAATAGTCTTATTTTTTGTAGTGTATGTATCGAGAATTTCCTATCCATACATCTATCACCATTGAAATTCCCTTGATCAAGTCTAAGATTTCAAGCACAAAATTTCCAAAAGTTCCAACCTTTTCTAAACTCATCATTAGACCAAAGTCTAATGATCCTATGATCAAGACAAGCAAGCTCTATGTCTCTATATCAAATAATTAAAGCAAATCAAGCAAATTTCATGATAACCAATTGGGACCATCCGATTGGACATTCATCAAGACTAATAAATGGGCTAAATTTTTTTGAGATAATACCATATAAACGTCAGTATATTCCAGCCACAAAACATGTTAAATATTAAATCTATTTCATAGAAATAAAGCAAGATTTCAAAACTAGATCACATATAGACTATCTAGTAATCAAGCCATCTAGAACCGTACATTTTTATTATGATTAAACCAATATAGGATGAATAAAATCTGAGATTTCTCTTGAATATTCCATCAAATATGCATCTAATATCAGGTCATAAATTCGATGAGTATTCCATGCAAAGAAATAATATCAATCAACACTATACTACACATAGTATCAAGATGCATCTATGACCACTATTTGACATACAAATCCGTTATCAGCATATTATTTTCCATAGATCAAAATCACATATTATGATCTTCAAAACTTAATAATTCCAGCCATAAGGTTCCTTTAATCTAAATTATATGGCATGAAAATATAAGGTCACAAATTTAGGATTTCTACACATTGATGCATATAGGTCATCTTTGAGCAAATCATGACCATTGGATAGCCTTGCATAGTCATGATGATCAGCTGAATGACATCCAAAGGTCATAAACAAAATATTGTTCCAGAATTTTTACAAAGTTCCAATCAAAATTACATTTTTCATTATAATAATGAATGAAAATTCAAAAAATTTCAACATGTTGGTCTTGATATATTTGACCAATCTAGACCATTGGATGACCTTGCATGGTCTTTATGATCACATGCATGACCTCCAATTTCACTGGTCTAATATTGTTCTAGAATTCTAAACAAAACTCTAATCAATAATCAGTTTAAAACTACAAATACTCAGGGAAAAATCAAGAGAACTCTACACTATGTTGGCCTTAACCTAGATGAATCAAGAGCATTGGATGGCCTTGCATGCTCATGTAGATCACATGCATGACCTCCAAATTTCTGGTTATATAATATATATATATATATATATATATATATATATATATATATATATATATATATATTTATTTATTTATTTATATATAACCATATCAGAATTTAAACCTCAAACAATCCAAGAAAACTAGAGAATCTAGGGACAAATTCCTAAACTACTAGACTAGAAACTCCAAACAAAGTTAAACCAAGACATTACCTTAGCTAGGATTCTTCTTGCTTGATGGTTTGGCTCAAGTTGAATTCTAAAAAGGGTTGGGATATGGCCCAATTTAATTTATATGAAACTAGAAGAAGAGGTGAGTTGATTGATGGTGGTGGATGTGGATTTTGATGGCTAGATGAAGAGGGTAAATTCAAGATTTCAAGGGGCTCTAATGGAGGTTTGAGAGAGGAAGGAGATGAAAATGGTTGGAAATGGAGAGCCCCAAGAGAATTTCAGATTTTGCAAATGGGAGTTGGAGACAAGGGCTTAAAATTTGTGCCATGTGTTCCAAGTTTGTGTCCCTAAGCCTCCTTTCTCTTCCCAAGGTCTTCTGTCTCTCTCCTCTTTCCTCCACTCCCCAAGTCAACTCTTGTCTTTTTGTGTTTCTCAAGGCCCCTAAAACTTATGAATTTCAAAACTCTAACTTATCTTGTGGTTCATTTATAAATGTGCATCTAACACCCTAGATTTCTCAAAGGAAAATTTGTATTGTAGGATGGGTAAATTTTTGGTCAAGTGAACCAAGGGCTAGGATTAACTAGAGATTTGCAATATCCTAATGTTTAATTACTAAAATTAAGTAATTTAATTACAATGGCCCTTGGGCTTATTTAAAAAATACAAGAGAGCTATAATTAAAAGCAAGGGACAAACACTCAACTCAAGTGTTAGTGCATTTAATTTCCTTTAATTTTATGGGTTTAGGTTTGACTCAACCCATCCCGCAATCCTATGATCATTTTCAAAATCCTATCTGTTGGCGATGATCTCCTCATCACCACCAAGGCTCAGGCCTAATTCAGATCAAACCTCAGTTCAGGGTCCATCAAGAAGCAGTTCGGGCTAATTAAAAGGCATAAGATGTGGTGTGTGTATTTTACTAAATTTCTAACACACCCATCCAAGTATATGGGGTGTCCTATTATTAATCACTAAATTATGCCACTTTCCAACCCCTAACCTAGGCTTTACTTAACCCTAGAGCTGTTTAATAATTGAGTTTTAAGTATAGTTTTGTAGTTAGGAATAACCTGCATAGTAGTGCAGAAATTCATATAATAAGTGCCAAAAAGAGAAGAATTAGAGTCAAGCACTAGAGTTGAGAAAAATATGGTGATTGAACCATGGTGGTCCCCACCAAATGGGTTGTTCAGTATGCCTTGAACCCCTTGAAACCCTGCCAAGAGAGAGAAGTGGGACCCATGCCTACAGGGCAGCTGCAGCAGTGAAGACATCCCAATAGAGAGGTAGATTTCATCATCTCGAGCAGTCTCAAACACACTCGAGCAGTCAAATGCCTCCAGATTCTAACCTGTCGAGCACTCTCGAGCAGTCAAATGCCTTCAGAAACTAACCTGTCGAGCAGTTCAAACCTCTGCTGAAGCTAGCCACTCGAGCAGTTCAAAGCCGCAGTAGTCATCTACTCGAGCAATTCAAACCATGCTTGCAGCAACCACCCTTTCGAGCCCTCTCGAGCGGTTCAAAGCTGCAATGGTTCATCTCCTTGAGTAGTCAAAGGCCTTAAGAAACCATCCCCTCGAGAAGCCTTCAAACTACAACATTTCATCTTCTCAAGCTAGACAATCAGAAGCCATCCTGTCGAGCAATGTCGAACAGACCAAGACTAAAGCTTTTTATCCTCTCGAGGATTGGGAGCCAGCTGATATCTATAGACATTGGGGGCATTTTTGGAACTTTTGCAGCACATGGGACATCGGTCCAAGTGTGTACTACTGCATTAACAAACTGGGATAATACTTGGTTGAAATTGAGCCATGTCAGCAGAGCCTAACCGTTTTAATTCTTCTTCCCTCTGATTGGCTAGAGCATAAAGCTACCTTTTGGGTGTGTATATAAAGAAAAGAAAGAATGTTTGTAAAGGAGGATGACACTAGACACACACGACACTGAGCTCATTTCTAGGGTTTAGATCATCTTCCCTTTTCCTTTTTGTTTTTCTTCTCTCCTTAGCTCAACATGGCTGACTAAGTCTTGGTAGCAGTTAAGGCTAATGTGAGCTATAAATGGCTTTGTAATAGTATTGTGAAGAGACTAGGAATCTTGCAGAGACTGTAGACCTGAGAGCTATAGCATTGTAAGCTTCTTTTGGCAATGAATAGCTGGTTGTAGTGTCCCATTTAATCTATATTCTCTTGTGATTTTCATTAGATTTTTATGGATTTTATACACTTATGGATGCATGTGCTTGTAGCCTTGCAGACATAGTGTTTGTAATGATTTTACTATTCTAGCTTTAACCCCTATGACTGGATTACATCCATGGGATATCCTGTGACTATTTGAGTGGACAGGATATAGCCCTAGGACTAATCCATATCTCAAGGTTGAGTCAGATTCTTCTTCCTTGCATTTGTGATTATAGCCAAATGAAGGATTGCTGCAGATCTAACTCTTGCTATACTTTACAATGCTTTTTACAATAAAAATTAGCTCCTAACTTCTTACTTCTCCATTTTCTGTTTATTTTTACCAAACCACTTTCATTATTCTTTAAACCCCTTTTTTTTTATTTCTGAATTTTGCATTATTTCTATTTTAGTTAGTGACAAACCCCAAAAACACCCTCTCTTTACCATGTTTTATTAGTTTAAGATAGATTAGGTTTAAAGTTACTAGATTTGTAGCAGATCTTGATATTTACTACCTTTAAATCCATAACTCTCTATGGAACAACCCTTATTTCATCTAAAAGTTGCTATAACAACCCTGCATCTTATAGGTGGTGTTTGTGTTCTAATACCATATTTACTCCCCTTATTTTGTTGCCCTTCTTTATTTTTTTCATACTTTGATCACTTTTGTAATAAAGAACATAAGTAAAGTAAACCAACACCTATGGGTGACACTAGAAATGAGCAATATCCCATCAATCTAAGATGGGTGCCTCATAAATTTTGGTGGACCTGGCCTCAGGTAGTCACCTGGTACAATCAGGTCTCATCAGTGCTCAGTCAATAGTTTGACCAACACAAAAATCAAGGGATATGTGTTACATCCTCCCCTCAGAGAATTTTGTCCTCGGAATCAAAGATAGACAGAAATGTCTCATTTTTTAATAATGTTCGATTTATTAATAGTAAGGGTATTAAGATTATAATTATGAGGCTATCATTCAGATGATGGTGGCTAAGGAATTCAGATTTTCGAGGTTTTACAGAATTCAAGTCATCCTTTCTAGTAGGGTATAAGAGGAATACAAAGAACAATCAAGCGATTACAAGATTTCACATCGAGTGTCTTAAAAAGACTGAATCAAAATTGTAGGCATAAGTTTCCAAGGGAATCAACGAGTCTTCATTAGTGGCTTGTGTGTATGCATCCACACATCCAACAAAATTAGAGCGTTGGAAGAAAGAGACCAATTTCGATACATACACAAATCTGCATATGCGGCCGATAGCAAAGAGCAATAAATGGCACTTTACTATATCTTTCAAGAGATCTAAAATACATTAATGACCAAGGTACAATTGAATCCGAGATATGGACCATTTGAGAATTGAAAGAAATTACTTCACCGAGATGGACAGAATTCGAAAAATTAATGATTTCTCATGTTTTATGAGGTTAAGTCTTAATAGGATGGAGGTGGAGTACTTTATTTGTCATGTTATTATTGATCTATTCGTATCCCAAGGCAATTTAAATCTATTTCTAATTCAAGTTCTAGCACATGTCCAACCTATATAAAAAAGTAATGCTAGAAAAAGAATCAAGACTATATAAATCGATCAAAACAACATCAAGCAATACAGGTCATATCAGGAAATCTATTCAATATCAATCAGTCAGAGTTTATTATGTGTCTTTGATTTAGTTCAAGTTGTAATGCTTCACCAGGTCTGCCAGTCTTCCAGAGAGAGATCCATAAACCAAGCCTCCAGTTCTAGCAGGTTCCAGTCAGGGTGTCAAGCAGAATCGTCAAGTAAGGATGTCAAGCAGGATTACAAGTAGGGATGTCAAGCAGAATTGAGTGACATATTATCTAAGTTTGGGTGATTAGACCATACCACCTTTGGGTGACAAGTGCCATGTTCAATTTTCAAAATTCTTTGGACACTCCTAAATTCAACCGAGACAGAAGAAATTTTAAAAATTCAAATCTTCGAAAAACGGTTTTAGAAAACAAACACGAAATAAGAAGTTTCATAAACTTTAATCTTTGATACCAACTTTGGTGTGTCACGCCCCACCCCGGCCTCGCTTAATCCGATAGCGGCGCCAAGGCGAGCGCACGACACGCACCGCTTATATATTCAATATTCAAATTCGGGCATTTCAACTTCTTAAGTCATTTCCCCTTTTATATAAAATTGCCACAATTTTTTTTCTAAAACATTGCGGGAAATGCTTGAATTGCGGAAATGATTAATTTCATTTATCATAGTAATTGCGAAAACATTATTTAAATACTTTTGATTTAAATTCCCATTTTCGTTAACCTGATCGGGCAAGTTCGGGTTTTACGATTTTATTGAAACAAATTCTATCAAGTGTGAAATTATAAATAAGGCAAGTCGAGATTTCTTTAAAAGTAAACCTTTAAAAGATCAACGTAATTCAAAGTTCCAATACAAAGATACATCATTAAAATTAAAAAGTACTAGACTTGTCATAAAAACCAAAAGAAAGGAAAATATCCTATCAAAATCAAGAGTACAGGTGCTGGTAAATCTTATATGTAAAATGAGATTAAACTGTCAGCTTGATGATTGCTTCTGAATCTTTCCTCGTCTAGCTCATCTTGCTTTGGCTGGATGGCTACTGCTTGGCCTCTAAAATTTTTTGTTCACGAAACAATCGTACGCGATGAAGCTTAATAATATCTTAGTTAATTTTGTAATGAGTTTTATTGCAACTAGTGTAAGAGAATTCCATGTGTGAAAGTGCAAGTGGTTGTTGGTATGTGCTTTTTCTGGGTTCCTTTTGGTCCCTGGAAAGAGCCCAATTCGGTCCGGGTGGACTTTGGTGACAGGTGGTGGAGTAGTAGATAAAAAAATGAGTAGTAAATCAAAGAGGTAGATTTAGGGCGAAAATACCTAGTTCGTTGTGATCACCAGCTGCTGATATTTATCGATGCTGCAACACGTCACTGATCACGCTTGGGAGGAGGTGTGGGTTCCTTCTTTACTGAATCGTCGGCCAGCCAACGTCAGCAGTACTGGGTCGCTTGGATGTTAAGGTTGTTTAGCTTTCCTGTTGTTGCATTAGTTCTAATTGATTTAAGTCTCCTAATTCTACTAAGTTAATCTTCTATTATGAGTCTAATTAATTTAGTATCCTAGTCCTGCTATGAGTCTAATTACCTGTGGAATTCCTAGTAATATTTTAACTTTAGTTATTTTGGTCCTTTACTTTTAACCCTTGTTTAATCGACTCTCCTGGTTCTACTAGAAGTCTGACTGCCTGGGTTTCCTAGTTCTACTATGAATCTAATTATCTCTATTGCCTTACTCCTACCAAAACCTAGTAATTTAATTTCATTAGAAGTTTAATTAATTTAAGTATCCTAGTTCTATTAGGAGTCTAATTGGTTTAATTATCCTAATCCTACTGGAAATGCAAATATGTTAAATCTATGGGAACTAATTAGGAATATACTAATTCTATTGAAAATCTAATTAAAGTAAATATGCTAATTCTATCAAGATAATAATTAAAGTGAATATCTTAATTTTATTGAAAAGCTAATTTTATCGAAAATCTAATTAAAGTAAATATACTAATTTTTACTGAAAATCTAATTAAAGTAAATATACTAATTTTTACTGAAAATCTAAAAGGAGGGGTTTGGCCCGCTATGCTAAGGAGGATCGACCCCATTCCCAGGTACTCTACGTAAGCTCCCTTGGGCATATCGGATGGCTAGGATTAAAATAAACTGAATTTGGATTTAAGATGGTATTGTTATGGATTGAAAAATCAATAGTTTTTATTATAATTATGCATTGCAGAACTACTGGAATTGTAAATCGGAATTTAGGGTCTAGAACTATAAGAAATTAAGAATTAAGGTTAAAATCTAAAGTCTAAAGGCTGAGATCGGAACCAAAATCAGAAAATCAGATCGTATGACCAAGGATTGGTTCTAGAAACTAAGAACTAGAACTAGTGATCAATGATGGGACTGAAAATTAAGATGTCAGCGTAAAAACTAAAATTTAAAACTATGCATTAAATAATCTATTTAAGAACTGGCTCTAGAAACTAAGAACTAGAACCAGAAATTAAAACTACGGGTTAAAAGGGGGTATTATGGCCTAAGACTGAAAATTGAAACTAATAATCTAAGACCTAAAATCTAAGAACTAACTAGAGATTAGAAATCTAGAACTAAAACTTAGAAATAAAAAACTAAATTAAGGGGAAATTACCTGAACCTAAGTGCTGGGGGATGGGAAATCTCAAAGTTCGGAGCTTGGAAGCGAAGACCTCGAAACTCAAATCTCAAAATTCTTGTGTGTCCTATGGGTCGAGGTAAGGAGGTCTATTTATAGGTATTTTACTAATTACGCGCCTTGTGGGGTGTGTTTAATTAGTCAGTCAACTTCAATTACACACCCTATCCAGGGTGCTTAACTGAATTGTGTGTCCTATATGAGGCACATAACCACTTTGAGATGCTGACCGACTGACAAGCTCAGCTGGGGTGTGCTAGTCCTAGTCTGATTAGACTAATTGAGTGCCTGGTTTGGTGCGCACAATCTGATTAAGGGCTTCATGCATAGCGCTTAATCGTGGAGTTTTGGCGATCTAAGGAGTTAGAGACCTGGTCTGAAATAGACCAATTACGTGCCAGTGATTGGGCGCATAATCCAATTGTGCACGCTGGTTAGGGCGCGCAACCGAGTCTCGAGGCGGTCGAAGGGAGGGGAAGTTTGGTTTGACGGGGACTAATTGTGCGCTTGTGGTGTGGCGCACAATTGAATTACTCATGTGGTATAGTGCACGTAATTCGAGATTGTCCCAGGTCTGGGTCAGGTCCGAGGCGCGAGGCTATTATTTTAGCCCGTATTTTGGTTATATACTATTAATTTAGTATATAGTTCCCACCCCTAGGGTTATGGGATTTGAACCACAGAGCTATTATTTCAGCCTGTGTTAAGCCATGTACTATTGTTTCAGTATATGGCCCCAACATTTATGGGATCTGAGTCACAGAGCTATTATTTCAGCCTGTGTTCAGCCATATACTATTGTTTTAGTTTATGGATCACATATTAGGGTCATGAGGTGGTCAAAGGTTGACCGAATAGATATGTATACTCTGAGAGGGCAAAATGGGGGTGTCCATAGATGCCCCTCTTCGGCGCGTTCTTACGAAGTAAGTACGCGTCGAAGAAGTAGACACCCCTCATCCGAGGTACCTTCTCATTTTTCTTGGGAAATCACAAATGAAAACCGGGGATGCTGACATGATATGCTTGGCTTTCTTTTCTATTAGCACAAGATAAAATGGAGCATTCGGGGGCCCAGTGGTAGCTGTCGAAAGGCGTGTTCCTAGCTATTGATGCGGGAGGGCATCCCATTGTGTATTACGACATGCTGTGAGTAGCAGTCAATGGAGGAAGTCAGCGTATCTATTCCATGGGTGCAAGGGGCATCCCTTCGCGTGTCATGACCTGCTATGAGTGATAGTCAAACGAAAGGAGAATCATCATATCCTGATCTGTGGGTGCAAGGGGCATCCCGTCACATGTCGTGATTTGTTCAAGGGGCAGTCAAATAGAGGGATATGATGTAGTCGAGGTATTGGGGGACGTCATACGAATGTCCATAGATAAGGTCTAGAGACTGAATAATAAGATAAAATATCACGTAATGGTGGAGGTTTTCGCAAATCATGTTAGACCGGGTGCGTCAGGTGTCCCTTTTCCAGTGGACATTGATGATTTCTCAAAATTGACTATATTTATTGTTCGATTTCCCAGGGAAAATAATGGATTGGAGTGGTGAGAAGTGAAAGTTTGATAGATAGAAGTCTATGTATTATTATATTCATTATTCTTTTTTTTGTTATTCTTTTTTCTATCGTTGAAAACTTGGGATTTAACTGAAGATCAATTCGGTTGTAAATGTTTAGAAAATGTGGCTTCCGAGATGTCGCTGAGCAGATCCACCGGTACGGGATTGTGGACCCAACCATTTGCGTGATTGTCAAGACGACACTTGGCATGCCGGATGTTTCGTCTAACCTTCTCATGAATACTGATGATTATCTCTTATGGGAGGACTACAGTGATTCACAGATAGAGAGAGATGGGTTTTTGAAAACATTTAAATTAATCATAGCTAATTATATTTTATAGGGAATATCGAGTATAAAGCAGAGTGATAATACTTACCTGATTTGTTGTCAAGAGTTTCTGTGTAGCTCACGATGGGACTAATCGATTGTCGCTATGATGTCTTGATGGGATATCTGAGGATTCCCTCTCTTTACTTCTGCTGTGGCAGGACTTGATGGTCTCCTATACGGTGAGGTCCGCGGTGGGACATGGTGGCTTTTCTTTATGGTTGCGTGCTGTGATGAGTCCCGCTGATTGCAGGTGCAATCGGACGTAAGGGGATCCTGATGAGATGCTCGTGTTGGGGTATTGACATGGGTCGAATGCAATGGGGCTTGGGTCGAGTCCCTTTCATATGTTCCTACAGCAGTAATATCCGACGCGTGGTGAAGTGTGTGGGAAGCGGGCTCTATGCCTTCGTGAAGGGACATGATGATGCCTTCCCCTCAGTTATGCAAAGTTATGCGATGGGATTTTGGGGAGGCGTGGTTTGTGATGGGATTTGGTAGTAGTTGTACGGGATGCCCATATCGCTTGGTGAGATACTCGCGATCGGTCATTTGAGGTAGGTCAAAAATGAGATTTGGAAGGTTCGGCTCTCTGCTTTTCGCAATGGGACATTGACTGAGCCTTCCTTTCGAAATTGTGCATCATGACAGGTTGCGCCCGATTGTCTTAAGTAGTAGTGTCACAATGAAATAGTGTTTGCAAGGCGATTGAGTTATAGTGAGATTACGACGGGACATGTGCGACGTTGTCGATCCCTCAGTTGTTTCAATGTCGTGATAAGGCAATGATGGTGTTTCTTTCTTTGGTAGATCTTGGGATATATGGGATCACATTGTGGTTGTATCATGACAGGACGTGTTTATGAGTGTGTGACGGATAGTTAGTCTAGTGATTCCTTGATGGACATGATGGGACCATGATGAAGTCACAAGATTACGACGGGACATGCCTTTGGTCTTAGTGATATAGTAGGATCTTCGGGAGGCTCACTTTTGTCATTTCACAATGGGATTTGAGGGCATGGATGATTTAGGCCAATGAGCGTAGGTGTTGGGACGACGTTTGTATATGTGCATCTTATCGTGATGGGACATGAGGGGTGAGGTTACGCGGCGGGACTCTCCTTCTCTAGTCAGATCGTGATGGGATGAAGGAAAGTGATTCCGAGTAGTGTGCTATGTCGCGACAGGATGTGTTGTCCCACGTGTTTGCTTTGTTTAATGTTGTTGTTGAGGGGATGTGTTTTTTTCGTTGGAGGTGTGTGCTGTAGCTAGGAATTGCACACCTAGTGTCGGGTGTATAATTCGATTGCATGCTTGATTGGGCACGCGGGATTGGGGTCTTCAAAGGGTTAACTACGCAGTATTTTATGGGCGCATAATGAGTTTACGCGTGCTACTCAATGCGCGTGATTTAAAGGGTCACCAGGTCACTATGCGGGGTGACTTTTCGTGTTCCGCTTAGGTTGTGGGGCGTGTAATGAGATTACGCATTCTGTCTTGGGTGCATGACCTGAGCGTCGTGCCGTTTGCATGGGCCAGGGTTTTATTACGTGCTATTTAATGCATGTGATTTATATTCCATGTGAATTCCTAGGCGCGTGATTCAATTGTATGCTTGAATCCGGGCGCGCGATTGAGTCCATACTCTATATAAGTAGGAAAGTTTTCATTCTCTTTGTATCCTTTGGTTTAGTCTTGATTTTTTTTTTACTTTTCCTGATTTCTTTACACTCAGATATCCGTGCTTCTTCAATATCGTTCAATCCGACTGTCCGCCCTGATGTCATTTCTTTCGGTGTCCGTGGTTTCGCGTGATCTTCGGCCTAAGGTGGTGTTCGGTGATGGCATAACTCTGAGGATGGGCGGTATTGGGAAAGGGGAGGTTAACCTTAACATCGATCCCTTTAGGGAGAAGTTAAGGCAGCGTTGAGGGGGCGGCGGCGGAGGACATGAAGATGACGGAAGAGGAGGTGTTACAAGTGGAGGGATGTGTTCACCAACCAATCCTCCACCTCGCCTTTTCTGAAGCCTTCGATTGGACGCTGCTCCTCCCTTTGTGTTCGTTTGGGGTCTCCAGTTTTCTTTTTGGATTATAGGTTAGGTTCTTTGAGTTCTTGCTTTGGGTTGTAATTCAGGAGGTAGGCCTCCGGTGACACTTGTAAAAATTTTGTTAAATAAAGAGAGACTTATTGTATTTGTTCTTTTTGGTGAATGGGCATTATTTGATTTCTTTAGGCTTGAAAAGTTTCGATTTTTGCCATGATGAGAGCATGAGTCTCATGTTTAGAGTTTTAATATTTTTTTTGGTCTTATGTTTGGATTTAGGATAATGCTTGTTAGAAATGTATGAATTTGGAGTTTTATTTAGGATTTCTAGATGAGTGTTAAGTGTTTTGATCCCATTGGTCTATCTATTTTAGGGTGGATTTGTGTCTCTTGAGGGATAAGTAATTTGTATTGATTAGATGATCTATATTTGACATGGATTTTGGTCTTTTAGGGGGGCATGTGTCTAGTTTGGATTAAATCAAGTGGGGGGAGTGCTTAGAAAAGTGGCACTTGTCGTCTTGTGGTGCATGGGGTGTAGTTATAAATTGGGACTAAGGGCTTGGTTTTTCATTTTGCATCTTATTGAAAATTGAAAGTTAAAGGGTCTGGGGGAATTTTTATTTTACTAGAATTTTGGGATATTTTATTAATGTCTTTTAATCATCTTTATTTTGTATCCCGGGTGTTGAATCCTAAGGAGATTGTAATTATTATTTCTTGTTTATTGTTGGGAATGGAAGGAATTGGGAATGCAAGGTAGTGATTGAATTACTACCATGCTTGGGGAAGAGTTGAAAGAGAAGAAGGCGACGAGAAGAAAACCAAGGGAAAGAGTTGGGTCAAAGTTCTCATGACAGATACCAATTGCTCCTTTGTAGGTTTTGTTGGTTGACCTTTTGTTAGCCCTCCCTATTATACTTCCTAGGGTAGGCTTCCATATGTGGATCCCATAGATCCTGGGTGGCTTTCTGTGAGCCACTCTTTCTTTCCTGCCAACTCAAGAGGGGAAGATGGGATTCTTGTTGGAATTCATTCAAGGTGTGCTTCTTCTCCGGGCCTCTCCAGGATCTCTTCTTCCTTGAATAAATCTGAAAAGTCCTCATTCTTCCCGTGCTATCCGTTTCTTTCTTCGATTCTTCATTTTCTTGTCTTCTTGTGCTCTAATCTTCGTGTTTTTATGATATTTTATGATCTGGTCATCCGTTTCAGGTGCTATTTCTTATGTTCTTTCTAATTTTGAGTTCTTTCTTCTAGGATGGAGTCTGAGGGTAGCGGTAGACTGACTTTACCACCTGCGAGTTGGAGGGATTGATGATGGGGGAGATAGGTGAGACTTTTGAGGCCCGAGCCGGTGCTAGTGCCTTGGGAGAGGATGTTGGGATGATCGTCAGAGAGGAGGTACATGAGGGTGATGAGATGGTGGTTTGGGAGGAGGTACCTGAGATGGGTGAGGGTGGCGAGGATGAGGGTGCGGAGGATGAGGGTGCTGAGGGCTGAGGATGAGGATGCTGAGGATCTGAGGCGTATCCCATTGGAGGAGTTCTTTGAGTGAGACCAGGTAGGTACCCGTGAGCAAGAATTCCTTTTGTTATTTAGGCATTTAGGTTATAACGTAGGCTTCGTAGGATCAAAAAACCCTTTTATTTATGTCGAACTTGCATTCGTTGCAAGTTGTGTGCGCATTCATCCACTAGGACTGCATCTAGTTCTCGGTCATGTCTATGTTATTGCATTGTGGCAATTTTCATCATGTTTTGCATGTTGATCGTATATTATCATAGTGGCTCATGATGGGGTCTGCTTTATCGCTTAGTGTAGTCATAGGTGTTAGTCTTATGTTATTTCCCTCTTTTTTTTGTCTTTATCATTTGGTAGGAGCCTCCACAACTGGCTATCAGGTAGGCATGGTCTGAGTCTCATGCGTGGTACTGTGCCCTACCTGAGTTTCAGCAAGCGTGGTTGGTGTCTTTCGGCTTTGGGCCGATTTTGGAGCTAGAGCCTTTTCGGGTTGATCGCACTCTGATCGCAGTGATTCTGGAGAGGTAGAGAGAGGGGCAGGAGGAGCTGCTTTTCCCAATTGGGATATTGCTGCCGACCTCAGAGGACTGGGTCCGCATTACTGGGCCTCGATTCGAGGGCGAGCCGATTACAGGGCAGATGGCGAGGAACTATCTGGGGGTATGCGAGGAGATCCTCGGTGTCGCATATCGGTCCAGTGGCTCGGGGCTAGGGATAGTCTGAGTCACATGGTTCTTTGATATGTTTCCTAGCTGGTTCGCTCCTCCGAGGCATCATTTAGAGCCGAGGACGCCGTTTGAGGCACATTGTGCGACGATGGCCTGCCGGGAACCTGTGATTGAGCCAGGATTAGAGGCAGATCAAGTGCACTAGACATTTTTTATGCACTTCTTTGGTACAATACTTTTTTCTTCTTCAACTCGGGGGTGTGTTACCGGGTTATTTTTTAGACTTCTTGGGGATCTGGACTGGATCCCTACTTATGCTTGGGGTGCTGCCGCGCTGGCACATATCTACGAATCGCTTTTCCATCAGGGGCAAGGTGTCGCAATGATTGGAGGCTTCCTTCCTTTTCTCCAGGTGAGCTTTAATTAATTGTTAGTGTTATAGTGTATTAGTTACCTTTGATCTTGTCGTAGTGATTTTTGGGGCTATCTCTGCGCTCTTTTAGTTTTGGACGTACGATCACTTTGCTTTTCTTCACTCGTAGGTCTCTGCGGAGGTTGATTTTACATTCCTGTGGACGCATGTATGGAGGAAAGCGCTAGGGCGTCGCCACTAGTCTTCGGATCTTCAGACTGCGCGTGGTCTTTTCGAGGATATGCATGCAGGGTAGTTATATGTCGTCGTGTGTGCTTTTCTCTATTTTTATCTTGAGCTTTAGGTTCTAAAGTTTTACTAATGGATTAGATTGGTTATTTGGCTGTAGGTGATTTGGAGGCCATATGCGGTCGGGGATGATGCCGATGTGCCAGTGATACAATCTAGTCGGCCCTTCTTTGATGTGGACATCTGGGTCTATTTCTTTGAGAAGGTGGAGCGGATCCACCTATCCTGGGTGACACGTTAGTTGGGGCTCCCTTAGGGAGTCCCTCTGGAGATTCGCCACTGGGTGGCGAGGAAGATGACTGGTCCCCCTAGTCAGGACTTCGCGAGACGGATGGCGATTCAAATGGATGATTTCAGAGCTGGGGGGACTAGGGTGATAGGGGCATGCGACGAGCTGAACACCCAAGAGTTCGTGAGATGGTTCGGGGCCTTGGGAGGTGGCTGGCTCTTCACACGTCCCTTCTGTGGGAGTAGCTCTTTTGTTGTCGGCGGTCCTGAGTCGGCGTCAGCGTTGAGGGAGAGAGTGGGTGGACTTGAGCAGGGCCATCTGACCGCGGGTGTGCACGGAGCATTGGACGCCCTTCATAGGGTGAAAGAGTGAACGGGGCGCACTCCTCCTCATGATGGGAGATGCTGCGCTCCCTGGCTACCTCGGTCGCTCAGGCTAGGGCAACGGACGATGAGCTAAGAGTTCAGCTAGCGGAGACTCGGCGATTCTTGGTGGGCCATTTATTCAGTTAGTTGTTTATATTATGTTGACTCAATTTCTTATTGTCTCGATATAATCACTTTGTCTTGCTCCCTTTTTTGTCACACCGAAAGGGAGGTTGAGGTCACCAGTCAGGTGGCGATGGTGGAGCTACTACGCAATCAGTGGTAGGTTGGCCGAGAGGTTGAGGCCAGTCTACGTTCTGAGGTTGATCGATTGGTGGGTGTTTGCCTTGCTTTATAAATTGTTAGTATTTTGTTGATTTCTATTATGTCTGATGTGTTTGTTAATATTTGCAGAGGGCAGAGCTTTCTGCTGCTGAGGCTTCTACTCATGCATTCGATCCATCTTCAGCTTCCTCTTCCAGTCGGGAGAATCCGGTGATGACTCAGCTTCGGGCCAAGCTAGAGCATTAGGTGAGTTTCTTCGATTTCCTAAGTTATCTGGCTTTATATGGTTTAGTGGTTTTTTAAGGTTATGTGTTGTGTTTTATACTTCACTTAATACTTTACTAACATTGTGTGGCATTTCAGCGTCTGGTTGCTGAGGATCTCCAGTCGAGGGAGGCAGCAACTGCTTCCTTGTGCCCAAAGAGTCAAGTATAGCTTTTTGGTTTGACGTTGTTTAGCTCAGGTTGCTATGTTTATTTTATTCTAACATGTCTTCTATTGGTCTATTTGGCTCTTGTGCAGGTCGTGCCTGGCTCTGCTCCCGAGGCTCCCCATCAGGAGTCTACTCTTGCTCCTTCCCACGTGTGTTTTAGTTAGTGCATTTAGAGTTTATTCATCATCATTTTTAGGCATAGTGCTATCTAATATATTTATTTGTTCACATTGCAGCCATCCACATTTGGTGTTCCTTCAGTGGCACCGGCTGACCCGGTGACTGTCGCGACTGTTGAGCACCTCCTTTGGGAGGGAATATCTGGTGCACTTCTGTCTTCTTCAACCTTTCCTTCCTCTGCGAAAATATCAATTTCTTAACTTGGCGTGGTCGTGTAGGCTCGTTAACTTGAGGAGTCACGTCTGGAGGTAGCACGACCACGTGCTACTCCGGGGGCAAGGCAGGTCCTTGGCGATACACACAGTTGTGAGGACCTGTTGATAGATATGATTGTTACGTAGGGGACTTAGACCGAGGCACTAGAGGCTGCGCGTCGGATGGTGCCGGCAGAGATGCAGGCGATGATAGATCGAGTACAGTACCGTCTGGTGAGGAGTGCATGGGATGGTTGGTCAACTCGCCAGGTCGGGGAGTGGCCACAGGCTTCTAGGCTGGGCATCCCCGTCATATGACACATGAGCATATCAAAGATTATGTTTGTGAGGACTCTGTTATTCAGGAGTTACTTGCTGGGTGTCCTCGTTCTCGGTCGAGACGCATTGCTAGTCAGGCGAGTGAGGGGGGTTCTGTTGTGGGCCTCCTCATTTTCGAGATTGTCCATTGACTCCGAGTGCTGGGCTTGCAGTTTTGAAGGACCAGACTCCTAATCTTCAAGCCGACGACACTAGGGATAGTGGCGACCGACAGCCCCAGAGGCTGCGCAGGGAGTAGATATATATATTTTTTGTTCATTGTACATACAGGGGGTATGCCCCCGGTGACGGATGTTAAAAAAGGTTTTGATAAATATATATATATGGAGATATAATTTTGGTTCAGATGTACCTGATTCAAATTTTCCTTTTTGTGTTACCTCTCTCACTTTATCTGTTTATCCTTGGCGTCGTCTGCTATCATTGGGGCCTAAAGGCTGCTTAAATCATCTCGGTGATTGTTGAAGGCCATTTTGCATCTGCACATGAAGAGTAAGGCTGTTAGTATTTTTTTTTTCCTCTTGCCGATTGTCAAGGGGGGAGGTATATTAAACCGGTGTCTGGTAGTGAAAGATATAAGTTTTATCTCTCTTTTTTTTTCAAACTATTATAAAGAACAATGCAACAGGGAAAGCAAATAACTGAAATCAAATAAAAAAATGCTCTAGTGTAGGAGCATAGCATAATTGCCAGCGTAGTATCTTCGATAGCATTCCCAGAGTGATAACTTCATCGTCCTACATCTTCTTTGTTGGAAAGCAAGAGCCTGTAATGCGATTATAAAAAAAATGCCCCAGTGTCGAGGTGCTATGAAGCTTTTCTGAGTTTCTGATAAGTACTTTGGGTCTACAGGGAGCCATGCATGTTTGGTGAGTTAGTTTCGAAGAAACATCTATTGATACCATCACTGTACTAGGGGACTTGTTTTTTTTGGGTTACATTAGCTGTATTAAGGGATTTACCTTTGGTAGTAATCATCCTATCTCGTAGTCATTATTCCGGAGGAGTGCGATAGGCATAGTAGGTGATTACATCAGTTGCCATTCATTGGTTTTCAGTTTCACTTCTAGAAATATCCGAGAGGCTTCCAATTTATCGTCCGAAAAAACAAAAAAAGTGGAAGAGGGGTAAGGTTCAGTGATGTGGGAGAATAGTTTATATCTGACGCTTTCTAAGCGAGATGAGTAACAGTCTTTTTCTCAGAGTGGGTATGGGGTGCCATGATGTCTCACATTCTGTGGTTAGCAGGAGTTTATCCTCCTCCCACCACCTTACGATTACATCTAGTAGTATTAGGACATCAGGGATGCCCACACAATTTGCTTATACATTCCTAGTAGAGTTACTAGAGATGTCCTCACAGCCTGCTTATGCTTTTCTGAACTCATTGACTGGTTCATTCGTTGTATTGCTCTCACTTAATTTTTTTGTATATATATTTCTTGAAATCAACCTGTTAATGCAAGAATGGTAAGTTTTGATTGAACCTAGCATCTTTATTTTTTGTGCTCTAACATCTCCTCCAATGGCGAGGAAGGGGAATGAGAATCGGGTGTTACTTATGCTTTTTTAAAGAGTTCAGGTATGTTATTAGTCCTTTGATCACATTACCCGAATAAGAAGGTGGGCAATAAATCATAAGTCTTAAGGATATTTCGGGAATTTAAGATGTACGACCAACGAGTGGGTCGCGACAACTACGGGGGCAATAGATATAAGTATTTTACTACGGGGTGTGATGGTCACAGGGTTAAGGGTAGTGTTTTCTGAGATACATGGCATTCCAAGGGCTAGGGAGTTTTTTCCCATCCTGCTTCACCAACTTGTATGCATTCCCTGAATATGTGGCTGCTATAACATATGGGCCCTCCCATTTCGATTTTAGTTTTCCCTTTGGATGAGCATGTTTGGAGGGCATGATTTTCTTCAAGACTAGTTCTCCAATGTCGAAAGTTCACTCAAGGACTTTCTTATCGTAAGCCCTTGCCACTCTCCTCTGATACATCTGAGCATGGTTAGCTGCCCTTAGCCGTGTCTCATCAAGTTGCTCTAGCTCGGTGAGCAAAGCAATTCTCCTTTCATCTAAGGATAGCTGATCATCAAGTTGAATCGGTAAGGATGGTATCTGTTTCTCATGGGCTTGGACTGCTTCCATCCCATATGTGAGGAGGTAAGGAGTTTGGCCAGTGGCCGTACGAATAGAAGTCCTATAAGCCCAGAGTGCCTCTGGTAATCGTTCAAGCTAGTCAGCTCTGTTGCTCATATTCACTGTGTTTCAAATTTTGAATCCGAGTTTTATTCGTAGCTTTTGCTTGTCCATTTCCCTAAGGGTAGAACGGTGATGAGTGATGTAGATCGATGCCGAATTTCTTGCATAGCTTCTTCATCTTCTCTGCAATGAACTATGGTCCGTTGTCGGTGACAAACATCCTGGGTACTCCAAACCGGATGATAATGTTTCAAATGATAAACTTTATGAGCGTCGAAGTGGTGATTTTGACATATGATTCGACTTCTGCCCATTTGGTGTAGTACTCGATTGTTGTGAGGATAAACGCGTGCTTGTGAAGATGGAGCTTTGATTAGCGCAGTGTGTTCTTGGCATTGTTTACAACATTGGACGTAAAGGTGAAAATCTCTTATCATTGTCGGCTAGAAGTAGCCTTATCGTACAATTTGATCCGTGAGTCTCTTTCTACCAGTGTGGGTGTCGTAGGCACTAGTATGTGCGTCTCTAATGATGTATTGTCCTTCAGTTGTCGTAACATATCGTAGCAGTACTCCTTTAGTGAAGGCTTCCTTGTATAGTATCTCACCTAAGATATAGAATCTGGCACACTGATTCCTTATAGTCTTCCTGTAGACACCCAAATTTGGCCCAAGGCCCGATCGAAACACATTTCGAGAGAGGCACATTTTCGAGCTTTTGATGGCATGTATGGAACCCTTAGGAATCACCCCAAATCCCTTAGGAACCTATCCCGAACCTTTAGAAACCAGTCCCAACCCTTAGAACCCATTCCAAACCCTTAACCTAACCTTCCCGAGCAATGGATAAAGAATGGTGCACCAGGACTAGCTGAGGTCTTCTACTAATATCAAATCTCATACCATTGAAAAGTAGAGTTCATCAGCTTTCCAACGGTTCAATAATCGCCCCAATCAGAGGTATATATCAAAAGATATGGTAATCCAAACCCGGAGGGCAGGAAGGTAATTTCAAATGGGCCCCCCTAGGATTTGGCGCGACTAATAGTCGCGCCAGGCTATTTCCCCCCAGAAATGGCCTGGCGCAACTAATAGTTGTGCCAGTCATGACTTTGCCTGGTGCAACTATTAGTTGCGGTAGGCCAATTCTCCCAGACTTTAAGCCTGGCGCAACTAATAGTTGCGCCAAGTTTAAAGGTGGCCCCCACCCCCGTGAGCTCACTTCCAGCACTGTTCTGCACTATTTTACTGTGCATTTGCCTGGCGTAACTAATAGTTGTGCCAGGAATATGAACAGTAAATGTTGAAATTTGCCCCAAAAATTGTGACTAGGGTTTGACTTGTTGACCACATTGACCTTTGGGGTGTATTTTTGTTAGTTCCGTTGCACCCTTTTGAAGCCTATTTGCACCCCTTTAAGTGGCTTGAGGCCTCACCCCATCATCCACCATTGGAGGACCTCTCCACACATTTCAAGGCTCCAAAAATCCTAGGAATCCTTAGATGTGAGATTACCTAATTGCTAAACTCATTTAGCTCTTAAGTGGCCTCCTAACCCACCCTTTTCCTATAAATAGAGCCCCCCACCCCTTTGCTTAGGGGTTGAGAAATTTGCTTAAGAGAGAAAGAGCTCAAAGTGAGAAGTTCTTCCTCCATTTTGTGCACTATTTTCACCCAAATTCCAGAATCTCCTAACCTCATTTCAAGCTTGTTCTTGCATCCAAAACCCTTAGCCTAGGTGTGTGTGATCCCCTAGCCTCCCTTCCCTACCTCTTAGTTTCAAGTCTTAGGAGTTAGAACCTCATTTTCTACCATACAAGGCCTTCAAGAGCTCATCAAAGCAAGCCACGCAAGGCTCCTCTACGGTGCTACAAGGGCCCGAGAGCTCAGACTCTCCCCTTTCTTCTCCTATCTCTTTCTAGCTCCCTCCATCTTCCCATTTGTGCCGTTACGTCGCCGATTTTTCGGTCGGAACGGAGGGGCACAAATAGGATTCTAAGCCCTTTTGGGCAAGAGGGAACCATTTCCTTGTCTTTTACATTATTTTATTTTTGGCCATAAGTAGAGACCGCGTTAAGCGGGTTGATCGGGTGCCTAACACCTTCCCGATCGATAACCGAAGCCCCTACCCAAGAGCCTTTGGTGTGGACCAGATTCAGAGTCATTTTTAGCACTTAGGTGCTTATAAAAATGAACTAGGTATCCCGGGACACCGAAAGCTCCGGGTGGCGACTCTATATTTTTTTTTCGTTAGATAGCGCATCGTCACGACGAGATCGTCTCGATTCCCACGGTTGCACAGATGGCGACTCTGCTGGGGAGTAGCTTGTAGAGCTTCCCCATGAACATGGCCCTGTTATTTTTTTATTTTTATTAGCATGTTATTGTTATTTTTTTAGTCTATTTTTACTTTTTTTTTTACTCACCCCTCCAATTAAGTCATTTTACTTACCCGTACTTTTCCGTCATTTACAAGCCTTAGCCGATTGGGGGGCCTAAATGCGCATTGTCTTTTAAAATTCCTTACTTTTCCGTCATTTTAGTGCCTTAGCTGATTGGTGGGCCTATTTGAGCATTGTCTTTCAATTCCTTTAAATTTTCATCATTTAAAGTGCCTTAGCCGATTGGCGGGCCTACTTGAGCACTCATATCCCAACAGTGGACGCCGGCCCGTAGTGGCGGCACGGGATAATCACCCCTGGTCTTTAAAGTAAAGAAAACTTTCAAAAAAAAAGAGAAGAAAAAAAAAAGCTTTGAAAAAAAATTAATTAAAATTGAACCAAGTTAGGGAGCTTAATTAATTTGTTTTGTGGGTTAGATTTTCAAAGGGGTTGGGATTAGGCAAACACATAAATACCCAGGTCTTAGTATGGCGGCAGCCCCTAGTGGTGATGATCCAGAATAGTCCCAACCCACCTAGTATCTGAGAAAGTGCTTGGGATAGAGGTATATCGGGTGGGTTCCCATTCCGAAGCTTAAAACCCTTGGGGAGCGCGTTAGCGAGTTATACCGGACTCAAACCTTTTAGGTGCGGTGAGGAGCGAATTGATCACTAAAGAATAGCTCAGTTCTCAAAAGCCTAGCTTCTATAAAAACCAGAAAAAAGTGTGACAGCCCGGATTTTAGCACTCCGAAACTCGTGCCATCAGCACGATCCTCCAGACCGTGCCCCAAAACTATGCACGAAATATTGGTATAACAAGCAATGATAAAGAAATAAACAATTAACTGCATAAAGCGGAAAAGTTAATGTGCCCAACTGACACAAACAAAAGACAGTTCTACTTTCATGCTACTACATGAACAGAGAACCTAACCGAACCATCGGTGATAAACAAATCACCCCAGATGGTTCGCCAAAAGAATAATCTAATTTAATTACATTGCTTATCAAAAATAAAGGCTTGACATACCAAGCCGTACAATTAGCTCTCAAAAAAACTACTCTCTATCAAAGTACTCAGCGGAGTCTCCTAGAAGAAGTCCTCGGGAGGAGGCTCCAACTCGTCTCCAGGTACATAATCTGAATCACCCGGATCTACGTCTCCCAAAGCCTCAGCTGCTGCTAACAATGGACCTGCGACGTATAGTCTAAAGGGTGAGCTACATCCTAGCTCAATAGAGAACAAACACATTAAACATATAAATTAAAATCTCACATATATTCTATGATACTCAAGCATGATGTGTCAATGCATTTGCTAGAAAAATAGTTTAAAAGCTGATGATTTACATTCAAGTTTACTGATAATTTGCATGTCTTAGTTTACTGTTGATTTATCATGAATGACACTGAACAGGCCTAAAGCAAAACTTAAATCTTCAACTTAAGTAATCTTCGAGCAATATAGCATCGAGCCCCGATGGAATACCCACCATCGTCACCTAAATAGACAGTTGTAAAAAAATGTATTCCCTGGGAATACTACCCAAGCCCCTTTCTCAATAGGCGGCGGGGTTAAATCTCAATTCAACATCCCTGGGATGTGCTTACTGTGTACAGATAGACCTCCGCATTGGTGTACAGATTGGCCGCCGTACTGGTCACCGATATCCTGCCGCGCTAGTCGTGGGTATCCCGCCATGTCGGTGGGGTATTCTAAACAAACCTCAAATAACAAAAATAATAGGTGCTTTACATATAGTTGTTCACCGTGTAATGTGCTATCTTATATTAGTTAGGCCTCAACAGTAATTATTCAATCACGTATACATCCCTGGGATGTATAACATAGTCGCATCCACTGATGCCTTTATTACTTTCTCATCCCCTGGGGATGTCTCATTCTCATTAGATTACTTGATCTTAGTTGCTTGCATCACACAGATGCCTTTATCGCATTCTTGGTGTCACACACATACACCCATTTTCACAAAGCTTTTCATTGTTAAAATACTTTCAATTCTGATAAATATATCACTACATACATGCTTTTGCAATTAAAGTATATGTTCAAGGTATTCCCTACCTCAATTCTCTGAAGGTTCAAGCATCAAGGTCCCACGCGGCTCCTTGTGCTCGCTTTCACACGTACAACCTATGGCACATCACAACACATGCAATACATCACTAAAGATGTAATAAAGAAGGTCCTAGACCCTCCCTCATTCTCAAGGTAAAATTCAAAAGTCAACTGAATCTGCCAATATCGATTAATCGATTCCCAAAATCGAATAATCGAAACCCAAATCGATTAATCGATTAATCGAAATCCAAAATCGATGAATCGATCCCAAATCGATTAATAGAAATCCCTGACATAGCAAAGTCGATTCTCAAATCGAGTAGTCAAAGTTCGAAATCGATTAGTCGATTCCAAATCGATTAGTCGAAATCCAAAATCGATTAATCGATTTCTCAACTCGATTAGTCGATTTCCCCAGGTCATGTTTCTCCAGCCACTGGAGGTACCCAGTCGATTAGTCGATTCCCAAATCGATTAATCGAACATCCAAATCGATTAATCAAAATCCAATTCGATTAATCGAAATCGGGCTTACTTGACTTTTCAACTTCTAGACCAAAATCGATTAATCGAATCCCAATTTCGATTAATCGATTTGGTCCGATTCAGCCCCCTTTCTGGCTGTTCTTCTAAATCTTTTTCCCTTCTTTTCTAAGCCTTTAATCTATCCTTTTAACCCTACTTGACTGAATTTAATGGTCTACAATCTATGCATTAACTTCAATTTAAAACTCACCTTCAATCAATCTCAAATTGATTAATATCTAGGTTGGAATGGCTAGGGCTCTAGCTTTTCGTTTCAGCGATCCTAATGCGTTGGATCCGGCAATCGATGCTAACTCCTCCACTTGATTTGCATTAACCTCTAGCCTCCATAACTCCTCTTTACTCCTCTCTCTCTTCTTAACTCTCTCAACAACTAAAGTAAAAAGAATTTTAGGGTTATTAAACCTTATATCCTCTCTCCTGCTTGTCTGTTAAACACATACACCAGAGATAGGTGTATGTGACTCTCACTTAATACTATCCTCTACACTTAGGTCACACTAATCTCACATTAGTACATAACTTCGTGAATCCACTGTTTGACCATCACTTGGTCAACCCTATGACTAATCGGGCACGGATCCCGAGGTCAAAGTTAAACACTCAAATTTTCGGGATATTACATTCTCCCCACCTTGGGAATTTTCATCCTCGAAAATAACTCGAGGGTGCTCTGGTGTGGTACTCCGCACACAGCGGTGTCACGTAGACACCCACGACAGTGAATTTCATAGCACACAGTGCGAGAAACAAAATTATGCAAGTACATGCTACAGAAAATTGATTTATATTTCATTAATTTTGCAAAATTTACAAGTATCGTTAACTATTGGCGATAAGTACAATTGGAAATTTGAAATACACAGTACAAAATATCCAAAACATCCAAAAAGTGATGACAACTGAAACCATCATCAGTCGGTCACGCCGTCCCCTCTCCTGGCAGATCTGATGCAGGGGCGGGCTGCTCTGACTAAACTGGCGACTCAAGCGGTGGCTGGGTCGTCTCCGTAGGCTGTGGGTGACTCGTCTCAGCTGGCTGCTCGGGCTGCTGGGGTGCCGAGCTAGATGCATCAACATCGGGGTTTGTAAACAGGGCTTGATCGATAATGTACTCAACCTCAAAGGTCTTAGCTGCCCACCATTCGTTGGGTTGGAGTACATTGGTGGGTGGTGGTGGCATTGGAGAAGACTCGCGAGAAGACGCGCTCGTCGACCCGGATGTGGTATCCGATGCCGACGGTGATGGAGTCCTCACCGGTGATGGGGTAGGTGGTGGCGGTGCGACGTTCTTACGTCGGAACGAAAGCTTGGAGGTTGCCTTCTTCAAAGACAACCGCATTTTAGGTGGCATTTTTGTGAAAAGTTTAAGAAAACTAGGGTTTACTAATTCAAATTGAAGAAAAGACTCGAATCTAGGGTTTACCTTAGGTATTTGATCCAATGCTACGCGATTTCGATTTGAAATCGATCTAAAATGCCGAAAACCCTAGCTCAAAAATCGGTCGGAGAGAAGAAGAAGAAGGCGCGCAAAAGCAAGAACTCCTAATGATTTCGAATGGGGAGAAAATCCCTTCGATTTATATATATAGGCCCCGGTTCGATTAATCGATTTCCAAAGTCGATTAATCGAGTTTCAAAACTAGGTTCAGTCGTGCAAAATTGATTAATCGATTTCCAAAATTGATTAATCGAAACTCAAAATTGATTAATCGAAACCATTTCGATTAATCGAAATCGTAGTCATTTAAATTTTCAAGTTTTGGAGCTCACTGGTGTGAGTCATTCGATTGATCGAAATTCACTTCGATTAATCGAAATTCTAAAATTGATTAATTGAATTTTACTTCGATTAGTCGAAATCATAAGGTCCTTCAAATTTTTCCCAAATTCATTAAGTGACTCGATTAGTCGAACCTCTAGTTCGATTAATCGAAATTCCAAATCGATTAATCGAATTTCACTTCGATTAATCGAAATCGTATATCATTCTTCAAAATTTTCTAAAATTCTTAAGTTACTCGATTAATCGAATCCCTAGATCGATTAATCGAAATCATAAATCCATTAATCGAAACCTAAATCGATTAATCGAAATTTCACTTTATCATTTTTCTGAATCCTTATCAAATTTCCACTCACTGGCGCATGCCAGTCGACTAATCGACCAAAATTGATTAATCTGTTTTGATCAGATTCTTCTGATTTAAAAACTTTTCATGTCTCCTTGATTTCTCTTGGTAAACTATGACCAGTTGGTCATTGGTTCTACAAAATACATCATCACGGCCATGTCGTGACCACGATGAATTCCAATTTTGCGTTCAACACCGCATTTGAGATTCCATGTGGATAAAATTGTTCTCTTAAATAAATTGATCATATGATCGACATTGAATGACAACATATAGTTTAAATCCACAAACATGCTTGCGGTGATACAATTTTGACTCTCAAGCTGTTGCAAACAAGTCCGGATATTGTTCTTTCACGTCGGCCTCTCGTTCCCACGTAGCTTCTTCGGTCGGATGGTGCTTCCATCAAACAAGTACTAATGGAATCACTTTTGTTAGCAACACTTGTTCCTTTCAATCCAAAATCTCCACCGGCTCTTCGATCATAGTCATGTCCTCATGCATCTCAAATGATTGACCGCTCAACACGTGATCAGGGTCATTAAGGTACTTCCTGAGCGTAGATACATGGAACACATTGTGTACCTAATTGAATAATGGTGGCAATCCAATGCGGTAAGCGACTTCCCCTACTCGACCCAAGTCTTCAAACGGTCCAAGATAGCGGGGACTTAGCTTCCCTCTCTTTCCAAACCTCATCATGCCCTTCATAGGTGATACTTTTACGAATACGTGTTCGCCCACCTTAAAGTCCACACTAGTCCGCTTGATATTAGCGTAGCTTTTCTGTCTGCTTTGAGCCGCTTCGAGTTTGGCCCTTATCATACGAATATAGGTGGGATTATCTTCAAGTATCTCTGGTCCCAAAACAAATTTCTCTGGGGTTTCTTCCCAATTGATGGGCGATCTACATCACCGTCCGTAAAGAGCTTCATATGGTGCCATCCCAATGCTCGCCTGGAAACTATTATTATATGCGAACTCAATCAATGGTAGGTGTTGATCCCACGATCCTTGCAATTCTAACATACATGCTCTAAGCATGTCCTCAATGATCTGATTGACCCTCTCAATCTGTCCGTCGGTTTGTGGATGGAACGCCGTACTAAAATCTAGTTGCGTTCCCATTCCCTCCTAAAATTTCTTCCAAAACTTTGATGTATACAATGGGTCACGGCCTGAAACAATGCTACTCGAAATCCCATGCAAACGGACAATCTCTTTCATATACAGTTCTGCCAGTCTTCCCGCCGTGTACATTGTGTTGTAAGGCAAGAAGTGCCCTAACTTGGTCAATCGATTGAGCACTACCCAAATGGCATTGTACTTCTTTGCAGTACGCGGTAGCCCAACGATAAAGTCCATATAGATCAATTCCCACTTCCATTCCGATATAGGTAGAGGCTGCAATAGGCCTGCGAGATGTCTATGATCGATCTTCACTTGTTGGCACGTCAAACACCACGACACATACTCTGCCACACTTGTTTCAAGCCTCTCCACCAGTAATTCTTTTTCAAATCCTGATACATCTTTGTGCTTCCCGGGTGGATAGCATAGCTTGATTTGTGTGATTCATCCAGAATTGTTTGTTGCAGATCGGCATTGTCCGGAATGCAAAGACGACCCTTGAACAATAAGGAACCATCCTCCTTGATCGAAAACTCAGATCCAATGCCTTTAGTTACATCTTGACGAATCTTAGTTAGCGTCGGGTCTTTCATCTGTAGTTCATGGATATGCTCAAATATTATCGGTCTCACTGAGATATTAGCCAAGAAGGCTCATGTAGCTTGTGACTCAATGTTTGCATCATATAATGCCAGATCTTCAAATAACTTCCATCGGTGCATACCCAAAATTAGACTAGCCAACTGAGCTAAACTCTTCCGACTGAAGGCATCAGCCACTACATTAGCCTTGCCTGGATGGTACTGTATGGAACAGTCATAGTCCTTGAGAAACTCCATCCATCTTCGCTGCCTCATGTTTAGTTCCTTCTGTGAAAACAGATATCGGAGGCTCTTATGATCGATGAAGATCTCAAAGGTCTCACCGTACAAGTAATGTCTTTAAATCTTGAGCGCGAAAATGATCGCTACTAATTCCAGGTCATTTGTCGGATAATTCTTCTCATGCCCTTTCAACTGTCTCGTCCCATACACTATCACCTTTTTGTGTTGATTAAGCACACAATCCAAACCAGTATATGAAGCATTAATATACATTGAAAACCCTCCACTTCCTAAAGGAATAGCTAACACTGGAGCTGAAGTGAGTCTCTTCTTGAGTTCTTGAAAACTCTTCTCGCATGCCTCACTCCATTCGAACCTTGCGTCCTTCCGTGTTAGTCTCGTGAGTGGTCCTGATATCTTTGAAAAACCCTCAACGAAACGTCGATAGTAACCCACCAATCCAAGGAAAGTACAGATGTCGGTCACGGTCTTTGGTTGCTCGTAATTCACTACTGCTTCGATCTTTGCTAGATCTACGATGACACAATGCTTTGAGACAACGTGTCCCAGAAAGCTAACTTCTTCTAATAAAAACTCGCACTTGCTGAGCTTGGCATACAATTGGTGTTCACGTATAGTCAATAGGGCTATTCCCAGGTGCTTTTCATGCTCTTCTTCTGATTTTGAATATATCAGGATGTCGTCAACAAACACTATGATACAAGAGTCTAGGTGTGGTTTAAACTCCCTATTCATCAGATCCATGAATGACGTCGGGGCATTTGTCAACCCAAACGGCATCGATTCTGAATGCAATCTTTTGAATATCCTCTGCCTTGACTCTCAACTGATGGTATCCCGATCTCAGATCGATCTTGGAGAAATACCTTGCTCCTTGCAGTTGATCAAACAAGTCATCTAACCTAGGCAAAGGGTATCGATTCTTAATGGTAAGTTTGTTCAATTGTCGATAGTCAATGCACAAACGCATTGACCCATCTTTCTTCTTTACAAACAAGACCGGTGCTCCCCATGGAGACACACTCAGTCTAACAAACCCCTTATCCATTAGTTCTTGTAACTGCTCCTTCAATTCATTCAGCTCACCAAGAGCCATTCGGTATGGTGCTTTAGAAACAGGCTCCGTTCCTGGTTCTAAGTCGATGGCGAATTCTACTTCTCTCTCTGGAGATAATCCAGGTAACTCCTCCGAAAATACATCGACAAAATTTTACACAACTGCTATCTTAGAGATAACATTCTTCTCCTCTTTATGCTCCTTCAAAAATGTCAAGTATCCACTACACCCTTTTTTGATTAAGCGCTTGGCCCTGACTGTCGAGATAAGTGGCATGTGTGTCGACCTCTCTCCTCGAAATCCAAATGATCTCCTCGTATTGGGTCTGAAGATGACGACCATATTCTTGCAATCTACCGTCGCACAATGAGTCGATAGCCAATCCATGCCAAGGATCACGTCGAATCCTTGCATGTCTAACAGAATTAGGTTCGCCGGTAGCTCAAAGACATCTCCATCCATGACCCTCACTATCACGGAGTTGCAACCGTTTTCGGTATCAACCGATGTCCCCTTAGGAACGATCACGATTAAAATGAAGTCTAACTCCGCTGGGTCGACTTTCATCCTCTTGGTGAAGCGAGGGGTAACAAATGAGTGGGTAGACCTCGGGTTTATCAACACTCGAATTTCGTATGTCACGTCGCTTCCCTTCTTATATATTTGTAACGTACCTAATCATACATACACATATATATATAGTGTTTATCATCATACTAGAATTTATCACATGCAAGTTCTTTTCTATTTCCTATATGGTTGCACCTTCTCTATCTACAAGTTCAAGAATTGAAATTCTTTATTTAAAAAGGAAGCTCACCTTGAATGACATCGTTTGTATTCTGAGCCTCTTAAGCTGTGACTGCGTAGGCTCTCCCTTGGACGATCGGCTTCTTAGATTGTATAGGTCGTGGAATAGGTGCTGAAGCCGTCTTCCCTTTGTTCATCTCAGGGCACTCCTTGATTAAGTGGCCCACCTTGCCACATCGAAAGCAACCCTGAGCTCCTTGCCTATAGTCAGTTGTACGATGAGACTTGCCACACTTGGCACAAATCTCACGAGGTGTGGAAGAAACAGCTCGCGAGAACCCCTGTGTAGCTGTCGCTCGGGTAGTAATAGCAGGGCTTTCATATTTAATTGGTCTCCCTGACGCGAGCAATGAAAGTCTCTGCTGACTGTTCTGCTGCACCGGTCTCCCATAACCTCCTTGGAATGGTAGCTTCTGATTGTTTGGTATGAATCTCGGCTTTTTGTTCACCGGTTCGTAATTCCACGTTCTGCTCTGGTCCGTATTCCACAGTCCTTTTTACTTTCTCTGGCGGTATTTATTATTATTTTCTTCCTCCACTACGAGCGCTTTGCTCATGACCTCACCATAGGTCCTCAGTTGGAATGGTGCTACTCCTCCCCTCACGTCTGGCTTCAAAACTTGCTGAAACCTCTTTGCTTTCATCATCTCAGTGATGACGTAGTCGGGCGCAAAGCGAGCGAGTCGCATGAACTCCACTCCGTATTCTCTCACGGTCATCTTCCCTTGTACTAACTGTAAAAATTGAACTTCCATCTGGTTTCTCACCACCTCCGAGAAATACTGCTTGTTGAATTCCTCGACGAACTCGTCCTATGTCCAAGGCATGTCTAGGATCTCCTGAGCCCTGGTCCTAGAAACGGACTTCCACCAAGGCCCAGCCTCCCCGTCTAACATGTAGGCTGCCCAACGGACGCTCTCGTCCTCTGTACAAGTGAGCACACTGAACACCTTCTCCATCTCAGTCAGCCAGTTTTCAGCTGTCATAGAATCGGCCTGTCCTGAAAAGCTAGGAGGTCTCATCCTCCTAAACTCAAGAAAAGCGTAAGATCGGCGGTGTCGAGCCACCGAGGTGTCAGGTCGATGTCGGCCAGGCGTATGAGTCGCCAAGGATGTCGCTGTTGAGCCATAGCAGCCGCCATGGTCTCCATGGTGTGCATCACCCTCTGACGCTCCTCTCTATCCTCATTCCTTTCTCTAACTCTTTCCTGTTTTCTTTGATCTTGATCCTGACGATCTCGATCTCGAGCCCTGATCTTGGCTTCCTTGGCCACCACTGCCAGAAGCCCCTCCATGTCCTATAGGCTCTCTATTCACGTCCGAGATAAAATCATCTCGACTACGCAAGCTTCTTCTATGGCCGCCCCTGGGTCGGCCCCTTCCTCAAGAAGACATAACAGTCTGCACGTGAAAACAAAGTTTTCATTAGCAGAAGTCCCTATGCTCTGACAAAAGAATGATTGTCAGAATTTCTAAAAGAAAATGCTCTGATAGCAACTATGATAGCCCGGATTTTGGTACCCTGAAACCCGTGCCATCAGCACGATCCTCCAGACCGTGCCCCAAAACTATGCCCGGAGCATTGGTACAACAAGCAATGATAAAGAAATAAATAAGTAACTACATAAAGCGGAAAAGTTAATGTGCCCAACTGGCACAAACAAAAGACAGTTCTACTTTCATGCCACTGCATGAACAGAGAACCGATCCGAACCATCGGTGATAAACAGATCACCCCAGATGGTTCGCCAAAAGAATAATCTAATTTAATTATATTGTTTATCAAAAATAAAGGCTTGACATACCAAGCCGTACAATTAGCTCTCAAAAAAACTACTCTCTATCAAAGTACTCAGCGGAGTCCCCTAGAAGAAGTCCTCGGGAGGAGGCTCCAACTCGTCTCCAGGCACGTAATCCGAATCACCCGGATCTACGTCTCCCGAAGCCTCAGCTGCTGCTAACAATGGACATGCGACATATAGTCTAAAGGGTGAGCTACATCCTAGCTCAATAGAGAACAAACACACTGAACATATAAATTAAAATCTCACATATATTCCATGATATTCAAGCATGATGTGTCTATGCATTTGCTTGAAAAGTAGTTTAAAAGCTGATGATTTGCATTCAAGTTTACTGATAATTTGCATGTCTTACTTTACTGTTGATTTATCATGAATGACACTGAACAGGCCTAAAGCAAAACTTAAATCTTCAACTTAAGTAATCCCCGAGCAATATAGCATCGAGCCCCGATGGAATACCCACCATCGTCGCCTAAATAGACAGTTGTAAAAGACTGTATTCCTTGGGAATACTACCCAAGCCCCTTTCTCAATAGGAGGCAGGGTTAAATCTCAACTCAACATCCCTGGGATGTGCTTACTGTGTACGGATAGACCTCCACACTGGTGTACGGATTGGCCACCGTACTGGTCACGGATATCCTGCCCCGTCAGTCGTGGGTATCCCGCCACATCGGTGGGATATTCTAAACAAACCTCAAATAACAAAAATAATAGGTGCTTTTCATATAGTTGTTCACCGTGTAATGTGCTATCTCATATCAGTTAGGCCTCAACAGTAATTATTCAATCACGTATACATCCCTAGGATGTATAACTTACTCACATCCACTGATGCCTTTCATTCTCATTAGATTACTTGATCTTAGTTACTCGCATCACACAGATGCCTTTATCGCATTCTTGGTGTCACACACACACCCATTTTCACAAAGCTTTTCATGGTTAAAACACTTTCAATTTTGATAAATATATCACTACATACATCCTCTTGCAATTAAAGTACATGTTCAAGGTGTTCCCTACCTCAATTCTCTGAAGGTCCAAGCGTCAAGGTCCCACGCGGCTCCTTGTGCTCGCTTTCACACGTACCACCTATGGTACATTACAACACATGCAATACATCACTAAAGATGTAATAAATAAGGCCTTAGACCCTCCCTCAATCTCAAGGCAAAATTCAACAGTCAACTGAATCTGCCAAAATCGATTAATTGATTCCCAAAATCGATTAATCGAAACCCAAATCGATTAATTGATTCCCAAAATCGATTAATCGAAATCCAAAATCGATTAATCGATCCCAAATCGATTAATAGAAATCCCTGACATAGTAAAGTCGATTCTCAAATCGAGTAGTCGAACCTCGAAATCGATTAGTTGATTCCAAATCGATTAATCGAAATCCAAAATTGATTAATCGATTAGTCGATTTCCCTAGGTCTTGTTTCTCCAGCCACTGGAGGTACCCAGTCGATTAGTCGATTCCCAAATCGATTAATCGAACATCCAAATCGATTAATCGAAATCGAGCTTACTTGACTTTTCAACTTCCAGACCAAAATTGATTAATCGAATCCCAATTTCGATTAATCGATTTGGTCCGATTCAGCGCCCTTTCTGGCTGTTCTTCCAAATCTTTTCCCCTTCTTTTCTAAGCCTTTAATCTATCCTTTTAACCCTACTTGACTAAATTTAATGGTCTCCAATCTATGCATTAACTTCAATTTAAAACTCACCTTCAATCAATCTCAAATTGATTAATATCTAGGTTGGAATGGCTAGGGCTCCCGCTTTTCGTTTCAACGATCCTAACGCATTGGATCCGGCAATCGATGCTAACTCCTCTTTATTTGCATTAACCTCTAACCTCCATAACTCCGCTTTACTCCTCTCTCTCTCTTCTTAACTCTCTCAACAACTAAAGCAAAAAGAATTTTAGGGTTATTAACCCTTATATCCTCTCTCCTGCTTGTGTGTTAAACACATACACCAGAGATAGGTGTATGTGACTCTCACTTAACACTATCCTCTACACTTAGGTCACACTAATCTCACATTAGTACATAACTTCGTGAGTCTACTATTTGACCATCACTTGGTCAACCCTATGAGTAATCTGGCACGGATCTTGAGGTCAAAGTTAAACGCTCAAATTTTTAGAATATTACAAAAAGACTCATTACGGGTGTTAGTGGCTGCTGTCAAACACTCTAGAACATAAATTTTTGGCTGGCGCATGTATTAGTTGCGCCAGTACAAAAAGCTAGAATTTAGATCATGGCCGCACAACTAATAGTTGCTTTTTAAAATCCGTGTTTTGCCTTGGGGCAAGTATTAAGTTTCAAGGCCGGGCATTCTTGCTTTCTGACATGACCCGAATCTGTGGCCTTCTTCACCTCCCGAGTCCCTTGATCAGTGTGCTTAGTGCCTTGTTTGGGCCCCGCCATCTCCGACACGCAATACACCCCCGCTGGTCAAAAGAGGGTAACTTCTTTTTAGCTCATTTCGGAGGATCGAGTTGTTTGGCTCGATTTTCGTGCCTTCAATAGATCAAAGGTTCTCCTTTGATTCTTTCAAAGTTCCTCAGAATCGTAGCCGCGGGTCTTGAATTAAGGTACGAGAGCCACCCGAAAAGGGAATTCCAAGTCCTCGAAACCTTTGTTTTTCAAAAAAATTTCATAAAATTTAAAAAATAATAAATAATTTAAAACCCAAAAAGAAATAGATAGTTTGTGGTGCCGGCACAACGGCATCATCTTGCCCTCCGCCGTCCCGTAGGGGAAGATGGAGGAGGATTTTTGGCCCTTATCCAAGGCACCCTTACCCGACCAGGTCCCAGAAAATGTCGTGGGTAGTGGACCCGGCTTACGCCGATCCCGACTCATCCCCGCCACATTCCCCAACCCACTCCCATTCAGGGGAAGTTCTTTCCACCATTTTTCCAACCGATACCCCCCAAAATATCAAAAATCCAACCCCTCATTCTCCATCTTTTGCCCAAACCATGCCCATGCCAAACCCATTTTCCCAATCCACATCCATGCCCCAATTCCCATCATCCCCCTATAGACCCGATCCACCCACATTCACATACACCACTTCCACCCTATCCAACCCCATAAAATCCCCATCCATCCGGGTCATGCCCATTTTTACCAGGGCCATACCCCACTTTCCTTATCCCTCCTCATCATGCCCCCCATCATCCCAAAACATACCCAATACATCCCCTCATCCACCCCATACCCCCCACCTACCATGGCCATGCCCGATTATTCCGGGGCCATGCCCAATTTTTCCACCACCTTCATCCCATCTATACCCCATCACCCCTTAAATCCCTCATCTCCGTCCAACCCTTCCTCCATGACCATGATGGAGGAGATTTTCCAAGCCTATTCCATGTGGAAGGCTTCTCAAAATACCCCCTCTCCTCCACACCCCATGAACCCATCCCATACCCTAGCCAATCTCCATGCCTCACTCCCCCATGACGCCCATCAACCCCCCATAATCCACACCACTCAAACCCCCATTACCCACTTACCCCAAGGCCCATTGGCCCAAACCCCCTTTTTCCACATATCCCAGGGCCCCGTGGCCCAATACCCCACCACCCAAGCCTACTCAGGGCCCATGGCCCAGACCCACCAATGGCCCATGGCCCAAACCCATCAAGGCCCACTGGGCTAGACCCACAAAGAGCTCATGGCCCAGACCCATCCAGGCCCATTGGGCCAGGCCCACCAAGGTCCCATGACCCAGACCCATTGAGGCTCATTGGGCCAGACCCATCAAGGCCCATTGGGCCAAACCCCTCAAGGGCCCTCGTCCCATACCTACCTAGGCCCACTAGCCCACACCCACTAAGGGCCCATGACCCAAACCTACCAAGGGCCCATGGCCCAAACATATCAATGGCTAGTGGCCCAAAATGGCCAAGGGCTCATGGCCCAAAACCAAACCCCACACTCAAACCTTCCACAATACCCCCAACATTTAACCCAACCTTCACAGTCGGGTCAAACCCATGCCATACCTCCAACCCAATTCTCCCATGGCCCCACACCCCAAGGCCATCTCCAACTTTCCCCCATACTCAATGGCCCTACCAGACCCCACCTCAAAACCAAATTCCCATCACCCAACAAACCTTTCCTCACCCCTAATGGGCTCACCCAACCCCCACTCATGTCATTCCCATCCAACCCATGCCACAACAACAGGAGAAACCTGCCCTCATTGCACATTATGCTGACCAGCAGTATGAAGAGGACGAGATTAGAAATAGCGAGGCTTATGCTGGGGCTTTGACTGGCCTCAACCCCCCTCCCATAATTGCCCATCCCCTGGTGGCCCAGAGTGAGGTCCAACCAACCGTCGAGAAAGCAGCTCCCGTGTCTAAAGAATCAGAGCAGCTGAAAGAACAGTTGGATCAATTACAAAAGCAGCTGATGAAAATGGGTAGTGTTGAAATTCACGCCACGGACTTCACAGACTTATGTCTGTTCGCTGAGGTCCCCCTACCCCCCAAATTCAAAATGCCAGCCTTCGACAAATATAATGGCACGGGCAATCCTATTGTGCACCTGAAGTCCTACTACAGGGACATGTGCCAATAAGGGGAGGATAAAAGACTACTAATAAAAGTCTTTCAAAAGAGTCTGACCGGGCCAGCTTTAAGATGGTTCACATCATTAGAGCCGTCTATGATGAAAATGTGGAGGGACTTGATGCATCTCTTTCAGGAACTGTATGTCTACAATATAGACATCGAGTCGCATAAGTCTAACTTGGCCCGTTTGAAGCATAACCAGAACGGGACCTTCAGCGACTACTTAGGGCGATGGAGAGCATTGGCAGCTCAAGTCAGGAATAGAATACCTGATGATGAACAAATAGAGATGATTTTAAAGAACACCCTGCTAGTAATCTCAGACTTTTTCTTATATCAGCAGCAAACTAGCTTTGCTGATCTGGTGAGAAACGCCAACCGATGCGAGGACGCCATCAGGGAGGGGCGTCTGAATAAGAATGTGCCAAGTGGATCCAATGGGGTTAGAAGATTTTCAGAATAGAGGAACAAGAAGAGAACAGGGGGCGATGTTCAGAACATAGTCAATACTAGGACCAATAATAATACTACCCTGTTTCAATTTCAGGCAGTCCCACCAGCACCTGTTAGGCCTGAGCAGATGCAAAGAATGGGGAATGGGCAAGGGATGCAAATGACCCCGAAACAGAGGAGAGCCCGCTACGATCGAGTCTTTACACCTTTGGGGCAATGTTTGAGTATACTTTTGCCCCTGTTACTAGAATTGGGATTAGTGGCTATCCGCCAACCGCATCCTCCTCCTCACCCGATCCCAAAGAACTATGACCCAAATACCCACTGTAATTTTCATCAGGGTCCGAGTCACCTTACTGATCGCTGCTTCCCACTGAAGCGTTCCATCCAGGATTTGATCGATGCTGGAAAAATCATTCCCCCTGCACCTTCTCAGCATGCTAATATTCACCAAGTGCCACTACCCCCACATCCTACCAGAGGAGCAGGTCCTAGATCCACTGTTAGAATGATAGAAGATGAGGAAGAGTTTGAATTTGACCCATCCGATTATATCAGTGATCGAGAGAATTATGTGGCACCATGGCCGAGGAATGATGAAGAAAGAAATGTTGGGGTAATTAAACCCCTAAACTTGTCAGAATATTTCCCCAACCCAACCCCACAATTTGAACCTTTGGATCTCTGAGCATACTTTCCATCCACCACACCCGTCAATTATGTAAATATCAATGCATACCAACCATACACCACAACCCCCATCAATTACCCTATAAACCCCCATGCCCCCAATCCTGCACCCGCATCGGCCTGTCATCAATGACCTGTGCCTGCCCCATTTCAACTACCACCATGCCCCACAACCCCCATCAATTACCCTATAAATCCCCATGCCCCAATCACGCACCACTTTTGCCGATCATCAATGGCCTCGCCGCCCATTTCAACTACCACCGTGCACCACAACCCCCATCGATTACCCTTTAAGCCACCAGGCCCCCAATCCAACACCTGCACCCATCAGTTATCAATGGCCTGCGCCCACTCTATCACCCCCAGTTCAACCACCAGCGAATTCCACCACCCCGGTCAATCACCTAACGGCCCATCAGACCCCGCATCTGTCGCCGGCACCCACTAGCTATCAATGGCCTACTTTTAACTCCTTCCCTCCAATGCCACCACCCTCAAGCTTCACCACCCCCATTTGGCGCAATCTTTCCACCCAACTCACTTCCACCAGGGTGAATCAAGTATTGTCCACACCTCCTGAGCCGACAGTACAATTACCTCAAGAACTGGCAGCCATACCCTTCTAGCTCTCAGGACCCACATACGATCCTCATCAGGTCCTGCTAAGCTACGAACAAACAGATATCAATGCAAGCGATGCAGAGAAGGCGATGAGATTTTGTTACCGAGATCGAGGAGGATATCAAAGCGACCAAAAATACCAAAGACAGCCCAACTGAAAAGAAGGAAAGACAGTGCGGTGAACCCCTTCGAGGAGATGAGTCGAGAACATATACTGGAGACTCAGCTGAGAAGAATGCCTGCCCATATCACTGCATGGGATCTGTTGATGACGTCTCCACTCCATTTTCAAGCATTAATGGGGGCATTAAAAAATGCGCATGTATCACTCGAAGTTAGCCCAGATGAAGTCAGGCAGATAATTGGTCAAGTGATGGCTCTAAATGCCATTTCATTTTCTGATGTCGATTTACCTGAGGAAGGAGGTAGCCACTCAAAATCTTTGAATATAACCGTTGAGTTCAGAAATATGATTATCCCCTTGGTACTAATTGATAATGGGTCTGCATTGAACATATACCCGTTGAGAACTACCACCAAGATCGGGGTTGATCCGTGCATGTTAAGGCCCACCAGAACCAGTGCTAGAGGGTTTGACAATACCAGGAGAGAAATAATGGGAGAAGTTGATCTTGAGCTATTGATAGGGCCAATGACCTTTTCCATCTTATTTCAAGTCATGGATATCAAATCCTTATTTAATCTATTATTGGGGCGCCCGTGGCTACATGAAGTCGGAGCCATACCTTCCACATTGCACCAGAAACTCAAATTTGCATCTGGGCATAAGATTATCACAATCATTGAAGAGGGATACAGTGAGAAAGAAAAGGCTGCCAATAGCATTGAAAAACCAAATATGCTAGATGTACCCATTGAGGGCATCATGTCTAAAACGGGAGGCGGTATGGTAGTGGCAGTGGCATTACTCTAAAAGTGGGGCTATCAGAAAGGAAGGAATCTGGGACCCAAATTACAAGGCAGAAGAGAGCCAGTTGTGGCTAAGGGATAAAAAGTAAGATTCAGACTAGGATACAAGCCCATAGAGCAAGAGGTCTGAGAGGCCAAAGAGAAAGCTAGGGTCGCCGCAGCTGTAAGAGCTCGAGGAATCAACATAGAGGAGAAACCTCGCCTTAGGCAGCACATCAGGGATTCCTTTGTCAGCGTAGGGGTCATAAATATCGATCAAAATGGGGCAACCCATTTGACACCACACAAACCCACAGCCCCAATCCATCCCACCAATCCCCAGATCTCCCTTCGCAGCTTGTAGATAGATTTGGCCGCGTTATCCCTTTTCGAGGAACGACGGTCGGTACCTGAACAAACCCCCCCTGTGGTAAATCACCACAAAATTGAGTTATCATTTGAGGACATGATCTCAGAAGAAATGGGAATCAATATGATGGAGGCTGACTCCAATGAGCCATATCAGTCAGCACCCTCCATCCCAACAGGTAAAGAAGCGGCCCCTCAGGTACGCAATTGGGCATCTTCGCCCCAAACTCTGGAAGCAAGGAGTGGCCTAAAGTATGGCACCCATTTCCCAAAAAAAAACAACCTATAAAAAGTGAGAGAAGCCCTTGGTAGACAATACCTTGTATATATTGCAACTCGTCTTGCCAAGGGTCCGTCTCTGAAGAAAACAAAAATCTCAAAAACATAGAAAAAATACAAAATCCCAAAAACATGGAAAAAACACAAAATCCTAAAAACATTGAAAAAAGATAAAGTCTAAAAATATTATCATTTAAAATTCTAAAAAATATCCCACAAAAGTATGCCTTAATCAAAATACCCGTCTCACGTGAAATCGACCCCTTCCCTGTAGAAATATAAGAAGAGGTAGGAATCACAAGTCTGGACGAGGATGTCCCCTTCAAGGAGCTCCCCAATGAGCTCCTTGATCGATTTGCCGACTTTGAGTATGGCCCTACCCCCATTGTTGAAGAGACCGAAGACATCAATCTAGGAACTGAGGAGGTTCCCAGGATAACCAAAATCGAAATGTCACTGTCTCCTGAAAAAAGAAAAAGCATGATCGACTTCCTTCGGTCATACCAAGATATTTTTGCCTGATCGTACGAGGGCATGCCTCGTCTGAATACTAATTTAGTTGAGCATGAGTTGCCCCTCTACCCTGATATGAAGCCAGTCAAGCTGAAGTTGAGACGTCTCCGACTCGAGTGGATGTTGAAAGTCAAAGACGAGGTCATCAAGCAGTATGACGCGAGGTTTCTCATGTTATCCAAATACCTGCAATGGCTGGCCAATATCGTTCCTGTGCCAAAAAAGGATGGAAAGGTCCACATGTGTATCGATTTCCACAATTTACACAGAGCAAGCCCAAAGGATGATTTCCCATTGCCACACATCGACATCTTGGTTGATAATATAGCTAAGCACGGGATGCTTTCATTTATGGATGGATTCTCAGGATACAATCAGATCAAAATGGCAGAGGTTGATCGCGAGAAGACAGCATTCATTACCCCCTGGGGAACCTTTTGCTATCGAGTCATGCCATTCGGGCTGAAGAATGTCGGTGCAACGTACTAGAGAGCTATGACTGCACAATTTTATGACATGATGCACCGAGAAATTAAAGTGTATATCGACGACATGATAGCCAAATCACCGGAGCGAGGCGATCACTTGGTGAACCTTCAGAAGGTATTTAAAAGGTTGAGAAAATATCGACTCCCTTTGAATCCATAGAAGTGCGCATTTGGCGCCATGTCAGGAAAATTGTTGGGATTCATCGTCAGCAGAAGAGGGATCGAAGTTGACCGAGTCAAAGTTAAAGCCATTACTGAAATGCCACCGCCGTCTATTGAGAAAGAGGTTAGAGGGTTCTTGGGCAGAATACACTATATCAGTTGGTTCATTGCACAGCTAACTCCAATCTGTACGCCGATCTTCAAGTTACTAAGGAAGAATTCGCCCGTTGAATGGAACGATGATTGTCAAGCAGCGTTTAAAAAAATCAAAAGCTACCTCCTTAATCCACCTATTTTGGTACCACCTGAGCTAGGGAGACCACTCTTGATGCATCTCTCCACGATGGAAGTTTCGATGGGATGTGTCTTGGGGCAGCACGATGAAACGGGAAGAAGAGAGTAGGACATTTACTATCTGAGCAAGAAGTTTACTTATTATGAAGTGCGCTACTATCATCTGGAGAAAGCATGCCTGGCTCTTGTATGGGCCACTCAAAGGCTCTGCCACTATTTGCTATCTTAGGCGGTTATGCTCTTGGCCCTAATGGACCCATTAAAATACCTATTTGAAAAGCCAGCTCTCACTGGACGAACCGCATGATGGCAACTTTTATTTTTTGAATTCGACATCACGTACGTCACTCAGAAATTGATCAAGGGGCAGACGCTTGCTAATCATCTTGCTGATAATCCTTTACCTGACTATGAGCCGTTAAGAACCGAATTCCCAGATGAAGATATGTTGTTCATGATGGAAGACGATACAGAAGAAGCAAAAGAATCATGGGTAATGCACTTTGATAGGGCAGCAAATGTCGAGGCCCAAGGAGTTGGCGCCATCCTGATTTCAACAAAAGGATCCCATGTATCGGTCTCTATCAAGCTCAACTTCCCTTGCACTAATAGCATGGCTGAGTATGAAGCTTGCGTCACTGGTCTGTAGGCAACTCTCAATCTAAATGTAACTCACCTTCGAGTATTTGGTGAAACAGTTAATCATATGCCAGACGAATAGTGACTGAAAGACAAAAGACGAGAAACTGATCCCCTATCATGAACACCTCAAGGATCTGATAGCTTGCTTCCAAGATGTGACTTTCTCATATGTCCCTCGGATAAGGAATCGCTTTGCCGACGCATTAGCAACTTTGGCGTCAATGATTGAAATCCCCTTTGGCGTTGAGATGAAGTCAATCGTGATCGGCGGAGAATGAGCCTATACGCCTCAGTTGAGGAACCTATAAAGCCTGATGATGAGCCACCTTGGTTCTCAGATATCAAGAATTTTCTCGAGACCCTAGCTTTCCCAGAGGGTACATCCAAGACAGATCGAAGAACCATTCAACATTTAGCGGCAAGTTACGTCATTTGCTAGGAATGCCTCTACAAGCGATCATACAATAACATCTTACTCAGGTGCCTTACTGAAAGTGAAGCTGTCAATATTATGAAAGAAATCCATGAGGGAGTATGCAGAGCCCACATCAGCAGTCACATGCTCGCTAAGAAAATCCTACGACAGAGATACTTTTGGACCACCATGGAATCAAATTGCTACAAACATGTTCAAAAATGCTGCAAGTGTCAAGAACACTCTAGTCTGATACACGCTCCTGCCATTTCTCTCCACTGCATGACCACTCCTTGGCCATTTGCCACCTGGGGCCTTGACGTTGTCGGAATGATTAATCCAAAAGCATCAAATGGACATCGGTTCATCCTCATAACCATTAAATACTTCACCAAGTGGGTAGAAGCGGCGTCATATGCCAACATCAAGGCCAATCATATTGAGAAGTTTCTCGAGAACAATATTGTGTGCCGATTCAGAGTACCCAAAGATATCATCATGGATAACGGCATAAACTTTGTGAATAAGTGCATTCGAGACTTCTGCGAGCAATACAAGATCAAGCACCATCGCTCATCCCCTTATCGGCCTCAAACTAATTGAGCCGTGGAAGCCGCGAACAAGATAGTCGTCCGCATCCTTGAGAAAATGGTCATCACTTATTGAGATTGGAGCGAAATGCTGCCATTTGCTTTGTGGGCCTACCGAACATCGATCCGTACCACTACAGGGGCAACACCATTCTCCCTTGTGTATGGAACCGAGGCCTTCCTCCCAGTAGAGGTTGAAGTACCCTCGCTCCGAATCCTCATAGAATCAAGCTTATCCAAAGCAGAAAGAGAAAGATCATGCTTTGATCAGCTGAACTTACTAGACGAAAAGAGACTCCTAGCCTATGCCACACTCAAGTTTACCAAGGGCGAATCACACATGCTTACAATAAACATGTCCGCGGTCGAGATCTAAAGGTAGGAGACACTATACTGAAGAAGATCTTCCCATCCCTCCAAGCCGATCCAAGAGGAAAGTTTAAGGCGAACTGGCAAGGACCATACGTCATTCGAGAAGTGTTGTCGGGATACGCCATCCGCCTCGCCATCATGGACGAAGATTATCTTCCTGAGCCCATCAACACTTGATACGTCCGACGGTTCTACTCTTAGCCTATCGCGATAAGGTAAGTATTGATAAAACAGATACGTGACTACTTAAGAACCACCCAAAAGAGGCCATCATTGCAAGCACATTAGCCCAAAGACATCCCTAAAAATGATGATATCCTTTGCTACCCCATTTGGGCCTAGGCCTTTTTTTCAATTCCCCCCCAAAAAATATTTATATACACATGTACATATACCAAAAAAAAGAGAGAAAAGATAAAGTAGAGTTACTATCAAAATCCAAAAAAATCAAAAAAGAAAAACCTCAAAAAGTGATTGCTTGAAATGAAGCAAAAAGAATAAAAAATGTGTAGAAGAATCACGGGGCATGTACAGTAAAACCCTCTAGGAAGAAAGCATGTTGAGAAAACTGAAGCCGTATCAAGGAAACCCTTTTAGCCCAGCATACCTTCAAATCCTAACCAAACCCATAGCCAAGCTACACCTCAAAGGAAGCCCTCTTTGTAGGTTCACAAGCAGTCATAATATCTGTTAAGTCAACGTGAGCCGAGTCATGAGACGACACAAGAACCCTATCCGGCTGGCTATGACGGAATCAACGTCCCCAAGCGCCCTTTCGAGTTTTCACCTAGTCCGCACAAGCTCGCTATTTTTACTTGTGCGGACGTGATGAAAACCTGAAAGGGTGCCATGGGTAAAAAAGGAAAAAAAAGAGATAATAAAGAGAAAGAAAAGAAAAAGGAGAAGAAAAGAAAGGTTTGGACTGAATGAGAAGATTGATGTTTGAGGAACCCGGTTGTTACTCTTCCTGTACCCTCTTGTCCGACTGGGCCGCTCATGCTAGTTCGAATCGGGTCCAGTCCAGAATTGTCTTCGTGAGATCCGCACCGTCAAACGTATGACCTGAGGCAAGGAGAAAAGTTTGACTCAATCCAAAGGGATCGATGTTTCGGCCCTGGCAAAATCCCAAAACCCACCCAGGTTCGACTCTCAAAAAGGGGTTTGACCATGCTCAATGGTGGACCCAGGGTTTCCCAATGTATCACCCAATGATTAAGGCACAAAAAAAAGAAGGGGAAAGAAGAGATAATATATAAACCAAAAATAGATCTATATAGATGTATATAACGGCCTTTTGCATCACTTACACCACATCCCAAAAAAATGATCGGTGTGATGACTAACGTGTTTTCCTTTTTACAAGTATAAAACAAAAAAACAATAAAAACATAAAGAAAATATGTATACCAAAAATGTGTGTGTATCTGTAAAGGGGTTTTCTACGCCCCTTTTCTGTGTATATGATCTGTGTAAAAAAGTTCTGTGTGCAGGAAGGAGTTAACGGCCTAGCTCGCGCTTCAAAGCGCTAATCTCAACATAAATGTCATCCTCTTGGACATTCCTCTCAGTCAACCAACAACCATGCAGGCTATTGAACCTCTTCTTAGAAGAGTCGGCGGCTCCAAAAGCAATGCTCAGTGATCCTTTCAAACGGAGAACCTCGCTCTCCGCTGTGTCTGCTCTAACCCTCTCGCATGCCAAGAGTTCTTGCATGACCCTCTTCTCATCCACCAATAGCTCGATACGGATTCGGAGCACCGCCTCTTTCTTTGGCCAGGGGCCTCGATCAATGACCTCGACTGGGCCATCGGGTGCCGCTTCGATCAGGCCGGGCCTCGTACTCAGGAGAAGTTCTAACTGAGTCTCCTTGCTCAAAATCGCACATCAATGTCGATTGACGCGTCTCCCAAAGAGCAGCAATCCGATCTATGTCCCCAGAGGATCCCCTAGAAAAGATCAAATCACATAAAGGGGGTCTGGGTTCACAAGGCACCTGCTGAGGGCAGCCGAACTGACACAACACTCGAAATGGGAAGTAAAAGGTGCTGCCCGTCAATCAAAGGAGGGTGATGCCCTCATGATCTCTACTACGAATTATCGGAAAGGTCCGTTCCGGCCATGGGAACCTCCATGTTAGCTCGGCATCGATCAACCAAAGATTTAGGGCTGACATATCGCCTTGGGGGAGCAGGTGGCATAGACCCAGAAAACATTGGATCACCTCACCCCGGGCAATGTAAAAGCAGGGCACGGGCCCCAAGACAGTAAAATGCTCACCCAACTAGACCTGAAGCAACAAGGGGCATCCCCGAAGGCCCTCCACCTTATCCAAAGCAAAGGAATCAAGGCATTGACACAGCTCAACAAGCACTAAATGCATCATGGATTAGCCCGCCTCCAGCTCCACAAGAATATCACAAACTGCCAATGAGAAGCTCTCCACCCCAGTGAAGAAAAGGATTTCAGAGATGAGACCAAGTGATAGGGCTTTCACGTTAAAAACATTCCTAACCGGCAATTTTCGGAGGCTTTCATCATCGAAAAGTTCTTTGAGGAATTTTAGCGAACACCTTGTGGGCCCCCCCAATGAGACTTCTCTCGTACTCGGATTTTTTCAAACCAAGAGTAAGGTGAATAGATTTGGAATAACCTGGCCGCGGCATGACTCCTGCAAGGCCCCAGTGAAGCCTCAGGCCAGACAGATTAGATAGCTCATCAAGGGTTGGGGTTAGCTCCCGCATCCCAAAACGAAATATGTGGAGATTCACATGCCAAAATGAAGCGATAGCATGAAGAAGTTCACCCCGAAGGGGGACCTTTAGGAAGGAAGGAAGGCGAGATAGTCGAAGGCGCTCCAAGTCGGCGAGCTCACTCTCATTCAAGCTCCCAAACCAGGCCATTAAAAATTTGGGCCCCAAACCCAACAAGGGGGGCAAATTGACTTCGAGCCCTCCGCATAAGGGAGGGCTGGAAAGCGGGTCTTTTGGGGAGATAAGAATCGATGTATGATGATCGACCAGCCTTGAAAAAAGCTAGGGTAAAAAGAACCAGTCAAAGAGACCAAGTCAAAATAAAAAGAACTAACTTTTGGGTCGACTCGGGTGTATAAGGACCCATTCCCGCCCAGGTTAAACCTAGGGTAACTAATAGTTGGTCCAGTGCATTTTGGCCCTTTGTCTTGCCTGGTGCAACTATTAGTTGCGCCAGGACAAATTGGCCCCTTTTCTGGCCTGGCGCAACTATTAGTTGTGCCAGAACAAATCCGCCAAGAGTTTGACCTGGCGCAACTAATAGTTGCACCACACTCCGAGTCCCCCCTTTTCAGCCATTTCGGGACCTAACTTGGGGGACTTACACCCCTCTTTGTTTGTTTGCTTCACGCACCCTGTTCTTTTAACAACTAATCGTTTGTTCTGTTCATTCATATATATATGCAGGACCGATCCTACATCAAGGCATGCAACCCAAGGGGGTCACTTTCCAAAGACAATCTGGGCCAACACATCCTGCAGAGAAACAGATTTGATACCAAGCAATCGGGGCATAAAATCAAAGCAAGACTATCTCCCAAATGATAATAAAAATCATATTTGTTTCCAAAGTACCACACCAACCATTCTCCAAATCGTTTAAAACAAATCCAAAATAAATTCCAAAAAAAAAAAATGATGAAGGAAACTAATAGCCTATTCCTTGCTCGCGCCCTTTGATTTCTTACGACGGCGAGAGGACCCCTGATAGGTCCGCATGTCCCCCACCCTAGACCATGTCTGCGAGATCCTACTGAGTAGGGAACGCGACTCCATAGCAGGGGCACGGTGCAAAGCACGATTAAGGTCAAGGTTAGTTGAGGGACCAGTAATAATAAAATGTACGAGAGGAATAAGGCAGCAAGGCACTCACCGTCTCCACCTCCCTAAGCTCCGCAAGATGATGGTGATACTCTTCGTATTCCATGGCCGATTTGAATTCCTGCTATACAATATTCAGTTGTCGGGACAATCCTAAAAGCATGCAGGGAAACCAAAATGGTGGAAGATTGACTCATCAAAAGACTTACCCCAGGGACCACTTCAGGAGGAGGAATGCGGGCCGCTTCAGCGGAAAGCCGTGCCTGTCGATCTACGTCGGCACAGAGGTCTGAGAGGAAGCCATCGTCAAGATGCTGAAAGGTCCTATAGGCTACAGATGGACCCCCACCAGGGACAACCGCCTGAGAGGTACCAGACGGACCAGCACCCGAGGAACCCTCGCCCGAGGGACCCGCACAAGAAGGACTAGCACCAGAGGGATTTACCCCTGACATGTCAGCAGTACTCAGCCCACCTTCGTCGTCTGAGTCATCCCCTGGAGCAAACTGTGCACCAAATAAGGATCCATTCGGATGAGAACAGAAGTCGAGTCAAAAAAAAAAATAAGGGAAACTAACCCAAGCTGAGAAGAAATTACCTGACCGACGGGGCTACCGAATGCCAGAAAATTAGCGCTAGGGACAAAGCGCGACAGGATGAACTAGTATGGCAGGCACTCGTACCAACCATGATAATCCCCAGGCACATGGAAAGCATGAATGGGGAACCCGTTGTTGAAGAAGGCTACTGTCAGCTCCTCGATACTACCTGGACTCAAACATCGGGTCGGGGTCCATGTATGACGAGTAGCAGCCGGTGCACCACTCACTCCCCCAGATAGTAGCATCTGGCCCATGCTCCATAGAAGAAGATGGCGCGGCGATTGTTGAATAGGTGGGAGGCACCCACGGCTGCTAGTATCAAAAAGGGGGATGTCAGGTACGGATCAGGGAGGATCTGCTCAAAGTCAAAAAGCGAGAGAGACCAAGTAAGCAGCACCTCAATCAAAAGAAATGTCTAAGCTGAAAGTAAACAAAGGTTGAAAAGTTATCACCTGCTCGGGGACCATCAAGTCAAGCTGGGACCTTAGGCCCATTTCCAGGTGCTTTAGGCCCACGTCACGACGTCGAGCCTGATGCCAATTGCTGAGGAGGGGATAGGTGAGCACCTCCGAGAAAAGGAGCGGGCGCCCAGGGTGAAAGTGGTGATATCCCCATACCTGAAAGAGGGGCATGGCACAAGAGTGGGTCAGTAGGATATATGGATCAGTCACAAAAAAATTGAATGATAGTGATGGCAAAAGCAAAGGAAAGAGGAATTACCTCCAGGGCGGCCCAAAATTCCACGACAGACTTCAAATCCTCGGTCGTAACCCGGGATAAGTTATACATCAACCAGGCATATCCTGCCCCTCCCCAGTCATACCTAGGGACGTCGCCCCAATTATCCATCACGCTCAACAAGGCCAAACTGACTCGTCCTCCACTGGAATTTGTGAAAAGACTCTTGCCCAGCAGGAGTAGGAGGGTAATGCGAGCTAAGACAATCGCCGGCTCTGGCTTGATGTAAAGCACCCGGTCCGGCTGACCCAGGTCCACCAACTCGTCAGTGAAAAGAGGGAGGTCAGCCAAGACATCTTGACCTCTGTGCCATGGGTCTGCCCATGAGGAGGATAAGCCCCAATCAGTCGAGTAATGTCCTCACGGCTCGGTACCGCCAAAGTGGATATCGAGACCCCCCTATCCTAATGCTAGTGATCATGGCCCAGTCAACAGGTGTCAACGTCATCTCGGCATACGACATATGGAACGTCATGGTCTCAGGACGAAACCTCTCGATCAAGGCCTTCAGATAGGCGGCGTCAGCCCTCATGGCAGGGCAGGACAGGAACTCCCCGAAACCCACCTGCTCCAACAGGACCTTCACTACGAGGGGAACATAAAGGTAGAACTAATGGAAATAGAGCCACCCCCCATGGAACACAATATTGGGCATGTCTTGCACCCAACGAAAATGCACATCAGATCAAAGAAGCAAAAAAGGACTGCGCAAAAGAAAGAAACTGAACCTATCTTTTACCTTGCCCGCTATTTTGAAATTTGAGATATGGGTGTACTGCTGATGCAAGAGGCCAACCCAGGCAGCCTCACCCAGCATTTCAAGCCAGGGGTCTACTCTCTGCTCCACCTAGAGGAACTGCTCCCCGCGCGGGCCATACACTATCTCGGGCCCCTCCTCCTGCCTCTCCTCTGGAATGTGCTCATCACCGCCCGACATACTGAGGCAACACAAATAAATATATATATATATATATATATCACATCAGGGTAAATCAGTGATAAAGAGCCGTCTTTTGCTACAGACTATGGGAAGGTAAGCATGCTCATCCTTTTTTTCTACCAGTCTCAAAAACAAAGGTATGCACACACATAAAACAAAAATAATCTCTTTTGATAAAATGAAAATGAAAAAAATCCCTTCCTCTTTATCCTCAAAAGTAAATAAAAACAAAACAAATTTCCCTTTTCTATGTTTAAAAATAAAGCAAGTTAAAAAAAAAAAAAAAAAATCATCACCATTTCTTTATGCTTCTAAAAAAAAAAACCAAAGAAAAAGTCATTCTTTTATGTTTAGAAAAACAAAAAAAATCATCATCATTGTCCTTAATTGATTTTCAAAAAAGAAGCCAAAAAAAATCCACTTTTCCTAATATAATCATCATGAAAAACACCAAAAATCCTTTTTTTTTTTAAATATAAAAAAAAAAAAAAAAAAAAAACAACAATCCCTCCTTATGCACGAATAAAAAAAAAACACAGAATATATTAGGCACCAATAAAAATCCATAAAACAACAAAAAGAGGGCATTATTAAAAAAAAAAAAAATTTCATCAACACGTCATCAATAAACATATTCACAACAAAAATAAACCATTATTCATCAAAGACTACAAGATCATGATCATATCTATAAGAAAAAGCAAAGAAAATGAGTTTTAATGGTTACCTTTAGAGAGAAAAGGGTCTTTGGTCTAGCGTGAGCCCGCGATCGATCCACAAGCGAAAGCAATGGCAATAGGGCATGCGTAGAGGCAGTGTAAAGGAACCCTAGGAGGAGGGCAGTCTTCGATTTTAAAGAGGAAGAGAGGGGGAAAGAATTCGAAATGATGCCCCACAGCCCAAGCTCGGGCTGTTTTAACTTCCCAGCGAAACCTGGCGCAACTAGTAGTTGCGCCAGGCAAAAATTTACCATCCTTTTGCTTGGCGCAACTATTAATTGCGCCAGGCTATCTTTGGGCCCGTAGTGGCCTGGCGCAACTAATAGTTGCGTCAGGCACTTAGGCCGGGTTCCGGGTCTGGTACGGGCCAGATGGGAAAACCGGTTACCCCACCTTTTGTTGTTTGATCTGTCACTCCCGACAGATGTATGCGCTCCCGGGGCGGCATTTCGATCGTCGTTCGACTTGCCAAGAAAGCCGTATTAAAATAAAGACGGACTGAGGTCGATAAGCACCGCGGTCCTACACAGAAATGAAAAATCCCCATAGAGAAGGCAGAAGTATTCACAAAAAAAAATTCAAATAATAGCTTAAAAATTCCAAAAAATTCACATAGAATAATAGATTGAAAATTCCAAAAATTCACATAGAATAATAGCTTGAAAATTCCAAAAAATTTCACATAAAATAATAGCTTAAAATTTCCAAACAATTCATATAAAATAATAGCTGGAAATTTCCAAAAAATTCACATAAAATAAGAGCTTCAAAATTCCCAAAAATCACATAAAATGATAGTTGAAAATTTTAAAAAAAATCGCATAAACTAATGAAAAAATCAAAAATAGATTTGCAATCCCCAAAGTGACGCACACGCGTGTTCGATGCGGTAAAATGTCAATGTTTTATCGACAACGTAGCTGTGTAAAATTAATAACCTAGGTCAAAGGTTCGCCTTAGATCCATGGATCCTACTTCAAAGCAGGAGCAACGGTGTCAGTCCCGGTCAAATAGTCAATGTTTTGATCGAGTCGACTCCACTGCTATATCATTTGAGCCAAACGCTCTATCTTTGGATTCATGTGAACTTAAGTGTCTTAAGCTTCAGATTCTCCGTTGGACAAGGTCAATCATTGGTTGAGACCAACCTGTTGAGGATGAGATTACATATCAATCAAACTATGTGCAACCATGCATTCAGAAGGGTTCATTTCCCTTTTATTTTCTGCAGGCTTAAAACCTGTATGGGCAGCGATATCCCTATAAAGTGTACGCCATGCATCTGGGTATCCGTATGATGGTCGTTTGTCCTTGTAAATTGTACCCGGGCAGGTCAGGGTCAGGGCTTCCATCGCCTTTTTTGCTTATTGCCCCCAATGGGTGCATGATTATGCATAGTTAATTGATGATTATGATCATTGTCAACAGAGACCAGGATTGGACGCCCCCTTTTGGGAGGTGCCCAATGTTTGGCTGGATCTGTTCAAGGAAGTCGAATTGGATACTCTAGGTCATGTGGATCTGAGGCATGCTTTCAGAAAAAATGGCACGTACTCCCAAAAGGCATTGTGGCATCTATTCACTTTGCTCGGGAGGTCATGTTAAATAAACTATCGGATCGATGGTTTTGCCCACAGATCTCGAACCCTACTTTTAGCAGGGGCATCCATGAATAATCCAATGAGGTCATCAAACGCCTTGTAGGATTGGACGCAAACTATGGAGCCTTGCGTATGGTTACTTCGCACCTATCTTTGAATGTGGGTCGATCACCCCTCTTACTTACGAAACTATTGCATTCAGAATAAATCTTGAAGATCAATCACCTTCAAATCATCTCTAGAAGTAGACATTTTTCTCGACTAACGAGCTTTCACAACTCGAGAGACGAACGTTTTTCCCAGCTAGTGAGCTTTCGCAACTCATTCCACCTCGGTTATGCCCAGTAATGTCGCTAAGCGCTTAGGAACCGATTACCTCGAGAAACAAATGATTAGCCTGACACTCCAGGGCTTTCGTTTTAACACCGTGTTACTCACCCGATGTTTGAAGTTCATTTTGAATACAGCGGATCTGTCAGTAATACCTTGGGCCTCTTCGGATGTCTATTTTCTTTGGCATACGATCACTAGTGATCAGATACCAAAGAGGGGCATCTGTAGACACCCAAACTTGGCCCAAGGCCCGATCGAAACACATTTTGAGAGAGGCACATTTTTGAGCTTTTGATGGCATGTATGGAACCCTTAGGAATCACCCCAAACCCTTAGGAATCACCCTAGATACCTTAGGAACCTATCCCGAACCTTTAGATACCAGTCCCAACCCTTAGAACCCATTCCAAACCCTAAACCTAACCTTCCCGAGCAATGGATAAAGAATGGTGTACCAAGACTAGCTGAGATCTTCTACTGATATCAAATCTCATACCATTGAAAAGTAGAGATCATCAGCTTTCCAATGGTTTAAGAATCACCCCAATCAGAGGTATATATCAAAAGATATGGCAATCCGAACTCGGAGGGCAGGAAAGTAATTTCAAATGGGCCCCCCCTAGGATTTGGCGCGACTATTCAAATGGGGACCCCCTAGGATTTTGCGCGACTAATAGTCGCGCTAGGCTATTTCTCCCTAGAAAAGGCCTGGCGCAACTAATAGTTGCGCCAGTCATGACTTTGCCTGGCATAACTATTAGTTGCACCAAGCCAATTCTCCCAGACTTTAAGCTTGGAGCAAATAATAGTTGCGCCAAGTTTAAAGGTGGCCCCCACCCCTGCGAGCTAACTTCCAGCACTGTTCTGCACTATTTTACTGTGCATTTGCTTGGCACAACTAATAGTTGCGTCAGACATATGAACAGTAACTGTTGGAATTTACCCCGAAAATCATGACTGGGGTTTGACTTGTTGACCACCTTGACCTTTGGGGTGTGTTTTGCTAGTTCCGTTACACCCTTTTGAAGCCTATTTACACCACTTTAAGTGGCTTAAGGCCTCACCCCATCATCCACCATTGGAGGACCTTCCCACACATTTCAAGGCTCCAAAAATCCTAGGTATCCTTAGATGTGAGATTACCTAATTGCTAAACTCATTTAGGTCTTAAGTGGCCTCCTAACCCACCCTTTTCCTATAAATAGAGCCCCCCACCCCTTTGCTTAGGGGTTGAGAAATTTGCTTAAGAGAGAAAGAGCTCAAAGTGAGAAGTTCTTCTTCCCTTTTGTGCACTATTTTCACCCAAATTCTGGAATCTCCCAACCTCATTTCAAGCTTGTTCTTGCATCCAAAACCCTTAGCCTAGGTGTGTGTGATCCCCTAGCCTCCCTTCCCTACCTCTTAGTTTCAAGTCTTAGGAGTTAGAACCCCATTTTCCACCATACAAGGCCTTCAAGAGCTCATCAAAGCAAGCCACGCAAGGCTCCTCTACGGTGCTACAAGGGCCCGAGAGCTCCGGCTCTCCCCTTTCTTCTCCTATCTCTTTCTAGCTCCCTCCATCATCCCATTTGTGCCGTTATGCCGCTGATTTTTCGGTAGGAACGGAGGGGCACAAATAGGATTCTAAGCCCTTTTGGGCAAGAGGGAACCATTTCTTTTTCTTTTACATCATTTTATTTTTGGCCATACGTAGACACCGCGTTAAGCGGGTTGATCGGGTGCCTAACACCTTCCCGATCGATAACCGAAGCCCCTACCCAAGAGCCTTTGGTGTGGACCGGATTCAGAGTCATATTTTTAGCACTTATGTGCTCATAAAAATGAACTAGGTATCCCGGGATACCGAGAGCTCCAGGTGGAAACTCTATATTTTTTTTTTGTTAGAGAGCGCATCGTCGTGACGGGATCGTCTTGATTCCCACGGTTGCACACTTCCGCTCGATCTTTGTGGCATACGGAGGGACGTGTTGATGCTTCAGGAAGTTCCATATGTCGAAGTATCATGGTTGGACGTTGTCAGTTGGTGATTCCTCAAAGCTGAAAGTTGCAATGGTGACCTCTATTTTAGCAGGGTTTCCCGGAGTGATTACTTCGTTTCGCTCTTAGGTCCTAGGGAGCACTGGTAATTCTTGATTAACTGTCAATGCTACCTCGTGTGCGGGGAGATCTATCCAATAGTCTTCCTCATCGCTTGGTGGCGGTTGCCATTCTTCCTCAAGGGATTTCCAAAATATCTGAAGTTGCGGTACGTCTGGGGACTGGGGAGTATCTAGTTCAAGTTCCTCCTTGAATTCTATGACGGCAATGTGAGTTTCTTTTGTTATGATTGTCTGTTGAATTTCTTATAGGATGGCCCTTTTACACCGTATTAGGATGGATGCGTACAAGTTATAATATGGTATCTCTGGATAAGGGCAATGGCGTGGGCACTGCCGATGATGAAGTACGGGTCAGTAGTCGAATTTGTTGTCAGATCTTGAATCTTTATTCTAAGAGCAGTTAGCTTCCATAAATAACTTCAAGTGTTCTGCCCTCAGGAGATTTGCTAATTCGATGTTAGTAAGGTTCCTCCAGTGGTCTTCTTCTTCGCTTGATATAAAGAGCCAATCTTCTTCCACCGATTGGTGTGGTTGGAGGGATCGGGGGGTGTGTGGTTCTAGGTCTCGTACCTCCCCTCAAGCTGTGATGTGGAAGTCTTCTTCGTCGGTTGAGTCCTAGTGTGGTTCAAAAACTACAGGCTCTTTCTCTCTTTCCCTTGTGAACTCTATAGCATCAAATAGGGGTCCAATTCCCTCAAGCGGTTTGTCGATGTCGTCGTCTCGATTTAGATTTTTCAAATCTGTAAACGCCCTAGCCATCTGTTCGATCTCAATTTCCTATGATTTGGTAAGGGACACTTCTTTCCACCTTGGTACCTTTGATTTCTCAGTGGTTCCATAGATGAAGTGGTCGTACAGAGACCATTTCGGAGAGGTGGGCAGTATGTTAGCTTGTTGGCAATCTGACTGGTAACCTAATCCTATATGTTTACGAATTTTCTTTGGAACGACAGACCCTATACGGCCTTGCTTTTCTTGCCGAGTCTGGTGTGGGGGATGTATCCTAGCTGGTACATGAGGTCCCACCCCTTCATCGCAATTGGATTGATGTCGTAGAGTTTTGTGAGGTCGGGGTCGACCTCTCTTCCTGTTGACCTTAGTCGATGAGTCGGAGGGGGACTAGGAAGGCTGACTTCTGGGATGGTCGCCTCATCCGAGACTTGCACCCTTTTGATGTGACCTGTTTTAAATACAGAGTCATGAGCCGTCGAGATGCTTGTCGTGTATTCCATGTTTATCTCTTGAAGGGGTGCGTCTGTGTATATTTGGATGATAGAGTCTTCATATGGGAACTTGACGCACTAATGGTATATAGACGCGACAGCCTGCATAGATTCTAACCATTTCCTACTCAAGATGAGATTGTAACTGCTAGAGGAGTCAGAAACATGGAAGGTAATGCCCTTCATTATGGTTCCAAGGCAGACATGAAGCTTAATAGTCCCCTTGACGAAATGACGCAAGCCGTCATAGGCTATGAGGGACAATGCCGAATGCCTGATGTCTTTTTTGTATACTCGAACATCTTTAGTGTCGTGATAGGATAGATATTGAGCGCTACTTCGATATCGACCAGCGCTTGGGGCACCAAGAACCCTCTGATTATAACCGTGAGATATATAAGAGCCGAACTTCCTCGGAGCACTCCTTGGACATGTCTGCATCTATGAAGGTGACTGTCGGTGGTTGCGCTATGACTAAAGCGATTTGATGTAGTTGATCTAAGGTAGTATCTTCGTCTACCTGTGTATCTTCCAACGTCCTCCTTAGTAGCCGATAATGGTCTGGTAATTTCTTGATAAGTTCTAGTATTGATATCTAGGCTGCGATCTTATGGAGATGTCGTAGGAAATCGTACTCTTGTCTTGTTTCAAGCGCGACTTCTTTGCCTGACCTGTGCTCCTTGTGTGCGGGTGGTTGAGGTGCAGGAATTGGTGGATGAATGATGTAAGGCGGGGGAGGCAAGTTAATCTCTTTCTCTCTCGCATTTCTCTTCGGTGGTTGTGCACTCATAGGTTCCTTATCCTGAGGAAATGGTGGTGGCGTGTAGTTAGTTCTTGATTAAGGATCGGGCAGGTTGGCTGTCCATCAAGCTGGGCTGCACTCGGTGCTTACCCATTTGTGAAGTTCGATGAAGGAATGCGCAGTGGTGCCAGGCCGCTCCATGGTGGGAGGTACTTTGTGTAATCTTCTTCCTCTAGGAAGGTGGAGATAAGTGTTTCTTCCTCGGTCGGTTCTTCTTTTAGCCGCCTTACCCTTCCCATTGATGGGTATTCTTCAGTTTTCTCCTTGCGTTGCTAATCGACAGTATTCTTGGTGACGTTGTCTACCCATGTTGCGATCTGCACTGCTGTTTGAAGGACATGATCCTCGTATTCTGGTTTGGAGTCGGATGAAGGAAGTGGTAATGGTGTTAGCTCAGGATTTGGCGAGGTTGAAGGTTCTAATGGGTGACTGTGAAGGAATGGTCTATGAGCTCGTAAGGATTGGACTCGTATCTGAGTAAAATTTTGATAAGGATGTAGATTCGGTGGGGTGATCCGAGTGATCAAGGTTGAGGGATACGAGGGTCGAGAAATTCCTACGGGGTTAGTAGGGGCGCTAGCAGGTTGGAGGCGGGTGATCAAGGGGGAAGGTTGGAAAGAGGGTCGACCGGGGAGGTCTACCATAGTTACGTGGGCTGATCCCCCTTTGTTGTGATTTGGCATGGGATTGTTAATAATTCCCAGGTTCTACGGTGGTTGGTTATTATTTGGATTTGAGTTCCGAAGCGCTTCCCAGTCAATTTGGTCTCGATCATTCATGTCATAGATTACGTCTCGGAGGACCCAACAGTCTTCCAGATTATGTCCCGCATACCAATGGAATGCACAATACTTGTTATAATCCAAGTTTGTCGGCCAAGGTCGAGGTCGTTCTTGTGGGAATCTAAGGAGGTTCTGGGTATTGAGGAGATAGAAAATGTTGGGAATGGTGTCAGGAAAGGGGGGATAGTGTTCCCATCTTGGTTGGTAGGGGCCTCTGGCTTGTTGGTTAAAATTTTGTTGCAAAGGCACGTTATTATAGTTCTGGGTATAGGCTGGCCAATTCTGCATCGTATTCTAGTTTTGGTAAGTATTGGGGTACCGGTTTCTATTCTTATACTGTCCTTGATTTTGGTTCTAGCCTTGGTTTTGATTCGGATACCTCTGTTGATTTTGGCCCTAGTTTTGATTTGCGTATTACTGCTGGCCTTGGTTTTGTCCGAAGTTCCTCGACTGAAAGTTTCTGTTTTTGAAATTCTGCCCTTGATTGGCAACGGTATTGACCTGTTTGGTTCCTAACGCCTCTTGTTATTCTTCGACTTTGATTCGCTTGGAGAGCCAGCCTTTGACGTAACTATAGATAGGGCGAGATCTCCGCCCTTAATGTGTCATGCCAAGCGAGAGGCTCGGGAATGAAGTGTTGCAAACTCGGGGCAGTCACTTATGACAAGTGCGCTCTTCAAGGGTTCTCTAGTGTTGTCGATGATGATATCGACTGAGTCTTTCTCCTTCATCGAGGTGCCAGTCCTAGCAACGAGTTTTCTCCATCTCGCAATGAAATCAGTGAACTCCTCATCAGGTTCTTACTTTGCAACCATGAGATCGCTAAGGTTGACTATTTCCTGGATCAGGTGTTTGTATTAGTCAAGGAATTGACCGACTAGATCATCGACTATATCTATCTTATGTAGTAATAGTCCTGTGAACCAATCTAGAGCTTCTCCTTCTAATGATTGCTGGAAATAATGGATGAGAGCTCCTTGATTATGATGTATGGGCCGACAGTCGTTGCAGAAGAAGGCTAAATGATGATTTAGATTTCCAATACCGTTGTACTTGTTGAATTTCGATGACTTAAATCCTACTGGTAAATTGAACTCGAGATCCAGACAGAACTTATCGAATCTAAACAAGCATCTTGGTTACTCTCTCTTAGCCATGTATTCGTCGAGCATCTTAGGGAGATCCTCAATCGTTACGGTGGCGCCCTTTTGCGTAATTTAGGAGTGAACCCTATCTTGACGGTCATCGTTGAAGAGGGTGTGAGCGGCTCATCCTAGAGGTGATATGTGGTCTGAAACAGTGCTCGGTGTAGGCGGTGGCCCCCCCCCTCTCTTGTCGTTCTCGTTCCTCCGAGTCTTATCGTTCCGGGACTTTCTCATATGTGGTAGCCAGTCCTTGGAGCAGCTCTTCGACATCGCCGTGTCTTTTTATGTTCTCTTAATACTAAGCTCTACAATTTGTCGGGCAGTGAGGTTCTGTCTATTACTGCTATCTCTCCCGCTGTGATTATTACTAAGATTTGGTGTAGAAAAGGTCACCAGCCATATTGATCTTAGGCTGTTGCAGGTTTGAATCGTGGGGTGATTCTTCCTCATACATGGGGTTATTGTGATATCTCCCCATTGGATTTAAGATGGATTGAATTTCTTATAGTTCTATAAGAAATTAAGAATTAAGGTTAAAATCTAAAGTCTAAAGACTAAGATCGGGACTGAAATCAGAAAATCAGATCATATGATCGAGGATTGGTTCAAAAAACTGAGAACTAGAACCAGTGATCAATGATAGGACTAAAAATTAAGATGTCGGGGTAAAAACTAAATTTCAAAACTATGCATTAAATAATCTATTTGAGAACTGGTTCTAGAAACTAAGAACTGGAACAAGAAATTAAAACTACGGGTTAAAAGGGTGTATTACGGCCTAAGATTGAAAATTGAAACTAATAATCTAAGACCTAAAATCTAAGAACTAACTAGAGATTAGAAATCTAGAACTAGAACTTAGAAATCAGAAACTAAATTAAGGGGAAATTACCTGAACCTAAGTGCTAGGGGATGGGAAATCTTGAAGTTCGGAGCTTGGAAGCGAAGACCTCAAAACTCAAATCTCGAAATTCTTGTGTCCTTTTGGTTGAGGTAAGGAGGTCTATTTATAGGTATTTTACTAATTACGCGCCCTGTGGGGTGTGTTTAATTAATTGGTCAACTTCAACTGCGCGCCCTATTCGAGGTGCTTAATTGAATGGCGCGCTCTGTATCAGGCGCTTAACCACTTTGAGTCGGCGACCAACTCAATAAGTAACCGGCTGACTGGCTCAACTGGGGTGTTCCAGTCTTAATCTGATTACACAAATTGTGTGCCCGATTTGGTGTTCACAATCTGATTAAGCGCTTCATGCATAGAATTTAATCGTGAAGTTTTGGTGGTCTACGGAGTTAGAGACCAGGTCTGAAATAGACCAATTACGCGCCATTGATTGGGCGGATAATCTAATTGTGCACTGGTTAGGGCGCACAACCAAGTCTTGAGGCGGTCGAAGGGAGGGGAAGTTTGGTCTGACGGAGAAAAATTATGCGCTTGCGGTGTGGCGCACAATTGAATTGCGCATGTGGTGTAGTGCGCGTAATTCGAGATTGTCCCCGGTCTGGGTCGGGTTTGAGGCGCGAGGCTATTGTTTCAGCCTGCATTTTAGCTATATACTATTGCTTCAGTACATAGTTCCCTCCCCTAGGGTTATGGGATCTGAACCACAGAGCTATTGTTTCAGCCTGTATTCAGCCATATACTGTTGTTTCTGTATATAGTCCCTACCTTTATGGGATCTGAGCCACAGAGCTATTGTTTAGCCTGTGTTCAGCCATATACTATTATTTCAGCATATGGTTCTTATGTTAGGATCATGGAGAGGTCAAAGGTTGATCGAACATATTTGCATACTCCAAGAGGACAAAATGGGGGTGTCTACAGTGGCGTTTCTAGAAGTTGTGATAGCATTGAAATATATCAAGATTAAACTAATGCTATGGAGGAATTCTAAGGATGATGACATTACCAATTACTATCTGACATGGAAACAAATATTCACAATTCAACACAAACATACAAATTAAGATGCAACATTATTAACTATGCATGAGAAATTATTTAACGGATTAACAACTAACAAAATTTACAAGTTACGTTAAAGTTTATAAGCTTATTTATATGTCAATTTTTTACTTTATTTCATCTTGTTTATTTATTTATTGTATTTGTTTATTCTTAGTGTCTTTTAATTCATTCGGTGTCGATACTAGAATACTGACCGTGTTCCAAGATTTAAGATTCAAGATGCCCATATTAATTAGACAAGGGCCGACTCTCTCCGCCATTTGTCGATCAAGACAAGGATCAATGACCCTGTTGGTCTAACTAGACTTGATCCTCAGCTGACATTTCAATAATCTTTTCAAGTATAAGGCGCTCATACGAGCCTATTCATAAGAACAACAATCAACTATGTGAGACTTTCAAGTTCAATATAGCATCCTCTTTTCACTCTCAAGATTTCGGGCTTCCTTATCAAATAATTAATATTAAGGATTCAATATATTCCAGATTTTCATATTCAAGTATACTTCTTTCTAGGAGTTAAAGTTCAAGATCACCTTTCGGGTTCAAGATTTAGGTATTCAAGTTCCCATTTCAGTTTCAAGATTAGAGTATTCAAGTGCCCATTCGGGTTCAATATTCAAGTATTCAATTACCCATTTTGGGTTCAAGATTCAAGTATTAAAGTGCTCATTTCTGGTTCAAGTTTTCGAGTGCCCATTTCGGGTTGGAAGTTCCAAGTATTCAAGTGCCCATTTTAGGTTCAAGATTCATGTATTCGAGTGCCCATTTCGGGTTCAAGATTGAAGTATTCATTTACCCATTTCGGGTTCAAGATCCAAGATGTGACTGTTGGCGCACACTTTTTTTGGGTTTCTCTCTGTTCCTGTTGAATCAGTGGCTTCCAATTCTGTCCTGGTGGACTCTAGCGATGCGACATTTAGAATGTTAAAAAGAAAGGGATATTCTAGGGAGGTTTCTAATTTATTGCGATCGCTAGCTTTAGATATTTATCGACTCTGCAACACATCAATGATCACACTTAAGAGCGGGTATGGGTTACTTCTATACTGAATCGTCCACCTGCGAATGTTAGCAGTATTCTTTTTCTTAGGTTAGATAGTTTAATTTCCTTTTTATTTCCCTTTATAGTTATGATTCGGGTCAGTTTAGGCTTCCCTGATTCTGTTATGAACTTGGTTATATAGGTTTATTCCAATCTGGTTAGGAGTCCAGTTAATGTTAATTTTCTAATTCTATTAAAACTCTAATTAATATTAGTTTCCCAATACTACTAGAAGTCTAGTTAGTTTTAGTCTCCTATTGGTACATGGAGTGCATGTGTAATAGTTCTGGTGAAACTTTAATTTTTTCAGGCATACTAATTGTATTAAGATTATGATTAAATCAGGTATAACAATTCTATTAAAGTTCTAACTAAAGCAATTATAACAGTCCTGTTAGAGTTCTAATTGAGATAAAAGACTGATTTTACTGAGACTCTAATTTAAGCAAAGGAATTAATGTTATTGAAATCCAATTAAAATGAATAAACTAATCTTTACCAAATCCAATTAAAATAGATAAACTGATTTTATAAAAATCTCTAGTTAAAGCAATGAATTAACTATGCTAAAAAAAATCTAATTGAAGCAACAAAATTAATTCCATTAAATTCTAATTAAAGCACTGAATTGATCAATTAAGTTCAAATTTAAAGAGATTAATCAGTCATACTAAGATTTAAGACAATTAATTAAGCATGCTGAAATCAAATAAACCTACTAATCAATTATAATAAAAGTATAAAACTAAAGCAATTAATTAATTCTAAGATTCCTAAAAAAAAAGGGGTTTTGGCCCGCTATGCTAAGGAGGATTGGCCTTGTTCCCAAGAACCCTCCATAAGCTCCCTTGGGCAAATTGGGTGGCTAGATTAAAGATAAATTGAATTTTGGACCGTGAAATAGTATTTTGGGCTTTTCAGAGTTGATTTTAGAATAATAAATATGAATTAAATTGTAAACTAGAATTATAAAATTAGAATTAATATTTAGGATTTTTGAAAGTATTAAAATAGGGAATTAAAATTATAATTTAAATTTCGAGGATTGAATTCGGATCTGAAATTAGAAAATCAAGTCGTATGATTAAAGACTGGTTCTAAATCGAAAGATTAGAACCATAAATTAATGATAGGACTGTAGATCGAGATTTTAGAACTGAATTAAAGTCTAGGATCGATGTATCGGACCGACAGATTAAGGACTGGTTCTAGAAACAGAGAACTGGAACCAGATATATAGAGTGTCGGTCCGAAAAGGGCGCTACGGTCTAAGAGTGAAAATAAAAATTAATAGAATTCCTAGATCTAGAGACTAGAAGCTATGGTCGTAGATAAAAAATTTAATCCTTACCTAGGGTCGGGGCTGTAGAGGAGAATCATCCAAAGCTTGAAATTTGAATCTCGGGATGATGGTTTGGTCTCTCTCTGTGTTCATTTTATTCTTAGAGTTTTCAATCGCTCGAATTCTGAAAAAAGTCAAAAAAAGTTCAGCCCAAAAAAAGTCCCCCTCGGTCGAATTGAAGAAATGCTTTTATAGGTTTTTCTTCAATTACGCACCCAGTTTCCAATGTTTAACCGAATTACATGCCAACTTATCGGTGTTTAATCGCTTTGAGTCGGTCACCGACTCAGTGAGCGACCGGCTGACTTGCTCAGCGAGTTTCCCAGTCTTAACAAAATTAGGTCTAATTGCGTGCATGATGGGAGGTGCGCAATCTAATTAAGCGTTTAGTCATAAGTGCTTAATCAAGGAAACTTAAGGGTCAAGGGTAGTGAGACTAGGTCGGGCATAGGCCAATTGCGCGCTGGTTGTGTGGTGCTCAATCCGATCACGGGTCTGCTTTTAGGTACGTGATTGAGTCTCGATTAGGTCTGAGAAAGGAAGTTTTGTCTGAAAGAGGGACTGATTGCGCGCTTGTGATGTGGCGTGTAATCGAATTATGTGTGTGGTTTCATGCTCTTAATTCGGGGTTGTCCGGGTCTGGTCTCTAGACTGAAATACAAGACTATTGTTTTAGTCTACATTCCGACTATATACTATTATTTCTGTATATAGTCTCCCCATGTCGGGATCTGACCCACAGAACTATTATTTCAACCTATGTTCAGCTATGCACTATTGTTTCAGTGCATGGTTCCCATATCAGGGTTTAAAATGTCAAAGGTTGACCGAACAGAAAGTATATCCCGAGAAGGCCAAATGAGAGTGTCTACAGATGCCCCTCTTCAACACGCTCTTGTGAAGTAAGAACGCGTCGAAGAGGTAGAAACCCCCCTCATCCGAGGTGTCTTCTCGTTTCTCTTGGAAATTCACAAATATGAATTGGTGATGTTGACATGACATGCTTGGCTTTCTTATCTATCAGCGCAAGCTAAAATGGAGCATTTGAAGGGCAAATGGTAGCTGTCGAAGGGCACATTCTGGGTCTGTGGGTGCATGGCGCATCCCATCGTATGGCGCGAGCAAACAGAGGGATTTTACACAATCGAGGTACCGGGCATCAATCAAATGTCCAAAATAAGGTCTAGGGACCAATAATAATAAAAGATGATATATCATGTAATATCAAAAGCTTTTGCAAGTCATGTCAGACCGGGCGCGTCATTGCTCACACCATTGCGTGTTAGGCGTTCCTTTTCCAATAAGCATTTGTATGTTCTTAGATTAAATATATTCAATATTCAGTTTCCCAGGAGAATGGCTGATTTGGGCTAGTAATTGAAGTGGGGGTCTTGTGAGGGGTGCTCAGTTGAATTCTGCACAGTGGCATGTGCGCTTGATTCATTTGGAATTCGAAGGTCGGTAAATTGAGAATTTTACTTCTAATGTGTCTAAACTAATGATTCTGCGCAGTGGCGTATGCGCTCGATCCAATTCTATGCAGTGGGATATGTGCTTGATTGCGAGTTCAGGGGTTGGTCAGTAAATTGGGTATTCTAAGTTGAACGTCTGAACAAATGATTCTGCGCAGTGGCATATGCGCTCGATCTAATTCTGCGTAGTGGGATATACGCTTGATTGCAAGTTCAGGCTGTTTTAGGAATTAAAGGTTGGGTTTAAGTATATTTTATTGTGTGTGGGTGATGAGGTGCTTAATCAAAATTTTTGGCATTTAAAAGAAGGTGAATTGGGTCTATTTGTCTTGTTGCTTTGTTATTTTATTTATTTTTATTTTTTTGGTAGTTTTTTTTTGTTTCTTTTGAAGTAAGAGGTTTTGTTTTGTGAAATAAAATTTTTTTTTTCTAAAATAAAGAGGCTTTGAGATTTTGAAATTTTAGAGGTTTTAACTTAAGATCAATTCGGTGGTAAAATGACCAAAAATGTGGCTTCCGAGACGTTGCTGAGCAGATCCACCGGTACGAGATTTGTGGACCCGATCATTATTGTGGTTGTCAAGACGACACTTGGCATGCCGGATACTAAATCTAACCTTCTCGGCGAGTACTGATGATTGTCTCTTATGGGAGGACTACAGTGGTTTGCGAGTCGAGAGAGACGAGTTTTAAAAATATTTGATTTAATCATAGCTAACTATATTTATAGGTACTATCGAGTAATTAAAAAAAGGGTAATACTTACCTGGGGTGATATTTACTGGGTTGCATGTAGCTTGTATGGTTCGTGGTGGTGTTGTAGTATCGCGATGAGACTTTGTGGCTATTATTGTGATGCAATGCTCTAGATGTGATGTCACAACGGGACTTTGGAGACATCTTCTCTTCCGGTCTGCTGTGGCAGGACTTGGCGGTTGTGATATAATGTCTTGGGATAAACGATGTTGCACTAAGAATTGAGGGTTGATTCGAGAGAAAGAGAAAGAGTTCGTTGCCTTAGCGATGGGACTTGACTAAGCTTTCCCTCTTTTCGTCATACAGCATGGAATGTGTTGTCTGAGCTTTCTTTTCCAGGTAGCGAGGTTTGCGATGGGACGTCGACTGGACGTAGTTAGTGATGGGACATTGGTAAGATGTTATTGTGCGATGGAATGTTGTTGTCATTCTTTGGTGGATCTTGAGTTACAAAAGAAATTGCGTCGTGGCTGCATTGTGATTGACTTCATCTTTGGGTAGTTTGTTTTTGGCTTTTTGCAATGGGTCATGAGGGTATGGTTAATTTATTCTGATGGGACTGGGTATTAAGGTCATGTCGCATGTGTGCACGTTATAGTGATGGGGTCATGAGGGTGTTATGGTAAAGAGTATATGTCTTGCTGCGAAGGAATTAGGGGATGATCGACGCTATAGGATGGGCGAATAGGTCTTTCTTTTCTGTCGGGACAACCTGTGAGACTACGCAATGGGACAGGAAAGTCTTGACAGCAATGGGATAAAAGAATCTTGGCTGCGATGGGACAGAAGAATCTTGACCAAGATGGGATACAAAGGTGTGAGGGTGTAGATTTCATCCAAATCCAGGTATTACGCGCCTATTTTTGGGTGCTCAACGTGATTGCGCGACTGCTTTTAGGCGTGCGATCTCAGGCCTGACGGGTCATTTGCGCGCGAGTATGTGTGCGTGCAATTAGATTATGCGCTGTAATCCTTGAGCGTGATTGAAGCGTCTCCTGGTCAGTGTACAGTCAGTGTACATGTGACCTTTCGTATTGTGCATTTATAGTGGGTCGCTTAATTGGTTTGCATGGTTCATAGGCTATGTGTGATTGGAGCATCGCACAGATGGTGCGGGCGATGGTTTCATTGCGTGCTTGGGTCAAAGCGCATGTTCTGGATTGTGCATCACGTGAGTGGCGCGTGATATAATTAAGTGCACGTGATTGAGTCCGTATTCTATATAAGCAACATAGCTTTTATTTATTTTTCATTCTGGTTTAGTCTTGAGTTTTGACCTTTTTTGAATATCTCGTGCTCTAAAATTCTTATTTTAGTGATATCAGGCGATCCGACCGTCCGATTGGGATGTCGTTTCTTCCTATATTTGTTATTTCATGTGATCTCCGTCCCGAAGTAATGCTAGTGGATGGCATTTTTCTAGGAGTGGGGGATATTGGGAATGAGTATGCTTGTCTTCACATTGATCCTTTTTAAGGAGCAGTGAAGGTGTTGAAGCGGCGGCGGTGGAGGAGGCTAAGATGACAGAAGAGCAGGGGTCAAAAGTGGCGGGATGTGTTTCTCAACCAATGCTCCCTAAAGTCTCTGATTGGATGCTTCAAGTAGAATCTGTTCCACTCTTCATCTTAGTTTCGAACCCAATTTTTGTTTTCGGTTGTAGGTTAAAGTTTTAGGTTTTCGTTTTGGGTTGTAAGTTCAGGAGGTATGCCTCCGGTGATAATTGTAAAAATTTTAAATTATAAATGAAGGGGAATTTCTTTTGTTCTTATTGTGCTTATTTATTCGTTTAAATTTATTAACGGATTAGTTGGATTTATCTTATTGGTTTGACTTAGTTTTAAGGTTTACTTTAGCTTGGATTTTTAGGATTCATTTATTTAGGGCATATCCCGATGTTAAATCTTCTTATTGAGCCTAGTTTAGAGAATTTATTTGGTTCTATTTGATTAATCGAGGGCATTTTACAAACCAGTCAAGGTCTCACTCTAGAGAATTATTTTATTTATTTATATATATTTAATTTAAAGTTTTTGATGGTTTAAGGTTTGATTTTAACTTAAGTTTTAGTCTTTTGTTTGTGTTCAACATGAGGTTGAAAAGTGTGAGTTTTCAAAGGCTCTTGATAGGTGTTAAATATCTAAATCCTATTGGTTTATCCATTTTGCTTAGGATCTGTGTCTCTTGAGGGGTTAAGTGTTGCGTAATTATTGGTTCATCTATGTTTTTCATGGATTGTGGTCTTTCAAGGGGTATTTGTTTGGTTTAGATTAGATTAGATTATATTAGAAGGGTTTAAAGATATGACACTTGTCATTCTATAGTTTAGGGAGTATAGTTTATAAATATGTGAGCCGAAAGTTTTGGGCTCTTATTTTTTTTATTTTAAGTTTGGGATTAAAAGTTTTGAGGCATTCTTTGAGGGTATTTTTTTTTATTAATTAATGTCTTTTCTTCCCTTCTCTTTTGTATCCCAGGTATTGGACCCGAAGAATTGTATTTATTGTGTGGTCTCTTGAGAATGAACAGGATTGAGAATGCAAGGTAGTGGTCGAATTGCTATCATGCTAAGGGAAGGGATGGAGGAGAAAATGGTGGTAGAAAGGAAAGTCAAGGAAAAGGTAGGGTAAGAATTCTCGTGGCCAATGCATATTTTTTCCTCGATAGGCTCTACAGATTCAGCGTTAGTTGCTCCTCATTTTTAGTGTTTTCAAGGAGAGCTCCTGAGGGTGGATCCTACAGGCCCTGGGTTGCTTTCTGTGAGCCACTCTTTCTTTTGTGCTGTCTTGGGGTAAGGGGAAGAGGTTATTACGGCTAGAATTCATTCAGGGCGCCTACTTTCTCCGGGTTTCTCTGAGATCTCTAGTTTCTCGAATGAATCCGGAATCAGGGATTGCCTGAATGTGTGAATTTTAAGTTTCTTGTTTTAAGTTGTATATTCAGAGGGTATGCCCTCGGCGTATTTTGTAATTATTTATTTATTTATGATGTGATTATGATTTTAATTCTGTTGTAAATTCTAGTTTAGATTGTTTTGTTGCTTATTTGATTTATTTAGAGTGCGAGATTTATTTGTTTAATTTATTTATTCTGGATTGGTGCATGTTAGGAGTATTTCATTTGTTTTGATTTAGTTTGGGCTTAGTTGGAGTGTATAAATGATGAGGACATTTTTGTTTGGTCTTAGTGTACAGACAAAAAAGGGGGTATTTTTTTTTCTTTTGGTTATTTAATTAATATTAATTGGGGTTGTGTGTGATATGAGGGTATTCCTTTTAGTTTTAGATCGGTGTTAGTTGAGACAAAAATTTATGTTTAGCTTTGGTCTTAGTTTGGGGCAAGTTTCCTTCAACCTTGTTTGAGCTATTGCATTAGCTTGCTGGATGTCATTATTTTTCTTTCTTACTAGCTTACTAATATCTTGTGGTATTTCAGCGTCAGGTTGCTGAGGATCTTCAGGTGAGGGAGGCGACTACTGCCTCTCTACGTCCGGAGAGCCAAGTAAAGTTTCTTTTGATGTGGGATAATTCTGTTTCGGTTATTCCATCTTTATTTTGTTCTGACATATCTTGTATTGGTTTGTTTGGTTCTTAGTGCAGGTTGTTCCGGACTCTACTCCCAAGGCTCCCCCTCAGGAGTCTATTCCTATCCCTACTCAGGTTAGTTTTAGTTATTGTGTTTGTAGTTTATTTATTATTATAGTATTTTTCTAATGTATTTGTTTATTCTTGTTATAGCGACCTACGTTTGATGTCCCTCTTGTGCCTCTTGCTGATCCAGTGATCGCTAAGATAGTTGAGCAACTCCTGAAAGAGAGGTTGGATCTGGTAGTGTTCTTTGCTTCCAAGTTTCTTATTTTGTTAATGTATGTATATTAGTTTTCGCTTGACCTGGTGCAGTTTATGCAGGTTCGTCAGCTTGAGGAGGCGCGTTTAGAGGCGGCGCGAGCGCGCGCCACTCCTGAGGCGAGATGAGTCCTTGGGGAGACGCATAGTCGGGAGGACCTGGTCATTGAGATGATGGTCACACAGAAGACTCAGACCGAGGCGTTAGAGTCGGCACGTCAGACGACGCGAGCAAAGATGCAGGTGATCCTAGATCGGTTGTAGTATCGTTTGGCGAGCAGTGAGCGGGGGATACATAGGCTGGCTTGTCAAGTTGATGGGTCAGAGTAGAGGGAAACGGGTTCCTCAGCTGGACAGTCTCATCACACATCACATGACCGTGTCAGGGATGATGCTCGCAGGGATCCGGCTATTCGTGATATTCTGGTGGGGTATCCTCCTCGTTCTCGATCGAGGCGGTCTGTTAGCCAGACGAGTGAGGGGGGACCTGTGGCAAGGCCTCGTCGTTTAGAGGTTCTGCCGACTCCAGGTGTTGAGATTGTATTTTCAGAGGACCAATCTACAGGCCTCCGAGCTGATGATACTGGGGACAACAGTGCTCGACCGTCCCAGAGATAGCATAGAGAGTAGGTGTGTGTGTGTGTGTGTTCATATCCATAGTGTGTGAGTGTTTTTGTATCCATAACATGCGTCTGTTGTATATATGGGGAGATGGCCCCAGTGACAAGTGTAAAAATGAAATGAAAAGATTTTGACACACATATATATAGAGTGATACTTTTGGTTTAGATGTACTTGATTGGCTCCTTTCTTTTAGTTACCTCTTACGTCTACTTTTGCTTCTTAGTTGCTTTAGCGCCATCAACCGTCATTGAGATTTGGATGCTTTTTGTGCTTGTCCGGTGATGGTTGAAGGTTGCTTCATATCTGCACATGTGAGAGTAATACTATCAGTAGTTTTGTTCTCCCCGTTGCTAGTTGTCAAGGGGGGTGAGTGTCTCAGACTGAAGTCTAGTAGCAAAAGATGGATATGTGCTCTCTTTTTTTTCTTCTTTTTCTTTCCTTTTTTTTTTTGAAATGAAAATAATGCAATAGGGAAAGCAAATAGCTAGAATAGAAATAATATCATAATAAAAATAAAAATGCCCCAGTATAGGAGCGTGGTAGGATCTGTAGTATGGTATCTTCGGAAGCGCCTTTCGGAGGGTAACTTCATCGTTTCTTATCTTTTTTGTGGACAAGTCGGCGCTTCTAATATGATTCTTTTTCCAATCTAAAAAAAAATGTCCCAACGTCAATATGCAATGGAGCTTTTCCAAGTTTCGCGGTGAGCCCTTTGGGTCTATAAGCAGTTATGGGTATCTGGTGAGTTAGTCTTGAAGAAAAAGTTGATCGGTACTATCACCGAACTAGGGAGGTTATCTTTATGATTAGGTCAGTTGTATACGGGTCTATCCTAGGGTGGTGGTCATCCTATCCCGTGGTTATTAGGGAGAAGTATGGTACGTATAGTAAGGGATTGCGCTAGTCGTCATTCATCAGTTTTCGGTTTCATTTCTTGGAATATCCTGTAAGGCTTCTGATTTATCGTCCAAAAATAAAAATAGCTGAGGGAGGTAAGGCTTAGTGATGCGAGGAGTAGTTTGTATCTAATGCTTTTCAAAAGGGATAGGTAACAGTCTTTTTCTCAAAGGGGTATGGGATGTCATGGTCGAGCTCTTCTTCATGCTTCGACACCATCAAAATCTCATATTCTTTGGTTAGCAGGAGTTTATCCTCCTCCTGCCACCTTATGACGACATCTAGTAGTATGGAGACATCAGGGGTGCCCTCGTAGCTTGCTTATACACTTCTAGTGAAATTACCAGAGATGTCCTCACGGTTTGCTTATGCTTCCCTCAGCTCATTGACTTATTCATTCGTCATAATGCTCTCACTCGATTTTTTTGGACGTATAAATGCGTTTTTTTTTTTTAAAGCATCCGTCTAGCACAAGAATCATGATTTTTGATTGAACCTAACTTCTTCATTTTTTTTGCTTTAACGTCACCACCAATGGCGGGGGAAGGGAAATGAGGATCAGGTGTTACTTATGCTTTTGAAAGAGGTTAGATAGGTCACTAGTCGTTTGATCAAATTGCCCGAGCGAGAAAAGGCGAGCAATAAATCGGAGGTCTTAAGGATATTCTGATAATTAAAGGCGTACAACCAATGAATGGGTCGTGACGACTACGAGGGTGATAAGTATAAGTATCTAACCACGGGATGTGACGATCACGGGGTTAAGGGTTATATTTTTTAAGGTACATGGCGTTCCAAGGACTAGGGAGTTCTTCCCCGTCTTGGTTCACCAGCTTATAGGCATTTTCAGGGTATGCGGCTTTTATGACATATGGGCCTTTCCAGTTTTGTTTTAGTTTTCCTTTTGGATGGGCATGCTTGGAAGGCATAATTTTCGTCAAGACTAATTCTCTAATATTAAAGGTTCATTCGAGGACTTCCTTATCGTAAGCCCTGACCATTCTCCTCTGATATACCTGGGTGTTATTAGCTGCCCTTAGACGTGTTTTATCGAGCTGCTCTAGCTGTGTGAGTAGGATAATTCTCCTCTCGTCTAAGGATAGCTCTTCATTTAGTTGAATGCATAAGGATGGTACTTGTATCTCATATGGTAGGACTGCCTCCATCCCGTAGGTAAGGAGGTAGGGAGTTTAGCTAGTGGCCATATGAATAGAGGTCCTATAGGCCCAGAGCGCTTCTGATAGTCATTCAGGCCAGTCAGCTCCATTACTTCTTTCTACTGTGCGTTTTAGAATTCGAATCAGTATTTTGTTCGTAGCTTCTGCCTGTCCATTGCCTTGAGGGTAGAACGGTGATGAGTGGCATAAATCGATATCGTACTACTTGCATAACTTCTTCTTCTCCGTGATGAACTATGGTCCGTTGTCAGTGACAAACATCCTAGGTACTCTAAATCTGGTGATGATATTCCGAATGATAAACCTCACGAGTGTTGAAGCGGTGATTCTAACATAGGATTCAGCTTCGGCCTATTTTGTGTAGTATTCGGTTGCTGTAAGGATAAATGCGTGCTTATAAGTGTTTCGAACGGTGTCTATGAAAGGTCTAATGACATCGAAGGCCCACATTGAAAATGGCCATGGCAAAGTTATAGTATTAAATGCAACTGACGGAGCATTGATAACTGCGGCGTGTTCTTGGCATTACATGTAGGATTGGACGTAGAGGTGGCAATCTCTGATCATTGTCGGTCAGAAGTAACCTTGTCGTGTAACTTGATCAGTGAGTCTTTATCCACCGGAGTGGGCGCCGCAAGCATTAGCATGCGCTTCTTAGATGATGTATTGTCCTTCGACGATCGTAATGCATCGTAGTAGTACACCTTTAGTAAAGGCCTCTTTATATAATGTTTCACTAAGTATGCAGAATAGAGTGCATTGGTTCCTTATAGTCTTTCGTTCGATCTCTGTAGCGTATGGAGGAACGTGTTAATATTTCAAGAAGTTCCAGATGTTGAAATACCATGGTTGTCCATCGTCAATCGGTGATTTTTCAAATCTAAACATAGCGACTTCGGTCTCTGCCTTGACGTGCTTTCCCGGGATAATTCCTCCTTTTGGTTCTGTACTTGTGGGGAGGATGAACAGTTCTCTCTTGACGGTTCATGCTACCTTTTGGGTGGGTACTGTTAGCTTTTTAATGAAGAAGGTCTTGGTATTTTATCCGACAGGTACTTGGATGACCGAGGCTAGCATGGCTAAAGAATCTGCTAGCTTGTTTTCTAATCTAGGGATGTGCATAAATGAGATTCATTCAAATTTCTTTACTAAATATTGAGCGATTTTCAGGTATGCCATTAATCTCATTTCCTTAGTTTTCCATTCTCCTATGACTTGTGAAATTACTAGTTTAGAATCACCGATGGTTTTTAACTATTTAAACCTTAATTGTAGTGTTGCTCATAGTGCAGCTATAAAAGCTTCGTACTCTGTGACATTATTAGTGATAGGGAAATCTAGCTGAAAGGCCTTAGGTATGATAGCTCCTTCTAGGCTTAGGAGGACTATCCAGATGTCCTTTCCTTTGTGATTTAGAGCACCGTCGAAATAAAGAGTCCATGAGGTCTTGTCGGGCTCTTCATTATGAATCGTGAATAGGTCTTCATCAAGAAAATCCTTGTGTATGGGTTCATTATTCGGGAGTGGGAGGTCCGCGAGATAATCAGCGATTGCTTGCCCTTTGATTGACTTCTGCGTGACATAAGTGATGTCGAATTCTTGTAAGAGCATATGTCAGTGAGCGATCTTTCCTGATATTGCGGGCTTTTCGAATACGTACTTCAGGGGGTCCATTCGGGCTAGTACTAGTATTTTATGTGCTCCAAAGTAGTGTCTTAATTTGGTAGAGGCCCACACCAACATGGGGCAAGTCTTCTCCATTGATGTGTATTTTCATTCGTACTCGACCATCGTCCTACTGAGGTAGTAGATAGCCTTCTCTCTCTTTTTGTCTTCTTTGTATTGTCTAAGGATTACTCCCATTGCTTTATCGTTCACTGAGAGGTATAGAATTAGGGATTTTTCGGGGACAGGTGACGATAGTACTGGTGGGTTAAGGAGGTATTTCTTGATTTTGTCGAAGGCTTGCTGACACTGGTCATCCCATTTGTATTCAACTCCTCCTTTAAGTAGTCTGTAGAAAGGATCACATTTGTCTGAATGCTGAGAGATAAATCTTCTGATGAATTGCAATCTTCCTATCAGGCCTCATAATTCTTTGATGTTATTGGGAGACGACATCTCGAGGATGGCTTTGACTTTTACAGGGTCGACCTCGATCCCTCGCTTGCTAACTATAAAATCAAGTAATTTTTCGGAGGTGACTCCGAAGAAACTTTTTTTGGGTTCATTTTTAGCTGGTATCTCTTAGCTCTCTGTAAAACTAGTTGGAGCGCTTCAGCATGTCCTACTCGCGTTTAGGACATCACTAATATGTCATCGACGTAGACTTCTACCCACTTATGCATCATGTCATGAAAGATAGCCATTATGGCATGTTGATACTTGGCTTCTGCGTTCTTGAGCCCAAAAGGTATGACGACGTAATAGTATGTTCCCCATGATGTGGGGAAAGAAATCTTCTCTTGGTCAGACTCTATTAATTTGATCTGATTATATCCAGAGCAGTCGTCCATAAAGGATAGCATCTCATGCCTCGCGGTATTGTCGACTAGAGTTTCAATGTGTGGAAGTGGGAAGTCATCGTTTAGGCATGCCTGGTTGAGATTTTGGAAGTCGATGCAAACCCGTACTCTGCCGTCTTTCTTGGCAACATGTACTATAGTGGTGACCCACTTAGGGTAAAGAACAACTCGGATAAATTTAGCTTTGTGCAACTCGCCAACTTCCTCTTTAACTAGAAGGGCAGTTTGTGGGTGCATCCTATGGAGTTTCTGCTTAACAGACTTTGCGTCGGATTCTAAGACGAGACGATGTTCTACTAGACTCGGGTCTCAACCAGGCATGTCCTCATAGGACCATGCAAAAGAGTCGAGGTGTTCTTACAGGACTTGTGTAATTTGTTGTTGTTCCTTAGAATTGAGCATTGTGCTAATGAATAGCTTCTTAGGTTTTTCTTCAGTGCTAAAGTTACGTTCTTCGATGGGTTCCATGGCAGCTTGAGTTTGCCCATCGAAATGTCTGATAACCCATTGGAAGTCTAGTGCCTCTCGGGCCACTGGTGCTCTTTCTTCATCCTCGGTAAGTTCGTATACTGCGAAGTCACTATACTGGGGATTTGAATATGTGAAAGGTAACCCTTCATCGGCATAATTTATAACTGAGAGATCTTTGGTAAGGTAAAGGTCAAGGCTATTCATTCTTCTCTCAAAGTCACGAAGTATCTCATCTGGTATGATCACTGGCTTGTTGTTTAGACGGGATGCTTTATGTTCTTGTGCGGGGAATAAGATTGAAACCTTAGGAAAAGAGTCTCCTTGTTGGCCACAAATCTAGTTAGGGATGAAGGATTCCCTTTCTTTTCTAAAGTTTTCTGATTTTTTTGGATTTTGTATTTCTAAATTTTTAGGGTTTTCTATTTTTTCTATTTTTAAAATTTTTGACAATAAATATGGTACAGGGTCAGTCGCCTCAAGGGACGCCGGGAGAATTACTTCCTCTAATTGAGGGAGCGAGACAGCTGCTGGAGCCATTCGGGCGATCCTTTGAGAAATATGGCCTTGTAAATTTGGCATTTTTTTTTTGAGTCCTCAGCTAATGAGACCTTTTGAATGAGTGACCCGGGTGATAGTGGCACTGATGTTCAAATTTCCTCTATCACATTAATGGCCTCTTCATCGAAGAAACTCTGAAGATCATAGTCGATCGAACTATCCGCTTCTGAGTCATAATATGGTGGTTCTTCCAACTGATGGGGATCTCCTAAAGGATCCTCAGGGATAACAAGTTCTTTTCCTTGATCTTCATAATATGTTGGGATGAACGTGCATGCTCGGCAGTGAGGTTGATAATGGTGAAGAATGCGGGGGGATTCCCAAGGGCATTCCCATCCTTCTAAGTTAGAGTCAAAGACGGTATCGAACTCACTTTCTTGATCTAATAATACTTGAATTCCTAAATTGGCTCACTCTGCTAACTCGAGCGCAAGGAGATCTATCCAATAGTCTTCGTCATCACTCGGGGGAGGTTGCCATTCTTCTTCGAGAGATTTCCAAAATATTTGATGTTGTGGTGAATCCGGGGATATAGAAGTGTCTAGTTCGAGTTCCTCTTCAAACTCCATAAGAGCGTATTGAGTGTTTCCTTCTGGATCAATCGGATAACAGTCGAGATTCTCTGCTCCTGGTGCTAGTAGCTGAGCTGCTAGGTCATTGCCGATTTCTATCATCGCGAGGTTAGAATGGTCTGATTCCTCTGTCGTAAGATGTCGGGTCTACTTGGTGAAACATTCTAATATACTGGTGCATTCCCTACAGCGGGGCTGGCAAGGGCGAACGATACAAGGGGAATCCCATGGGCATTTCTAGCCTCCAAGGCCAAGGCCGAGGTAGATGCTATACGGGTTAGAATTCTCTTGCGGGGTGTCATCCTCTCCCCACGTTGAGTGTGAGTGCTCTTTGTCATCTTGTAGGGCAGCTATATGAAAGCCTTCATCATCGGTAGATTCCCAATCTCCTAATTATGGTTTGGTTTCTGGAGGTTCTTCTCTCCTCTCATTTGTAAATTCCTTATCGTCAAACAATGGCTCGACTCTTTCGAGCGGTCTATCGATATCGTCATTGAGACTTGTCAAATCGTTAAATGCTTTGGCCATTTGTTCAATTTCTGTTTCTTGGGATTTGCCGAAGGACACCTCCTTACGCTTCGGCATGTTAGCTTTCTCGGTGGTCCCATAGAAAAAGTGGTCATATAGAGATCATTTTGGTGAGGCAAGGCATAAGTCAGCTTGCGAGCCGTCCGATTGATAACCTAACCCTATGTGTTTACATATTCTCGTTGGGACGACGGGTCCTATGCGACCTTGCTTATTCTTGCCAAGTCCGATGTGGTGGACATATCCAAGTTGATACATAAGATCCCACCCTTTTTTCGCGGTAGGGTTGATGTCATAAAGTTTGGCGAGGTCTGGACTAACCTCTCTCCTCACTAAGTTTTGTTGACGCATTGGGGGAGAACTAGGACGGTCAGGGGGATGGACCTCTGCGGCGATTGTGTCATCAGGAGCCCGAGTCGTTAGAGTATGGCCCGTGTTCAATATATAGTTGTGAGCGGTTAGTATACTTGTCGTGTAATCAGTATCTATCTCCTAGAGGGGTGCATCAGCGTATATACGGACAATGGAGTCCATGTATGTGAATTTGACGCATTGATTGTATGTGGATGCAACGGCCGTCATAGACTCTAGCCATTTCCTTCCTAAGATAAGATTGCATGTACTAGCCAAATCAGAAACATGGAAAGTAACGTCATTTGCCATGGGTTTGAGGCGAACTTGTAGGTTAATAGTTCCTTTCACAAAATGACGCGAGCCATCATAGGCTATAAGTGACAGGGCGGAGGGCCTAGCGTCTTGTTCTATGTATTCGAGAGTATTTAACATGGTGAGAGGGAAGATGTTAAGTCCTGCTCCTGTGTCAACGAGTACGTGTGGTAAGGAGAATCCTCTAATTATGACTGTGAGATATATGGGGGTCGCACTTCCATGGAAGGACTCTTTAGGCATATCTGTGTCTGTGAAAGTGAGCACCGGAGGTTGCGCCATGACCGAAGCGATTTGATGAAGCTCATCTAAATTCATCTCCTCATCTACTTGTGTGTCTTCAAGTGTTCTTATCAACAGCCGGTGATGATCAGACGATTTATTGATGAGTTCTAGTATGAATATCTGGGCTGGGATCTTCTGGAGGTGTCGCAAAAGGTCATATTCTTGTCCTGACTTGAGTGTCACTTCTTTGCCTAGCCAGTGAGCCTTGGGTGCAGGTGATTAGAGTGATTGAGGTGCAGTGATTGGTGGAGGGATGATATGAGGCGGGGGAGACAAGTTAACCTCTCTTTCCCTTGCATTCCCCTCTTGTGGTTGTGCACTCATAAAATTCTTACTCCAAGGGAAAGGAGGAGGTGGATAATTGGTTCCTGACTTGAGGATCGGGCACGTTGGTTGTTGGCCAAACCCGACATGAGTCGACATTGATGTGTTTGTGAAGCGAGTGAAATTGGAGGTTAGAGCGGGTGCTTGCACGACACCATTCTAAGGTGGGAGATACTGTGTGTAATCCTCCTATGAAAGCAGTGACCAGTGTCTCGCACAGGTCGGGTGTTCTTCTTGCTCACTTTCTACTGCGTTCAGTAAACTCTCAGTCTTTGTTTCACTCTATCGGCTTGGAGTCTCATGGGCAACACTTTCTACCCATGAAGCGATTTGAGCTACAGTCTGGAGAATGTGCTCTCTGCACTCGGATTCAAAATTGGACGAAGGGAGTGATAAGGTGTTGGTCCAGGATTTGGAGGGGTTGAAGGTTTTGGTGGGTGGCGATGGAGGAATGGTCTCCTGGCCCTAAAGGAGTGAACTCGTATCTGAGTGAATCTTGGGTATGGAGGCGAGCTCAGCTGGGCGATTCGAGTGATCAGGGCCGAGGGATGTAGGGGTGAGGAAGTTCTTGCTGGTGTGGCAGAAGTGGAAGAGGGTTGGATGCGAGTGATTAAAGCAGAGGATTGGAAGGAATGTTGGCCGGGGAGATCCACAGTAGTGACGTGGGCTGGTGTTGCTTGGCTGTGGTTGGGCATAGGGTTGTTTATGATCCCTAAACTCTTTTGGAGTTGGTTATTATTAGGGTTGAGATTTTTAAGCACTTCTCAATCAATTTGATTTTGGTCGTTCATATCATAGATCACGTCCCTAAGGACCCAATAGTCTTCTAAATCGTGCCTCGCATATCGATAGAAGGCACAGTATTTACTATAGTCTAGATTTGCAGGCCCGAGGCAGGTTTTTCCTACGAGAATCGGAGGAGATTCTAAGTGTTAAGAAAATAAAAGATACTGGGAATCATATCCGGTAAAGGGGGGTAGTGTTCTTGCTTTGGTTGGTAAGGGCCTCTGGCTGGGTTGAAGTCCTGTGGTGGGGGTACGTTATTATAATTAGGCGCATGGGCCGGTCGGTTCTGTGCGACGTTTTGGTTTTGATAGGTGTTAGGTATTGGTTCCTATTTTGGTATTGGCCTTTATTTTGATTCTGGCCTTGGTTTTAGTTCGCGTATCTATGCTGACTAGCACCTTGATTTTGGTTGGTATACCGTTGTTGATTTTGGTTCTGTCCAAAATTTCACAGTTGGAAGTTTTCGTTATTAGAGTTTTGCCCTTGGTTGACAATGGTGTTAACTTGCTCAGTTCCTAAGGCTTTCTTATTATTTTTCAAATTCGATTCGCTGGAAGAGCCTATTTTTTATGTGACTATGGATAATGAGAGATCTCCACCTTTAATGTGTCGCGCTAGTCGGGATGCCCGAGAGTGGAGTGCAGTGAAGTCAAGGCAATCACTTATGACGAGTGTGCTCTTTAACGGCTCCCTAGTGTTGTCAATAATAATATCAATCGAATCCTTCTCTTTCATTGAAGTGCCGGTCCTAGTAGCGAGTTTTCTCAATCTAGCGACGAAGTCAGTGAATTCTTTATCAGGTCCTTGCTTGGCTGCCATTAGATCGCTGAGACTAATTATCTCTTAGATCAAATATTTGTATTGGTCTAGGAATTGACCGACTAATTGGTCGAAGGATTCTATCTTATAAAGCGGGAGTCCCGCAAACCAATCTAAAGCTTCTCCTTCAAACAAACGCTGGAAATAGTGAATGAGAAGTCCCTGATTATCACATATGGGTCGACAATCATTACAAAAAGAGAGCCAAGTGATGGTTTAGATTTTTAGTGCCGTTATATTTATTAGACTTTGGTGGCTTAAATCCTATTGGTAAATTAAACTCCACATCTCGGCAAAATTTATCGAATCTGAATGAATGATCGGGCCGCTCTCTCTTGCCCGTGTACTCATTGAGCATTTTTGGGAGATCTTCGATTTTAATGGTGCGGTCTTTTGGAATGGCCCGTGAGCAAACCTTGTCCAGGGGTCATCGTTGAATAATACGTGGGTAGGTTGTCTCAGTGAGGTGGCACGGGCTGACACCTTGCTCGGGGTGGGCGGTGGCTTCTCTTGTCGCTCTTGTTCTTCTGAAAATTGTCGTGACCTAATGGTTTCGTATGCGGCGGCCAACCCTCAAAGCAATTCTTCGGAGTCGTCATCTCCTCTTTATATTCTTTGGATACTGAGCTCTACGATTTATTGAGCGGTAAGGTTTTGTCGGATGCCACCATCTCTCCAATCATGATTATTCCCTGTGTATGGGGTAGATAAGGGGTTCTCTTGCTCACTAGCCATATTAATTTCAGGTTGTCGTGGGCTAGAATTATGAAATTGTTCTTCTTCGTACATGGGGTTGTCATGATACTCACACAGTGGTGGGTCTCCAAAACTTACTCTTCGTATACCAGACATCTCGAGTCTTTGGCGAAGACTCATATATATATAAAAGAGAATCTAACCGATACGATGGAAAAGAGAAAAAATAGGAAAATAGGTTGGACACTAACTATCTAGAAACAGAGTTTGCAAAAAAAGTCCCATCACGATCGCTAGTCTGTTGGTGAACGCTTTTTCTGGGTTCCTTTTGGTTCCTGTTGAATCAGTGGCTTCTAATTCTGTCCTGGTAGACTCTAGCGATGTGGCATTTGGAATGTTAAAAATAAAGGGATATTCTAGGGAGATTCCTAAATTATTGCGATCGCTAACTACAGATATTTAACGACGCTGCAACACGTCAATGATTACTCTTAAGAGCGGGTATGGGTTACTTCTATACTGAATCGTCCACCTGCGAACGTCAGCAACATTCTTTTTCTTAGGTTAGATAGTTTAATTTCCTTTTTATTTTCCTTTATGGTTATGATTCTGGTCAGTTTAGGCTTCCCTGATTCTGTTATGAATTTGGTTATATAGGTTTATTCCAATCCGGTTAGGAGTCCAGTTAATATTGATTTCCTAATTCTATTAGAAGTCTAATTAATATTAGTTTCCTAATACTACTAGAAGTCCAGCTAGTTTCAGTCTCCTATTGGTACAAGGAGTGCATGTGTAATAGTTCTGGTGAAACTTTAATTTGTTCAAGCACACTAATTGTATTAAGATTCTGATTAAATCAGGTATAAAAATTCTATTGAAATTCTAACTAAAGCAATTATAACAGTCCTGGTAGAATTCTAATTGAGATAAAAGATTGATTTTACTGAAACTCTAATTTAAGCAAAGGAATTAATGCTATTGAAATCCAATTAAAGTGAATAAACTAATCCGATTAAAATAGATAAACTGATTTTATAAAAATCTCTAATTAAAGCAATGAATTAACTATGCTAAAAAAAATCTAATTGAAGCAACGAAATTAATTCCATTAAATTCTAATTAAAGCAATGAAATTAAGTTCAGATTTAAAGAGATTAATCAGTCATACTAAGATTTAAGACAATTAATTAAGCATGCTGAAATAAAATAAACCTACTAATCAATTATACTAAAAGTATAAAACTAAAGCAATTAATTAATTCTAGGATTCCTAAAAAAAAAGGGGTTTGGGCCCGCTATGCTAAGGAGGATTGGACTGTGAAATAGTATTAAAGATAAATTGAATTTTGGACCGTGAATAGTATTTTGGGCTTTTGATAGTTGATTTCGGAATAATAATTATGAATTCAATTGTAAACGAGAATTATAAAACTAGAATTAATATTTAGGATTTTTGAAAGTATTAAAATAGGGAATTAAAATTTTGAGGACTGAATTCGGGTCCGAAATCAGAAAATCAGGCCGTATGATTAAGGACTGGTTCTGAATTAGAAGATTAGAACCAGAAATTAATGATAGGACTATAGATTGAGATTTTAGAATTGAATTAAAGTCTAGGATCGATATATCAGACCGACAGATTAAGGGTTGGTTATAGAAATAGAGAACTGGAACCAGATATATAGAGTTTCGGTTCGAAAAGGGTGCTACAGTCTAAGACTGAAAATAAAAATTAATAGAATTTCTAGATCGAGAGACTAGAAGCTATGGTCGTAGATAAAAAATTAAATCTTTACCTAGGATCGGGGCTATAGAGGAGAATCATCCAAAGCTCAGAATTTGAATATCGGGATCATGGCTTGGTCTCTCTCTGTGTTCGTTCTATTCTTGGAGTTTTCAATCGCTCGAATTCCGAAAGAAGTCAAAAAATGTTCAGCCTAAAAAATGTCCCCCCATGGGTCAAATTGAAGAAAAGCCTTCATAGGTTTTTCTTCAATTACGCACCCAGTTTCCAGCGTTTAACCGAATTACGTGCCAATTTACCAGTGTTTAATCGCTTTGAGTCGGTCACTGACTCAGTGAGCGACTGGCTGACTTGCTCAACGAGTTTTCCAGTCTTAATAAAAATAGGGCTAATTGTATGCATGATGGGAAGTGCACAATCTGATTAAGCATTTAGTCATAAGCACTTAATCAAAGAAACTTAAGGGTCAAGGGTAGGGAGACTAGGTCGGGCGTAGGCCAATTGTGCACTGGTTGTGTGGTGCTCAATCTGATCGCGAATCTAGTTTCAGGCACGTGATCGAGTCTCGAATAGGTCTGAGAAAGGAAGTTTTGTCTAAAGAGGGACTGATTGTGCCCTTGTGATGTGGCATGTAATCGAATTACGCACGAGGTTTCATGCGCTTAATTCAGGGTTGTCCGGGTCTAGTCTCTAGACTGAAATGCAAGACTTTTATTTCAGTGTGCATTCTGACTATATACTATTATTTCTGTATATAGTCTCCCCATGTCGGGATCTGAGTCATAGCTATTGTTTTAGCCTATGTTCAGCCATGTACTATTATTTCAGTCCATGGTTCGCATATCAAGGTTTAAAAGGTCAAAGGTTGACCAAACAAAAAGTATATCTCGAGAAGGCAAAATGAGGGTGTCTACAGTGATGTCCTAAAAAATTTTGAGTTCCAAGCAAGTCTAATTTCATGTGCGTGTCCGACAGGTCATGCGATTAATAGCATAGATTTTGGGGAGTGAGTCAAATTATAGGAATACGCTTTGAGTGAAAAAGGAGTAAGTGATAATATTGACCGTTAGATGATGGACCATATACCAAGGTGTGATGTATCGACTTAGCACCGGAAAAGGGTCTTTGTGTATATAGTCAAATGGATAAGATATTTCCATTTTGCTTGGTTTGTCTTGAGAAGATAGAAAAGAAGGAGAGCCTAAACATCCTCCTCCCATTCTTCACGTGTGATCCAACCATTTTGATCGTAGCATATGCGATAGGGAGAGTGAAGAGTAGTGTGTGTTGGAGTGGTGCTTCGTCATAAGCTTCATTTTGATTCAATCACCGGAGGGATCAACGAATTTCACTTTGAAACCCTCCTTGGCAACTATTCATGAAAAGTGTGTGATCGACCAAGGAAAGGTAAGTGAGGTGTGTTAATAATGTGAGAAGTAACTATGCTAAGCTTTAGTAAACGTGTGAGTGAAATTGAGACCCAAAGGATAAAGTTTTAGGGAAAAATGAGTCTGGGAAGAAGAAACCCGTATGACTAAGAAATCTGTCAAAATTGATCAATCAAAATTCAAATCGATCATTCGATTTTGACAAAATAGAGATGTGAAAGGTTTATGAAGAAACCGATCGATCGAAGTAGAATTCAATCGATCAATTTTGAAAATCGATTGATCAATTTGTGAACCGATTGATAGGATTGTGACTAAACAGAGAAAAGCGAGTTTTCTGAAGAAATCGATCGATCGAACGGGGATCCGATCAATCAATTTTGGAAACCATTCGATCGATTTTGGAAACCGATCGATCGATAGATTTATCTTTTTTCTGAGTTTTTTCTATTTTTGGTGAAAGGACTCGGGGAGACTTTAGGGCTTCCCATTTTTCATCACATTTGATGTATTGGATGAAGTTTTTTATGTTCTAGGTTGTGATCAAGGGTGCATGATGGAAAGGTTGCCTTGAAAAAGGAAATCTTCATTTTGGCTTTGAGTTGGGGTAGGAAAAATTTTATACCATGCGCATTTGATACAACTAGCATGAATATTGTGATATGATGTGTCAATTACAAATTTTGTTATCTAACAAGCATGAGCTTTGTACATAGATTAAAAACATAAAAATATGTGTGTGTGAACTTTGAAGAATTCGTTTGTGTGTGTGTGTGAACTTCGAAATTCTAAACTCTACAACTAGCTATAAAATACCACATTACACGGTGATAAAATATAAGTTAGAAATTTGCACTATAATTTAAGGTTCACGTGAAACGAATCCCTTGTGCTGCCGTACAGCGGGATATGCGTTCATTCTTACCGATTTGTGATAAATTTCATTCGGCACAAGCATCCCTCATACAAAGGTGCTTGGGTATTATAAAAATGATTCATGGAACGACGATGGCTAGGATTCCCATCGGTATATGTGTGACTCTCAATATTATATATGCTTGAGATTTTATTTAAGTCCTTCCATTTAAGTTTTCTTTGTGTTATGAGAATAAGTTTTGAAAACCATGTCAATAAGCTTCGAAGTCTGCATTTAAGATCAATTTTAATTCGATTCAAATGCCCTTTAAATTGTGTCTTTAATTGAAAAGCACGTTCGAATTATGTCATGAAATATATGTGTGATGTGATAATATGCATGTTATTGATGATTCCCTATTGAGCTTAGACTGTTAGCTCGCCCTTTGACTATACGTCATAGGTGTAGAAGTTGAGCCAGGTATAGAGGATCTGGATTGTAAGGACGATTTAGACTATATTCTGGGGGAGGAATCAAAGCCTCTTCTAGACGTGGAGTATTTCCCTTAGGGGAATTTGTGTGTGAAACTAGGGGTTTTGTGAGGTGGTGAGACCTAGGCTAGGTATGTCCAGCCATTTTGTTTATGAATAACTAATATATGAGATTAGAGTGCTTATTGTTTTGTGAACCATGTTTCGGTGATGGTCGGCCATCACCAGTGGTTCTTTTCGATTCTTTTGTCCATGTAGTTTCTCATGGAATTAGAATTGTCATTTTGTCTTACTTTATATATAGAACTAGAGATTTATTTTGCCATATATGATGACTCTATCTATTTAGTTAGAGAAATCTGCTTTGGTTTCCACTATGTATTGGATGTGCCAAGTGTTCGGTAGTTCAGAGGATCTCTTTTAATGGCAGTCTGATGGCATGGGTTTCCATGTACGAAAATCTGGGTTGTCACACAAGAATTCAAGTTGAAGTTTGCATTCAAGTTCGAGATCAGCCTCAGTTACAAATTCAATTTCAAGTTGTAGTTTGATGTACAAGTTCATCTTGTAGTTCAAGTTCAAATACAAGTTCGAATTCAAATAGAAGTTTAAAGTACAAGTTCGAGTTCAAGTACATGTAACAGTTCAAGTTCAAGTACAAATTCAACTATAAATTCTAGTATCAATACAAGTTCAAGTTCCAATACAAGTACAAGTACAAATTCATGTTCAAGTACAAATACAATTTCAAGTTCAAGTTTCAAGTACAAGTTCAAGTACAAATAAATGTTCTATTACAAATTCAAATACATTTCAAGATTAAGTCCTAATTCTAATTTGAGTTTCAATTCAAGTTCAAGTTCAAGTTTCAAGAACAAGTTGAAGTGCAAACACAAGTTCTTGTACAAATTCAAATACATGTTCAAGATCAAGTCCTAATTCAAATTCAAGTTTCAATACAACTTCAAGTTCAAGTTTCAAGTACAAGCTCAAGTACAAATACAAGTTCTAGTACAAATTCAAATACATGTTCAAGATCAAGTCCTAATTCAAATTCGATTTTCAATACATGTTCAAGTTCAAGTCCTATGTTCAAGTTTAAGTACAAATTCTAGTTTCAAGTACAACTTCATGTTCCAGTTCAAGTACTAGTTCAAATACAAGTTCAAGTTCAAGTACTACTTCAAATACAAGTTCGAGTTCAAATTCAAGTACTAGTTCAAATACAAGTTCAAGTTCAAGTTCAAGCACTAGTTCAAATACAAGTTCGAATTCCAATTCAAGAACTAGTTCAAATACAAGTTCGATTTCCCATTCAAGTATAAATTCAGGTTCAATTTCAAGTTGAAATACCAGTTCAAGTTCCAATTCAAGCATAAACGCAGGTTCAAATTCAAGTTCAAATACCAGTTTAAGTTCCAATTCAAGCATCAATTTCGATTCAAATTCGAGTTCAAATACCAGTTTCAGTTGGCCCTGGGGACCAATTACTAAAGTAAATGGAATAAGACCAGACCCATTGGACCTAAGGCCCATATTCGAAAAACATAGGATGAGTCTTTAATAAAAATGGAATGGACCCATGGCCCATATTCGAAAAACATAGGATGAATCTCTCTAATGAGTTCAAGTTCAAGTACTAGTTCCATGACTAGTTCAAGTTCAAGTTCAAGTACTAGTTCAAATACAAGTTCGAGTGACAACTCTTCAAGGCTCTGGTTTCTGTTGCAATGGGACAGTTTCATTCCCTTGTGCTCCAGGTTCCATAACATTCAAATCGGGGGGAGGTCCAAAACTTTAACTGGGTATTGGGATCCCATTAACTTATTTATCGAAATTTTTTAGAAATTTTCATACCTTATTTCAATTTAATTTTCTCTCTGTTCTAAGAACACATTGTTGTCGGCTGCAAGGCCTAGAGACTTGGGACATTGATGGGTCAGCTTAATGGTCCATCTCATGCTACATATTTTCGGGGTTTGGTCTGGGATGATTCTAAGTTATTCTCATATCCATCGGTTCTCATTTTGGATTCATTCTATTTGTTTAATCGGCGGCCTCTTGCCGGTACCACCCTATATGTAGGGTAGTACTAGTTAAAATACAAGTTTGCGTTCAAGTTCAAGTACTAGTTCAAATACAAGTTCGAGTTCAAATTCAAGCACTAGTTCAAATACAAGTTCGAGTTCAAGTTCAAGCACTAGTTCAAATACATGCTTGAATTCCAATTCAAGCACTAGTTCAAATACAAGTTCGATTTCCCATTCAAGTATAAATTCAGGTTCAATTTCAAGTTGAAATACCAGTTCAAGTTCCAATTTAAGCATAAATTCAGGTTCAAATTCAAGTTCCAATTCAAGCATCAATTTCGGTTCAAATTCGAGTTCAAGTTCAAGTTCCAATTCAAGCATAAATTCAGGTTTAAATTCGTGTTCAAATTCAAGTTCAAATACTAGTTCATTAAAAATAGATGTCCAAGTCGAGTTTTTCAAGTTCCATGGCTTGATCCAAAGGGAGGATCTCGTCGGTTCACACTTAGACTAAGTGTTACTTTAGTTTAGAATCCAGTGAGGACTTATGTTTATTGTTGTCCACTAAAGAGGTTTCATTATCTCAAATAGGTGTTTAAGGCATCGAGGTGCCTGTTCTAAAAATTCTACATAATTATTTTAGTTAAGTCAACCGATTGGCTACTCATCGATGGGTCAACATTCTTTCTCCTAAATAATATCCTATGGCTTCATTGGCTTCTCATTTGAGCAAGATAAGGCTCATTAGAGAGACTCATCCTATGTTTTTCAGATATGGGCCTTGGGCCAATTCCATTTTTATTAAAGACTCATCCTATGTTTTTCGAATATGGGCCTTGGGTCCAATGGGTCAGGTCTTATTCCATTTACTTTAGTAATTGGTCCCCAAGGCCAACCACTAGAACATATCAGGTCTTTGGGTCGAGTATTTGGACTTAGACCGGTCCAATCGGAAGGTTTCAAGGTCCATCGGTTAGGAAATGACCCATGTGTTGAGTCTTTACTAGATCCAACTCTAGGTATACTGCCCTTTTCAAGGTTCGAGCCATTTGTATTCATTAATTATGTGCCTTTCTAATTTCTTTTAAAATATTTTGTTCTGGGTCCAAGCTTAGAAAATTATCTACGGTTCACCGGGTCATGGGCCGGGTAGTCGGGTCTTTTACAAAATTCTTATTTACAAATTTCTTGGCATTTGGGCCTTTTTGGGCCATCAAAGGATTAGACCGAATCTTCTGACTTAGTTAACCAAATTCACACAAGTCTTAACAAGGGTAAGCTTCACAGTAGCCATGTGATCGAGTATTCCCAGGTAGTCACGGTTCCCGGGTGGAGGTCCAAGTTCTCGTTTTCATTCTTTAAAAGTGCAGATTTTCCAACAATTGTGTCAGATAGCTTGCGGTAAATCGCTCGCCATTTTCAACTCCAATCAAATTTTTGAGTCCTACGAAAACTGAGTGAAAGAGGGTCGATAATGGCATCTTTCTCAGATTGTGACAGTCAAAAATATGATCAGGTTTGATCATGGTCGACAAATCACTGAGATCTGTCTTCCTTTATCACATTTTTGTGCCAGATTTCTTGGGCCTTATTGTTGGCTGTATAACTCTTAGTTCTGATATCGAAATCGGGCACTCAATGGCTTTCTGGAAAGCTCAGTGAGTTATCTATCATTTACTTCTATATTTCAGGGGTCAAAAGTTAGGGGATCAGGATGGAATCAGGTTCAACCGATCAAGGGTTGGGTTTGATTACTGGCTGGGTGTCATGATCTGCAATTTTGCATCACAATGTTTCTAATTTTCTTGTCGATAATTTTGATAGAAACATCATGGGAAAATTTACGCGAGCGTTATGGACAAGTCAAGGTTTGACCTGGATTTATCCTAGATTTTGTTGAAGGGGTCCTAGATAAGGAAGTGACAACTCTTCAAGGCTCTGATTTATGTTGCAATGGGACAGTTTCGTTCCCTTCTGTTTCGGGTTCCGTAACTTTCAAACCGAGGGGAGTCCAAGTCCAAAACTTTAACTGGGTATCAGGATCCCATTAACTTATATATCGAAATTTTTTAGAAATTTTTCATAACTTATTTCAATTTAATTTTCTCTCTAATCTAAGAACAAGCTGTTGTCGGCTGCAAGGCCTAGAGACTTGGGCCATTGATGGGTCAACTTAATGGTCCATCTCATGCCACATATTTTCGGGTCTTGATCCGGGATGATTATAAGTTAGTCTCAGATCCATCAGTTCTCATTTTGGGTTCATTCTATTAGTTTAGTCGGCATGGGCCTCTTGCCGGTACTATGCTATATGTAGGGTATCCATCTATTTAGTAATTTCGGATTGGCTAGGAGATCCATCAAATCGAGCATAAATTTTTGGGCACGGTTACATTTTTCAAGAACAAAATTTCCAGAATTTACAACCGTATCTAAACGCATCATGAGACCAAAGTCCTATGACCAAGACAAGCAAGCTCTATGTCTCTATATCAAGCAATTCAAACAAATCAAGCAAATGTCAGGATAACCAATTGAGACCATACGATTGGACATTCATCAAAACTAATAAATGGGCTAAAATATTCTGAGATAAAACCATATGAACCTCAGTATATTCCAGCCACAAAACATGATAAATATTTAATATAATTTCATGGAAATAAAGCAAGATTTCAACACTTGATCACATATAAATATCTACTAATCAAGCCATCTAGAACTATACATTTTGATCATGATTAAACTGAGTATAGGATGAATAAATTCTGATATTCTCTTCAATATTTCATTAAAATGAATCTAATATTATGTCATAAATTCGATGAGTATTCCATGCAAAGAAATAACATCAATCAACACTATACTACACATAGTATCAAGAAGCATCTAAGACAACTATTTGACCTCAAAATCAGTGTTCAACATATTATATTCCAGATATCAAAATCACAGATTATGATCTACAAAACATATTACAGCAAGGCATAAGGTTTCTATAATCTAAATTATATGGCATGAAAATATAGGGCCGCCAATTTAGGATTTCTACAAATAGATGCATATAGGTCATCTTTGACCAAATCTTGACCATTGGATGACCTTGCATGGTTATGACGATCACATGGATCCAAAGGTTATGAAAAAAATATTTTTCTAGAATTTTTTCGAAGTTCAAATCAAAATTACATTTTTAATTACAAAAATGCAAGAAAAGTCAAAAAAATTTAACATGTTGGTCATGATATATTTGACCAATCTAGACCATTGGATGGCCTTGCATGATCTTGATGATCACATGCATGACCTCCAAATTCACTGGTCTAATATATTTCAGAATTATAAACAAAACTTTAATCGAAAATCATTTTCAAACTAGAAATATTCAAGCAAAAACCAAGGGAACTCTACTCTATGTTGGCCTTAACCTAGATGGCCAATCAAAGTCATTGGATGGCCTTGCATGCTCTTGTAGATCACATGCATGACCTCCAAAGTTTTGCTTATATACTATATATAACTATTTCAGAATTTAAACCTCAAATAATCCAAGAAAACTAGAGAATCTATGAACAAATTCCTCGACTACTAGACTAGAAACTCCAAACAAAGTTTAACTAAGACATTACATTAGCTAGGATTCCACTTGCATGCTGGTTTGGCTCAAGTTGAATGGTAAAAAGGGTTGAGATATGGCCCAATTTAATTTATATGAAACTAGAAGAAGAGGTTAGGTGATTGGTGGTGGTAGATGTGGGTTTTGATAACTAGATGAAGAAGACAAATTCAAGGTTTCGAGGGGCTCTAATTGAAGTTTGAGAGAAGAAGAATTAGAGGAAAATGGTTGGAAATGGAGAGCCCTAAGGGAATTTCGATTTTTACAAATGGGAGTGGCAGACAAGGGCTGCAAATTCATGTCATGTGTCTCAAGTTTTCTTCCCTAAGCCTCCCTTCTCTTCCCAAGGTATTCTCTCTGTAATAGTCCCACATCGGATGGGGAAAAGTCCTGACCTTGGGCTATATGTCATGATGCATTTTGGATGGGGACGGCAAAACGTAACGCCCATTCCAGAAACAAAACCGATGCGGGGACCTAAGCCCAGAACATGACAATATTGTGGCAAGTGGGTCTGGGTCATCACAGAATGGTATCAGAGCTGAGGGCAACTCTTCTATAAGGTGGGGGGATTGTAATAGTCCTACGTCGAATAGGGAAAAGTCCTGACCTTGGGCTATATGTGATTGCTGATGCTATATGTCATGACTCGCTTTGGATGGGGACAATGAAACGTAATGCCCATACCAGAAAAAAAAATAGGGCGGGGACCTAAGCCCAGAACTGGACAACATTGTGACATGTGATAGCCTGGATTTCCGCACCAAAAAACTGGTGCCATCAGGATCATACTCTGGATGATCCCCGGAACAAATCAAAGAGTGTCTGCACGTCCAGCGAAAATCAGAATAGACATCGTCCCATAGTGGCAGATTGATTCATCATATAAGGCTCAAAAGAAAGGGAAGAGAAATAAACACTGCATATATGTAAATCAAAAGAATATATATCCTCAAAAAGGAATCAAGAAGAACCATGGGTGATGGACATAAATCACCCAGAACAATGGTTCCCAATAGTAGTTCCTATAGAATGTATGTAAATACAAGTATAACATTTATAGTAAAAATATACAGAAAGTGGTTACCAGGTGCACAGATAATCCAAAATACAATACAGGACCCGAATACAAAACTAGCTATGGGTAGAACTCGTCAGAAGAGGTGTCAATGTCCTCCTCCTCTGCCTCAGCCTCCAGCTCTGACTGGTAGTCAGGATTGCTCTCCGTGCCAGGAACCCTAGCCTCAGAACCTATTATATTTAAACAGGATGAGCTACCATCTACACTCAATAGAAGAACTCAAGTAATTTGTATCTAAAATGTAAAACATGGCTTGTAGAATATAAGTCAGAGTAGATGGATACATCAGAGAGAGTAGACAGAATAAAACAGATGCAGACAGATACACAGATATGCAGAAAAATCAGAATGCGACACTTTTAATAAACAGAGCAGATACAGCAGTGTAAGAACGGACTTTAATTTCATAGTGATCAGATGCATGCATACACTAGTTATTTACTTAAATTCTATATACTTAAGTAACTCCCGTGAATATAGCACGTGGTAGCCAGATGTGTGCCGATGGGTAATCCCGACCATCGTCGTTCAATGAACAATTGCAGAAAATGCAACAATGCCTCATCTAAGGAGCGCAATTATGCCAATGAATTTCGAAAGCAGATGTACGAATATCCCGCTGTGCCGGTCATGGGTATCCTGCCATGTTAAGGGGATTCGTCAGATTTAACTTTAAATCAATACACATAAAGACCTCCTAATCAGATAGCATAAGTAGATGATAGAAACAGATAGCAAAGCTTTCTTCATATGCAAGACATGCTTTTAAAAGACAAAAAATCATATACAAATACTCTGAAAACATTCAGTCAAAATCATATGCAAGCTAACTTAAATTTCCCCTACCTTAGATCAAGTCTTTCTAAGCAAATCCAAAGCTTTTCAAGGTGTTCAGACTTTGACCTAGAGCATACGTGTAGTATACTAAGTGTCAAAACAGAAATTGATACACTGCCTAACAAAGTTTTTCTCAGAAAACCAATATAGACAAAATAGGGGAATTTGATCGATCAATCTCCACATTTGATCGATCGGATTCATATCTAATCGATCAATTCCTCATTTGATCGATCGGATACCTTCCTCTAAGACAAACAGAACAGTGGAAACTCGATCGATCAATCCCACTATTTGATTAAACAATCTCTTCATTGATCGATCGGATGCTTCAACCTACACAGCCTGAACAAAAGACATATGATCGATCAACCCCATGGTTGATCAATCTGATTCTCAAGTTGATCGATCAATTCCCATAATTAATCAATCAAAACTGACATTTCAACTTCTTTAGAACAGAGGAACATTGATCAATCAATCTCATCATTGATCGATCAGATCCTCAATTCGATCGATCAAACCCATGTTTGATCGATCAGGTCAAAATTTTAGAAAAACCTACCTCCTATTTCATAGTGCTTTTATAAAATTTGATTGATCAAATCCCAGATTTGATTGATCAATACCATAGTTTGATCGATCAATTATCAATTGATCGATTAGTTCAAACTTGATCGATCACTTCTAAATTTGATCGATCAGTTCCAAATTTGATCGATCAAACAACCAGTTTGATCGATCGAGCACATCGGGCTCTCACTTCTCAATAAAAGCACCCTTCTATTTCAAATGGGCCTTTATACAATTCGATCGATCAATTCCCAAGTTTGATCAATCGGATTATAGATTGTTCGATCAATTCTCAATTGATCAATCGGGCATGACAGTTAAGCTGTCATTAATGGTGTTTGCTGAATCCAAACCCAAACCAACCCTGGCCTTTATGATTCTCCATGAATCATTTAAGCCTTCATTAAACCCATAGATAAGACATTAAACCCATAATAACTCACGTATTTCGAAGGTTGCTTTCCGGTTCACGGCATTGTGATCCAACGTGGGTTTTCAGATTCAAATCAGAGAGTTTGTCGTTTGAGCTCTCTGACGAACCAAAGGTACAACTCTGCGCTAACTCACAGATGTGTTTTACTCTCTCAAACAGATTGACGTACTCACGTCCATTCACTTACGCTCTTAATCAACGGATCAAAAATCTAGGGTTTCCCTCACACAGGTTTTCACTGAGGGTTTTCTAGCAAGGGTTTGCAAACAGAGGTTCAGAATAAGAGCAAAGAGGAGAAGGATTGGTATTCCTAACCATCCTTCTCTTATAAGCTATAAATGGAAATATCCTAGATATTTCCATTTCTTAAACCTTCACTCCGGTGTTGAGCACACACACACAACACATATATGTTATTCTACAAACCGACCTAATTGCATCTTGGACATGCTTCACAAGTGACAATTCACATCACACGCCTACAGATTACAAAACCCCATATTAATAATCTTTTATTTAGATTTAAATTTGTCTCGTTTTTTGCTCTTGATACAGATACCAAAGTAGTCAGGAAGTTCTCAGAATTTTAGGTTCGCTATATTCTCCCCCCCTTAGGAGTTTTCATCCTTGAAAATGTCAGGGAGTCTTAGACAAGTCTATGGTGTTCCCTAATCCTAATGTGCAAAACAATGCAGAAAGAAGAAGTCGAATATAGCGAACAGTACTAAACTAGGCAAATAGTGATCGAATATAGTGTACAAAGCAAGCAAATCATAAATCATGCAGGAACAAGCATGCATGCAGAACAGAAATTATATGGAAAATAGAATAATAGATATAGAGATATAATTATTAAAAAGAACACATAATAGCATACTAATTACCTGTCGGTGGACCTGATGATGAACCCGGCTCCATTGGTACAGCTAGTCGGCTCGGTCTTGGTGGCTCTGTGTGATAGTCGCACAAATCCACGGTGTGTAGACGAGCATGTCCCAGCATGGGAATAGCAGTAGTCGCGTAGTAGTGTTGCATCAATAGCTCGAGCATCCCCTCATGATAGTCCAATCGTTGATGCACCTGACGATGGAACTCCTCCATCCCATCCAGCCGCTCGTGAATTCTCTTGTTGTTCTCGTTCATGACGGCTAGTAGGGTTTCGAGAGTAAGGGTGGAAGACTCGGGTCTGCGTGAAGTAGATGCTCGGGCAGGCCGGCGTGAAGGAATGGGGGCAGGTCTAGCAGGTGCCTGGGGCTGAGGCGCACGGTCAAGTTGTGCCTCCCCCGCATCTAGAACTCTCTCTACCACCTTTGCTCTCGCCTCCACTGGAGGAACCTCCTCCTCATCTGAAAATCGCTTGACCAAAAGATTGTATCTTTTGGTCCAATCCTTCAACAGAAAGACCTTGACGTTGTTGTTTCTTCTTGGCTTGCCAGGAGCCAAGTTGTACACCTCACGCACGAAATTATATTGCTCTACCATGCGCGTGATCAGACGTGCGTAAGGCATCTCTCCCATAGGCTTGGCCTTCCTTATCAACCGGTCGAAGGCTTCCAGCATGCCGTCAATGATAACATCGGCAACGGAGAACCAACAGTTCTCAAAGGAGAAGAATAGAAACTATTGTACGATGCCCGTACACTCCGACCGATGTAAAAATGGGTAAATGGCACACTTGACATAGGTATCAAGCATCCATAGGTTGTCAGGTAGTTGGGCCCTCTTGATTCATTGGCCTGATCCATAAAACCCATGGATCATCATAGCGGTGACATCCTCAAAGGGCACATCCTTGATGTAAGGAGCCGCCAAACCACACGTCTCCACATACCCAAATAAGCATTACATGGCGACGGCAACATGGAATTGGTTGAATTGGTATTCCAACCCATAAATTGTGGTAACCATTTGATGGCGGCAACCCCCACGTCAAAGGTGTTGGTAAAAGAGACGTACTATGCATGGGCAATAGTAGTCATGGAAGGTTTTTAACATGGTCTTAAGCCCTAGTTTCTTAATGTATTTAATCGCCCAAGCCATCTCGGGACGATCATAAAAAGAGTGGGGGTAAACTCTTGCTCGGCCAAAAAGCTTTTGGCATTCCAAAAATCCTTTGGCAACTCACGCTCAAGAAGTGGTGGTTGGGGCGGGTCAACGGGTGGCACGGGTGGTATAGTGGGTGCCACGGGTTGCACAACGGGTTGTGTAGCCGATGCAACGTGCGAGGTGGGTACACGAGCCCGCGACGTAGGAACCTTGTGTGAAGCATTCTTCGTGCGCGGTCCCATGTTGTACAAATGAGAAAAACACAAGAAAAACCCTAAGGAATTTGAAAAGCGATCGAAGGAATCGAGAAAGTGGAGCTCCGACAGCCGTGAGTCGTCGGAAATCAATTTCAAACGTAAGGAAGATAAAGTGCTCTCGCTCAATGCTCTCCTTTTGATTGTTTAAATGAGCCTATTCAAAATCCAGCGCCACTTAAATCGACAAATTCGATTGATCAATGCTCAATTAATCGAATGGATTTGCAACTTTAAAAGGCCCTAACTCAACAGATTGATCGATCAATCCCTTGGTTTGATTGATCAGATTCCAAAGCTGATCGATCAATTTATCCAATTGATCGATCGGATAGTCTAAAACATGGCACATAGCATAAAGTCAGTTTATCCATCAACGTCCAAGTTTGATCGATCGAATAGGTTAGAACATATACTATAAGGTTGATCAATCAATTTCTCAATTTGATTGATCAGATAATGTTTGATCGATCAAACCCTCAATTTGATCGATTGGATTTAATAGTAATGCTATTTTCTAAATTTATACGTTTAAAAGACCTTTAAGTGTCATTATAGTCCAACGGCCAAACCATCCAGTCATAGTATCAAGTTAAGCACTATACATAATCCTAAAACATGTTTAAAGGATTTAGTAAACTCATAGTATACCATAGAAATAAATCGAAACATAAAAAATACCTCGCATAACAGCTAAACAAATGCGGGCACTGCTCGCGAATTTCAACTTCGCGCTCCTAGGTAGCCTCTGCAGAATAGTGATTCCTCCACTTTATGAGCACAAGTGGAATCATCTTAGTCTGTAAAACATGCTCCTTATGGTCTAGAATCTGCATAGGTTCCTCCACCAGGATCAAGTCCTCTTGAAGCTCAATCGGTTGAAAGTCTAGGACATGTGTTAGATCCTTCACGCATCTCTTCAACATAGAAACGTGACATACATTATGAATGTTTGCCAACTACGGTGGCAGAGCAATCCGATATGCAACTTCTCCAATCGGTCCAAGTACTTCAAAAGGCCCAACAAAATTTGAGTGGATAAGTAACGTAAAGCATTGAACACAACCAAGTATACCTAAAACTTGACTCACGTTCGATGAAGATCGACATAACTTTTCTGGCAACTTTGAGTAACTCTCAATCTCTCGCGGATCAATCGAATCGTCTCGGTCGCACTGTCCACATTATCAGGTCCCAAAAAAAGTTTCTCACTGACTTTCTCCCAATTCAATGGAGATCGGCACCGTCGTCCATATAAAGCTTCGTAAGGTGCCATCCCAATACTGGACTGATAATTGTTATTATAAATGAACTCAATCAGAGGCAAATGATGATCCCAAGACCCGTGAAAGTCTAACATGCATGCGCGCAACATATCCTCTATGATCTAGTTCACTCTCTCAGTCTGCTCATCTGTCTGCGGATGAAATCCAGAGCTGAAGTCCAGTCTAGAGCCCATGCCTTCCTGAAATCTCTGCCAGAACTATGATGTATAGAGTGGATCTCGATCACACACAATACTTATCGATATTCCATGAAGTCTGACTATCTCCTTTAGATACATCTCTGCAAGCTTATTAGCAGTGTACGTAGTACGGTACGACTGGATGTTTCCCTAATGTCCTCGGCAACCCTAATATGAAATCCATAGAAGTGGCTTCCCATTTCCATTCAGGCATTGGTAATGGTTGCAATAACCCTATAAAATTTTGATGGTCTACTTTCAGTTGCTGGCAGACCAAACATCGAGACACGTATTCCGCAATAAATTTCTTCAATCCTCTCCACTAGAAGCTCCACTTCAAATCTTGATACTTCTTGGTCCTCTCATGATGTATAATATACGTTGACTTATGAGCTTCTTCTAAAATAGTATCTTTAAGGTCCTTCTTGATAGGTATGCATATCCAATCTCGAAATAACAAAGTACCATCATCCTTGATGGAGAAATCCACTCTGATCCCGTTGATCACATCCTCTCTAATGGTCATCAGCTCATCATCAATCATTTGGATCTTATGTATGTTATCGAACAACATGGGCTATATCATAATGGTAGGTATTAGTGCCTCTGAACCTCTGACATCAAACCGTATATCGCATAAGGCCGAGTCCTCAAGTAGATTCCACCTTTGTATTCTGGTAATGAGATGTGACAACTAAACTGAAGATTTCCTACTCAAAGCATCTGCCATAACATTGGCCTTCCCCAGGTGATACTAGATGGAATAGTTGTAATCCTTTAAGAACTCCATCCATCTACGCTGTCACATGTTCAAGTCCTTCTGGTTGAAAAGATACTTGAGGCTCTTATGATCGGTGAAGATATCAAACGCCTCACTGTATAAATAGTGCCTTCAGATTTTCAACGCAAAAATTACCACTGCTAACTCTAGATCATGAGTCGGATCGTTCTTCTTGTGTTCCTTAAGCTGTCTAGAGTCGTACGCGACAACTTTCTTGTGTTGGTTGAGGACACAACCAAAACCACTATAAGATGCGTCACTATATATAGCAAAACCTCCTCTACCAGAAGGTATAACTAGCACTGCTATTGTACTCAAACGCATCTTGAGTTCTTGAAAACTCTTCTCACACTGATCCGTCCAATCAAACTTAGCTTTCTTCCTTGTGAGCTGAGTAAGCAAATTTGAAAGTGTGGAGAAACCTTCTACAAATCGTCTATAGTATCCCGCCAAGCCAAGGAAACTACGGACTTCAGTTATCATCCTCGGTTGCTCCCAATTCACTACAGCTCAATCTTAGTCGAATCAACTGTTATACCCTTCTCTGAGACAACATGACCTAAGAAGCTGACTTGGTCAAGCCAAAACTCACATTTACTAAGCTTTGTATATAGTTTGTGATCTCTAAGAGTTTGTAGAGCCATGTGCAGATGTTGTTCATGCTCTTCTTTTGTTCTTGAATAGATGAGAATGTCATCTATAAAAATGACCACGGATTTATCCAAGTGTGGTTTAAACACTCAGTTCATTAGATCCATAAAAGACACCGGTGTGTTCATCAACCCAAATGGCAAAACCAAAAATTCATAGTGCACATATCTAGTTCTGAACGCCATCTTCTGAATATCCTCTGCTTTGACTCTTAACTGATGATAACCCGATCGTAAGTCAATCTTCGAAAAGAACCTCGCTCCTTGTAACTAATAAAAAAGATCATCTATTCTTGGGAGCGGGTAACGATTCTTAATCGTCAACTTCTTTAACTGACGGTAGTCAATGCAGAGTTGCATTGAACCGTCCTTGACAAACAGTATTGGTGCTCCCAAACGAGACACACTAGGTCGAATAAACCCCTTGTCAAGTAATTCTTACAGTTGCTCCTTCAATTCCTATAACTCTGCAGAAGTCATAAGATATGGAGCTTTAGATAATGGCTCAATATCTGAAACTAAATTGGTAGCAAATTCAATCTCTAGAGCTGGTGGTATTCCTGGTAATTCCTCAGGAAACACATTAGGGTACTCGCAAGCAACATGAATTTCATAAATAACATTCTTCTCTTCTTGTTGCTCTTACAAAAAAGCCATATAGCCACTGCACCCATTCTTCATCATCTTCTCAGCCCGAATAGCAAATACAAATGGTGCTACTTTGGACTTCACTCCGAAAAATCTAAACGACTTCCTCTTTGGAGGGCGGAAGACTACGATTTTTCGTAGGCAATCAACCCTAGCATGGTAAGAGGATAGCCAGTCCATCCCCAAGATCACATCGAAGCCTACCATATTCAATAATATCAGGTTCGCTTGAGTTTCCTCCCTTTCAACTCTAATGACCACCGCCTTGTTTACTGTGTCTGTCCTCACTAAATTACCCGTAGGAATCGTTACTGCTAAAATGAAATCTAACTTCTCCGACGTAATTCCTATACGTGCTGAGAACATAAGTTTAATGAAAGAATGCGTAGATCCAGGGTCAATCAGTATTATCACGTCAGTCTTACATATGTCTTGCTCTTGATGTATAGGAAGAGTACCTTAGTTTATATATCAAACATGCACGGTCATGCATGTAATCTAATATGCAGCAGTCACTAATTTTTTTCTATGTATTAAAATTTAGTAACCCATTCAAAAATATTTGAAAGTAATGACATAATTGAACTCTTAAAGTGTAATGATACCTTGATTGACATCGTTCGATGTCAGAGCATCAGTCTCTATGACGGCATATGCTCGACCTCTAACAATAGGTCAAGAGGATCTCTGAGTGGATACCGATCCAGCCCGCTTCGTGCTCTCCTTGCTCTCCTCTGGGCGGTTTCTAACCATGTGGCCCATCTTGCCACATCTAAAGCATGCCCCCGTCTCTCTCCTACAGTCTTCTATCTTGTGTGGCTTCCCACACTTTACACATGACAGGGCCGGAGCAAAAGATGAGACCCTAGAAGATCTTTGTGCTACAGAAGCTCCACTAATAGAAGAACGAGATGATCTGAATGGTCTGAAAGATGTAGGTACTGCTGGCCACTAATATGAACTCGACCTTGAAGATATCGCTAGTCGGGAGTGAGTAGGATATCTAGGAGGTCTGGAGAATCTAGCCCTCTTATTTTACTCAGGGTCCTGAGATTGTCCCTGAAATGACCTCTCTCTGTTTTGCTTGTCTCTCCAAGCAAACTGCTTCTGGTTTTCCTCCTCTGAAATGAGAGCTTAGGACATAACAGCTGCATATGTATCCAACTCCCATATGGCCACTTCTCACTGTATGTTTGGCTTCAAGCCAAGTTGGAACTTCCAAGCTCGCATCAACTCGGTGGCTACATGTTGCTGTACAAACCTTAACAATTTATCCAACTCTGCACTATACTCACGCACCGTCATAGCTCCTTGTTCCAACTTGATAAACTTGACTTCCCACTGATGCCTCACTATTTTGGGGAAATATTTGTCGTTGAAGGTCTCGACAAATTCATCCCATGTCCAAGGGACATTGGGAAGCTCTTACTCACGGTGCCTCGATACCGATTTCCACCAAGGTCCCGCTTCCCCATCTAGTTTGAAGGTTGCCCAACGCACCTTCTCCACATCAGTGCATTGAAGCACTTCAAACACCTTTTCCATTTCTTCTATCCAACCCTCGACCTCAATGGGATCTATTTGACCCGAGAAATCAGGAGGTCTCATTCTCCTAAATTCGACAAAACCACCGGGTTGGTGAGGTGGCCTAGCTGCTTGTTGATTCAAAGTAGCAGTCTGCTGAGTGACGTTGGCAGTCAAAGCTTCTAACACTTGCTCCATTCTACCATCACTACCTCTTCTACCTCCTCTAGGTCCTACAGTAATGGCATTCACATCTGATAGGAATCCCAATCCCCTAGATGTATCAGTAACATCAGGAATTTCTTGCAGTGGAACCTCTTTCGGTCCTTTTCTTCCTCCACTACGTCCTCTAAACTTTGGGACCATAGTACTGGTCTGTCATTGTGAAAACAATAACATTGATCAGCACAGATTGTAAAAATAATCCAAACTGAACCCATGGTTCAACCTAAAGCCTAGACACTGATACCAATTGTGACAACTCCAATTTCCACACCCGAAAACTCTTGCCATCAGGATCATATTTTGGATGATTCCCAAAACAAATCAAAGAGTGTATGCTCATCCAGCGAAAATTAGAACAGACACTATCCCATAGTGGCAAATCGAGTCATCATATAAGGCTCAAAAGACAGGGAAGAGAAATAAACACCGCATATATGTAAATCAAAAGAATATACATCCTCAAAAAGGAGCCAGGAAGAACTACTAGTGATGGACATCCATCACCCAAAACAACGGTTCCCGATAGTGGTTCCTATAGAATGTATATGAATACAAGTATAACATCTATAGTAAAAATATACAAAAAGTGGCCACCAGGCGCACAGATATTCCAAAATACAATACAGGACCCGAATACAAAACTAATGCCCAACCTACGGGTAGAACTCGCCAGAAGGGGTGTCAGTGTCCTCCCTTGCCTTAGCCTCCGGCTCTAGCTGGTAGTCAGGATCGCTCTCTGTGCCGGGAACCCTAGCGTCATAACCTATTATATTTAAACAGGATGAGCTACCATCTAAGCTCAAGAGAAGAAACTCAAACAATTTGTATCTAAAATGTAAAACATGGCGTACAGAATATAACTCAGAGCAGATGGATACATCAGAGAGAGCAGACAGAATAAATGCGATTGGAAGTATCCAAGATATTTTCATGATTAGCTTATAAAGGAAGGAAGGGATGGGAATTTCACCTCTCGTCATCTTCCTCTGGTCTAGTCTATTTTATGCTTGCAAATCACAAGATGAACGCGATTGGGGTTCTAGATAAACTCCTTCTGTGAAATCTGTGTAAGAGAGATTCTGATATTCATGATAGTCTGACTTAGGGCGTAATGAGTCGACATCTATGCGTTAACGTAGAGTTGTGCACTTGGTACATCGGAGAACCCACCTCAACGAACTCCCCGATTCGAATCTGAAAACCACATGAACCTAGGATGTCATGAACTAAGGAAATAACCATTAAAGGGGGTGAGTTTTTATGATCATAATGAGTCCTTGATGTCATAGGGATGCATTTATGAGTGTTTAGATGATTCATGGGGAATCATAATGGCTAGGATTGATTTGGGTTTGAATTCATCAAACCCCATTAATGAAGTTTTATTGTCATTTTCGATCGATCAACAGAAGATTGATCGATCAATCTGTGAATCCGATCGATCAAATATGGGAATTGATACATCGAATTGTATAAGGCCCCTATGACATAGGGGGTACTTTTCTTAAGAAGTTGGAGCCCGATGTGATCGATCGATCAAATTAGGTATTTTATCGATCGAATTTGGTACTGATCGATCAGAAAAGGAAGTGATTGATCAGGGTTGAAGTGATAGATCAATTGAAAGTTGATCGATCAACCTGTAAATCCGATCGATCAAATCAGTTATTTGATCGATCAAAGTTTATAAGCACATTTGGAAACAGGGAGTATGTTTTTCTGAAAATTTGACCCGATCGATCAAACATGAGAATTGATCGATCGAATTTAGGACTTGATCGATCAAGGAGAAGATTGATCGATCAAAGTCAGGTTAGTTCTATGAAGGTGAAAATGATGGGTTTGATCGATTAACTATGAAAATCAAACGATCAATTAGGGAATTGATCGATCAATTGAGGAATTGATCGATCAGATGTGCTCTGTTATATCTAATGAAGGGTAAGGCATCTGATCAATCAAAGGATGATTTGATCAATCAGATGTGAATCCGATTTATCAAATGAAGGGATTGATCGATCGAATCCCTTGTTTCCGTACTGTTTTGGTTTCGAGAAAGACACTGCTGGGCAGTGTATCTGATTTTGTTCTGACACATAGCATACTATGTGTATGGTCCAGGTCAAGGCCTGGACATCTTAGGAAGCTTTGGATTTACTTAGAAAGATTTGTTATGAGGTAGGGGAAATTCAACATAAAATGTATCTAATTTTGACTGCATGATATCTTAACATATGTATTGTAGCTCTGATTTTTAAAAGCATGCCTACATATACATCAAGCTCAGTTAAACTCTGATTCTTATATTTTGATGTCTGTTTCTGATTTCTGTTATCTGCTTTAATATCTGATTCTTTAAGTCATATGTGTGTATTTGATTTTAAGTTTGAATCCAGACGATCCCCACCGACTCGGCGGTATAACTTTGATCGGCACGGCGGTATATCAGTGCATCTGCTTGGAAATTTCTCCTAACACAAGTTACTTGTTTATTGTAGAGGCTTGTTGCACCTTCTAAAATTGTTTATTGAACGACGATTGATTGGGGTTTCCTATCGGCACACATCTGGCTATCATGTGCTATATATTCAAGGGAGTTACTTAAGTTAGAGATATGCATGATTTAAGTCATTTAAATACTATACGCATAGCATCCTACAAACTCTGAGGTTCTGTCTGCTCTTGCCAGTTCTACATTTTGATTTTTCTGCATGTCTGATCATCCATCTGTATCTGTTCTGTTTTGTTTATACTCTACTTTACTTATCTGTATGAGATATGTTCTGCAACCATGTGTTACAATTAAGATGCAAATTAACTGAATTTCTTCTACTGAACTTAGATGGATAGCTCATCCTATTTTCTATAAATTAATAGGTTCTGAGGCTAGGGCTCCCGGCACAAAGAGCGACCCTGATTACCAGCCTGATCCAGAGGTTGAGGCTGAGGAGGAGGATATCAATACCCCAGCTAACGAGTTCTACTAGCTGTTTGGGTATTAGTTTTGTTTTGGGGTTTGGGATATGTATTTTTGGATCATCTGTGCGCCTGGTGGCCACCTTTTGTATTATTTTATATTTTGATGTTGTTACTTGTATTCATGTACATTCTATAGGAACCACTATTGGGAACCACTATTTTTGAGTGATGAATGTCCATCACCATTGGTTCCTTTTGGTTCCTTTTTGAGTATGTATATTCTTTTGGTATATATACATGCATTTTATTTCTTTCTCTCTTATTAAATGCCTTATATGATGACTCGATCTACCAATACTGGACCGTGTCTGCTCTGACTTCCGCTAGACGAGCAGCCACACTATGATTTGTCCTGAGGATCAACCAGAGTATGATCCTGATGGCACAATCTAGACTATCACAGTTGGTATTATAGCAGAGGCTTTATATTGAACTACGAGGTCATGTCGGATTGTTTTTATAATCTATGTACTGATCAATGTTATTGTTTTCATAATGACAAATCGATACTATGGGCCCAAAGTTCAAAGGTGGGCATAGTGGAGGCAAAGAAGGACAGAGAGAAGTCCCTTTACGAGAAATTCCTGATATTATCGGAACATCTAGGAGATTGGGGTTCCTATCGGGTGATAATATTATTCTGGTAGGACCGAGAGGAGGAAGAAGAGGCAACAAGGAGAGAATGGAGCAGGTGTTGGAAGCATTGGCTGCCAACGTCGCTCAACAGACTGCCGCTTTAAACTAGCAAGCAGCTAGACCACCACACCAACCCGGCGGTTTTGTATAGTTTAGGAGGATGAGGCCTCCTAACTTTTTGGGTCAAATTGATCCCATTGAAGCTGAAGGTTGGATAGAGGAGATGGAGAAGTTATTTGAAGTGCTCCAGTGCACGAAGGTGGAGAAAGTGCGTTGGGCCACTTTCAAGTTAGATGGTGATGCTAGACCTTGGTGGAAGTTGGTATCATGGATTAGAGAGAGAGAACTCCCTAATACTCCTTGGACTTGGGAGGAGTTCACTAAAGTCTTCTACAACAAGTGCTTCCCAAAGATAGTGAGGCATCAATGAGAGGTTAAGTTTATCGAGTTGAAACAAGGGGCTATAACGGTAAGGGAATATGGTGCTGAGTTTGATAGACTATCTAAATTTGCACCACAGCATATAGCCACTGAGCTAATGAGGGCTCGTAAATTTCAACTTGGCTTGAGGCAGAACCATGCAGAAGGATGTAGCCATGTGGGAAATGGAGATGTACGAGAGTGTTATGTCCAAAGCTCTCATCGCAGAGGAAGAGAATCAGAAGCAGTTTGTCTGGAGAGATAGGCAGAGTATAGAGAAGTCATTTCAGGGACAATCTCAGGACCCTAAACAAAATAAGAGGGCTAGATTCTCCAGACCTCAGAGATACCCTACACACTCCAGACCGGCGATATCTACAGGGCCTAATTCTTATCAGAGGTTAGCAGCACCTGCATTTTCTAGACCATTCTGACCTTCTGGTTCATCTGGCAGTGGGGCTTCAGTAGCATAGGAATCTTCAAGGGTATTGTCATTCACTCCGGCCTTGTTATGTGTTAAGTGTGGGAAACCACACAAGATAGAGGACTGTAAAAGAGAGAGTGGGGTGTGTTACAGGTGTGGCAAGATGGGTCACATAGTCAGGAATTGCCCAAAGAAGAGTAAAGAGAGCAAGGAGCGATTCGGATCAGTGTCTACTCAGAGATCCTCTCGACCTGTTATTCAAGGTCGAGCATATGTTGTTATCGTGACTGATGCTCTGACATCGAATGATTTCATTCAAGGTATAGCTAAAATTCAAAGTTAGATTATTTCCTTAGTAGAATGGATTGGAAGTTTATTGATGTGAAATTGCTTTTATTATCTATTTATAACAATGATGTACACTACACATACACCTTGTAAACATTTGATTGAATTGTATGAGTGAACTTTAGGTGTGTTGAAGGTATATCAGCATAGTGATATCTACTTTCATCGAGCATGAGTCTTTGCAGACCCAGGGTCGACACACTCGTTTGTCAGACCTCAATTCACGAAGGAATTGAGCATCACTCCATAGCACATAGACTTCATATTGACAGTGTCTATTCCTACGAGGAGTTCAGTGAATGCAGGCATAGTCTGTAAATCAGTAATTGTGCTGGTAGAAGACCACGAGACTATGGCAGATTTGATTTTATTAGACATGCAAGGGTTTGACATTATGCTTGGGATGGATTGGCTATCCGCTTATCATGCGAGCATAGATTGCCTTCGAAAAGTCGTAGTTTTCTACCCTCTAAAGGGGAGGTCGTTCAAATTCTTCGGGGTGAAGTCTAAGGTAGCTCCGTTGATATCAGCTATTCAAGCTAAGAAGATGATGAAGAGTGGATGCAGTGGCTATATGGCTTTTCTGCAAGAACAACAGGAAGAGAAGAATGTGATATCCGCCATATTGTTTGCGAGTACCCCGATGTGTTTCCCGAGGATTTACCAAGACTACCACCTGGTCGGGAGATAGAATTTGTGATAAATCTAGTTTAGGGTACTGACCCAGTGTCTAAAGATTCGTATCGAATGGCTCCTATAGAGTTGTAAGAATTGAAGGAGCAGCTACAAGAATTGCTTAACAAATGGTTCATCCGACCTAGTGTCTCCTTGGGGAGCACCAGTACTATTTGTCAGGAAGGATGGTTCGATGCGTCTGTGCATTGACTACCTTCAGTTGAACAATTTGATAATTAAGAATCATTACCCGCTTCCAAGAATAGATGATCTCTTTGATCAGTTGCATGGAGCGAGGTTCTTTACGAAGATTGACTTATGATCGGATTATCCTCAGCTAAGAGTCAAAGCAGAAGATATCGAGAAGATGGTGTTCAGAATCAGATATGGGCACTATAAATTTTTGGTTATGCCATTTGGATTGACGAATGCATCTGCGTATTTTATGAATCTAATGAACCAATTGTTTAAACCACACTTAGATAAATCAGTGGTCATCTTTGTGGATGACATTCTCATCTTTTCAAGGACGAAAGAGGAGCATGAACTACATCTGCACACGGCTCTACAGACTCTCAGAGACCACAAACTGTATGAAAAACTTAGTAAGTGTGAGTTTTTGCTTGACCAAGTCAGTTTCTTGGGTCATGTTGTCTCTAAGAAGGGTATAACAGTTGATCCGATGAAGATTGAAGCTATAGTAAATTGGAAGCAATCGAGAACGATAACCGAGGTCCGTAGTGTCCTTGACTTGGCGGGATACTATAGACGATTTGTAGAAGGGTTCTCCAAACTATTAAGTCTGCTTACTTAGCTCACAAAGACAAATGCAAAGTTTGACTGGACGGATCAGTGTGAGAAGAGTTTTCAAGAACTCAAGACGCATCTGACTATAGCACTAGTACTAGCTATACCTTCTGGCAAAGGAGGTTTTGCTATATACAGTGACGCATCTTACAGTGGTTTGGGTTGTGTCCTCAATTAATACAAGAAGGTTATCGCGTATGGCTCTTGACAGCTCAAGGAACTAGAGAAAAATTATCCGACTCATGATCTGAAGTTAGCAGTGGTGATCTTTGCTTTGAAGATATGGAGGCACTACTTATACGGTGAGACGTTTAACATCTTCACCGACCACAAGAGTCTCAAGTATCTTTTTACCCAGAAGGACCTGAACATGCGACAAAGCAGATGGATGGAATTTTTAAAGGATTACGATTGTTCCATCTAGTATCATCCTGGGAAGGCCAATGTTATGGCGTATGCTTTGAGTAGAAAATCTTCGGCTCAGTTGTCACATTTTATTACCAGAGTACAGAGGTGGCATCTACTTAAGGACCTGGCCTTATGCGATATACTGATTGACGCCAGAGGTTTAGGAGCATTGATGGCTACCATTGTGATACTGCCCACATTGTTTGATAACGTGCGTAAGCTCCAGATGGTTGATGATGAGCTTATGGCCATTAGAAAGGATGTGATCAACATGATCAAACCTGATTTCTTCATCAAGGATGGTGATACTTTACTATTCAGAGATCGGATGTGCATACCTGCTAACAACGATGTCAAGGATACCATTTTAGAAGAAGTGCACAAGTCAATGTATGCTATACATCCTGGCAGTATCAAGATGTACCAAGATCTAAAGCGATGCTTTTGATGGAGAGGATTGAAGAAAGATGTTGTGGATTATGTTTCTCAATGTTTAGTCTGCCAACAGGTAAAAGTAGACCATCGAAATCCAGCAGGTTTGTTGCAACCTTTACTAGTGCTTGAGTGGAAATGGGAAGCCATTTCTATAGATTTTATATTGGGGTTGCCGAGTACCTTGAGGAAGAACAATGCGATCTGGGTCATTATAGATAGACTGATGAAGTCTGCATACTTTCTGCCATACCGTACAATGTATACAGCTAACAAGCTTGCAGAGCTGTACATGAAGGAGATTGTTCGGTTACATGGCATACCAGTCAGCATCGTGTGCGATCGAGATCAACTTTATGCGTCGCAATTTTGACGATAATTTTAAGAAGGCATGGGTTCTAAGCTGGAGTTCAGCTCAGCATTTCATCCTCAGACAGATTGGTAGACTAAGAGAGTGAATCAGATCATAGAGGATATGGGGAGACTAGAGTTCAGCTCAACATGTTGGACTTTCATGGTTCATGGGATCAACATTTGCCTTTGATTGAGTTTGCTTACAACAATAGTTATCAGTCCAGTATTGGGATGGCGCGTTATGAAGCCTTGTATTGATGACGATGCAGATCTCTTTTGAACTGGGAAGAAGTCGGTGAAAAGCTTATTTTGGGACCTGATATTGTGGATAGTGCAACCGAGATAGTTCAGTTGATCTGTGAGAGATTACGAGTTGCTCAAAGTCGCCAAAAGAGTTATGCCGATCTTCATCGGACGCACGTTGAGTTTCAGTTATACTTAAATGAATTCAAGAGACGTAGGTTTCCCTAGTTAGATCGATTAGCTATGGAATTAATACTTGTTTTCAGGTGGGAGATAAGGTGTTTGTGAAAATCTTGCCGACTAAGGGCATGATGTGCTTTGGAAAGAGTGGAAAGCTGAGTGTTATATTGGACCATTTGACGTACTTGGATGAGTTGGCGAAGTCGCGCACAGGATTGCTTTGCCACCACAATTGGCAAGTATGCATAATGTCTTCCATGTTTCCATGCTACGGTGATACGTGCGAGACCCGACTCATGTGTTGGACTTCCAACCAATTGAGCTGTAAGAGGATCTGACCGTGATTGAGGAACCGGTCGAGATTTTAGATCGTAAGGACCAAGTTTTGCGGACCAAGTTGATTCCACTCGTCTTGGTAAAGTGGAGAAATCATTCAACTTCGAAAGCTACTTGGAAGCGTGAAACCAAGATCCACGAGCAGTACCCACACTTATTTAACTAATATGCGAGGTACGCGTGATATTCAGTTGAGTTATCATTAATGGTGCTCTATCTTTAATGAGTTATTAAACTTATGTTTGATGTGCATGCATGATTTAAGCCTTAACACGGCCTTAGAGTATTACCGTTGAACTATTGTGGTACGCTCGGGTCTATTGCACCTGCATTTTGGAAGGATAGTTTTATTGTCATGCCCGATCGATCAAAGTGGCAATTTTATCGATCAACTGTGAGTCCGATCAATCAACTTTACAAGCTGATCGATCAATCCTTAAATTTGAAGTTCTACCAATCCAATGGATCAAATGAGCTATTTGATCGATCAATCTTGGAATCCGATTGATCAACTTGAAGGACTGATTGATCAATCTACCGGGCTAGGGCTTTTCCATTATACATCCGATCAATCAATATGCAACATCGATCGATCGAATCTGTTGATTTAAGTGGCGCTTGAGTTTTTAAAATGTCATTTGAACGATCAAACAAAACCCATTGAGCAAGAACCTTTTATCTCTCGTGAGTTCGAGCTTCTTTTCCGATGACTCTTGGCTACCGGAGCTCAGGATTATTGGTTCTTCAAATCATGTTTCGCATTCCTTCCACGATAAACCCTATATTTTGTAAATTCTTTGGGGTTTTTTTGCATTTTTTCTCCTTTTGCAACTATGGGACCTCGCACAAAGAATTCTTCGCACAAAATCCCTACTTCATGGGCTCGTGTATCAACTCCGCCCATTGAACCTATCGTGCCCCCTTTGGTACCACCCGTGGCACCGCCTATTCTACCAATACCGCCCGTTGAACCACCCCAACCACAACTCATCGAGCATGAGTTGCCGACCGATTTGTGGAATGCCAAGAGCTTCCTACCTGACCGAGAGTTTACCCCAACTCTTTTTAATGATCGTCGTGAGATGGCTTGGGTGATCGAGTACATTGGGAAGCTAGGGCTCAAGCCCATGCTCAACACCTAGCACGACTACTATTGCCCACGCATAGTACATCTGTTACACCAACACCTCCGATGTGGGAATAGCAGTTATCATATGGTCACTATGATCGACGGGTTAGAGTACTGGTTCACCCATTTCCATGTCGCCGCAGCTATACAGTGCCCCTCTGGGTACATAGAGACGCGTGGATTAGCAGTGCCCTACATCAAGGACGTTGCTTATGAGGGTGTCATTGCCAAGGTGATAGGTGGATTACATGGGTCGGGCCAATCGGTTAAGAGGGCCCAACTACCGGATAACCTATGGATGCTTGACACTTATGTCAAGTGTGCCATTTACCCTTTCCTCCACAAGTCGGAACGTACGGGCATCGTACAACAGTTTTTATTTTTCGCCTTTGAGAATCATTGATTCGTCGCTGACATTATTATCAATGGCATGTTGGATGCCTTTGATCGGTTGATGCGGAAGGTGGCACCTAAGGAGATGCCCTTTGCACGCTTGATCACCCGCATGGTCGAACAATACAATTATGTGCGGGAGGCCTACAACATGGCTCCTAGGGAGCCTCAACGGAATGATAATGTGAAAGTCTTTTTGCTAAAAGATTGGACCAAAAGTTATGATATTTTGGTCAAGCGACTGCCTATTGAGGAGGAGATTCCTCCAATTGAGGTGGGAGTTGAGCCTGCTACAGGAGCTCCATGTGTAGGGGAGGCACAGTCTGATCGTCCACCTCAGCCCGCGGTGCCTACATGCCCTGCCCCTACTACTCCACATCGACCTGCCTGTGCTCCTACATCGCGTCGCGCCGAGCCTTCCACCCTTACGCTTGAAGCCCTCGTAATCATCATGAACGAGAACAACAAGAGGCATCACAAGCGATTGGATGGTATGGATGAGTTCCAGTGTCAGGTGCATCGATGTCTAGACTATCACGAGGGGATGCTCGAGCTGGTGATGCAGTATTTGTGTGCTACCATGTCAATCCCGATGATCGCTCATGCTCGTCAGCACACTGTTGACCCGCGAGACTATCGCACTCCGCCAGCCAGACCGGGCCGACCTACCCTGCCTACGAAGGCAGGTCCATCATCCGCTCCACCGACAGGTAATTACTTTTCATACTATGTCATGCTTCTCGTTTTATCTGTGTTTATATCTATGTATGTATATCTCTATATGTATCTTCTGTTTCCCATATAAAATTCTGCTCTGCATGCACGATTGTTTCCTGCATGACTTCTGTTTTGCCTGTATGTATATGTTGTTTTCGATCTATGTTTTGCATACTACTTACTCTGAGTTCCTTGAATATGGACCCTTGACTCTCTACTTTACACTATTTGTTCTGTTTCGTTGTGCACTTTAGGGCTAGGATGTTCCATCAACCTGTCTGAGAATCCCTTAACATTTTCGAGGACGAAAATTCCTAAGGGGTGGAGAATGTAACGACCTGAAAATTTTGAGAAACTTTGGGCTGTTCTGATATCCGTGCATGGCATAAAAATCGAGACAAATTTAAAATTTTGAAAATAAGATTTTAAATACTAATGCTTTTAATCTATGTGCGTGTGAAGTGATAGATCACTTGTGACACGATCCGAGATCCGATTTGATCCTTGAGACAATGCATAATATGTGTGAATGTGTGGGTGCTCAACACCGGAATGAAAGAATTAGGACTAAGATATTTCCATGGTTAGCTTATAAAGGAAGGAAGGGATGGGAACTTCACCTCTCTTCATCTCCTTTCTCTGGTCTGGTCTGTTTTATGTTTGCAAATCACAAAATGAACGCGATTGGGGTTCTAGAGAAACCCCTTCTGTGAAATCTGTGTAAGAGAGATTCTGATATTCATGATAGTCTGACTTAGGGCGTAAGGAGTCGACATCTGTGCGTTAGCGTAGAGTTGTGCGCTTGGTTCATCGGAGAACCCACCTCAACGAACTCCCCGATTCGGATCCGAAAACCACGTGAACCTAGGATGCCGTGAACCAAGGAAATAGCCATTAAAGGAGGTGAGTTTTTATGATCATAATGAGTCCTTAATGTCATAGGGATGTATTTATGAGTATTTAGATGATTCATGGGGAATCATAATGGCTAGGATCGATTTGGGTTTGAAGTCATCAAACCCCATTAATGACAGCTTTACTATAATTTTTGCTCGATCAACAGAAGATTGATCGATCAATCTGTGAATCCGATCGATCAAATATGGGAATTGATCGATTGAATTGTATAAGGCCCCTATGAAACAGGGGGTACTTTTCTTAAGAAGTTGGAGGCCGATGTGATCGATCGATCAAATCATGTATTTGATCGATCAAATTTGGTACTGATCGATCAAAAAAGGATGTGATCGATCAGGGTTGAACTGATAAATCAATTGAAAGTTGATCGATCAACCTGTAAATCCAATCGATCAAATTAGTTATTTGATCGATCGAATTTTATAAGAACATTTGGAAACATGGAGTATGTTTTTCTGAAAATTTGACCCGATCGATCAAACATGAGAATTGATCGATCGAATTTAGGACTTGGTCGATCAAGGAGAAGATTAATCGATCAAAGTCGGGTCAGTTTAGTGAAGGTGAAAATGATGGGTTTGATCGATCAATTAGGGAACCCAATCGATCAATTGGGGAATTGATTGATCAGATGTGCTTTGTTATATCTAATGAAGGGTAAGGCATCCGATCGATCAAAGGATGATTTGATCGATCAGATGTGAATCTGATCAATCAAATGAAGGGATTGATCGATCGAATCCCCTGAATCCGTACTATTTTTGTTTCGGGAAAGACACTATTGGGCAGTGTATCTGATTCTTTTCTGACACATAACATACTATGTATATGGTCTACGACAAGGCCTGGACATCTTAGGAAGCTTTGGATTTGCTTAGAAAGATTTGTTTTGTAGGGGAAATTTAACTTAAAATGTATCTAATTTTGACTGCATGATATCTTAACATATGTATTCTGGCTTTGGTTTTAAAAAGCATGTCTGCATATACATCAAGCTCAGTTAAACTCTGATTCTTGTATTCTGATGCCTGTTTCTGATTTCTGCTATCTGATCTGATATCTAATTCTTGAGGTTATATGTGTGCATTTGATTTTAAGTTTGAATCCAGACGATCCCCACCGACTCCGTGGTATAACCGTGACCGGCATGGGAGATATCCATGCATCTGCTTGGAAATTCCTCCTGACACAAGTTACTCTTTTATTGTAGAAGCTTGTTGCACCTTCTGAAATTGTTCATTGAACGACAATTGGTTGGGGTTTCCTATCGTCACACATCTGGCTAGCACGTGCTATATATTTATAAGAGTTACTTAAGTTAGAGATATACATGATTTAAATTATTTAAATATTGTACGCATAACATTCTGCAAACTCTGAGGTTCTGTCTGTTCTTACCAGTTCTGCATTCTAATTTTTTTGCATGTCTGATCATCCATCTGTATCTGTTATGTTTTGTTTATACTCTGCTTTACTTATCTGTCTAAGACATGTTCCGCAATCATGTGTTACAATTAAGATGCAAATTAACTGAATTTCTGCTACTGAGCTTAGATGGATAGCTCACCCTGTTTTCTATAAATTAATAGGTTCTGAGGCTAGTGCTCCCGATACAGAGAGCGACCCTGATTACTAGCCCAATCCAGAGGTTGAGGTTGAGGAGGAGGATACCGATACCCCAGCTGACGGGTTCTACTAGCTGTTTGGGTTATTTTGGGTTTTGGGATATGTATTTTTGGATTATCTGTACTCCTGGTGGCCACCTTTTGTATTATTTTATATTTTAATATTGTTACTTGTATTCATGTACATTCTATAGGAACCACTATTTTTGAGTGATGGATGTCAATCACCATTGGTTCCTTTTGGTTTCTTTTTGAGGATGTATATTCTTTTGATATATATATATATATATATATGCATTTTAGTTATTTCTCTCTTTTCAAATGCCTTATATGATGACTCGATTTGCCACTACCAGACCGTGTCTGCTCTAACTTCCGCTAGACGAGCAGCCACATTGTGAATTGTCCCGGGGATCATCGAGAGTATGATCCTGATGGTAAGGATTTTTAGGTGCGAAAATTCGGGCTGTCACACAAACAGATATACAGATATGCAGAAAAATCAGAATGCGAAACTTTTAATAAACAGAGCATATACAACAGTGTAAGAATGGACTTTAATTTCAGAGTGATCAGATGCATGCATACACTAGTTATTTACTTAAATTCTATATTCTTAAGTAATTCCCCTGAATATAGCATGTAATTGCCAGATGTGTGTCGATGGGTAATCCCAACCATCGTCGTTCAATGAACAATTACAGAAAATGTAATAATGCCTCATCTAAGGAACGCAATTGTGTCGATGAATTTTGAAAACAGATGTACGAATATCCCGCTGTACCGATCGTGGGTATCCTGCCACATCAGGGGGATTCATTAGATGTAATTTTAAATCAATACACATAAAGACCTCAGAATCAGATAGCAGAAGTAGATGACAGAAATAGAGAGCAGAGCTTTCGTCATATGCAAGACATGCTTTTAAAAGAGAGAAATCAATACACATAAAGACCTCAAAATCAGATAGCAGAAGTAGATGACAGAAACAGATAGCAGAGCTTTCGTCATATGCAAGACATGCTTTTAAAAGATAAAAATCATATATAGATACTCAGAAAACATGCAGTCAAAATCAGATACACGTTAAGTTGAATTTCCCCTATCTCAGATCAAGTCTTTCTAAGCAAGTTCAAAGCTTTTCAAGGTGTTCAGACTTTGACCTAGATCGTACATGTAGTATACTAAGTGTCAAAATAGAATTTGATACACTGCCTAGGAAAGTTTTTCGTAGAAAACTAATACAGACAAAACAGGGGAGTTCGATCGATCAATCTTCATATTTGATCGATCAGATTGATATCTAATCGATCAAGTCCTCATTTGATCGATCGGATGCCTTCCTCTAAGACAGACAGAATAGGAGAAACTCGATCGATCAATCCCTCTATTTGATCGATCAGATTCACATCTGATCGATCAATCTTTTCATTGATTGATCAGATGCCTCAACCTATACGACCTGAACAAAAGACATCTGATCGATCAACCCCATGGTTGATCGATCGGATTCTCAAGTTGATCGATCAATTCCCATAATTGATCGATCAAAATTGGCATTTCAACTTCTTCATAATAGAGGAACATTGATCGATCAATCTCATCATTGATCAATAGAATCCTCAATTCGATCGATCAAACCCCATGTTTGATCGATTGGGTCAAAAATTCAGAAAAACTTACCTCTTGTTTCATAGTGTTTTTATAAAATTTGATCGATCGAATCCCTGATTAATTGGTAACTGATCGATCAGTTCAAACCTGATCGATCACTTCTAAATTTGATCGATCATTTCCAAATTCGATAGATCAAACCACCAATTTGATCGATCGAGCACGTCGGGCTCTCACTTCTCAATAAAAGCACCCTTCTGTTTCAAATGGGCCTTTATACAATTCGATCGATCAATTTCTAAGTTTGATCGATCGGATTATAGATTGATCGATCAATTCTCACGTGATCGATTGGGCATGACAGTTAACTGTCATTAATGGTGTTTGTTGAATCCAAACCCAAACCAACCCTGGCCTTTATGATTCTCCATGAATCATTTAAGCCTTCATTAAACACCTAGATAAGACATTAAACCCATAATAACTCACCTCTTTCGAAGGTTACTTTTTAGTTCACGGCATTGTGATCCTACATGGGTTTTCAGATTCAAATCGGAGAGTTTGTCGTTTGAGCTCTCCGGCGAACCACAGGTACAACTCCGCGCTAACTCACAGATGCATTTTACTCTCTCAAAAAGATTGACGTACTCACGTCCATTCACTTACGCTCTTAATCAGCGGATAGCAATCTAGGGTTTCTCTCACACGAGTTTTCACAGAGGGTTTTCTAGCAAGGGTTTACAAGCAGAGGTTCAGAATAAGAGCAAAGAGGAGAAGGATTGGTATTCCTAACCTTCCTTCTCTTATAAGCTACAAATGGAAATATCCCAGATATTTCCATTTCTTAAACCTTCACTCCAGTGTCGAGCGGACACACACAACACGTATATGTTATTCTACAAACCGACCTAATCGCATCTTAGACTTGCGTCACAAGTAACAATTCATATCACACGCCTACAGATTACAAAATCCCATATTAATAATCTTTTATTTAGATTTAAATTTGTCTCATTTTCCTCATCGGGCACGGATACCAAAGCAGTCGGGAAGTTCTCAGAATTTTAGGGTCGTTACATGGCATGTGGGTCTGGGTCGTGACACTCTCTCTCTCTCTCATCAAGTCAACACTTTCCTTTTGTAGTTCTCAAGGCCCGTAAAACTTGTGAATTTCAAAGTCTAAGTTATCTTGTGGTGCATGTATGAATGTGCATCTAACACCCTAGATATCTCCAAGGAAAATATGTGGTGTAAGATGGGTCAATTTTTGGTCAAGTGAACCATTGGCTAGGATTCACTAAAAATTTGCAATATCCTAATTTCTAATTACTAAAATTAAGTAATTTAATTACAATTTCCCTTGGGCTTATGTAAAAATTACAAGAGAGACATTATTAAAAGCAAGACACAAACACTCAATCAATGTGTCAATGCATTTAGTTTCATTCATTTTTGTGGGTTTAGGTTTGACTCAACCATCAAGAAATCCTAAGATCATTTTTAAAATCCGATCTGTTGGCGGTGATCTCATCACCACCAAGGCTCGAGCCTAATTTGGGTCAAACATTGGGTCATGGTCCATCAAGAAGCAGTCCATGTTGGTTACAAGGTATAAGATGTGGTGTGTGTTTTACTAAATTTCTAACACACCCATCTAAGTAAATGGGGTACCCTATGGGTTCCACTAGAAATGAATAATATCCCATCAATCTAAGGTGGGTGCGGGTGCCTTACAAATTTTGGTGGTCCTAGCCTCAGGCAGTCTCTCATCCTGGTCATGGATAGATCACCCAGGTTCGGGTCCATAGGCGGTGACAAATTCCCTATGAAGACTCTCTTTCACTACGGCTCCCCTTAACCAAGCCACTATTTATGAGTCATCGGTTCATTCTTCGACAGGCACGCGGTCAGAGATAAAACTCTCCTCCCACTGCTTGGAAGCTCACGCTTTCATGCTCTATTTCACTCCCCGATGGTGGTTCTTTTCACCTTTCCCTCACGATACTACTTCGCTATCGGTCACCCAGGAGTATTTAGCCTTGTAAACCTGGCACAGTCGAGTCTCATCAGTGCTTAGTTAACAATTTGACCAACATAGAAATCGAGGGACAGGTGTTACAAAGCCCTTTTTCTTTGCCCAAACTGGTTTACTTTTGCGACTAGGTTAAAAGATTTTCTATGAGAGCAGTTGTTGGGGAGAAGAATCCCATGGAGAAAGAAGCCCAGCGAACAATGATATATCCGATGGAGAAGAGGAAAGATACAGGAGCATACACAAATCCTTTTGAAGAATACAAAAGATATATCAACATGGAACTCGAATGTAGGGATGGTGATTGGCGTTGGGTCGAATGTGGATATCTTAATTTCAAATCGAAGACTAAATGCAACAACAGAAGGAGTTGTGGAGTAGCATCTATCACAAGTATTAGATTTCCTTGGATCAAGAATATACCCAAGCTATCACGAGTTAAGGAACCACCACTCACAGTCAACCAAATCGAAGATCTCCAGCAAGGCTTTTCAATCTTCGGGAAAAGGAAAGCCTCGAATGAAACATCCCCCCCTCGTGATGAAATTCGCAAATTGCCAGCAAGCAGTCACGTCGGAGATGACTGTCGGCAGATTCAGTCAATGGGAGGGCTATAACTTCAGAATCGGAACATTAGATTTTGATTTTCAAACATCGAAGCATGGTGGGAACACGTGGAAACCTACTGCTACACTTTTGACTTCCAATAATATGGTAAAAACCTCATTGGCAATCTTTACAGCTGCTACTCCGTCAAATCCCGAAGTCAGTGCAAATCCTAATGTTAACGCCATAGAATCTCCTAAATTTATCGAAGATATGGTGCAGCCTATGTCAAGGATGCCAACTTCAAACTCTATGATGGACCCTAACACAAAGACATGCCCGTTTATTCCTTTTGGACCCCAATCTGAGCCACTCAATACTTCGGTGGTCCAACCCCAAAATTTGAAGATGCCACCCCCCCTTCCATTTCATCTAGTTTGAAGTGTAGAGGAAGCCTGGAGGAGAAAGAGGAGAAGGAGACACAAAGAAGAGCACCGCAGCGCACAGAAATAGCTACCGCAGCATGCCGTCATAGTAGCGCGTTGTGACAACTGTTGTAGCACGCCGCCACAGCAGCACACTGTGACAATGGCTGCAACACGCCGCCACAGCAGCACTCGCGACATCTGCTACAGCAGAGCATCGTGACATCTACCGCAACACGCTACCATAGCAGTGTGCTGTCACAGTGCCGCAGTGCGACGCCGCCAATGATTTCATTTTTTTTTTCTAATTTTATGCAAAAAGTTGCATGTTAGTGTTTTACTAGTATTATGACTTTTTATTTCGAGTTTATTTATTAGTGGCCTATATATAGAGGCTTGTAAACACTTTTTAATTAGTTGATTGATTATTTGAATGTTTTTATGCTTGAGTAATCTTTATCTGAGATGGGTTTAGTGTGAGGCCAAGGGAGTGGTTCCCAAAAGCCATTATTATTTTCTCTATTATATTTGCTATCTCTCGATCGGTGTTTGCTTCCCCTACACCGTAGCCTAATTGTTTCCTTTCGATCCCAAAACCCTCATCCTTTTGAATCCCTAAATCAAGCATAGCCAACACCCTTTCCAAAACCATAAACCAATCTATTAGCCATAAGCCTTTTACAAACCCTATTTCCTTTTACAACCTAATTTGAAATCCGTGAATCTACATCGGACCGAAGACGAGCGCCTAAGCCTGAAAAAGCTAGAGTCCTATCTCTAGGCCGATCTTACCTCGACTCTAAAAGTACTTGCGCATTGAACTGGACCCTACCTGGATCTTGTGTGATCTACCCATCTGAATTCTGCAAAACCCTAAAGGTATCAAAGATAATTTTGCGATTAAACTTGATTTAATTTCATTAATTTCGGTAAAATTTGCATAAAAATCATATCCGTATTTTAGGGTCTCCGTCCCACATCAGTTTTGGTATCAAAGCCCTAGGTTTTCTAGGTTAGGGCATCTTTGCTAGTCATATTTATTTTATTGCATTATTTCTTTTTGTGAGTCCATATTGCATTCCATATTAGAACCCTAATAGACCTTGTGATCACCATGGCTTCGGATGAGGTTCTTAATACTCTGAGAGCTATGCGAGAAGAATTGGGTGCGATTAGTGCATGTCTGAATATCGTTGAGCAAGCCCAAACATCCCTAGGAGTTGGTAATGATAGATTACGTAATCGAATCAACCAACTGGAAGCGATGAGTGGGCTAAAAAATAAACACCAAGAGCGTGAGTGTCCACACTTTGAACGTAATGGTCGCCAAGATAACCGAAACCGTAGGGATCATCGTAGAGATGACTATAACCCTGAAGTTCAACTCCTTAAGAATGTATGAGTTGAGATTCTGACTTTCGATGGAAGAATGGACCCTACCGTCTTCCTCGATTGGCTTTCTGACATAGACCAACACTTTGATTGGTATGCCATAAATGACGACCGTTGCGTTAGACTCGCTAAGATGAAGTTGGTTGGTCAAGCTCGACTTTTCTGGCTCAGTGTTGAGCGCATTAGGTTGAACACGGGTTATCCTCCCATTACCCGTTGGGACGACATGAAGGAACGACTTACTGAAAAGTATGTTCCTTTATCATACCACCAACGCCTCCTCGACCAGTGGCAAAACTTACGTCAAGGTGGTATGCCTATGACCGATTACATTGCCAAATTCGAAGAGTTTATGATGAGGGCAAAAGTATCAGAAGACCCTGAAATCACTCTCTAGATTTCGCACCGGATTGCGACTTGATTTGCAAAAAGAGTTGATTTCTTACCCCGTAGAGACTCTTGAAAGATGCTATACCATTGTGCAAGATCTTGAGCGATACTTGAAAACTACGATGGTGAAGAGAACTGAGCCACAATATAGTAACCAACAATCCAATGAGGGACGATTCAATCCTCCTCCGAAGCCTATACAACCCACCCTTGCCAATTCCAGGTTTGAAAAGGGAAAAGGTGTAGTCGGAGAATCCTCAAGGGTTAATTCTTAAGTAAAGTGTTATAAATGTTATGGGATGGGACACTTGGCCACCCAATGCCCTATGAAAGAACCCCAAAGGACTCTCTTCATTGAGGGAGAGGAGGATGATGATCAGGTAGTGGTTGAAGAGGGAGTATTTGAACCGGTTAGCACACCCAGTGATGAGGAGGGTGATGCTATTGGTCATGCTTTAGTCGTGAGGTGTGCCCTCACACAGCCTCAACGGGATGAAAAGGATGACTGGCGAAGGGAGAACATCTTCCACACCTACCCCAGATTTGGTGAAAAGAATTATAGGGTCATCGTGGATAGCGGTAGTTGTACTAACGTAATATCAACTCATGTCGTACGTTGCTGAGGGTTTACACCTGAAGCTCACCCGAGACCTTATAAAGTCGCAAGGGTCAATTCTTCATCCATTCCCGTGTCGAAAATATGTCATGTACCGATTCAGTTAGGCTCTTATTCGGACACCTTGTGGTGTGATGTGGTGCCGATGGATGTGGGCCATATCATTTTGGGAAGGCCATGGCTCTACGACATGGACGTGATTCTTTCTGGTCGAACAAATATATGCGCGTTCATGCATAAGGGAAAAAAGATCACTTTACACCTTTGCCTCCCAAAGCACCATCGACCAACATAGTCGAAAAGAAGGGCGAGTCTTCTAAATCCATTAATATTGTGAGCCCTTCTAAGTTCAAGAAAGCATCAATAGAAGAGAGTGTGGAGTATGTAGTTGTCACCGTAGAGAGTGCTCCCGAGTCAGTGAGCGAGTGTCCCAAGGAGGTTGAGCTGATTTTAAAAGAGTTTACGGATGTCTTCCCTAAAGACTTACCAAACGAACTCCCTCCCTTGCATGATATCCAACACGCAATAGACTTGGTTCCTGGATCTACCTTACCGAACCTGCCCCACTATAGGTTGAATCCGGTTGAGCACACCGAGTTGACTTTGCAAGTCAATGAGCTCCTTCAGAAGGGGTTCATCCAAGAGAGTCTGAGCCCGTGTGTCATACCTGCCCTACTCACTCCTAACAAAGAGGGCACATGGCGCATGTGTGTGGATAGCCGTGTAATCAATTAGATTACGATTAAGTATCGGTTTCCCATACCAAGGCTTGATGACATGCTTGACATGATGGTTGGTGCTACTATCTTTTCAAAGATAGACCTTAAGAGTGGCTACCATCAAGTCTGCATCCGCCCCGGTGATGAGTGGAAAATCGCCTTTAAGACTAAGGATGGTTTTTATGAGTGGATGGTCATGCCTTTTGGGCTTTCTAGCGGCCCGAGTACTTTCATGCGACTCATGAACCAAGTGTTGAGGCCGTTTCTAGGCAAATTCCTTATTTATTTTGATGACATCTTGATCTATAGTCACGACAAGGATCAACACTTGACCCACCTTAGGTTGGTTTGTGAAACCCTCAAGGGTGAGAAGTTTGCAAATCTCAAGAAATGCATCTTCATGCAACGTTTTGTTGTTATCTTGAGATTTATTATCTCAGCTAGTGGAATGGTCGCGGACCCCAAAAAGGTTAGAGCCATTGTAGAGTGGCCCGAGCCTAAGAACATACATGATGTCTGTAGCTTTCATGGTTTGACTACTTTTTATCGTCGCTTCATCACAAGTTTTAGCACTATCATGGCCCTAATCACTGATTGCATGAAAAAGGGGGACTTTAAATGGGGGCAAAGCAGCGATAAAAGCCTTTGCTGAGATCAAACAACAAATGAGTAGTGCACCCATCATGCGCTTACCGGACTTTTCCAAAGTCTTTGAAGTCGCATGCGATGCATCGAGTGTAGGCATAGGAGGAGTGCTTAGCCAAGAGGGTCACCCCGTGGCCTATTTTAGTGAAAAACTTAACGAGGCAAAGCAAAAATACTCCACCTATGATAAGGAGTTCTATGCAGTCGTTCGATCTCTTTGGTATTGGAAACATTACCTTAGACCGCAGGAATTTGTGCTATTTTCTAACCATGAAGCCTTACGCTTTCTTACTTTACAGAAGAAGTTGAACCTAAGACACGCAAAGTGGGTAGAGTACCTTTAAGGGTTTACATTCGTATTAAAGTATATGGCCGGTACTAAAAATAAAGCTGCTGATGCACTTAGTTGGCGAGTGGTGACTTTGCTCACAATGAGCACCGAGGTCGTCGGGTTCGAAAAGTCAAAGGATGAGTACCCCGAGTGCCCAGATTTTGGGGTTGAGTACACTGATCTCCTTAGTAACCCGACCAACACACACTCCGTGTACACTATCCAGGATGGGTACTTATTCAAAGGCAATCGCCTTTGCATCCCTGGCACTTCATTGTGTGACTTTCTCATTTAGGAGTTATATGCTGGAGGGATGCCCGAACATTTTGGGCGTAATAAAACTGTTGCGCTTGTAGAGGATAGGTTCTTTTGGCCTAGCCTAATGAGAGATGTCGCTCGGGTTGTCAAACATTGTCGTACTTGCCAAGTGTTAAAACAGACCAATAAAAATATCGGCTTGTACACTCCTTTACCCGTGCCACATACACCGTGGCAAGACCTCTCTATGAACTTCGTACTTGGACTTCCTAAGACCCCTAGGAAGCACGATTCCATCTATGTCATAGTGGACCGATTTTCCAAGATGGCCCACTTCATTCCTTGTTCTAAAACTTTTGATGCATCTCATATTGCTAAACTATTTTTCGTGGAGGTAGTGTGTATTCATGGGTTGCCCAAAACCATTGTGTCTGATAGGGATGTTAAATTTACGAGTTATTTTTGAAAGACCCGTTGACACATGATGGGCACATTGCTCAAATTCTCAACAGCTTACCACCCTTAAATAGATGGCCAAATCGAACGCACCAATAGGAGCCTTGGGAATCTCCTTCGTAGTCTTGTTGGTGATCATGTTAGGACTTGGGATACCATCTTACCTATAGCTGAGTTGGCATATAATAATTCTGTCAATAGGTCCATAGGCATGAGTCCATTTGAGGTAGTGCATCGTCATAGGCCTAGGACCACATTAGATTTGATCCCCATGTCTGCATCCCATTGAGTGTCAGAGTCTGCCGATGCATTTGCACAATATATTCATAGCTTGCATGCCAAAATTAAACAGAAAATTAATTCAAGTAACAATCAATATAAATTATCTACAGATGCTCACAGGCGTTCTAAAGAATTTAATGTGGGTGATTATATAATGGTCCGGGTTAGGCCTAAGCAGTTCCCATTGGGATCCACAAAGAAGTTCCAATCTCGAGGCACTAGACCTTTTAGAATTTTGGCTAAGAGTGGTCTTAATGCATATGTGCTCGAGCTTCCTCCTGGTACGAGGGTTAGTTCAACGTTCAATGTGGAGGACTTGATTCCTTACTTGGATTTACCCCACCTCCTGAAAACCCACTCCAGCCACCTAGTCCCAGCCCCAATCCAACCTTACAACCTATACATCTTCTTTTCCCAAGTAGACAGAGAACAGATGAAATAGAAGATATAATCAATGATCATGCCGTCTCTACACATGACGGAGGTTTCCAAAAGTACTTGGTTAAATGGGTCAGAAAACCAGAGTCCAAAAATACTTGGATCCACGAGAATGAGGTCAGCCGCTTGAACCCCGATTTGATTGACATCTACCACGAGCGCGTTTCATCGGTGATGAAACCTATTTGGTCTGGGGGAATTGATGGGGACGCCACATATATGGACATCGGATTTGGACCACATCAGTTTTACCGGCGTCGGAAGAAGCGTAGAGGAACCCCAGAGGAGAAAGAGGAAAAGGAGACACAAAGAACACCACCGCAGCGTGTGGTGACAGCTGCCGCATCACGCCACCACAGCACGCCACACAATACGTCCAGGCAATTGTCATGAAGACGCATACAATGCCCGTGGCATCTATCGTATACTGTCCGCAGTCTTTGTGCCACGCCGCTGCTGACGATTTCATTTTTTTTTAATTTCCAATTTTATGTGGAAAGTTCCATTTTAGTGTTTTACTAGTATTAGGACTTTTTATTTCGAGTTTAATTATTAGTGGCCTATATATAGAGGCTTGTAAGCACTTTTTAATTAGTTGATTGATTATTTGAATGATTTTATGCTTGAGTAATCTTTGCTTGAGATGGGTTTGGTGTGAGGCCAACGGAGTGATTTCCAAAAGCCATTATTATTTTCTCTATTATATTTGCTATCTCTCGATCGGTGTTTGCTTCCCCTATACCATAGCCTAATTGTTTCCTTTTGATCCCAAAACCACTTAAGCCTTTTGAAACCCTAAATGAAACATAGCCAACACCCTTTCCAAAACCATGAACCGATCTAACAGCCATAAGCCTTTTACAAACCGTATTTCCTTTTACAACCTAATTTGAAATCCGTGAATCTACATCGGACCGAAGACGAGCGCCTAAGCCTGAAAAATCTAGAGTCCTATCTCTAGGCCGATCTTACCTCGACTCTAAAAGTACTTGCGCATTGGACTAGACCCTACCTGGATCTTGTGTGATCTATCCATCTAAATTCTGCAAAACCCTAAAGGTATCAAAGATAATTTTGCTATTAAACTTGATTTAATTTCATTAATTTCGGCAAAATCTACATAAAAATCATATTCCGCATTTTAGGGCCTCCATCCTGCGCAATGGAGTGCACCCTCAGGGGGTTCGAGGGTAACATAAAAGATATGGTAACCTGTTGTTTTTCAGAAGTAGCAAGAGAGCAGTAGTAGCAACCATTAAAGGCATGTTCCAGCAGCAACATCATCAACATTATGTGTTTTTGGTTTCATCTTCATCAAGCATCATATGTTAAGTTCATTTCTCTAGTTTCATTCTTATATGTTTTGCAGTTGTCAGCCCTAAGGCTGTTGACTTCAGCATATGGTAAAAAAGTTGAGCATGATCTCAAAAAAACTGGTATTTCCTTGGAAACCATAATTTTCTAATACAAGAGGCCAGTTGGGATCCTCAATAGATGATTGTCCACCCAAAGCAGAACCACCAATATTATCCTGATCAGCGGCCTCAAAGATAATTGTTTGGATCAATCCAGTACTATGTTCCATACTTGAATGCAGCTCAGCAGATTCCTCACTCCTCCAAAATGTAATATTTTCAAACTTGTTCATGTGGTGTCTAATCAGTGCTAAAAACACTTTTTAGTAAAATATAAGTTATCTAGATGAATGTTTCAGTATATCAATACATCAAATATGATTTTAGATTCCTAGTACTAAGTGGACAATCATTAAACTACTCAAAGGCATATCATATAGATAGAAACAAGGTTTTAGAACTCGACCAAGTCAGTGCAAGTTGGCTGAGTCAAGTCAATGTTGGTAGTAGCAAACGAGACATTTGTATATACAAAGACTCGTCAAGCCCTTCACGTATTGGCCAACATGACTCGATAACGGTTTCAATGCAGGATTCAACCACAATGTGTACCAATACCTGTTCAACTTGATCATTTCAATGCTCCACTCAGTTGACTCAACTCAGCACATGACATAACTTAGTTTTGTGGCCCCTAAATATTGGGTGGCCCGAGGCAGCCACCTCTTGGGCCTTGGCCCAGGGCCGGCCCTGGTGTAAGATACTGAAGGGCACCAACCGTTTGTCAAAACAAAGTGATATCCTCAAGCTTTGGAGCAGAAGAAAGTAGATCCTGCATAGAGGCAATTGGAGTGGAGCTGGGCTAACAGTCTTCCACAAGTCCATCATAAGATATCTCATGCATTCTGTCCCTGAGATAAATGCAAAGTAGTGGGTCTGAAAGTGACTTGAATGCCGATAAAATAATGAACACTTCACCAAGATTGCAAATAAGGGCATCATGGAACGAAGGACTACTCCATGTCAACACAATATCATCAACATATAAAAGGAGCAAGATGACCCCTCGTCAGTAAGCCTGATCCCACATCCAAATAAACAAGTTTAAGAGATACATGAACATAAAAACAGACAATGCCAAACCTGCTCATCATCACATTTACATTTAATAGGATTCATGAAAAATAATAAATAATTATAATAAATTAATTAAAAAACTAGTATGCCAAAATAAAAAGGATTTTCTGTGAAACAGGGCACATAGTTGCAGCCATTCACAGCACTGGGCATGGTTTCAAAATAACAAAACCGAAGTTTTTACCTCATAAGGACCTAATGAGGTAATTTTCTTACATCATTAGGTTCCAACTTAGGTAATGAACCCAAGTTAGCGACCAATCTAGGTAACGGAAATTTTATAAAATAGGGTACAAATTACCTGTTTTATAACTATTCACCATGCCCCACCCTATGAATATCTGCAATTTTGTGGCCTGTTTTGGAACAAAATCAAATAAACACTGTAGGGACAACAATAGATGAATAAGACTAAAACATTTTACTGTTAAGAGTAATGACAGGATAGGATTAATTAATTGGAGCTAGTATTTTTAGTGTAGGCATGCTAAAATATTTAAGTTACGATAAATTTTGGCTAATTTAGTAGTCAAATTGGTCATGAGAAGAGTCACAAAGTTGGGGAGTCAGGAATTATTCGGCAAGGACAAAAATTATTGATTCGAAAAAAATAGTGAAAGACAGAAGAATGGAAAAAAAATCATTATTTGAAAAAAAAAAGGGCAAATTCAAAGAAAAATTGGGAAGAGATATTAGAAAAATATGGAACGGAGTTTTTTATTTAAAAACTCCAATTCACTTATTTTTAGTTGGATTTTAAAAGCACCCACCTATAAAGTCAAATGGTGTTTGAACTAAAATTAAGGGTGCCTAGTTGTCAGGAGTTGATATGAAGCACTGGTACTAGTACGATGTGCCAAATAATATTTTGGGAACATTTCATATTGGTATGTTTTTGGTACAATATTGGTTCGGCATAGATATGACATATGGACAATATCGATGTGATAAATACATGGGTACTACATAAATATTTTTTTTCTTGAAGGGCTAACTAAATCCTTTATTTCTTGAAGTATCTAAAATGCCCATTATTTGCTAACTAAATTATTCAGTCAAACAAAATTAATGTTCATGCCACATGCCTCAACGAGTCCTAAAATCAAATGCATAACCAAAATAGTCTCATATAACCTCTTTCAAGCATTTTAATTTGTTGAACACTTGAACTACAAGCGAACACTAAAAGAATATTTGTTGCATGTTTGCACTTTGTGCAAATCCCAAATAAATCCTTTCAGGCATTTTTTCGAACACTTGAGCCACAAAAAAATTGTAAATTTTTTTTAGGTTGCATTTTACAGTTTTTATGCAAAAAACCCAAAAAATATACAGACCTAAATGGCAAAGATTAGAAAATAGGTTCAAACAAATAAGTTCCATAAGTTTTTTAAAAACTAGATACATCATCACCAACCAAATAAAAATCACAAAAATATCATTGTTTCCATAACTATAAACCCTAATTTCCACTAATCCAATTGCCCCCAAATTCAAAACAAAACTCTATTCCAGAGCATTGATCCCCAAAAAAACTTCTGGTAACAAAAAATTAAAAGAAAAAAATCTCTGTAAGTAACAACGCAGAGTAGCGAGGAAACAAGAAATTTGACTCCGAAATGGTAATACCTAGATGGCGGAGGGAGATGCTTCCATGTCTGATCTGGTGTCTCAGATATTCGATCAGATTAAATCTTTCTTCTCTCCAGCGTCTGAAGCATCATTTTAATACGTGATTTGACTTCGAAATGCCCAAATCTCCTTCATTTCACTCGATTTCGCCATTAAAGAACTGATCTAGGTCAAAAATAGATGAAAATTTAGAGAGATTTGGTAATATTAAGTGTTTAGAGTCGTAGAGAAGGGGAGAATTTGAATTTGAAGTTGAAAATAGGTGGAGGTTTTGAGTTTGATGTTGAAATTGATAGGTTTGATAAAAAAATTTGGCGATAGGGGAGCTTAGCAAGAGAAATCGTAGAGGATAGAGGGAAATCGCGAGAGGGGAACAACAAGAAGGGAGTTAAGCGATGGAGGGGATATGTGGGTGGTATTTATACTTATACCTACGCCGGTGGCTGATATTAATAGCCGTCGGTTTAGAATAGACCTACACAGACCGCTGAATACTAAAGCTGTTGGCGTATCCTCTTTTTTTTGTAGTGGCTAGTTTCGTACCCTCCTGAGTAGTGGTTAAAGAGAGCAATGCCAAAATTTATACAAACCTCTTCTGATGCCGAGTTATAATCATTGGAAATAAGACTTCCTCAGCTTTCCAACAAGCTAAAATTCACCTCAATCAGAGTTATACATAAAAAGTTATACATAAAAAGTTATGGCGGAATGAAGATCGCGGATTTATGCAGGAAATTGCAAAACTGGGATGGGCCCCTGCGGGTCTTCAACTTCAAACAGTTTGGGCCTGGTTTTCCTTCAAAAAATAGCCAAAATTGACATTGGAGGTTTGAATTGTGGACCATCCCAAAGTCTGGAGTGTGTTTCTTTAGGACTTTAGTGACCCTATTAGCTCAGGTTATCTCCTTTTTGACATTCAAGTCACCACCCTATCATCTACCATTAAACCCAAGCCCCTCTTCTCCAAGCTCTAGAATACCTCAAAAACCTTAAATTGCCCATTACCTAATTGCTAACCCTAACTAGCTTTTAAGTACCCCCTAACCCTCTCTTTTTCTATAAATAGAGAGGCACCCCCCCTTACAAATGACTTGAAAAAAAATTTAAAGAGAGAAAAGGCTTTAGCTATTTCTATCCCCCCATTTTAGCATTTGTCTATTAAAATTCCAGCACCCTAGTTTATCCTTTAGACCTCATTTTTCACCCTCATTCCATGAGATCTAGCGAGAACTAGCCCCTAACCTTCTTCTCTTACCTCTTAGCTACCACGCCTTAGAGATTCAAACCCCTCCTTCAACCCATTTGCTATCGGAAGCTCATCCAAGGCACATCAATGCGAAGGTCTACATCGGTGCTACAAGGGCCCGAGAGCTCTGGCTCTCCCCTCTATTTCTCTACCTTCTTTGCTTTTCTTCTGCCCTAGAATTGAGCAGTTATGCTGCCCAAATTTTGGCAAGTGGGAAGGGCTCAATAGGATCGGTGTGCCTTCCGCAAGGGAAAGTGCCGCTCATTTTTTTATATTTTTTTATATATTATATAAACCAGTCCCACATAGAGTCGGCCATAGTAGAGACCACTTACGAGCGGGTTGATGGGGTTCCTAACACCTTCCCGATCGATAACAGAAGCCCCTACTCAAGAGCCTTTGGCGTAGACCGGATTTAGAGTCATATTTGTGGCACTTTGGTGCTTATAAAAATGATCTAAATTTCCCGAGACACCAAAAGCTCCGGGTGGCTACTCTAAATATTTATTTAGCGAGCGCATCGTCGTGAAGGGATCGTTGAAAAATCCCACGGTTGCACAGATGGTGACTTTGCTGGGGATTTGCTAATAGAGCTTCCCCTTGAACTTGGCCTCTTTATTTTTGATTTTACTAATATTTTATTGCTATTTTTTATTTTATTTTTATTCATCCCTCCGATTATGTCATTTTACTTACCCCTACTTTTACGTCATTTACAAGCCTTAGCCGATCGAAAGGCCTACTTGCGCATAGTCTTTAATTTTCTTTTCTTTTCTGTCATTTTAAGTGTCTTAGCCGGTTGTCGGGCCTACTTGCGCTTTGTATTTATATTTATTTACTTTTATGTCATTTAAAGTGCCTTAGCCGATTGACGGGCTTACTTGTGCATTCGTACCCTAATAGTGGACGCCTGTCCGTAGTGGCGGCACAAGATCATCACCCCCAATTTTTGGACTTAAGAAAACTTTCATAAAATTTTATGAAAAAAAAAAATTTTAATTGAACCAAAGGGAACTTAATCAATTTATTTTTTTACGGGATAGATTTTTAAAGGGTTGGATTATTAGGCACACATACAATCACTCGGGTCTTATTATGGCGGCAACCCCTAGTGGTGATGATCCAGAAAAGTTTCAGGCCACCTAGTATCTGAGAAGGTGCTTGTGCCGGAGGTATATCGGGTGGGTCACTTATTCCTACAAGCTTAAAACCCTTTGGGGAGCAGGCTAGCGAGTCATATCAGACTCACATCCCCTAGGTTCGGTGAGGAGAGAATCGATCCACTAAAAACAGTCAGTCCCCAGAAGCCTAGCTTCAAAAAAAAAACCAGTTTAGAGACTCATTTCGGGCTGAAGTGGCTGCTGTTTAGAATTCTGGAAACCTAGTTTTGCTCTGGCGTATGTATTAGTTGTGCCAGGTTGGTTTCAAGCAACAACAACCCGAATCTGATACTTTTTTCACATCCCGAGTCCCCCGATTAGTGCCTTTAGTGCTTCTGTTTAGGCCCCGCCATCTCAAACACCCAATATGCCCTCACCGGTCAAAAGAAGGTGACTTCTTTTTTATTCATTTCTGAGGATCGGGTTGTTTGCATCGATTTTCATGCCTTCAATAGATCAAAGGTCTTCCTTTGATTCTTCCAAAGTGCTTCGGAATCTTTGCCGTGGGTCCTATTTAGGGCACGAAAGCCACCTGAGAAGGGACCATTAAAGGCTTCAGAATCATTGTTTTCACTTATAAAAAAAAATATCCAAAAAAAAGGGGTTAAAATCAAAAATTAAAAATAGAGTCTTGATTGGTGCCGACACAACAACATCATCGTACCCTCCGTCATCCCATAAGGAAAGAAGGAGGAAGCTTTATGGGCCCCATCCGAGGCACCCGTACCCAACCCGATACCGAGAAATGTCGTGGACCGTGGACCCGGCTTATGCCGATCTCGACTCATCCATGCCACATTCTCCAACCCATTCGCATACTAAAGAGGCCTTTAATTCCACCCCCCTCATCCATTCAAACCTCACCATAATCGGCCCGTTTGGTGCCCCTATTTTCCCTTCCACCATTTCTCAAAATATCCAAAATCTGACTCCCCATTCCCCATCATTTTCCCAAGCCATACACCCATCCATGGCCCTCTCCAACCCATCTCACCTCCTTTCCAAACCCATTAAAAATCCATCCAGCATACCCTATTTCTCATCCACCCAACTTCCCGCATCCACATCCATGCCCCATTTTCCATCTTCCCCATATAGGCCCAATCCGCCCTCATTCACATATGTCACCTCCACCTTATCTAATCCCCCACAAATCCCCCCATCTACCGGGGCCATGCCCGTTTTTACAAAGGCCATGCCTAGTTTTTCCCAAACATTCACACCTTACCCTTCATCATCCTAATATATTTCCAACTCATCCCCCATTTCCAATGCCCCACCTCATTCCTCTAATCCACCCCATATCCCATCTCTTACTCGGGGTCATGCCCGATTTTATCAGGATCATGCCCAATTTACCCTCCACATCCACCCCATCCATGCCCCTCCAAACCTCAAATAACCCATCTCCATCCAATCTCCCTTCTATGGCCATGATGGAAGAAATGGTCCAAGCCTAGAATAATTGGAAGGCCTCCCAACACATCTCCTCTCATCCATACCAAACTCCCATGGATACATCCCATACCCTATCAAGCCTCCATGCCTCACTCTTCCATGACTCCCATCAACCCCGCATCATCCACACCATTCAATCTCCCATTACCCACATACCTCAAGGCCTAGTGGCCCAAACGCCCATTCCCTACATGTCCCAAGGCCCCATAGCCCAAGGCCCAATGGGCCAAATCCAATAAGGGCCCATGGCCCAAACTCATCAAGGCCTAAAGGGCCAAACCCAATAAGGGCCCATGGGCCAGATTCATCAAAGCCCATTGGGGAAGACCCACCAACGGCCCATGGCCCAGACCCATCAAGACCTAATGAGCCATATCCACCAAGGCCCAATGGGCTAGACCCTCCAAGGCCCAATGAGCCAGACCCACAAGGGCCCATGGCCCAGACCTATCAAGGCCCAATGGGCCAGATCCAACAAGGGTCTCATGGCCCAGACCCACCAAGGCCCAATGGCCAAACGCACCAGGGGCCCATGGCCCAAACCCTTGAAGGGCCCGTGGCCCAAACCCATCAATGGCCCATGGCCTAAACCTACCATGACCAAGGCTTTGTAGCCCAACCGTCCCAAAGTTTCATAGCCCAAACCCAAGCCCAACGAAACATTAAAACCTCACACCCATACCCTTCACAATTTTACCAAAATTTCACTCATTCACAACCCTCATACCTCAATCAAACCCATGCCTTATATCAACCCCAATTTACCCATATCCCTACATCCCAAAGTCAATTTCAAACCTTCTCCCATACTCAATGGCCTCATCAGGCCCTACTCCAAAATCTAACTTCCGCTCATCCCATCATCCAACAAACCTTCCCCCATCTCTAATGGACTCACCCAATCTCCACTCATGCCATTCCCCCCCAGTCCATGCAACATTAGCAAAAGAATCCCGCCCACACTGCACACTATGTCGACCAACAGTATGAAGAGGACGAGATTAGAAACAGTGGAGCATATGTTGGGGCATTCACTAGTTGGACAAAATACTGAAGAGCAGCTAAAAGAACAGTTGGACAAAATACAGAAGCAATTGATGAGAATGGGTGGTGCTGAAATCCATGCCACGAACTTCACCGACTTGTGTCTGTTCGCTGAGATCCCCTTGCCTCCCAAATTTAAGATGTCAACTTTTGACAAGTACAATGGAACCAGCAATCCTGTTGCACACCTCAAGTCCTATTGTGGAGACATGTGCCAATATGGAGGGGACGAAAGATTTCTAATAAAGGTCTTTCAAAAAAGTCTGTCTGGTTCGGCCCTGAGGTAGTTCACATATTTGGAACCGGATATGATGAAAACGTGGAAGGATTTAACGCACCTATTTTAGGAATAATATGTTAATAATATAGACAATAAATCGTGTAAGTCCGACTTGGACTGTTTAAGGCAGAATCCAAATGAGACCTTCAGCGACTATTTGGGGCGATGGAGAGCACTAGCAGCTCTGGTCAGAAACAGGATACCTGATGATGAACAGATCGAAATGATCTCTAAAAATACTATGCTAGTGATCTCAGACTTTTTAGTGTACCAGCAGTAGTCCACCTTTACTGATCTAGTGAGGAACGCCAATCGTTGTGAGGAAGCCATCAGGGAGGGTCGCCTGAACAAAAATGTACCAAGTGGAGCTAGTAGGATTAGAAGGTTTTTGGAACAAAGGAATGAGAAGAGAATAGGGGCCGATGTTCAGAACATTGTCAATACCAGGCCCAATAATAACATAACCCCATTCCAATTTCAAGTAGCACAGCCAGCGCCAGTCAAAACTGAGCAGATGCAGAGAGCAGGGAATGGGCAAGGAATGTAGATAACTCCTGAACAGAGGAGAGCCCGCTATGATCGAGTGTTTACACCCCTGAGGTAATCTCTAAGTGTACTTTTACCTTTACCAGTAGAAAAGGGATTAGTCACTATTCGTCAAACACAACCTCCTCCTCACCAGATCCCAAAAATTTATGACCCCAATACCCACTGCAATTTTCATCAGGGTTCGAGTCACCCAACGGATCAGTTCTTCCCATTGAAGCACACGATCCAAGATTTAATCGATGTCAGGAAAATCATTCTACCAGCACCTTCTCAAGTAAACTAGCACGCGAACATCCATCAGGTGCCATTACCCCACATCCTACCAGAGGAGCAGCTCTCAGACCCACCTTCGGGATGGTAGAAGAGTGTGAATTTGAGTTTGATCCATCCAATTATATCAGTGATCGGGAGAGCTATGCAGAACCATTGCCAAGGAACTGTGAAGAAAGGAACATTGGAGTATTAAACCCTTGAATTTATCAGACTATTTTTCCAGCCCGACACCATGAGTTGAACCCTTAGATCTTAGGGTTTATTTTCCATCACCCACTCCCATTAATTATGTGCATCTAAATACATACCAACCATACACCACCACCCCCGTCAATTACCTGATAGCCCATCATACCCCCTATCCCCCGCTAGCACCCATCAGCTACCAATGGCCTAATCTTACCCTTTTCCCCCAATACCACTACCCTCAAGCTTTACCACCCCCATCTGGCCCAATTTTGCCACCCAACTAGCTATCAGCAAGGTAAATCAAGTGTTGCCCACACCTCCTGAGCCCGTAGTGCAAGTGCCTCCGATACCAGCAATTATACCATTCTAGATTTCGGGACCTACCTATGATCCTCATCAGGTCCCGCTGAGTTATGAACAAACTAATATCAATGCTTACAGCCACAGAGAAGGGGCAGTGGACTTTGTAACCCGATTCGAGAAGATTTCAAAGTGGCCAGAAACACTGACAACAGGACAAGCCTAACTAGAGGGGAAGAAAGATAGTGCAGTGAACCCCTTCGAGAAAATGAGTCGAGAACATATACTGGAGACTCAGCTTAGAAGAATGCCTGCCCATATTACTGTATGAGATCTGTTGATGACGTCCCCATGCCATTTCCAAGCATTAATGGGGGCATTAAAGAATGCGCATGTGTCACTTCAGGTTAGCCGGATGAAGTCGGGCAGATAATTGGCCAAGTGATGGCTCCAAATGCCATTTTATTTTCTGATGCTTACTTACCAGAGGAAGGAGGTAGCCACTCGAAATCTTTGAATATAACTGTTGAGTCTAAAAACATGGTAATCCCACTGGTTTTGATTGATAAGGGGTCTATGTTAAACATATGCCCGCTGAGAATTGCCACCAAGATCGAGGTAGATCCTTTCATGCTAAGACCCACGGCCACTAGTGCCAGAGGTTTCGATAACACACAAAGAGAGATAATGGGAGATGTTAATCTTGAGCTATTAATTGAGCCAATGACCTTCTCCATATTATTTCAAGTGATGGACATCAAATCCTCATTTAATCTACTATTAGGGCACCCGTGGCTGCATGAAGTTGGAGCAATACCCTCCACACTGCACCAGAAACTCAAGTTTGTATCGGGGCATAAGATTATCACAATCATCGGAGAGGGGCACAGTGAGAAAGAAAAGGCCATCAATAGCATTGAAAAACCTAATATATTGGATGTACCGCACACCGCTGAGGATGTCGACCTACACAGTTTCGAATATGAGGTGTCGACGATACTCCTGAAGCCTATCGAGGGCATCATTCCAAGAACCAGAGGGGGAATGGTAGCGACAGTGGCCATGCTCCAAAAGTAGGGCTATAAAAAAGGAAAGGGGTCGGGGCCCAGATTGCAAGCCCGTCATAGCTAAGGGGGGCCAAAAAGTCAGATTCTGGCTAGGCTATAAGCCCACAGAAGAAGCAGTGAGAGGCTAAGGAGAAAGCCCATGCGACGACATCTGTAAAAGCTAGGGGGATCCACATAGAGGAGAAATCCTGTCCCAGGCCTCACATCAGGAATTCATTCATAAGTGTTGGGATTGTGAAGATTGACTGGAATAGGGAAACCCGATTAACCCCACACAAGCCTCCAGCACCGGTTCACCCCACCAATCCCTACATCACCCTTCCCAGCTTGGAGATAGGCTTGGCCGCGTTATCCCTTTTTGAGGAATGATGGCCCGTACCTGAACAAACTCCCCCCGTGGTGAATCACCATAAAACTATTTTAACATTTGAGGGCATCATCTCAAACAAAATGGAGATTAACATGATGGAGGCTGACTCCAAAGAACTGTATCAATCAGCGTCCTCCATCCAAATAGGTAAAAGAGCGGCCCCTCAGGTACGCAACTGGGCATCTTTGCCCCAAACCCTGGAAGTGGGGAGTGGCCTAATATTTGGCACCCTTCTTCAAAAAGAAAAAACCTATGAAAAGTGAGATAAGCCCTTGGCAGGCAATACCTTGTATATACACAGACTCGTTCTGCCAAGGGTCCGTCTCCAAAGAAAACATAAATCTCAAAAATATTAAAAAAATACAAAATCTCAAAAACATTGAAAAAATATAAAATCCCAAAAACATTGAAAAAGTACAAAGTCAAAAAACATTGTCATTTAAAATTTTAGATAAAGTCCCACAAAAAGATGCCTTAATTGAAATACCCGTCCCACGTAATATCGACTCCTTCCCTATAGAAATACAAGGAGAGGTAGGTGTTACGAGTCTAGACGAGGATATCCCTTTGGAGGAGCTCCCCAATGAGCTCCTTGAATGGTTTGTTGAGTTTGAGCATGGCCCTACCCCTATTGTCGAGGAAATCGAGGAAATTAATCTAGGGACTAAGGATATTCCCCGAATTATCAAAATCGGAATGTCGCTGTCTCCCGAAGAAAGAAAAAGCATGACCAATTTCCTTCAGTCATACAAAGATATTTTTGCTTGGTCGTACGAGGACATGCCTAGTTTGGACACCGATTTGGTCAAGCATGAGTTGCCTCTCTATCAGGATATGAAGCCGATTAAACAGAAACTGAGACATCTCCGACCCGAGTGGATGTTGAAAGTCAAGGACGAGGTCATCAAGCAGTATGATGCAGGGTTTCTCATGGTATCCAAATACCCGCAGTGGCTAGCCAATATTGTGCCTGTGACAAAGAAAGATGGAAAGGTCCGCATGTGCATCGATTTTCAAAATTTGAACAAAGTGAGCCCAAATGACGATTTTCCATTGACGCACATTAACATCTTGGTCGATAATACCGCTAAGCACAGGATGCTTTCTTTTATGAACGGATTCTCCGAATATAATTAGATAAAGATGGTAGAGGTAGATCGAGAGAAGAGTGCGTTCATCACTCCCTTGGGAACCTTTTGCTATTGAGTCATGCCGTTTGGGCTAAAGAACACCGATACAATATACCAGAGAGCTATGACTGCACTGTTTCACAACATGATGCACCAAGAGATTGAAGTGTATGTCGATGATATGATAGCCAAGTCACCAGAGCGAGGTGATCACTTGGTAAACCTCCAAAAACTATTTGAGAGATTGAGAAAGTACAGGTTATGTCTGGATCCACAAAAGTACGCTTTTAGTGCTATGTCTGAAAATTTGTTAGGATTCAGCGTCAGTAGGAGAGGGATCGAGGTTGGCCCAGTCAAAGTCAAAGCTATCACATAAATACCATCGTCGTCTACTAAGAAAGTGGTTAGAGGGTTCTTAGGCAGAATACAATATATCAGTCAGTCATTGCGCAACTAACTCCAATTTGCACGCCGATCTTCAAGCTACTTCGGAAGAACTCACCAGTTGAATGGAATGACGATTATCAAGCAATGTTCAATAAAATCAAAAGCTACCTCCTTAAACCTACCTATTTTGGTACCACCCAAGCCGGGAAGACCACTCTTGATGTATCTCTCCACGACAGAACTTTCGATGGGATGCGTCTTAGGGCAGCATGATGAGACAGGAAGAAGAGACCAGGCCATCTACTATATGAGAAAGAATTTTACTGATTATGAAATGCGCTATTCTCATCTGGAGAAAGCATGCCTGGCTCTTATATGGGCTACTCAGAGGCTCCGCTATTAGTTGTTATCTCAAGCCGTTCTGCTTTTAGCCCGAATGGACCCATTCAAATACTTATTCCAAAAGCCAGCTCTCACTGAGCGGACTGCACGATGGCAGCTTTTGTTATCTGAGTTAGACATCACCTACATCACTCAGAAGTCAATCAAGAGATAGGCACTCGCCTATCATCTTGCCGACAATCATTTGCCAGATTATGGACCCTTGAGAACCAAGTTCTCTGATGAGGACATCCTGTTAATGATGGAAGACGATATCGAGGAAGCAGAAGAATCATGTGTAATGCATTTTGACGGGGCAGCCAAGGCTGAGGGATAGGGAGTTGAAGCCATCCTGATTTCACCGAAAGGATCTCATGTACCAGTCTCTATCAAGCTCAACTTCCCTTGCACTAACTATATGGCCGAGTACGAAGCTTGTGTTGCCGGTTTGCAGGCGGCTCTCGATTTGAATGTAACTCACCTCCGTGTATTCTGTGATTTGCATTTTATCATATGTCAGACAAATGGTGACTGGAAGATGAAAGATGAGAAACTGATCTCTTACCATGAGCACCTTGAGGATCTGATAGCTTGCTTCAAAGACATGACATTCTCATATGTTCTCCAGATAAGGAATCACTTTACCGATGTACTAGTAACGTTGGCATCAATGATAGAAATCCCGTATGGTGCTGAGATGGAGCCAATCATGATCAAGCAGAGGAATGATCCGGCCTTCTGCCCTCAGATTGAGGAACGTATAAAGCCTGATGATGAGCCACCTTGGTTCTCATATATCAAGAATTTTCTCGAGACACTAAGTTTCCCTTAGGGTACGTCCAAGATGGATCAACGAACCATTCAATGTCTAACAGCAGGCTACGTCATATGCGGGGAGTGCCTTTACAAGCGATCCTATTATAACATCTTACTCAGGTGCCTTACTGAAAGTGAAGCGACCAATATTATGGAAATACACGAGGGAGTATGCAGAGCTCACGTCAGCGGTCACATGCTCTCCAAGAAAATTCTGCGGCAGGGATACTTTTGGACCACTATGGAATCAGATTGCAGCAAAAATGTTTAGAAATGCTACAAGTGTCAGGAACACTCCAGTCTGATACATGCTCCTGCCATCGATCTTCACTGCATGACCACTCCTTGGCCATTTGCTACCTAGGGCCTTGACGTCGTCGGAATGATTAATCCAAAAGCATCAAACGGACATTGATTCATCCTCATCACCATTGAATACTTTACCAAGTGGGTAAAAGCGGCATCATATGCCAACATCATGGCCAGTCATGTCAAGAAGTTTCTCAAGAGTAATATTGTGTGCCGATTTGGAGTACCCAAAGATATCATCACAGACAATGGTACAAACTTTATGAATAAATACATTCAAACTTTCTGCGAGCACTACAAGATCAAGAACCATCGCTCGTCACCTTATCAGCCTCAAACTAATGGAGCCGTTGAAGCTGCAAACAGGCAGTCTTCGGCATCCTCAAAAAGATGGTCATCACTTACCGAGATGGGAGCCGAAATGCTGCCATTTGCTTTATGGGCCTACAAAACATCGATCCATATCGCTACAGAGGTAACACCATTCTCCCTGGTATATGGAATCGAGGCTGTCCTACCAGTAGAGATTGAAGTACCCTCACTACGAATCCTCATGGAATCAATCTTACCCGAAGCTGAGAGAGAGAGATCCCGCTTTGACCAATTGAACTTATTAGATGAGAAAAGACTCCTAGCCTTGTGCCATACTCAAGTTTACCAGGGGCGAATCGCACATGCTTACAATAAATGTGTCCACGGTCGAGATTTGAAGATAGGAGACACTGTGTTGAAAAAGATCTTCCCATCCCTCCACGCCGACCCAAGAGGGAAGTTCAAGCCGAACTGGAAAGGGCCTTACGTCGTCCTAGAAGTGGTACCAGGATACACCATCCTCCTCACCACCATGGATGGAGATCATCTTCCTGAGCCCATCAATGCTGGATACGTCCGACGGTTCTACTCTTAGTCTAGCAAAATAAGGTAAGTATTGGTGAAATAGATACGTGATTGCCTAAGAACCACCCAAAAGAGGCCAACATTCTAAGCAGTAGCCAAAAAGTATCCTTAAAAATGATGATATCCTTTGCTACCCCATTTGAGTCTGGGCCTTTCTTTTAATAAACCCCTTCCCCGAAAAATAAAAAATGAATACAAATACAAAAAAGAAAGGAAATAGAATTACTATAAGAAAATCAAAAAAATTGAAAAAGAAAAACCTCAAAAAGAGATTGCTTGAAATAAAGATAAAGGAAAAAAAGAAAAAATAGAAGAATCGTGGGGCGTGTACAGTAAAATCCTCCAAGGAAGAAAGTATGTTATGAAAAACTGAAGTCGTATCAAGAAAACCTTTTTAGCCCAGCATACCTTCAAATCCTAACCTAACCCATGGCCAAGCTACGCCCTGAAGAAAGCCCTCTTTTTAGGTTCACAAGTAGTCATAATATCTGTTTAGTCAACATGAGCTGAGTTGTGAGACGACACCAGAACCCCATCTAGCTGGCTATGGCGGAATTGACGCCTATGCCGTGGCTTCCAAAGAATGAAAGAAAAATAAAATACAAATACAAGCTCAAAGCAAGATGGACGTGGTGAAAACCTGAAAGGGCACTATTGGTAAAAACAGCGAGTTTGTGCGGACCAGGTGAAAACCTGAAAGAGCACTTGGGGTAAGAGAGCTAAACCCATGGACATGGTGAAAACCTGAAAGGGCACCACTGGTAAAAATAGTGCAAAAATGGGCACGACGAACCCACCTTGGACATTGTGAGTAAAAAGCGATTAAAAAGAAAAATTATTTGAGGAAAGGAAGAAATATTTGAAACCTTAGTTCTCTCTCTCCTGTTACTCCCTTTGTCCGATTGGGCCGCTTATGTTAGTTCAAATCGGGCCTCGACTAGAATTGCCTTTGTGGAACTACTTCATCAAACGTATGACTCAAGGTAAGGAGAAAGGTTTGACTCAGTTCAAGGGGATTGACATTCCAGTGTTGGTAAAGCTGTTGAAACTCTCTCAGACCCAACCATTAAAAAAAAAAGAGGGGTTCGACCATGCTCAAAAGAGGACTTGAGATCTCACTCAGTGATTAAGCCACCACACCCAAAAAAAACACAAAACAAAAAGAACAAAAAAGTCTGTGTAAATATAATAGATTTTCTTTTTTTTTACAAATGCACCGCTTACACCACATCCCAAAAATAGCCAGTGTGTTGTCTATCTTTCTTTCTTTCTTTTTATAAAAACAAGAAAAAATAAAAACATAAAGAAAATATGTATACCAAAAAGGTGTGTATATCTGTAAAGGGGTTTCTTACACCCCTCTTTCTGTGTAGCTGATTTGTGTAAAAAGTTATATGTGCAGGAAGGGATCAACGGCCTAGCTCGCACTTCAAAGCACTAATCTCAACACGAAAACCATCCTCCCGAGCATTCTGCTCGGTCAATCAACAACTATGAAAGCTCTTATACCTCTTCCAAGACGCATCAGTAACTCCAAGGGCAACACCCAAAGATCCTTTCAGACGAAGGACCTCACTCTCCGCTATCCCTGCTCTAACTTTCTCTTGTGCTAAAAGCTCATGTAGGACCCTCTTCTCATCAGTCAACAACTCAATACGGGCTCGAAGTGTCGTCTCCTTCTTCAGCCAGGGGGCTCCCACACCAATACTCCCTGGCCGATCTAGATGATTAGCAGTAGGCTACTCAGCCAATAGCCAAGCCTCATACTCAGGGAAAGATTGAACCGAATCTCCCTGCTCCATATCACACATCAGCGTCGACTGACGCATCTACCAAAGGGTAGCAATCTGATCCACGTCCCCGGTGGACCCCCTAGAAAAGATCAAGTCACATAGTTTGTCTCACAAGGCACCTGCTGCGAGTAGCCGAACTGACGCAACACTCGAAATGGGAATAGAAGGTGCTGCCAGTCAATCCTAGAAGGGTGATGCTCTCATGGTCTCTGGAATAAACTATTGGGAAGGTCCGGTCCAAACAAGGAAGCCTCCACATCAGCTCAGCCTCGGTGAAACAAAGCTTCAAAGCTAACGAATCGCCCTGCGGAAGCAAGTGACACCTACCCGAAAAGCATCGAGTCGCCTCACCTCGAGCAATATAAAAATATGGCACGGGTCCCAAGATAGCGAGATGCTCACCTAACTAGACTTGAAGCAGCAAAGGACATCCCCTGAGGTTCTCCACCTTGCCCAGAGCAAACACAGCAAGACATCGATACAGTTCAGCAAGGACCAAATGTATCATTGATCAGCCCTTTGCCAATTCGATCAAAACATCGCAAAGAGCCAGAGAGAAGCTCTCTCCCCTAGTAAAGAAAAGGACTTCCAAGATGAGACCGAGAGAAAAGGCTTTCACATTGAAGATGTTCCTAACCGACAATTTTTAAAGACTTTCATCACCGAAAAGTTCTTTTAGGAATTTGACCGAACACCTTGTGGGCCCCCCAACGAGACTTTTCTCGTGCTCAAATTTCTTCAAACCAAGGGTAAGGTGAACAGATTTAGAGTAGCCCGACTTCGGCGTGACTCTTGTGCGGCCTTTGTGAAGCTTCAAGCCAGATAAATTGGATAGCTCCTCAAGGGTTGGAGTTAGCTCCCACTTCCCAAAATGGAACACTTGCGCATTTGTATCCCAAAAAGTGGTTGCCGCATGAAGTAGGTCCCACCATAGAGAAACATCAAGAAAAAAGGGAAGACATGATAGCCCAAGCCGCTCCAATTCAACAAGCTCGCTCTCGTTCAAGCTCCCAAGCCAACTTTTAAGAGAATTGGGCCCCAAGCCCAATGAAATGAGTAAATTGGTTCCGGGCCCTCCATGTAAGGGAGGGTTGGAAAGCGGGTCCATAGAAGTACCAAGGTCTCTTAAGAATATAAAATTCAATATATGTTGATGGACCCGCCCTTGGGAAAGCATGGAGAAAAAGAATCACTCAAGAAGACCAAGTCAAAAAGAAAAGAGAGGGAATCTGGATTGTCTCGGACATATAAGGCTTTGAAAAATGACAAAAAAATCACACTAAATAATAGCTTTGAAAAACCCAAAAAAAAATCACATAGAATAATAGCTTTGAAAAACCCAAAAAAAATCACATAAAATGATAGCTTTGAAAAACCAAAAAAAAATCACATAAAATGATAGCTTTGAAAAACCAAAAATCCCATAAAATTATAGTTTTGAAAAATCAAAATTCACATAAAATAATAACTTTTAAAAATTAAAAAAAACACATAAAATAATAAAGAAAATCCCAAGAATAATAAAGTGATAAAATCACATGGAATGATAACTTAAAATCCAAAAAAAATCATCAAATAAAATAATAACTCAAAATCTTAAAAAATCATATAGAATGATAAACACTAAAAAGGATACAAAATGTTCCACATAAAACAACAAAAAAAAATATTCTTTGAAAAGACATCACACACTCCCAGAAAGTGTCGCGACATCTATTCGCTCCAGTCGGATAGTCATGCTAAATAAACTTTGGGATCAATGGATACACCCAAAGACCTCGAACCCTATTTCAAGCAGCGATACCCGTGACTAGTTAAATGAGGTGGTCTATGCCTCAAATGATTGGGTGCACATGCATGCTCCGATGCAGCAAAATGTTGATATTTTATTAGCAACACCACTGTGCTATTGTAAAGTCCTAAGTCTAATATACGCCGTTGATTTGGGATCCTACTTCAAAGTAGGAGCAACGGTGTCAATCCCGGTCAAACAGTCAATGTTTCGATCGAGTCAACTCCACTGCTAAATCTTTGCGATGAGTGCTCTGTCTTCGATTTCATATGAACGTGAGTGTCTAACTTGAGACTCCTCACGAGAAATTTCGGAGGTGTGGACTCTTGGTCTGCGTAGTTTGGGCGTGCGCCCTACGGGGTTTGAGGTCCGGATAACTCCGTTATGAAAAAGATCAATCGTTGGTTGAAACCAACTTGTTGAAAATGAAACTACACATCAATCAAACTATGTGTAAACATGCATGCAGAAGGGTTCATTTCCCTTACTTTCACAGGTTCAAACCTGTATTGGCACGGTATCCCTATAAAGTGTATGCCTTGCATCTGGGTATCCGTAGGATGGTCGTTTGTTCTCATAAATTGTACCTGGACGGGTTCTGAGTCGAGACTTCCATCGCCTTTGTTGCTTATCGCCCCTAATGGGCGTATGTTTATGCATAGTTAAATGATTCGTAAGATCATTATCAACAGAAACAAGGATTTGGTGTCCCCTTTGACGGGCACCCAATTTTGACCAGATCTATTCAGTGTTATTTTAAAGTTTGATGCTCTAGGTCATGTTGATCCAAGGGCACATTATCAAAAATGGCACGTACTCCTAAAAAGAGTTGTGACATCTATTCGCTCCGCTCGGTAGTCATGCTAAATAAACTTTGAGATCAATGGGTTCGCCCAAAGACCTTGAACCCTGCTTCACGCAGGGGCACCCATGACCAGTCAGATGAGGCGGTCAATGCCTCATATGATTGGGCATAACCTATGGATCTTCGCGTTTTTGTCTCGCGCCTATCTTTACGTGTGGGTCAATCACCCTCTCACTCACGGAGCTGTTACATTCAAAATGAAACTTGAACATCAAACGTCTTTAATCATCTTGAGAAGCGGATGTTTTTCCCAGCATATTGAGCTTTCGCAACTCGTTCCACATCGGTTATGCCCAGTAATGTCCCTAAGCCCTTAGGGACTGATTACATTGAGAAACGACTACTTTTTCCGACATACAAGGCTTTCGTTTTCTCACCATGTTACTTATCTGATGTTTGAAGTTTGTTATGAATGTAGCAGACCAGTTAGTATTGGCTTGGGCCTCTTCAGATGTCTCTTTTCTTTGGCACTCAATCATTAGTGATCGGATACCAAAGAAGGGCATCTGTAGACACTCAAATTTAGCCCAACGCCTAATCGACACATACTTCGAGAAAGGCGTACCCCCGAGCTTCCGAAAGCATTTTTCAAACCCTTAGAAATCATCTCAAAACCCTTAGGAATAATCCCAAACCTTTAGGAATCAACCATAGCCTTCCCATACCTATTAAAACCCTTTCCGATCACGATTTGAACCCCTTGAACAGTGGTTAGAAAGAAGAGTGCCAAAGTTTTTGTAGATATTTTTCTAACCTAAGGCATATATCATTGGAAATTAGAGCTTCTCATCTTTCTAATGAACTAAGAATCGCCTAATTTTGAGTCATATATCAAAAGTTATGGCGAAATTAGAATCACGGATTTCTGTAGAAAATTGTAAAATCGGACCCATAAAGCTAATTTCAAACCTCCTGAGCAGTGCTTAAAGAGAGCAATGTCAAAATTTATACAAACTTTTCTGAAGCTGAGTTATATACCATTGGAAAGAGGACTTCCCCAGCTTTCCAACAAGCCAAAAATCTCCTCAATCAAAGTTATACATAAAAAGTTATGGCGAAATGAAGGTCATGGATTTATGCAGGAAATTGCAAAACCTGGCTGGGCCCTTGCGGGTCTTCAACTTCTAACCGTTTGGGCCTAGTTTTCCTTCAAAAAATGGCCAAAATTGACATTGGGGGTTTGACTTGTGGACCATCCCAAAGTCTAGGGTGTGTTTCTTTAGGACTCTAGTGACCCTATTCGCTTAGGTTATCTCCCTTTTGCCATTCAAGTTACCACCTTATCATCTACCATTAAACCTAAGTCTCTCTTCTCCATGCTCTAGAAAATCCCAAAAATCTTTGATTGCCCATTACCTAATTGCTAACCCTAATTAGCTTGTAAGTACCCCCTACCCCTCTCTTTTTCTATAAATAGGGAGGCACCCCCCTTGCAAATGGCTTGAAAAAATTTTAAAAGAGGGAAAGGGCTTTAGCTATTCCTCTCCTCCCAATTTAGCATTTGTCCATTAAAATTTTAGCACCCTAGTTTATCCTTTAGACCTCATTTTCCACAATCAATCCTTGAGATCTACATAGAACTAGCCCCTAGCCTTCTTCACTTACCTCGTAGCTACCAAGCCTTGAGATTCAAACCCCTCCTTCAACCCATTAGCTATCGGAAGCTCATCCAAGACACATCAACGCGAAGGTCTACATCAGTGCTACAAGGACCCGAGAGCTCCGGCTCTCCCCTCTATTTCTCTACCTTCTTTGCTTTTCCTCTATCCTAGAATTGAGTCGTTACGCTGTCCAAATTTCGGCAAGCGGGAAGGGCTCAATAGGATCGGTGTGCCTTCAGGCAAGGGGAAGTGCCACTCATTTTGCTTCTTTATATATATATTATATAAACCAGCCCCACATAGATCCAGCCATAGTAAAGACCGCTTACGAGCGGGCTGATCGGGTGCTTAACACCTTCCCGATCGATAACCGAAGCCCCTACCCAAGAGCCTTTAGCGTAGAATGGATTCAGAGTCATTTGTAGTACTTTGGTGCTTATAAAAATGATCTAGGTTTTCCGGGATACCAAAAGCTCCAGGTGGCAACTCTAAATATTTATTTAGCGAGCGCATCGTCGCGACGGGATTGTCAAAAAATCCCACGGTTGCATAGGGTTATTTTAGCATATTAAAGCTCTGGACTAGGTTTTTCAACTACTAAAATTTCCTTTCTCTCGTGTAGGCTAAAGGATAGAAACAACCTGCACTTGAAATTTGTTACCCAAACCATAAAATGAAAGAAATGTCCATGTAACTGAGGCATATTGGAAATGTTTACTGTTCTTGGACTAGAATTAATTAGATTGAAGTTAGCTAGGATAAGGTTTGAAGGAGGAAAGAAGAAGAAGAGATACAAGAGAATTAGGGTTGAGTTGGTGTAACTCTAACATGAGTTTATTATATATATATATAGTAAGTAATTACAATCTCACATATATTGAGAAGCACAACATAAGCAAACTGCTTAAGTAGCTGGCGTACTAGACAAACACCCAATATACAAGTACACCCACACTCCTATCATTAGTTACATATTCTAAGTAACCTTCTTCTATCATTCTAGGATCACCAATAAAAAGTTTAGCCACCTAGAGAGTTTCGATTGGCTAAAAAGTCCACCACACGGCCCAAAAATGGTGATAGTGGGCTTTATCTTACGCCTAGGTGAGCTCCCATTAACCTTAAAATAAATCACAATGGACACAAAAGAATTCAGATAAAGATAAATTGGTAATCAGTATAGATGTGCCAACACACCTTTAGGATGACCATCTTTCATGAACGGCAAAAGCAATTCAACTTCATGTAGACCATTTGAAGCGGATTGCTGATCCTCAACCAATTTTCATCTTATCATAAAGCACAGGAAAACCAGAAAAACCTCATTAGGCAATGCAAATGGAACACGTCATATGAAATATAAGATGAAAATTGCAATCTTCAATTGATTACGTCCAAACTGGGCCTTACCGACTTGTAAAAATAGAAATGATCAAGCCTACCTTCAGCCTTGATGTACAGTGAAAAATTCAACCTTTTCATATTTTTTTCACCTCAGGTTTCTGTACGTATTGTTTTCTTATAGAGAAAGATGAAGACCCAAAAGAATTTCCATATACCACCCCATGGCTAAAGTGTATAAAATCTTGTTTGTTAAGATACACTATGGTTTGAAAACCCGAAAACTCAACTTGACTCTGAAAGTTAGCTGGGTAGAGTTAACGAATCGGATAAAATCGACTTGCTCTGACTCGGTGATTTCAAAAGTACTTTTACCATATATATATATATATATATATATATATATATATATATATATACAATGGGTGACTCATTGTATATGCAAAGTAACAATCGTTGATTGTTTCGAATCCAACATTGGAGTTTGTTTTTCACACATCTTTTTAAATAAGATCATGAGTCTACCATCAAATGGCCAGATGTTGATTTCACGTGTGTCGTGGTACACATCCTGAAAAGTGAACATGATCAAGACGTACCATTATTGAACTTGGTTCATATTTGGTTTTTTGTATGGGTACCATGTGAAATAATGATCTTCAGATCTATTATATAGAAGATTGGGACCAAAATCGAAATCCATGGTCTATCTAAAACAGTCAACAAATTTTTGGTTTGCTTAAGTGAGGTGATTGTAAAATTAGGTGGGTGGTGTGGTAATAACACCAGCCACACACAAAAAATAATAAAAATATGACTCCTAAAGCACACCTCAAATAAGATAATAATAATAATAATAATGGTGATGGGTGAACAAATACCTCATTCATTGAAGGGCGCCATGTGGCAGATGATCTAATGCAAAGAGATGCAGTAAAAGAAAGCCTGGTGAGCTGCCAAACATCATATTCCCTTCCAAGCCTTGGATCAACCAGCATCTCTATGTTCCCTTTATTCAGATGAGGTTTGGCCTGTAAATTATATGTACATAATATCAAACACCAACATATAGAGAGTTCAATAATGTTATTTGATTCACCAATTTACGACCCATTTGAATCATATACAAATCAGTTTTTTTTTTTTATCGGTAAGTGATAAACAAATCATCTTTAATTTGTATGATGACTACAAGTAAGTAGTAATAAATAATACATACTAATGTAAAAGGAATTGTGAAGAAAATGAACCCCAAATTAACCAATAAGAATACATTTTTCAGAATGATCATCCAATTTTTTTCTTCTTTCATCCGTCACATGAGAATATGCAATGCTACCAAATATCTTCAAATGCGCAACACATGGTTTGTGTCCACTCCATACTTCTTGTGGTGTCATGCCTTCAACACTTTTGGATAAGGCACGATTTAAAAGATAGTTGGCACATGCAACAGCTTCGGTCCAAAATATAGTTGGCATCCCTTTGACTTTTAACATACTTCTAGCTAATTCCATAAGGGTTCTATTTTTTCTTTCGGCAACACCATTTTACTGAGGTGTGTACCGAGTAGTTAATTGATGCCGAATGTCATTATCTTTTAAGAAATTTTGAAAATCATGAGAAACATATTCACCACCTTGATCGGTACGCAAAGTTTTCAACATAAAACTACTTTGCTTTTCAACTAAGGCCTTAAATATTTTGAAGTGGCCGAATACCTCCGATTTTTCTTTGAGAAAATAAACCCAAGATTTACGACTATAATCGTCAATAAAAGTGAGGAAATAACGATTACCGCCAATGGAAGTTGTGTGCATAGGCCCGCATAGGTCCGAATGAACAAGCTCAAGAGGATTTGATGCCCTCCAAGCTTTCCCAATCGGAAAAGAATTTCTTTGATGCTTTCCGAGTGCACATCCTTCACAAACTTGATCTTTGCGATCTATATTTGTCATGCCTCTCACCATGTGATTTTTGCACATGAGAGTCAACGAGCTAAAACTCAAGTGGCCATACCGAAGATGTCATAGCGATGATTTGTCTTGGATGATAGAATTAAAGCAAGGAAGAACTTCATTTTGAAACTTAAGCGGAAACATCTTGTTTGGAGTCATCTTTACTTTGGCAATGAGAGCATTATTCATATCCTTGATTTCACATGCATCTCCTTTGAAATGAACATTGTGTCCTTTCAAAAGGAGTTGTCCAACACTTAGAAGATTATGCTTGAGGCCGGGTACATAGAAAAAATTTGAGATGCGTTTGATGCCTTTCTTTGATTGAACAAGAATATCACCACTTCCCTTTACGGGATCCTTACTTCACTTTAAATAGATTCATCCAAAGTGACAAATACGCCTTTGTTGCCCGTCATGTGATTACTACAACCACTATCAAGATACCAATCTTCATTGAATGCAACATCTTGAGCATTGCAAGTAAGAAAGAGAGTATCATCTTCCTTACTTTGATTGTTCTCTAAAACAAAATTTGATTCCTTTTTTTCTTCTTCTGCCAATCTTTTTCTACAAAATTTTATGGTGTGACCATATTTTTGACAATGACAACATTGAACATTAGAAAGAGAAGATTGGCCTCTTCCTCTTGATGACGAAGATGACTTATCTTCATCTCTTTCTTTTGTTTGATATCTTCCTCCATTATGCCTTCCTCGTCCGCGATTAGAATGCCATCCTCTTCTACCTCTAGAACTTTCCTTAAAGGAAATTTGAGTTTGAAAAGCTTGCTCTAGAGGAGAAGAATCAAATTGCTTCATACGAAGTTCATGGGATTGAAGCGATCCCAACAAACTTTCCAAGGACAAAGTAGATAAATCCTTAGATTCTTCAATTGCAACAACAATATATTAAAACTTACGAGTCAAACTTCTAAGAATTTTTTCTACAATTCTTTGATCTTGAAGATTTTCACCATTAATCCTTAATTGATTAACGAGAGAAATTATTCGATTGAAAAAATCTTCAACCGCTTCCGAATCCTTCATTCTTATAGAATCAAACTTACTTCGAAGAGTTTGGAGCCGCACTAATTTGACTTTATCTTCGCCTTTGTATGAAGTATTAAGAGTATCCCATGCTTGCTTTGCCGATGACACGGATGAAATTCTTTCAAAAATAACTTCATTCACAGCTTGATAGTTGAAGAACAAAGCCTTCTTGTCCTTCTTGCGATTTTCTTTCAAATCATTGAGTTGAGCTTGTGTGAGAGCCGCTTGATCCTCCGGTTCTACATATCCGGTCTCAACAATATCCCACAAATCTTGAGACCCATATAAAACCTTCATTTGAATACTCCATTGATTGTAGTTCTTACCGGTGAAACGAGGAAGTTGAGATTGCAACATATTAGAAGTCATGAATTTCAAGTTCTGATACCACTTTGTTGGATTACACCAACTAGGATTGAAAGAAGATGACACTCTAAAAAGAAGAAAGTTGTTCTCTTTGTAGAAAAACACCAAAAATGAAGACTAAAGTGATATACTACTTAGAACCTTTCAAATTTCATTCATATGACTTGTAAAATGAAAATACATGAGTGATTAAAATAGCCTACAATACAAAACCGAGAATAAATAAACATACACTTCCAAAGCAACTATCTAGCCTAGAAAAAGATAGAAAATTACATTCTCAAAGTATATTCCATATTCTCAAGACACTACATTAAATACACCAATTTCCTATGACAAAAAAAAAGAGTTTTAAGATTGACCAATATAATTCCAAATGGGCCAATGACCCAAAAGATAAAATAGACCAAATGGGCCGAACTAGCTTATAATTCTAACATCTCTCTCCCTCTCTTTCTCTCTCAGAAAACAAATTCAATTTCACAGCCCTTAGGTAGTATGTAGTTTTTTTTTGGAATCTTCTGAAGAAGGTTCAATGAAGACATCTTTCATGGACATCAGCCATTGGAGCTAGAGGTGGCACTATTTCTCGCCAGACTGCACCTCTTTTCACTTGATTTTAGCATATATTGTAGTAGGATTTGGTGCAACTCAAGATCATGTGTCACGTGCCACATGATATAACTCTACTCTATAACACTAACACAAGTGCAAGACCATTTAACTATATATGAGGTCGGGGATTATGGCATGAAAGTGCAGCCTGTGGTGCAGCACTTGAGCCATCACTACAAAAATAAGGTGTTTCATCAGCATTTACTATTAAGAAAGTTTTTGGTAGCGGCCGGAATAATAGCGGCAGTTTTTGGTTGCCACAAGACAAATAGCAATAATTTTTTATTAAAAAAGTATTATATTTTGTAGTGCATTGAGTGCCATGTGGTACCCAAAGGGCTAGGCTTGGGCTGAAAATGCTTCTTGTAAATGGGCGAGCTCAAATGAAGTGTTGAAAAATTACAAAAACATAAGCCAAAGCCTAACCCATTGGGTGGGGACTATAAATGATAAATATAATATTAGTAGTTATTTTACCATCTATTTGGGGACTACTACATCATAGATTTGGGGGCTTATATACAAAGGAAGGTTGTTAAAGAAACATACTTCATAGAAACTCTAAAGTTAAATGGGGGCTTAAGCCCCAACATCCTTCTATGTGGCTACACCACTCTGATCATGGCCAAAATCCGATATCTGACACATGCATGACCAATTGAAAAATCATCAGAATTGAAAAAAAAAAAAAAAAAAAAAGAAAAAAGCAGCAGAAAAATAGAAAAATTAGCCACCTCACCTGTGGTTCAAAATCTGCTGTGAGCCTTGAGCAGTTCCAACGGCAACCTTGTAGCTCAATTCCCAAGCCACCGAAGGCGAATTCTCGTCTAGGAAAAATATCATAGGAAGAAGAAACAATAAATTGGGAATTCACCTAATAAAGTTTAGATAATTTTAATTAATTAATTACCATGGAGAAGGGAAGAGACGGATCCATGTGAAGAGAAATCGAATATCAAATGAAACCCATTATCGATACAACAACCTAAGAGAGGAGATGTTTGGATGGTTGGTAAATTTCAAGTATTTTTCTTTTCCAAAAGTGGATTACTATGTTAAAACGATGCTTCAAACATCTAAAAGTAGGTGGCATTCTTTTCCTAGGAAGGATTGTACTTTCACGCTATCAACCATCCTTGTTTATGTAATACACTTTTTAACAATGGCCGTGTATTATATAAATTGGAGAATATTTCCACATATGGGTAACCTAGAAAGAGGTTTCTGAGCAAAAGGAGCTATAGCGTTAGACAGTTCTATTGGAGAAAACCGGATAACCTGCGGAAGCAAAGACCTTTATATTTGCATGAAATATACACCAACCCTTATCCAAGGTATGCAAAACAAGAAAATCAGATAATTTCTTAGCAACTAACAGTAAACCATGCCTTCCAGAGTTTGGCCAAGAAAAACCACTTCCATGAAATAGAATGGTATAGACTGATACTTTTCATTCATGTAAGTTACCAAAAGAAAAAATATTAATAATTAAATTACAGAGTCAGATGGGGTAATTTTTACCAACCAAGTCCAACAAGAAGAAGAATATGAACGGACACAAAAGTAAATCAAAAGTTTTCAACGCACCAGAATCTGTGAGCGATAAAAATAAGCAAGATCTGTGGTACATACTCTCAAATAAAACTGTAGCAGTCTGAAATAACTGAGATATGAGAGAATGCTTGAAATGTAATCTTATACCTACTAGATTTCCATTAAGTTTGATGCACCTAATATTATATGCATTGGATATAAATGCCCACATAGAGGGGCATACTTAGAATGACCAGCACTGCCATGCTCTTCAAGAAACTTCTCCACATAGAATGAATCACAATGCCCTAGCTTCTGAGAAGACAAATGATCAATAGAAGGAACAATTTGTGCACCTGTACAATGTGCTCTACGCTCCAAGAGTGGCCTTTTAATGTTTAAAACAAGAGATATATCTTTTGCGAGTAGATATTCTTGGGTGAATCGAGAAACAGATTTGTCGACCAAAAGAACATTCGGGTGGTGAGCATCAATCTTTGCAACTGCCATCTTCAAATGATCCATTTCCTAAACAAGATGGAAGGCATATGAACAAGAAAAGTATCGGAAGGTAGAAGCACACAGGGTAATAAACACTGAATGATAGATGTACTTACTGCAATAGAATATCAAAACTTGACAGATGATGTGAAACTCGCTAATATTCAAGAGCTCCTCCGAGGATTAAGAAACGAGGTTTTTCTATTTTCGATGTCATACGCCAGTGAGCAACATTCTTCTTACATACAATACCTTTAACCACCGTGCTTTACAACCACCAAACAGAGCCAGAGATGTAGAAAGGTGAGAAATGTATCAAACATATGCCTAAGCATTGATCAAAATCAAAGAAGAGGCACATTCAACTATCCTTCATCACAAAAGCCATAAAAAACATTCATCGACAACAAATATTCCTCATACAAAAACATCTTATCTTCAACACAAAGTATTGTCATCAATAATAGATAGTCAATAAACATACCAATATGAGCAGAAACAACTTTCAGTCTAAAAGCTAAAAACATCGCTAACAAAAGGGACCGGAGTACTGCCTCCAATAGGAACATCATCCAGCAACAGTAATTTGCCATGAACATGTCCAAAATCCTTAGCCAATAATCATAACACAAGCAGGTCAGAAATCTGAACCCAAACCTCACCCGAACCCATTGGGCAAAAAAAACGTGATCATTTCAGTATCCTGAAGGCACAATTCAAATATAAATAATCAACAACAAAAGGGGAAATAATTTCCAAAGAGATGTTTACCTACTCTCCTCTTCCATGATTATACAACATGAGTGGTTTTGAATTATTTTCAAGGCCCTTTTGAGACCTCAAAGATTGTACAAGATTCATCGCTACAAAAGGAAAATGGTACTTAGAACAAGGTGACAACAGTATTCTCAAATAGATCTATGATCAAGGCCTGCAAAAAGAAATATTTTTCTTTCTTGAACAAGCACTACATCCTCCTTTCTCAATGACCATAATTCAATGGAAATAAGGAGGGTATCCAACATTAAAGCCCTTTTATTGGAGAGTAATTAGGAACGACTAATATTTCAGTGAATTAAAAAGAAAGGATTATTCCTGTGCCTAATTATGAGTACATAGACGCAACTGACTATCTAGATTATAGTTCAGAACAACCCAAAAATAATGCTCCATTAACTTGACATGATTAATCCACCAAATGCTTTACTATAAGGATTTTGCATGATCAATCCACCATTAAGAAAAGTATGGATCAGCCAGCGATGTTAATTTGTTGCTCTAATACCAAGGATAGAGAGAAAACAAGAATCATGCACAGGTTTTAGGTGGTTCGGCACCGTTGTTTAAAATTTCAGTTGAAAACGATGCACATCGATTTTTGGCAAACCAATACCAATACAAAGTAATACATGGAAGTCGGTTGCTCTGGTTATAGATTGGTCCATTTTCATAAAACTAACGAGAGTATTACTGAGCTCAACTGAAAATTGCAAATCTTTACTTGTGCTTATGACGAACCTGAACTCTACCTATACAACAGAAATCATCCATATCATACCTTGGAACCACACCTTCGTCCAATTTCTTGCAGCACTCCATTAGAAAGAGAAGAAAGCTGTGGAAACACCGTTCCAGCTTCATGATCAATTTCCCTGTTGTTGGCCTATCCTCGATTCAGAGAAACATCATCTTCTGAGAGAAATTTAATTTAGAAATCTTACTCTATATAAAGAGAAAACTAGTGTTGGCTTCACAAGACTAAATTGCTGCGATCTATTAAATGATATGTGAGCAGTACCTGTTCAAGGCTTAAAAAAAGTTATGTTATTTTATAATAGTGCTAAGAATCTTTTTTTTTTAAATTATTGGGTCCAAAATTAATGACCTAAGAGACTAACTGAGCCCCAAATTAAAGATCGACGCCAATTGGAAGTGACTCTTCTGTCACTTGACCATTTAAAGATCACATGGCAACGCTTAAGTCATTAATTACGAGGGAATTGTGATACATGTCTCAAAAATATGAAAATCAAAGTTTACCAAGAGTCTTTAGCTTTTGTTTTTTATGTTGACTTCATTTATTTAAAGGAAAGGAATAGATTAGTTAGGAAGCTTTAATTTGGGTTAGGGGTTGGGTTTGAATAGCAAACACACGTTAATGTGAAGTTCATATTAGGGACTGCTATGGGTGTTTTTCATTACTCCAACAAATTGATTTACAAATTTTTATTATATGAGAGGTGTATTTAAAGGATCACTAATGCTAGCATTCTAATGACTTATCTTACACAATCTTAAAAGCAGGTAACATGCTGATTGGGGTTAGTAGCTCCTTCACTACAAAGTGATCAAAAAGGCAATTAATGACATCTAAATCTTGATCACAATATTAGAAAATCAGATTTATCGGCACATAATTTTAACTTACGATGCAGGTTCGGTTTGGCATTTCCTCGAACAAGTGATAGGCAACCTCCAAGTACTTTTTATAACCCACCTTAATATACAAACACTATTATCAAGCTTATACAGAGCCCCTCAACCCATTGCTATGAAAAGTTGAGTTTTACATTTTGACAAATGTCAGAGCCCTAAAATTTGTAAAAGTCAGTTTTCTAGAGGATTTGAGAGCTGATAGGATATTCATAAACTTGATAATCTTATAATGTCAGTGAAGAGGGTCAATCCCCTAAAAAAAAGAAAGATCATCTAGAATCAACCTCCTAGGCAATCAAAGTGCAGCCATTAATTAGATGCCTAAGTAGAACTAAAATAAAAAAAATTGTTATTATAATATCCAAAAGTATAATGTGTATATTATAATATCCAAAAATATAATGCATACAAATTCTTGAATCATTAATCGATTGGATCGAACTGCCGATCCAATGCCGATTATTGAAGATGAGGAAGAGAAGAAGAAACACAACATTCCTCCCTACCTCAGCTACACAGAGTTCCCATTTATCGACTCCCCGTTCACAGAGGTTCACAGAGTTCCCATATATCACTTCCCCGTCAATTGCCAAGGGATCCGATTGACAACAACTTACACTTTATAAATCAAAAATACCTAAAAGTTATGAACTGGTTCGTTGATTAGGACAGCTTCGGCCTGAGATCCCTACCCAATCAACGAACCATCTGATCCAGTTCACTAACATTTAAGCCAAATTATAAAGAAAATTGCCAAAAAATTAAGATAAATCAGGCTAAGAAGTAAAAAATTAGATCTAGTAGGGAGAGAAGATGATGAGATGACCTTGATATTGTCGGATTTCAACACCATCACTTGATTTGATCGCCAAAACCACAATTTCAATCTGCCAGAGAGTAGAACTAGGGCTCCAAAACTTGATTTCCATCTGCCAAATGGTGAAACGAGGGCTCCAAAACTCGATCTCGATCAAAAGAAAACCTTCAACACTGACCTCTGCTTCAATGGCGTCATCTCCGACCTTCAACATAGATCTCCACTTCAATGGGGTCTACATTTTTTTCAATATAACTGCAAGAAGAGGGGAAACGATGGAAATAAAAAAGGGGTCTCTGCCTCGATGCCGAGCTCGAGGAAAAATATGGAAATAAACAGGGAGTCTCCATTTTAATAGCGACAGAGAGAGGTCGGTGCCCCAACTTTTACAATTTCGTAGAGACCGCTTCAAGCCGGAAAAGCAGTCTCTATTGGTAGAGATGAGACTTTTAGAGATGGCTTTTTAATTGGTCCCTAAAGTTCTACTCACCCACACGCCTAAGGTGAAACTTGTGGAAACGGCTATATCCGTCCCCATTTGCAACTATATATAAGCAGACGACCAAATCCGTCTCCGATAATAGCCCTAGAGACGGGTTTTGAGAAGGCCAACTCTAATTAAAAGCAATTAGAGATGGCTTCCAAAGGCCATCTCCAATATCTGTACCAAAAGTAACTTTTTTTTATAGTGATACCAAACTAAACATCTTTATTAGTGACACATTGGACAGTTTGGCTTCCCAACTACAACTCATACACATCAACTGGTAGCTATAGGAGTTCAACCCCTTTCAAATCAATAAAAAAATAAATAGTATAAGAAATAAGGGGTAGTAGCATTTACTCCATTACTATTACCCTGTCTTAAATTGATTAAAGATATTTTGGATCTTATTTTGGTTGCTTGGATCAAACACTTTCGGCACCCAGCCTGTGTGATCCCGAAATATCTGCCGTTATTACATCAAAATTGAGGGAGTTCCATGATCTTGACTTGTCTGGCTTGTGACTAACCATGTTTTAGTGCTTTTATTTTTTAAATAAATATAAAATAAAACAAACAACTCATATTAAGCTTATTTCCAGATGACATTTAATTTGGTTATCTTTGCTGGCTTTATACAATAGGTATTGAGGAGCGTAAAGCATATGAGCATGTATATCTGAGTTCTTCAGGTATGTCGCTTTCTCCGGGAAGTTCTTCTATATGACATGGTATTGAAACATTGATATGGGTTTTACATGTCCTCTTAGTATACATTGTTATTTTCAAAATTCATCACATTCGAAGGTTTTATTGTTTTTAATTCTTGCAAATATTTGAGTGGGAAAATCTATGTTAGGAATTCATCCCAATGACCCCCTCATGCTTACACTAATGTGGGTGCGTGCTTGAAATTTTCTGGTTAAAGATCTTGCTTGCTAACCATGAACTAGATATTGTCCAAGAACTGATGAATATTTTGATTCATAGGATACACGAAGATTCTGAGTTGACTTACAATCCATTAATTTGAAAAAAAGATATACTGTTTATCAACTTTAAATCTTGAGAATTATGGCCTTAAGTTAATTAATGTTATTGCACATGCATGATGCATGCATGCAAACATCTCTTTATCCCCTTAGGTTTATGTTTTGTCTTATGTTGGTATGCTGTCATGTATTGTGAATTTAGTCAGCTTCAAAAGTATTTTAGTTAGAAAAGGTAACCCCCAAATATTTAATTTTCAACCTCCACCACCCCTGTTTTGCTGTTTATTATCGTGCATTCTTAAAATAAATGGAAAGCAAGAAGTGCACTCTTCATATTTCCATGTTAAACCTTAGAATGTTGAATGGGCAAAGACTCTATTAATACTACAGTGTGCTTGAGTATTAATGGCAGCATGACTTGCAAGACTAAAGCTATGAGCTTACTTTGGTTCAGGAAAATTCAAGTTGTATGTGATAAAAGGGATGATTTGTTTTCACAAGGAAAACATTCTGAAACTGGTATCCTATTCTTTGTATAACTCATCTAAACATCCATAGAACTCTCTGAAGGCAATTTGCAGTAAAGGCTGTGTTTGGGATTGCTCTTTGGAGGCAAAGAGCAGCTATCTGCTCTATCACAGAGCACTTTAGTATGGACTGTGTTTTGTTGTAAGTTCTCTTAGCTCTTTCAAAGAGTGAAAGTGCTGAATATAGTCCTCTTTAAAAGAGTAATTCAAACCTGTTTTAAGTGAGCTGCTCTTTCCCTCCAAAGAGCAATCTCAAACATAGCCAAAGAGACTAAGAAAATTATTCTTGCCCCCCACCAAGTGAATTGGAATGACGTCATTCCAATTCACTACTCCAAAGACCCGTTCTTAACCCCAACTCCCAAGTGGCACTGCCCAAAACATTGCTGATGCAGTTCATAACTACTTTTTTTGTTAACCGAGTAATATGCCCAATCTCAGCCATGGGGAAGCATGAAGAAAGAAAGAGCTAGAGTTAGGAAATAAGAAGAGAGTTCCTAATTCTGTTGGTTATGAACATTAATTGGTCAATTTGTAATCCATTGACCAGATAAAGGTATTCGCAAGATGACCCTGACATAAAATATCAGACGCTTATGATTAGCTAGAATTTCCAGTCAATTGTTTTGTTATTAGGTGTCACCTCATAATTTTCTTTATTTTTACAGGCTGTTTTGACAAGGAAGAACAGTTTAACAGGGTTTGAATACAGAAATGATCCAACCATCTTCGCATGGAAGTTAATTGGACCACTTGCTATTGCATTGTGATTACACATCAACAATTTGAGTCATGGTGTTCTCTCTTTTCGGGCTGTCACGGTGCCAACCAAAAGCTTGCAGCGATCTCCTTCTCGCCTGGCATTGTGGCCACTTTTTTAATTAAGCACCACCAGCTCCTCTGACTCATTTCCATTAGCGCAGGCTTTCGTGTGCTATGGATGGAGCGCAACTCGAGGGTCTTCAATTTCCCATGATGATCGCTGGTGATGATCACTCAAGCTTTGAGCAACCTTCCTATATCATGGGTGCTTTCTACTCTATTTGCTGGTATGTCACTGGCCATAGAGTTACAATATTGGACGTTGCTTTTTTTTCCCGATTGTTACTCTATTTGCTGGTATGCCACTAGCCATTGATCCTATAAGATCATAGGGAGACCAACAATGCTGCATTTCTGCTAAAGCATTTGCAGTTGTTCGTTCTACTGGCAGATTTAAGAATCCATGGTTAATTAAGAAGCAACCACAATTACGCTCATCTGGTTACCAGTTATATACTTCAGCTAGTTTTACCAAAGCTTATTGTAAGCTAAACATCATATGGACAATTGCATGTATATTAATGTGCTCAATCTCTGGCATATGCATTTATCATAATTCATCACGTGTAAAATGCATTTTTATTCGAAAATTTCTCCGATAATGTGAGTGTGTTTAGAGTGTTCTGAATCTGTTTTGCTATTAAATTTCCTAGTTTATGTTTCATTAATTTAAATATAATTTTGTTTTTGGCATGTGAGATTGAGGTTGTAGCAACTAGGGTTCTCAATGGGCCAGGTTTCCAAATTTTTTAGCCTAGCCCTAAGTCGAGCTACAATGTACTCAGCCCAAGCCGGCCCGGCCCCTACCAGGCTGGGCTAGGCTTGGGCATTTTCCGGTCTTTTTTCAGTTGTTTTTCTCTAATAAAATTTGGTTGGGCTATATTTTCTAATAAAATTTGGTTGGGCCTGTAAGGTTTCGAATCACTCAGTTCTCAAAGAGCATATTGTCCCTATTCAATATGTACAAAAGACAGGCAACTTGAATAAATGCTTGTCTCTGAATTGGTCCAAGTGTGCAGGTTTTAATGCTTTTTCTGAACAATGATATATATAGAAATATAATAATTTTAACAGTTCCTTGTTTTAAAAAATGCTTCTGATATCAAAATATGATATTTATTATCCATCGGAGAGAAGAGAACTGCTAAGTTTTGCTAGGCTTAGAGCTTCTCTTCAAGGGCACCTCAAGTTTGTCTTGATTGGTGATAAAGTTTGCCTTACTCTAATTTGTCTTCTGTTCATGTTCTTTTTGAATATTTTAAAATTGTGGGGGATTGTTGGATATTTTAAAATATAAAATAGTTTTTTAGCTTTTGGGTTTTTTGCTTTGAAGTGTTTTGTCCCATATCGTGTAACAGTGTTTTTTGGTTTTAAATTATATTGTGGAGTTTTAGCTCAAGGCTTGTAGCCTTCACCCAGGGGGGCACCGAAGTTTGTGGTCTCCACTGCCATGCACCCCATCAGTCACACACACACACGCGTTCGCGCGCCGAGCCGAGCCAAGCCGGGTCGCCACAGGCACGTATACGTGTACATGGCGTGGGGATGCGGTGCATTTATAAAATAATTTTTTGGACAAAAGACTAACCGTGTTTTAATCGTTTGTGTTTAAATTTTAAAAGTGTTAAAATTTTAAAAAACTTATTCTTTGTAACCGTTGTGTCTAAACGGATCTTTTGTAACTGTTGTGTCTGATCGGTTACTATAACTGTTCTATCCAATCGGTACGGTTGCACCTCTTGATTTCTATAAAAGGGGACCCAAGGTCTTTCTTTTATTCACTGCATTTTCTATTTCTGTTTTTCATGAATTCAAGGCTTTGTTTCAGAGTTCTTTTCTTAATGGTATTTGGTGTTTTGGCAGGTTCGTTGTATCCTGGAACCGATTTTTCGGTAACCTATTGGTGGCCACTTTATCATAGTGGCAGGGGCGAATCTTGGTTTAATGACAACGAATTATGACGTGTCTCGATCCAGATCTGCGTGTTTTAATTCTAATATTTATCTTCTCTTGTAACCCGAAATAATTATTCCAACAATTTTAAACAGAGATGGCCCATATCCAGTCTTCGACTTCTTCCGTACTGACCAACAAAATCCATCCTGCGCTGCCCAACAACATCCACAAGTTGGACAGTTTTGATGGTTCTAACTTCAAACGATGGCAATAGAAATTACACTTTCTGTTGACTGCGCTGAAAGTTGTGTATGTTATCACGAATCTGTGTCTAACTGTTAACGAATCATCAACACTCAATGAAGGCCGAAAAAAGTAGAAATGAGAAAAAGACGACTACACATGCAAGGACTATATTCGGAATGTATTATCGGATTCATTGTTCGACACGTACCGCACCTACAATACTTTGAAGGAACTCTGGGACGCACTCAAAAAGAAGTACAAAACAAAAGATGCAGGTTATAATTCTTACATTATCAGTCAATTTTTTAATTTTAAGATGGTCGATGATAAACCTACTCTTAGTCAAATGCATGATTTTCAAGTAGTTATAAATTATATGATTGTTAATAGTTTTCATTTTGATGAGGATTTTCTGGTTGGTGCAATAATCGCCAAGTTGCCTCCATCTTGGAAAGATTATCGAAAAATTCATAAACGTAATAATGAGAAGATTTTTATGGAAAATCTTCTCCTTCATTTATGTATTGAGAAAAAATCTCATGTTCGGGATAAAATTGAAGATCACATTGATATGGAATCAAAGGCACACTTGGTTGAGTCTAAGATTGTCAGTGGACCATCAAAGAAGAGGAAGAGAGGATTTTCTCAACCCAAGGAAAATAAGAAATTTGCCAAGACCATCGTACTGAAGAGCGGAGGATGCTACCATTGTGGGAAACCCGGACACTTCAAACGGGATTGTCGCTTCTTCAAGAAATTGAAGAATCAAGCGAATGTAGTGGAAGAGAAAAGCAACTTTGTAGTTGTTCTCTCAAAAGTTAATCTGATTGGTGACATTAATGAATGGTGGATCGATACGGGTGCCACAAAACATGTTTGCAATAATCGTGACATATTTATGATGCATGAAAAGGTTGATGATGATCAAGATCTCTTTATGGGGAACTAATCTACGGCGAAGATCATAGGACATGAAAAAGTAAAATTAAATTTCACATCCGAAAAAGTCATGACACCTATTGATGTGATCCATGTACCCGATATTCATAAGAATCTCATTTTGGGTAGTTTATTGATCAAACATAGTTTTAAACTTGTATTTGAATTGGATAAGTTTATCTTATCCAAGAATGGTGAATTTTTTAGAAAGGGATATGCCTTGGGAGGCATGTTCAAGTTGAATGTACTTGATCAAATCAATAAAATCTCTCCTTCTTACTCAGTCTCTCTTTCTAATTTATGGTATGATACATTAGAATATGTTAATTATAGGTCTATGAAATGCATAACTAACTTAGATTTAATTCTAAAATATGAATCTTTTGATAGTAGTGCTTGTACTATATTTGCTAAGATTAAAATTACTAGAAAACCTTTTTCCAGTATTATTAGAAATTCATGTTTATTAGATCTAATGCACAGTGATATTTGTGATTTAAACAATATTCCTACTAGAGGAGAAAAATAATATTTTATTACTTTTATAGATAATTTTTTGAATTATGTTCATATATATTTATTAAATACTAAAAATGAGGCTTTTAAAAATTTTAAGATATATAAAGCTTTAGTGAAAAATCAATTAAATAAAAGAATTAAAGTAATTAGATCTGACAGGGGTGGAGAATACATGTAAAATGATTTCTTCAATTTCTATGAAATTCATGGAATTCGTCATGAGGTGACGGCCCCTTACATGCCGCAACAAAATGAAGTTGCAGAAAAAAAAAAATAGAACATTAGTAGAAATGACTAATACAATGTTGATTAATGCTAATTCAGATAAAATTTATATGGTGAAGCTTTGTTAACTGCCACTCATATTTTGAATAAAATTTCACATAAGAAAACTTTAACTATACCTTATGAACTTTGGAAGAATAGAAAATCTAGTCTAACCTATTTTAAAGTGTGGAGGTATAAGGCACTTGTTAGATTAATAGATCCTAAAAGACCTAAAATAGGCCTTAGAACTATTGAGTGTGCGTTTGTTGGCTATGCACAAAATAGTAAAGCTTATCAATTTCTAATTATAGAATCTAATGATACTATCGATAAAAATACTATAATAGAATCTAGAGATGCTATAATCTATGAATCTAAGTTCACTACTCTATATAATAAATTAAATATTAAAAGTAAAATTTATGAAGATAGATAATCTTCTAAAACTAAAGAAGTTATTAAATCTTTGAGTGATGAAGAGGTCATCATTGAATCTCGATGAAGTAAACGTCAACTATTTGAAACTAGTCTTTCAAAAGACTATTATATCTATTTGATTGAAGGAAATAAGACTAAAAGTATTAAGAAATATTTTTGTTTAAATATAAACGATGATCCTATCACTTTTAAGAATGTCATGAAATCTAGAGATAGTATTTTTTGGAAAGAAGCTATCAATGATGAAATGGATTCAATAATGGGAAACAAAACATGAAAATTAGTAGACTTATCAGAAGGATCTAAACCCATAGGATGTAAATGAATATTTAAAAGAAAACTTAGAATAAATGAAACTATAGAAAAATTTAAGGCAAGATTGGTTGCCAAAGGATATAGACAAAAGGGAGGTATTGATTATTTTGATACCTACGCACCCATTGCTAGAATTTCTATTATAAGACTTCTAATTTCCTTAGCTTCTATACATAAGTTACAAATCCATTAAATGGATGTTAAAATCGCTTTCTTAAATGGTGATTTAAAAGAAGAGGTCTATATGAAACAATCAGAATGATTTGTTCTACCTGGACAAGAAAAGAAAGTTTGTAAACTTATTACATCTCTATATGGGCTAAAATAAGCACCAAAACAGTGGCATGAAAAGTTTGATAATACAATTACTAAATTTGGTTTCAAAACTAATGAAGTAGATAAATATATGTATTATAAAATTTCTTATAATCATGGTATTATAATATGTCTTTATGTAGATGATTTACTTATTTTTTAAACTAATTTAGAAGTTATTTTAGAAACTAAAAACTTTTTATGTTCATCTTTTAGTATGAAAGACATGGGACAAGCCGATGTCATCTTGGGAATTAAAATCATAAGAAATGAGAATACTTTAACTTTAACTCAATCTCATTATGTTGAAAAGATTTTGAAAAGATTTAATTATTTTGATTTGAAACCTGCCAATACACCTTTAGATATTAATCTTAAATTAACTAAAAACGATGAAAGATGTATACAACAGTTAGAATATTCAAGGGTTATTGGTAGTCTTATGTATGCAATGCATTATACAAGGTCGAACATTGCATTTGTCGTAAGTTAAGTAGATTTACGAGTAACCTTAGTTCTGTTCATTAGAATGCTATTTAACATATTTTTAGATATTTAAAAAGTACTATTAATTACGGTTTATAATTTTCTGGATATCCTCAAGTGTTAGAAGGATATAGCGATGCAAGTTTGATATCTGGTTCGAAAGAATCAAAGTTCAGGAGTGGATGGATATTCACTTTTAGAGGTGCTGCAATCTCATGGGAATTAAAGAAGCAAACTTGCATCACACATTCCACTATGGAATCAGAATTTATTGCCTTAGCGGCAAGTGGAAAAGAAGTAGAATGGTTAACGAATTTACTAATCAAAATTCTAATTATAATTGAACCATAGCGACCTATCTCTATACTATCAAAGGCTTATAGTCAAACGTATAATAGAAAGAATAGACACATTGGTCTAAGACATAGCTATGTTAAACAATTACTTAGAGATGGAGTAATCTCAGTAATTGGGATCAGACCTATAGAAAAGTTGGCTGATCCATTTACAAAAAGCCTTGGCAAAGATGGAATTCATAAAACATCAATCGGGATGGGTTTAAAGTCAGTTAACCTAAACAATCACTTATGATGGGAACCCTACCTAATATTTATTTAATCAATGTTTAGGTTCAAAGAGAAAAATAAGTCGTAAATACGTGGCGGCTAAATGGCACTACATTGATGAGAAATAAATCTCATATATATCCCAAGAAGAGTAGTTTTTTTACTTGTAATGGATAAGGGGAGGTTGAGCATTGATCTTAATAGTCCTATAACACTATGTGTTGAGATGTTAAAGTTATAAGGACATCTCTTATATGTCTACCTATATAAGTGTGAGGGTGGAGCTGCTTTCATTGAGACATGACTTTATCTCATAAATAGTTACGAAAATCAGGATACTAGCATAGGACCTAAATGTGCTAACCTTCATTAATGAACACCAAATATCTGAAATACGTGTGTGACATAATTCCAGTTTTTCGTATAAGATCATTAGTTCAAGACTCAGTTTCACTAATGACCTTGACAAACCTTGAATTATTTTTACTAAAATAAAAATTCAAGTCTGTAAGATATTTTTATTTATGCACATATTTCTAGCTTTACTCTATTTTTTCAATCTTTAAAATAGTGGGGATTTTTGAATATTTTAAAATTGTGGGGGATTGTTGGATATTTTAAAATATAAAATAGTTTTTTAGATTTTTTATTTTTTGCTTTGAAGTGTTTTATCCCATACCATTTAACAGTGTTTTTTGGTTTTAATTTATATTGTGGAGTTTTAGCTCAAGGTTTGTAGCCTTCACCTAGGGGGCACTGAATTTTGTGGTCTCCACTGCCATGCACCCCATCAGTCATACACACATATGCACGCGCACCAAGCCGGGCCAGGTCGGGTCGGGACGGGCATGGGAACGGGCATGAGCACGTGTACATGTACGTGGTGTGGCAGTGTGGTGCATTTATAAAATAATATTTTGGACAACAAAGTAACCTTGTATTAATAATTTGCGTTTAAATTTGAAAAGCGTTTAAATTTTAAAAAACCTATTCTTTGTAACCGTTGTGTCTAAACGGATCTTTTATAACCGTTGTGTCTGATCGGTTACTATAACCATTCTGTCCAATTGGTACGGTTGCACCTCTTGATTTTTATAAATGGGGACCCGAGGTCTTTCTTTTATTCACTGCATTTTCTATTTATGCTTTTCCCGAATTCAAGGCTTTGTTTTAGAGTTCTTTTCTTAGAGGTATTTGGTGTTCTAGTTGCATGATCAGATTCGCCAAATCTGATCACAAAAATACGCTGCCGGTTCATTGTATCCTGGAACCGATTTGCCAGTAACCTATTGGTGGCTACTTGATCATAGTGGCAGGGGAAAATCTCAGTTTAAAGACAACGAATTATGACGTGCCTCGAACCGGATTTGCATATTTTCATTCCAATCTTTATCTTCTCTTACAACCCGAAACACTTGTTCCAAGAGTTCTAATATCTTCCCTTATTCTCATCTATCTTCTATCCTCATTGCAAGCGGAAAGTGCCATTATTGCACTGAATTGCTGTGGAATGCTTGTGGGAGCTCTCCCCATTAGGTTAGCTCCTAAGCAGCAACACCTCGGAATTTATGAATATTGTGGTTTGTGATTTCAACTTTAATGACTTTTTAAGCTTATGGGCTATTTAGGGTAAGTCCTTTAAAGACACTGGTGAGGCACCGTATAACTCGAGCAATAATGCAATAATTCAGGGATCAGTCCAATTGTCGTATTTCCTCTTGAGAGACTTTGTTGGTTTGGAGAAACTCCATTGTTTCAACATATAGCCATCTTTTTTCTTCTTCTGACAGATCACTTTTTCTGGACAATTGAACATGACCCCCACGCAGGCTTTAAACTTTGAGCACCACCCATCTGAGTTCTCTGTTGGATTACATCTTCCAACCATGCCTTCAAAATGGTTTGAGTAGTTCCTTTGGATTAATACTAATCTTAATTGGACAGATGTCAGATGCTGAGGCACTCCCAATTTGGGTTTTTGATGCAATGGTGAATAGTACATTTGAATCATGGTTGGCTGTGAGTGTCATAACCCCAGATTTTTGGGGAACGGGGCACGGCACGTACCATGCACGTGTGTTTGTGGTTCATAAGAAAACCTAAATTTCTAGATACACTATAGATGTAGGTGTTGAACAAGTAAACCAGGTGTACCAAACACAAGTTTAAGTGTGTGTGTGTGTGCAAAACACATTAGTTTTCACTATATAAGAGAAAAGTGAGAGAAATCTCTCATACGTAACCTAACTTCTCCATAGTTGGAGAGAAAGAAAAAATAGAGAGGAGAGAAAATAGAGAATAAGGGAGAGAGGGTTTTGTAAAGATAGAGGCCGGTAGATGATGAAGAACTTTGGAGAGCTCTTCGTCTAGTAGAGTTTTGAACCTTGGATCAAACTACTACGAGACCTATCGATTTAGGAGTGATTGAGGTATGTTATGTACAAATAAATGTTATTTGTGTCCTTAAAAAAGGTATAGAGTATTGGTTAAATGGTTATTGATGAGGATTAGATTCATATGGGGTGGAAATTAATTCTCGAACAGATCGAGGAGTTAAAAACCTACCGCTCCTCGCTCGAGCGATCTAAATGGCTCGCTCAAGCAAGAACAGAATACAAAACCTGAGAACAAATTGCGTTCTGGGCTCGCTCGAGCGAGACCCATAATGAAGGATGAACTCGCTCGAGCGAGGCATTGCATGAAGCTATAGGTGCCTCGTTTTAACCGCTCGCGTGAGGCCAAGTGGTCGCTCGAGCGAAGCTAAGTGACCGCTTGAGTGAGGAAAAATGCTCGCTCGCGCGAGGCACTATGTGGGTTCAGTTTTATCTTGTGGAGTTATGGAAGCTATGTACTCCTAGGGTTCTAATGACCATCCTAAACATACTTTGACATATGCCAGGTAGGATTGACATGAAATCTTCGCGCTCACACCTATAGGAGATAGGAGTGCATTGGATCGAAGGTTTTGCCTTGAGGTAGGGAATATTCTTGAAACATGTGCATTATTTCGTCACTTCATATATGTAGTGTAATCCAATTAAATAGTCAAGTACTGCATAATCATTATAAAAAAGGGTGTGTGAGTATGTTTCAAACGTGATAGTCATGAGGTCCCCAGGGGACGAAAAAAAAAATTGTAAAGTGGACATCTGGATGATGCAATTGAATCAGGGGCATCCCAGGGATGCAGATTAAAACTAACAGTGAAGCAGAAGTAATGTGATAAGGCCTAATATAATACAATTAGCACAATCACGGTGAATAACTATATATAGAGCGCATTCGATATTTTTATTATTTAAGGTTTGATTAGAATACCCCACCGACGTGGCGGGATACCCACAACTGACTCAACAGGATATCCGTGACCGGTACGGCGGCCAATCCGTACATTTATAGCACATCCCAGGGATGTAGATTTGAAAATAGACCCTGCCACGTATGAGAATTGGGCTTGGGCAGTATTCCCAGGGAATACGCATAACAACTATCTAGTTAGACGACGATGGTGGGTATTCCATTGGGGCTCGATGCTATATTGCTCGGAGACTATTTAAGTTAAGATTTAAGCGATTAGGCCAAATTCACGACTAAACCAGTAAGGAGATTAAACAAAACCATGCAAAGTAACACTCGAAATCATTATTTTATTCCAGTAAATTTCAATTATTTTCTACAAGTGTTATCCAATAATTTATGTTTTTAAAACTGCTGACATATATGTGAAGGTTAATCTATATGTTCTTTTTGTTTCCCTACGGAGCTAGGATGTAGCTCACTCCCCTTAGACTATATATCGTAGGTCCAGGACTAGCGACAGCAAGGACTTCTGGAGACTTTGATCCAGGGGATTCAAACTACGTGCCCACTGAGGAGTCAGAGCCTCCTCCTGAGGAATTCTTCTAGGAAACCCATTGCGTACTTTGAGAGTGAGTTTAGAGTATTAGGTGCGGCTTGGTATGTCAAGCCTCTTTATTTGAATGTAATTAAATACCGTATGCTTTTGATAAAATGTTTGGGATGAACAGTTATCACCAATGGTTTGGGTAAGTTCTTATGCCCATGAATTGGCATGGGACAAGGACTGCCTTTAGAGTCCATAATTATTTTTATATATGAGAACTTTCCCCATACCCAGCCCGATTACTAATCGAGCCAGGACAGCCCATTTATTAATGGGGCCTAATTTATTATTATTATTAATTATATATATATATATACATTTAAAAAAAAAAACACCATCGCCGATGGCTGCAAGATGTAGCCATCGGCGTAGGTGAGAAAATAAATTAAAATAAAATAAAATAATCCTATGCCAACGGGTATAGCCATCGGTGTTGGACCGCAACCCTATGCCGACAGCTTCAACCGTTGGCGTACCTATTCGCCTATGACAAGATTGTCGTCAGCTGGAAGCCGTCGGCGTTTTTTTTACCGACAGCTACCAGCCGCTGGCATAGGTGTTTTTCTTGTAGTGTTAGTGTGGCCTAATAAGAAGTATTTTAAGGCAAAAATTTTCAAGAAAGCTTAAAAGGTTGCTAAAAGGTAAATTAGTATAAGGTGGGGCATTTTAGGTTCAAATGAACCAAGGATGACCTTTGATCATTTCCTCAAAAGGTGATAATGATGCCTATTTGTTTTGAGTTCAAACACAATGTGTTTTAGCACTATGGTATAGCAATGCAAAGTAAACAAACCAATGAAAAATATATGACATTTAAACAAGCACGGATTCCAAAGATACTGCAAATTTATTCAAGCACTCGTCAAGGACAAGAAATCGACTTTAAAGCTTACGTGTTTTTTGTCTCCACTAGAATCCTAGGATTCAAAGTTTTAGACTAATTCCTTGACTTCAAAACTCAAGCATGGTAGTGTGTAAAAATTTCTAGTCCTAAATTGCAGGATTATCTTTAAAACTTGCGTTGAAATTAATAATCATAGGAAGTTATAATCTTAATATGGCATGACAATTTTTCACTACAACCTCCAAGTATCGACAAGTAAAAATCATGAAAAATCATGGAATTTCAGAAAAAAGGCTTCAATTACTTGGTCAATCGATTGACTTATCAGAATCGATCGATTGACTTACACCTGTTGCATTCATTCTCGGGCCAAAGTTACCAATCAATCGATTGAGAAATTCAATTGATTGAGTGGACTTATTTGCAAAAGTATTCTTGGTCAATGGTTACCAGTCAATCGATTGAATTAAGGAATTCAATCGATTGACTGACACAGTCTTTCAATAATTCTAAGAACAACAAACTACTTTTTTTTTTTGAAGCTGCTCCAATATTATGATGTCACCTGCTTCTCACCCCCAAACATGATGTGTACAATGTCCTCAATCGTACCCCCAAACTTGTGGAAAGCATACCACAACCTGAAGGGAGACCAGGTGAAACAAATTGTGCACCATAAGATCAAATCATGCAAGTTATGAATTGACAAAAATAATTGAGCAGATATAAATAATAATGCAACATTTAATATAATATCCTAAATTGTATTTAATCCTATGTGCCTATTACATTTATTTAAAAATAAATCTAAGCCTAATGCAAACAACGAAAGTAAACTAGTTGAGAACAGAAATAAAAACAACTCAAAAACAAATCCTAAATCCTATGCAAGCCTAAAACTAAAAAGCAATCAGTTCCTTCAATCCTCATCAGAAGCCATCCTTGGTTTCAGTTTCGGAAACATAAGCCTCCACTGCTCCTCAGTTATGACAACCTCACTGGGTGGTGGTACTTGGGAGCAAGGTAGTGATGTTGGTGGGGTTGGTGGATCGTTAACGAGCGGCGATTGTGCATTCAATTCCACCCATAGATATGTCGGAATCAAATTCAGAGTTGGGTTATTCTCGACTACCGCGGATCGAGTAAATGGGGGATGGTTTCATGGGGGTGAAAGTGGTAATGGTGATTCGATTGACATTAGATCCAATGGAGATCGTGGTGAAGGCGGAGGTGGCGATATCGGGTCGAGATCAACTACCTCCTGGTTTGATAAATCCAAATGTTGCAGAAGCACATCGCAACAAGCCCATTTCAATGTCGATTCAGCAAGGCATTTCACTGTCGAACGCGTGTGGTATTTTATGGATTCCATTGATTGAGGCTAGGGATGAAAAGTGATAAAGATTAAGGGAATTGACTGATAAAATCTAAGGTTAAGGGTGATTAAATAATCGAAAACTATCCTAAAAAGAAAGGAGCAAAAAGTGGAAGAAAATTTGGTATTTCTTCATAAATGAATCGAGACTGTTGTAGACTAACCCAATCAATCGATTGAAAATTGAAAATCAATCGATTGACTTGCTGTAGTAGGAAAGTTGACTGGCTGATAGAAAGAAACTTTCTGCATATAAAGTTGTCCAATTTGGGACTATTGTTTAAGTTTCAGAAACTTTCTAAAACCATGGGATCAACATCCAATCAATCAAGTGAAATCCCTTTTTAACAGTTGTACCAACGGATGAAAAGAATCTTTCTGATTTCATAAATTTTGAAAATTTGGGCACATCTTTTATTTCCAGAAGCTTCTCAGCTTTTGACTAATTTTAAAAGTGCCTAGACAATCGATTGGAATAAAATTTCAATCGATTGGCTGCGCACAGGAGATAGCTATACTAATTTGAACTCACGGAATTCAATCTATTGAATGATGCATCCAGCTAGCAAACTGAAAATAACACAGAGAGGAGAACACCAAAGCAATCTTGATTTTCAGTTTGGTAGAAGAGACGTATGATACACAGTGAGACGTCAATCGGCGGGGGTACGAGCAACATTTCGAGATGCATTGCTTCTATGCATTCGATGGATGACGCGGTATTTGATAAATCGATTAAATTTTCCATTTGGATCTCCTGATTCTCGTAATCTTCACTTGGCATTCTCATCAGATTGTTGGCGGGATGTGGTGGGTGATAGATTGCGGGGCCCGCTTCTGCCATTTTGATGGTACGAGGAAGATGTGGCTCGGGAGAATTTCGAAGATGGAGGGAAGAAGGGACCACTGCGGTCTTTGAAAATGCTTTCTCGCGGTTGGGGACATGCACAATTTATAATGTCAATCGATTGAATTGAAGGCAAAACGTTTGGTCCAATCCTTGTAGTCACAGGGTGCCATTTTTGAATGATATATTCAAAAAGATGTGAAGTCAGCTGATTGGGAAAAAGCAATCGTCAGGTGCACATAATGTCAATCGATTAAAAATTGACTTTCAATCGATTGAAATTGAAACAATGTCATGTTCAACTGTTAGTAGGAAAGGGCGCGACACTTAACTTATTGGGACCATGAACCTGACGGTCGGATGGTAATGTCAATCGATTGAATTGGGAATATCAATTGATTGAAATAAATACAATGCTGAAATGACTGACAATTGAATAGACGCGAGAATTTACTTTTGAGTGATCGTGGATTGACAACAAGTGCAGAAGTGGAATTCTATCAATCGATTGAGTCGAATGTCAACTCAATCGATTGGGTTGAAATTTACACTTTGTACCCAAAGCACATTAACAGAAGTCAATCGATTGAGTGTAATTTCAAACCAATCGATCAACTGACAAGTTCAAAGCTCTTAAATGAGACTGACACCGCCTAGTCAATTAATTGATTTTGTAAAATCAATCGATTGAGCCAGTCATATCTAACCATAACACAAAATTCAAAGACATTACACACTATGAACTAATCAACTCAGTTGCCTCCCAGGAAGCGTTGAGTTTAAATGTTGACAACTCGACCATTCAATTTTCAATTCTCATGATCAATGAGTTATGTTGATTCAATCAGCAACTTGGACATTGGCTCGAACATTGACATGAGGCGTTGACCATTGACCTTCAATTTTTGATTGTCCTTCATATCTTGAATCTCAACCGCACCATGCTCAGAGGTAGAGATGACCTGAAAAGGTCCTTCTCATCTTGATCTCAATTTGCCTGCATAGAATTTTAACTTCACATTAAAGAGCCATACCTTTTGCCCTGGTTGAAATTCTTTCCTAGAAATTAGCGGATCATGCAGCTTCTTGGATCATTCTTTGTACAGTTTTGAATTTTCATACGCATCATGGCATAATTCCTCAAGCTCGCTTAATTGTGAGCGTCGATTTGATCCAGTTGCCTAGATGTTGAAATTAAATTGCTTGATCGCCAGAACGCCTTGTGTTCTAATTCAACTGGGAGATGGCAAGCCTTCCCAAACACAAGCCTAAAGAGAGACATTCTGATCGGTGTTTTAAATGCCATTCTATATGCCCAGAGAGCATCAGAGAGCTGAAGAGACCAATCCTTCATGTCTGGTCGAGCAGTTTTTTTCCAGTATTTGTTTGATTTCACGGTTGGAGACCTCGACTTGGCCACATGTTTGCAGATGATACGGCATTGCCAATTTGTGAGTGATACCATGTTTCTTCATTAATTTCATAAAATGGCGATTGCAAAAGTGTGATCCACCATCGTTGATGATGGCTCGGGGTGCCCCAAATCGATTAAACACATTCTCCTTCAGAAACTTGAGCACCAACTTGTGGTAGTTCAATTATGTTGCTACAGCTTCCACCCACTTAGACACATAATCTATGACAACTAAGATATACACATAGCCAAAAGATGGAGGAAATGGTCTCATAAAGTTGATTCCCTAGACATCAAATACTTCAACGACTAAAATTGGGTGTAGTGGCATCATATCTCGTTTAGAAATATTTCCCAATTTCTGGCATCGTATGCATTCTTTGCAGTGGGTCATCGCATCACGAAAGATTTCAGGCCAATAAAATCCACTTTGTAAAATTTTTAGGGTGGTTTTCCATCCTCCAAAATGCCCTCCATACGCTCCCGTGTGATAAAACTTCATGATGCTTGGTTATTCCTCTTCCGGCACATATCGTCGGATCACCTGGTCTAAGCAGAATCTAAACAGGTGTGGCACGTGTCAGAAGTAGTACTTCACTTGGGAGAAAAATAAATTTTTTTCATTTCTACTCCACTGTAAAGGAATTCACCCTGTGACCAGGTAATTGACGAAGTTTGCATACCAAGGAGTTCCATTTGTAGCCGCATGGATAGCATCAATTGCTCATCAGGAAAAGAATCTCTAACATATTCTATAGAAGGTGTTTCTTCAGGAAGTATAGGAGACAAGTGATTTGCAACCACATTTTCAACTCTGTTTTGCAACCGCAGAGGAACTACTCCCCCCGCGGACCATATACAATCTCGGGTCTCTCCTCGGGAATGTGCTCATCACTGCCTGATATACTGAGGCAACAAAAGGGCAATCACATCTGGTCGGGTACAAAGATACATGTGCAATGAGCTCTTTAAAAAAAAAAACAACAAAACGAAAAAAAATAATAAAATAATAAATGCCTTTTTTTTTACATCCACACAAACAAAAAATGCGTTGTTTCTTCATGTTCACTAAAAAGGAAAAGGGCCTTTTTTAATGTTTGCCGAAACCAAAAAAGAGAGGGCCCCTTTTCCTCACTTTCGAAAATAGAACAAAATGCAAAACAAAAAAAAAATCCCTTCCCTGTTAATAAAAATAAAAAAACAAATCTCCTTTTTTTATGTATAAAAATAAAGCAAGTTATTCAAAAAAAAATCGTCATTTGAAAATCAAAGGGAAAAAAGGAAAAGAAAAAAGAAAAAGGCCAAAGTTAAGAAAAAAAAATAATAATAACAAAACAAAAAAAAAATAACAAACAAACAAAAAAGAGTCTTTTTTAGGCTCCTAAAAATCGGAACCCAAAAAAAAACTTGGAAAAATTCCTTTTATGTTAGAAAAACCAGAAAGGAGGGGGGGACCCTTCTATCATACGCATAAAATAAAATAAAAAAAAAGAAAAGAAGAAGAAGAGGGCCAACACAAAAAATATGGTAGACGGTAATAATAAATCAATACTTTAGTTTTCAAACAATAAAATCCATTTCCTTAATTAAATTTAAGAGAAACCAAAAATCTTTTCCTTTAATTAAATCATTTGTTCCTTAATTAATTTTCAAAAAGAGAAAACCAAAAATCCCCTTCTCCTAATTAATGTCCAAAAAAATCATCATCAAAAATACCCAAAATCCTTCCTTTGTGTTCAAAATAAAAACAAAAAAACCAAAAACAAGAAGAAAACCCCTTTCATATATAAAACAAAACACAAAAAAAGAGAGAATGTGTAAATATGTATATTTAGGCATCAAAAAAAAAAATCCATAAAACAACAAAAAGAGGGCATTATTCAAAAAAAAAAAATCATCAACACATCATCAATAAATATATTCACAACAAAAATAAACCATTATTCATCTAATAATACAAGATCATGATGATATTTACAAGGAAAAGCAAGAAAAAAAAGGGGTTTTTTGATTACCTTATAGAAAAATGGGGGTCTTTGATCTAGCGTGAGTCGGCGATCGATCCACAAGCAAAAGCAATGGCAATTGGGCACGCATAGAGGGAATGTAAAGGAACCCTAGGACGGGGGGGGGTTAGTTTTCGGTTTCAAAGAGGAAGAGGGGGGGGGGGAGAATTTGAACTGATTCCCCACAGCCCGAGTTCGGGCTGTTTAAATCCCCCCAGCCAAACCTGGCGCAACTAATAGTTGCGCCAGGCAAATTTGTGCCCTCCTTTTGCTTGGTGCAACTATTAGTTGCGCCAGGCTATTTTAAGGCCCATAGTGGCCTGGCACAACTAATAGTTGCGCTAGGCACTTAGGCTGGTTTCAGGGCCTGGTACGGGCCAGATGGGGAAACCGGTTACCCCACTTTTTGTTATTTGTTCTATCACTCACGAAAGATGCAAGCGCTCCTGAGGCAGCATTTCGGTCATCCTTCGACTTGCCAAGGAAGTCGTGCTGAAATAAAGATGGATCGAGGTTGATAAGCACCTCGGTCCTACACAAATGAAAAATCCCCACAGAGAAGCCAGAAGTATTCACAAAAAAATTTCACATAATAGCTTGAAAATTCCAAAAAATTCACATAAAATAATAGCTTCAAAATTCCAAAAAATCACATAAAATGACAGTTGAAAAATTCAAAAAAATCACATAAAATGATGGAAAAATCAAAAACAGATTTGCATTTCCCATAGCTACGCACAGGCATAAAGCGATAAAATGCCAATATTTTATCTGCAACGCAGTTGTGCCATATTAAATTCATGAGTCAGAGGTTCGCCTCAAATCTTGGGATCCTATTTTAAGGAAGGAGCAACAATGTCGATCTCGGTCAAACAGTCGATGTTTCGATCGAGTCGACTCCATTGCTAAATCTTTGCGATGAGCGCTCTATTCATATGAACTTGAGAGTCTTAAAGCATCAAATTTTCTGTTAGAAAAGGTCAATCGTTGGTTGAAACCAACCTGTTAAGAATGAGATTATGTATCAATCAAACTATGTGCAACCATGCATTCAGAAGGGTTCATTTCTCTTTTATTTTCTATAGGCTTAAAACCTGTATGGGCAGCGGCATCCCTATAAAGTGTACGCCATGTGTTTGGGTATCCGTATGATGGTCATTTGTCCCCATAAATTATACCCGGGCGGGTCCGGGTCGGGGCTTCCATCACCTTTGTTATTGGTCATTGCCCCCGATGGGCGCACGATTATGCATAGTTAATTGATGTTTATAATCATTGCCAGTAGGAACCAGGATTGGATGTCCCTTTTGGTAGACACCCAACAACTGGTTGGATCTATTTAGTGGTATTTGAAACTGGATGCCCTGGGTCATGTGGATCTAGGGCACGTTTTTGAAAATGACATGTACTCCCAAAAAGTGTTGTGACATCTATTTTACTTCGCTCAAGCAGTCGTGCTAAATAAACTTTGGGATCGATGGGTTTGCCGAAAGACCTCGAACCCTGCTTTTAGCAGGGGCACTCACGAATAGTCCGATGGGGCCACAAATGCCTCGTAGGTTTGGACGCAAACTGTGGAGCCTTGCGTATGTTTACTTCGTGCCTATCTTTAAATATTGGTCGATCACCCCTCTTACTTATGAAGCTGTTGTATTCAGAATAAATCTCAAACATCAATCACCTTCAAATCATCTCAAGAAGCGAATGCTTTTCCCGACTAACGGGCTTTCATAACTCGAGAGGCGAACGTTTTTCCCAGCTATTAGGCTTTCGCAACTCATTCCACCTCGGTTATGCCCAGTAATGTCGCTAAGCGCTTGGGAACCGATTACCTCGAGAAACGAATGATTAGCCTAGCACCCCAGGGCTTTCGTTTTCTCACCGTGTTACTCACCTAATATTTAAAGTTCATTCTGAATGCAGCATACCCGTCAGTAATGCCTTGGGCCTCTTCGAATGTCTCTTTTCTTTGGCATACAATTATTAGTGATCGGATACCAAAGAGGGGCATCTGTAGTCACCCAAATTTGGCCCAAGGCCCGATCGAAACACATTTCGAGAGAGGCGCATTTCTGAGCTTTGGCATGTATGGAACCCTTAGGAATCACCCCAAAACCCTCAGGAATCACCCTAGATCCCTTAGAAGCCTATCCCGAACCTTTAGAAACCAATCTCGACCCTTAAAACCCATTTTAAACCCTAAACCTAACCTTACCAGGCTATGGATAAATAGTAGTGTCCCAAAACTAGCTATGGCCCTCTACTACGGTCAAGTCTCATACCATTGCAAAGTAGAGATCGTCAGCTTTCTAACGGTCCAAGAATCGCCCCAATCGGAGGTATACGTCAAAAGATATGGCAAATCGAACCTGGAGGACATGAATGTAAAGTCATGTGGGCCCCTTAGGGACTTGGCGCAACTAATAGTTGCGCCAGGCCATTTCTCCCCAGAAGTGGCCTGGCGCAACGAATAGTTGCGCCAGTATTAAACTTTTCCTGGCGCAACTAATAGTTGTGCCAGGCCAATTTTCTCTTATTTTAAGCCTGATGCAACTAATAGTTGCACCAAGCATATGAATAGTAACTGTTGGATTTTGCCCCAAATTTCATGTTTGGTGTTTGACTTGTTGACCACCTTGACCTTTGGGGTGTGTTTTGCTAGTTTTGTTACACCCTTTTGTAGCCTATTTACACCCCTTTAAGTGGCTTAAGGCCTCACCCCATCATCTACCATTGGAGGCCCTTCTCACATATTTCAAGGCTCCAAAAACCCTAGGAAACCTTAGATGTTAGATTACCTAATTCTTAACCATGTTTAGCATCTAAACACCCTCTTAATCCACCCATTTCCTATAAATAGAGTCCCCCCTCCCCTTGGTTTAGGGGTTGAGAATTTTGGCCAAAGAGAGAAAGAGCTTAAAGTGAGAAAATCTTTCTCCCTTTGGTGCACACTTCCCACACAAATTCCAGAATTCTAAAACCTCCTTTAAGTGATATTTTTCACCTTAGATCCCTTTGTTTAGGTATATGCTACCCATTCACCTTCCCTCTCTACCTCTTAGCTAGCAAGCCTTAGAGGTTAGAACCCCACTTTCCACCACACCAAGCTTTCAAGAGCTCATCAAAGCAAGCCACGCAAGGCTCTCCTACGGTGCTACAAGGGCCCAAGGGCTCCGGCTCTCCCCTTCCTTCTCCTATCTCCTTTTGCTCTCCCTACCCTCTCATTTGTGCCGTTACGCCGCCAAATTTTCGATACAAACGGAGGGGCACAAATAGGATTGGAGGCCCATTTGGGCAAGAGGAAACTATTTTTTTTTCTTTTACTTCATTTTATTTTTGGCTATTAGTAGAGACCGCATTAAGCGGGTTGATCGGGTGCCTAACACCTTCCCGATTGATAACCGAAGCCCCTACCCAAGAGCCTTTGGTGTGGACCGGATTCAGAGTCATATTTTTGGCACTTCGGTGCTCATAAAAATGAACTAGGTATCCTGGGACACCGAATGCTCCGGGTGGCGACTCTATATTTTTTCATTAGAGAGTGCATCATCGCGACGGGATCATCTCGATTCCCACGGTTGCACAACTATCCACACAGAAACTGAAAATCCTGCATATACATTTAAGCCGCAGCTAGTAAGTAAATCTCTACTCATATGTAAACCCATGACTCTATGCACTTTCTTCACACCTGCGATTCGAAACCATGAGTCACAAAGTGAACCCCGATGAGTTTTAGCCAAGTTTCAGTCGAAGAACCATTGATTTTGAAGAGTCCTTAGTAGTTCACAAGACTCAGAGAACGCGATGTCAATACACATTCGGCACCGTCATAATCTTGAGTCCACCAAAAGGTATGCCGTAAAATGAACCACGAACGAGTTTTATTAGCTTAGAGTTTAGTTACACTAAATTTTACAATCTTTGATGCCGATTTCACAAGCTTCAATCAACAGCTCAGTGATCAGATCTCAAGTCATATGTGAAGGTTTCGGAGTCAATATTTCCGTTGAATGCACTCTGAACCTTCCATACCAAAGTGAATAAATAACATAGATTGAGTATAAAAGAACTACCAGATAAATCTATATATGGTATAGATGGTAAAGAGGCCAATAGACCAAGAAAATCCAAAAGCAACAAGAAAGCCAAAGGGCACCCCGGCAAGCTGGCATCAGGCTTGCCAAGGCAAGCCCATGTTTGGCTTAGCATATGCTTTGTGGTCTCTGTGGTCTCCTGTCGGGTGTGCGTGTTAACTCTTAGATGATTTGACATCATAGGGCACTAAGGAAGGGTCTAATGTAGGGTCTAGTAACCCATTTTACAATACTAAATCCATGACTATTAACTTCCAGGTGCTTGATGCACACCAATGAAGATAGTGTGAATGCGTGCATGCACATGTCATACGTAAAGTGTAAGATAAGGTAGGGAGTTTCCCTTGATCATTTATATTTTGTTTTCAAATTCATCTCTGATTAGCAAGTTAGTTTTGCTCCATATGCTAGTAATCGTTTCAGTTGCTCTACTAAGGTATACTAAGCTATGATGGTAGTAAGATCAGCACCATATCTGTTATACCATGAACTTCGATGCTCGAACCATGCTAGTTCAGCTCGACATAGGATTATCCTATGAATATATGTCAGCATGATATCCATTATATCATATGAAAGAAAGGTTTAAAAGAATGGTTTTGTATGCTTGATCTCATGGTGATTAGTTCTGCTATAAGTTGAGTTGCAGTAGTTCACTATAAGGTGACCTGATGAACATGTTAGAAATAGCACATAAAAATGCTGAGTTTTGTTGATGATGAACGCATGTGACAATGAACATCAGGTTTGTTGTGGATATATAATCAATGTTGATTTATGGCTGAAGGATTATACTCAAATCTATCATATTAATAGATGATGCTAGATTAGTTTAGAGGAACATTTTTGATTAATAATGATCATGAATTGTTCATGTCTAATCATGTCTAATTAGAAATAGAAATAGAAAGTTTTGCTATGAAGAATCATGCTACGTGTAGTATTGATATTTACTTATATGTCATCTGCTCACGATGCTCTCATATACCATGCATGCATTAGTCATGTCTTTATACCCTTGATGTTAAGTATCCGTTTTGCTTCGTTTTTTAGCCAAGTGATCCCGCTAACTCTGGAGAGCTTGACAAGTGATCCCGCTAACTCTCAAGCTTGATTCTTTTGATTCTATACATGTATCTTTTACATCTGATAAGCTTATTTAAATTGAACTTGTTTTAGATTGATTCCTCGTACTTGTTGCACCATGATTTGTTTTGTATTTCTTCAGCAAGATTGTTCAGCATGTCAGCATGTTGAATTATTCGCATGATAAGGAATGATTTATGTTATAGTAAATACAAGCTAAGATATACTATACTTTTATTTGTATTCTATGTATCTAGAAGTGAATTTGGTAATCTAAAATATGAATTAGCAATGTAAATGTCCCTGCTGAGCTTTGATAATAGCTCATCCGACGACTTCCATGCCTTAGCTGCAGATCTCGATCCAGAGCAAGAGGGTGACCCGACCTACCAGCCAGACGAGGAGGAAGAGGAAGACGAAGACGATGAGGAGGAATTCGCTGAAGAATTCCTTCCAAAATAGGTTTGAAAGAGAGAGAGATCTCTTTTAAAAAAAACTTGTAGAAACCACGTATGATGTTTATTCTGAGATATTTTATACTTCATGTATAGGTTTTCTTTTCATTGTTTAGATAACGGGTGGCTGTCATCTATGGAAAGCTATACATCGTATAAATTAGCTTTGTTTATAGATTTTGATAGTTTACTGCTTAGATGAGTAAATATCAGTTTGGTTTTGCCATATTATTGCATGTCAGAGAAAGTACATTGCTTTCGCATTTGTAATACTTGGTAAAATATAAGACGCACTTGTATAATAGGATCATGTTAGGTGATCTGACACCATGACCTTTCCTATATTCAATTAAAAGGGAAATGTCGGGTTGTTACAGGTGGTATCAAAGCTCCCGGCGTTACGTCATTTGACGACTTACCTCTAGCGTACACATATGGCAAAGTGTCTGATATTTGTTCAGTGTTAGGATTTAGATTGATTTCATGTTTAGCTGATCAACTTATTGCTTGATCATAATAGGTTGAGATGCCTCCAAGACGTGGGCAAGGGAGAGGTAGACCATCGTTGCCTCATCGCACTGGGCCGAATGCGATTCCAATGGCAGGTTATGAGCATGACACCACTTGGGAAGTGGAGAGAACGTGCATATGGCAGAAAGCCGAACTACCATGGAGAATGTTGCTGAGCATACTCCGCCAGTAGCAGATGCTCCTCAGATGGGGAATGCTCCCAAAGTTGAGCAAAATGCAGGATAAATCCGCAATTGATGGAGACCATGGTCAACACGATGGCCATGCTCACTGTGAGACGACCCCTAGAGGGTTTTGCAGAGTTTGTACGACTCCGACCGTCACACCGAGTTTCGATGGTCAGCATGACTCAATGGAGGCGGAGAAGTGGTTGACACAAATTAAAAAAGTAATGTAAAGAGTCACCTGCACCGAGGTTGAGAAAGTATGTTGGGGGACATATAAATTAGAGGGTGAGGCAGAGCCATGGTGGCAATCTGTGGAAAGAACGAGAATGCTTGGAGTACCTTGGACTTGGGCAGAGTTCACTGAAGCATTTAATGAGAAATATTTCTCAGTACCTGAGAGATATGGAGGTACAGTTTTCGACCTTAGTACAAGGTCAGATGACTGTTCGAGAATATGAGGCATAATTTACTCGCCTTTCTTGGTCTGCACCACTACTTGTAGCCACTGAGCTCATAAAGACACAGAAGTTTGAGTAGGGTTTGAAGCCCCTAATCACGGAACAAATTTTGTTGTTTCAAGCAATGACATATGCAAGTGTGATGAAGTTGGCTCTTATAGCAGAAACTGATGTTGATAATATGTTCAAAAGGAGAGAAGAAAAAATAAAGCCAGAAAATCTATGTCGCAGTCCTTTAGTTCCAAGCAAGTCAGCAAACGACTGCGATTCCAAGGACAATAAGCATTTCAACCTGCTGCAGGAGCCTATACGCATGGATTGGATTGGTTATCTAACCATCATGCGAGCATTGATTGCCGACAGAAAATAGTTACTTTCTGTCCACAAGGAAGGACATCAGCAAGATTTTTTGGTATGCAGTCCACTCTACTTCCTGTTATTTCAGCGATCCGAGCACAACGATTACTTGATGATGGTGCTCAAGGATATATCGCTTTTATTCAAAGTAAAGATCAGGAAGAGAAGAAATTTTCACTTTTAGATGTGTCGATTGCCTGTGAATTCCTTGATGAGTTGTCAGGATTACCGCCTGATAGGGAAGTAAAATTCGCTATTGAGTTAGCCCCGGGTACCTGTAGACACTCTCATTTTGCCTTCTCGAAATATACAATTGTGATCGGTCAACCTTTGACCTCTTAACCCTGATATGGGAACCATGCACTAAAACAATAGTACATGGCTGAACACAGGCTGAAATAATAGCTCTGTAGCTCAGATCCTGACGAGGGAGACTATATACTGAAACAATAGTATATAGTCGGAATACAGACTGAAACAATAGTCTTGCATTTCAGACTAGAGACTAGACTCGAACAACCCCGAATTAAGTGCTTGAAACCCCGCACGTAATTTGATTGCACGCCAAACCACAAATGCGCAATGAGTCCCCCTTTCAGACCAAACTTCCTTTCCCAGACCATATCGAGACTCGATCACGTCCTAAAATCAGACGCGCGATGGGGTTGAGCACCACCCCACCAATGTGCAATTGGTCTACGCCTGACCTAGCCTCATAGCCCTTAACCCCTAAGTTTTCTTGATTAAGCGCTTCTAAAGAATCGCTTAATCGGATTGCGCACGTACTAACAAGTGCGCAATTAGCCCTAACGCTATTAGGACTAGGAAACTCGCTGAGCAAGTCAGCCGATCGCTCACTGAGTCGGCGACCGACTCAAAGAGATTAAGCGCTGGTAAACTAGCATGTAATTCAGTTAAACGCCTGAAAAATGGCGCGCAATTGAAGAGAAACCTATAAAAACTTTTTTAAAATACAACACGAAGAGGCTGGCAATTTTCGAGAGAGAACAGGATTATTTTTGGGATTTCAAAACGAGAGAACTCCGAAGACTAATCCATAGAGCACCTTAATCATGGTTTCGAGATTCAAGCTTCTGATCTTTGAGATTTCTCTCTACAGCCTTGACCCTTTGGTAATAATTTAATTTTTAGTTTCTGACCATAATTTCTAGCCTATAGATTTAGGATTTCTATTAGTTTTAATGATAGATTTTAATTTTCAGTCCGAGATCGTAGCACCTTTTTTAGACAGCAAATATTTTATAACTGGTTCTAATTCTCCGAATTTGAAACCAGTTCTTAATCCAAAGGTCTAATTCACCAACCCTAGGCTCTAATTCCATTCTAAAATCTCAATATACAGTCTGATCATTAATTTTTTGTTCTAATCCTTCGATCCAAAACCAGTCCTTAATCATACGGTCCTCTTTTCTAATTTCGAACCCAAATTCAGTCCTAAAAATTAATTTTAATTCCTCAATTTAATATTTCTAAAAATCCTAAATATAATTTCAGTTTTTATAACTCTAGTACATAGTTTAATTCATAATTATTATTCCGAAAGATATTCTGAAAAATCTAAAAATACTATGTTACGGTCCAAAAAGTCAATTTTTCTTTAATCTTAGCCACTCGATTTGCCCAAGGGAGCTTATGGAGGGTACTCGGGAATGAGGCCAATCCTCCTTAGCATAGCGGGCCCAAAACCCTTTTTTTTGGAATTTTAGAATTAATTAATTGCTTTTATTTTACCCCATTAGTATAATTAATTAATAGGTTTATTTTTATTTCAGCATATTTAATTAATTAATTACATTAAACCTTAGTATGACTGATTAATCTCTTTAAATCAGAATTTAATTAGTCAATTCCTTGCTTTAATTAGAATTTAGTACGATTAATTTCATTGCTTTAATTAGATTTTTAGTTTAATTAATTCATTGGTTCAATTAGAATTTCAATAAAAGTAGTTTACTTATTTCAATTAGATTCAAATAAAAATCACTTTATTTATTTTAATTATAAAAAATTAATTCGTTTGATTTAAATTAGAGTTTCAGTAAAATTAGTCTTCTATTTCAATGAGAATTCTAGTAGGACTGTTGTAATTGCTTTAGTTAGAATTTCGATACAATCAGTATACTTGATTTAATTAGAATTCCAATACAACTAGCATACTTGCTCTACTTAAAATCCTAGTACAATTAGCATGCTCAAATTAATTAAAGTTTCACTAGAACCAACGTGCTTGCACTCCTAGTACGATTAGGAGACCTGAGCATAATTGGACTTCTGATGGAGTTAGGAGATTAAAATTAATTGGACTTCTAGTAGCATTAGGACACTAAATTAATTAGAATTCTAATGGGATTAGGAGACTAAAATTAATTGGACTTTTAGTAGTATTAGAATACTAATATTAATTAGACTTCTAATGAAACCAGGAAATTAACATTAATCGGACTCTTAACAGGATTAGGATAAACCTATATAACTAAATCCAAAACAGAATCAAGGGAGCCTAAACTAATAGAAACTATAACCGCAAGGGGAAATAAGAGGGGAAATTGAACTATCTAAACTAACCGAAACTATCGCCACATACGAAACCATTAGGTCACGATAATTTTTACAAAAACAAGTGCGACAAGCGAGGCCACCTCCTACCCCGAGCACGGTGTCAGCCTACACCTCCTCATTGAGACAACTTGCCCACACATTCTTCAACGATGACCCTCTGGACAAGGTTTTCTCAAGAGTTCCTCCAATGGACAACACCATTAAAATCGAAGATCTCCCTAAAATGCTCCATGAGTACATGGCCAAGAGAGAGCGCCCAAGTCACTCGTTAGGATTCGACAAATTCTATCGAGATATTGAGTTCAATTTGCCAACAGCATTTAAGCCACCAAAGTTTACCAAATATAATGGTACCAAAAATCTGAATCATCACTTAGCCCTCTTTTGTAATGATTGTCGACCCATACGTGATATTCAAGGACTTCTCATTCACTATTTCCAACGCTCATTAGAAGGAGAAGCTTTAGATTGATTTGCGGGACTCCCGCTCTATAGGATAGAAACCTTTGATGAATTAGTCGGCCAATTCCTAGACCAGTATAAACACTTGATCCAAGAGACAGTCAGTCTCAGCGATCTAATGGCAGCTAAATAAGGACCCGATGAAGAATTTACCGACTTCATCGCCAAATGGAGAAAACTCGTTGCCAGGATCGGCACTTCAATGAAAGGGAAGGACTCGGTTGATATTATTATTGATAATACTAGGGAACCGTTAAAGAGCACACTTGTCATAAGTGATTGCCCCGGCTTCAATGCACTCCACTCTCGGGCATCCTGACTAGCGTGACACATTAAAGGCAGAGATCTCGCGTTATCCATAGTTGCATCAAAAGTAGGCTCTTCCAATGAATCAAGATCCAAAAATAATAAGAAAGCCTTACGAACTGAGCAAGTTAACACTGTTGTCAACCAAGGAAAAAACTCTGGTAACGAAAACTTTCAACCGTGAAATTTTGGATAGAATCAAAACCAACAACGGTATACCAACCCAAATCAAGGTGCTAGTCAGCAGAGATACGCGAACCAAAATCCAAACTAGAATTAAAATCAAGGCCAATACCAAAATAGGAACAAGTACCCTAACACCTATAAGAATCAGAACACAACATGGAGTCAACCAGCCCACGCACCGAATTATAATAATGTACCCCCACTGTAGAACTTTAACCTAGCCAGAGGCCCTTACCAACCAAGGCAGGAATACTATCCCCCTTTACAAGATACAATTCCTAACATCTTTCGTCTCCTTAATACTTAAAATCTCCTCTGATTTCCTCAAGAAAAATCTCACCCATGGCCAGTAAACCTAGCCTATAGTAAATACTGTGCCTTCCATCGATATGCGGGGCACAACCTAGAAGATTGTTGGGTCCTCAGGGATGTAATCTATGACATGAATGATCGAAATCAAATTCATTGGGAAGCGCTTAGGAATCCCAACCCTAATAATAACCAGCCCCAATAGAATTTAGGGATCATAAATAACCCCATGCCCAAACACAACCAAGCAACACCGGCCCAGGTCACTACCGTGGATCTCCCCGATCAACCTTCCTCCCAGCCCTCTACTTTAATCACTTGCATCCAACCCTCAGCCGCTTCCGCCACACCCGCAAGAGCTTCCTCACCCCTACATCCCTCGGCCCTGATCACTCGCATCGCCCCACCGAGTCTGCCTCCATATCCAAAATTCACTTTGATACGAGTCCATTCCTTTGGGGCCAGGAGACCATTCTTCCATCGTCACCCACCAAAACCTTCAATCCCTCCAAACCTTGAACCAATGTCATTACCACTCCTTTGTCCGATTCTAAACCCAAGTATCATGAACACGTTCTCCAAACTTCAGCCCAAATTGTTGCATGGGTAGAAAGTGTCACCCGTACGACTCCGAGTCGAGAGAGTGAAACAAAGACTAAGTGTTTACTGAATGTAGGAGAAAGTGAGCCAGAAGAACACCCCTACTCGTGCGAGACGCTAGTCTCTGCTTTCATAGAAGAGGAGGATTACACGCAATATCTCCCACCTTGGAACGGTGTCGTGCAGGCATAAGCTCTGATCTCTAATTTCACTCGCTTCACAAACACATCAATGTCGAGTCATATCGGGTTTGGCTAACAACTGACATGCCCGATTCTCAAGTCAGGAACCAATTACCCACCTCTTCCTTTCCCTCGAAGTAAGGATTTCACGAGCACACAACCACCAGAGGGGAATGTGAGAGAAAGAGAGGTTAACTTGCCTCCCCCACCTTATATCATCCCTCCACCAATCCCTGCACCTCAACCATTCCAACCACTCGTACCTAAGGCCCATCTACCAGACACTCGAATTAGGACAAGAATATGACCTTCTGAGGCATCTCCAGAAGAACCCGACCCAGATATCCATACTAGAACTCATCAAGAAATCACCTGACCATCACCGACTATCGATAAGGACACTTGAAGACTCACAGGTAGATAAGGATACAACCCTAGATGAGCTTCATCAAATCACCTCAGTCATGGCGCAACCTCCAACGCTTATGTTTACAGGTGCAGACATGGCTAAAGAGTCACTCCGCAGAAGTGCAGCTCCCATATATCTCACGGTCATAATTAGAGGGTTATCTATACCCCATGAGTTGGTTGATACAGGAGCGGGACTCAATATTTTTCCTCTCACAATAATAAAGACGCTCGAATACACAGAGCAAGACGTCAGGCCCTCTGCACTGTCACTCATAGCTTATGATGGCTCGCATCATTTCATGAAAGAAACTATTAAACTCTAGGTTTACCTTGGACCTGTGACGAAAGACGTTACTTTCCATATTTTTGATTCTGTTAGTACGTACAATCTTATCTTAGGAAGGAAATGGCTAGAATCGGTGAAGGCTGTCGCGTCCACATATCATCAATGCGTCAAGTTTCCATACGAGGACTCCATCGTCAGTATTTACGTTGATTCACCCCTCCAGGAGATGATTACTGATTACGCGGCAAGCATCCTGACAGCCCATGATTCCATATTAAATGCAGGCCACATTTAAAAGACCTAAACCCTGAGAGAGGCAACTGTTGCTTAAGTCTGTCCCTTGCCCATCCTAATTCTCCTCCAATGCATCAAGAAAAATTAGTAAGGAGAGAGGTCGGTCCGATCCTCGCCAAACTTTATGACATCATCCCCACAGCGACAAAAGGGTGGGATCTTATGTACCATCTTGGATACATCCCCCACACCGGACTCAGAAAAAATAAGCAAGGTCGTGTAGGACCTGTCGTCCCAACGAAAATATGCAAACACATAGGATTAGGTTATCAATCGAATGACCCACAGGCCGACTTATTCCCTACCTCACCAAAATGGTCTCTATATTATCACTTTGTCTATGAGACCACTGAAAAAACAAATGTATCGAGATAGAAGGAAGTATCTTCGCCAAGTCCCAGGAAACAAAAATTGAGCAAATGACTAAAGCGTTCAACCATTTAACCAATTTAAAAGTCGCTACTAATAAATCGCTCGAAGGAGTCAAACCCTTGTTCGATCTTAAAGAGTCCATAGAGGAGAGGGAGAGAGATCCTCTTGAAACCGAGCCATAATAAGAAGATTGGGAATCTACCGACAACGAAGACTTTCACATAGCAGCCTTGCAAAATGACGAAGGGCACCTGCACTCAATATGGGAAGTGGATGACACCCTGCAAGAGAATCTTAACCCGTATAGCATCTGCCTCGGCCTTGGCCTTGGAGGGTGGAAATGCCCGTGGGATTCCCCTTATATCGCTCGCCCTTACCAGCCCTGCTGTAAGGCATGTACTAGTATATTAGGACACTTCACCAATTGGACCTGATGTTCAATGATGGAGGAATCGAACCACTCCAACCCTGGGACGACAAAGACCAGCAATGACCTACCAGCTCAGCTACCTGCACAAGAAGTAGACAATCCTGACGGTTACCCATTTGTTCCAGAAGGAAACACTCAACACACTCTTATAGAGTTTGAAGAGGAACTCAGACTAGACACCTCTACATCCCCAGATTCGCCGGAACTCCAAATATTTTAGAAGTCTCTCATAGAAGAATGGCAACCTCCCCCGAGTGATGACGATGACTACTGGATAGATCTCCCAGCACTCGAGTTAGCGGAGCGAGCCAATTTAGGACTTCAAGCATTATCAGATCAAGAAAGTGAGTTCGGCATTGTCTCTGACTCTAACTTAGAAGGATGGGAATGCCCTTGGGAATCCCCCTGCATTCTTCACCATTATCAACCTCACTGCCGAGCATGCGTGCTCATCCTAACATATCATGGAGATCAAGGGAAAGAACTCGTTACTCTTTAGGATCCATTGGGAGATCCCCCTCAGTGGGAAGAACAACTATATTACGACTCAGAAGCGGATAGTTCGATCGACTATAATCTTCAAAGTTTCTTCAATGAAGAGGCCATTAACTTAACAGAGGAAATCCGAACGTCGGTGCCACTATCGCCCGCATCACTCATTCAAAAGGTCTCATTAGCTGAGGACTCCAAAAAAAAATGCCAAATTCACAATAAGTCTGCATTTCCCGAAGAATCACTCGAACGTCTCTTTTGCTATCTCGCTCCCTCAACTAGAGGAAGCAATTCTCCCGGTGCCCCTTGAGGCGATCGACCCTGTACCATATATATTGTCAAAAATTAAAAAAATAGAAAAAATAGAAAATCCTAAAAATTCATAAATATAAAATAAAAAAAAATTAGAAAACCTCGAAAAAGAAAGGGAACCCTTCGTCCCTAACCAGACTTGTGGCCAACAAGGACACTCTTCTCCTAAGGTTTCTATCACATTCCCTGCACTAGGACGTAAAGCATCTCGGCTTGACAATAAGCCAATGATCATACCAGACGAGATACTTCATGACTTTGAGAGAAGAATCAGTAGTCTTGACCTTCACCTTACCAAAGATCTCTCAGTCATAGATTGTGCCAGTGAAGGGTTATCTTTCACAAATTCCGATCCCCAGTGTGGCAACTTTGCAGTATACGAACTTACCGAGGATGAAGAAAGAACACCAGATGTCGAGGAGGCACCGAACTTTCAGCAGGTTATCAAGCATTTTGATGAGCAAACCTAAGCTGTCGCAGAACCCACGGAAAAACTTAACTTCGACACTGAAGAGAAACTTAAGAAGCTATTGATTATCGCAATGCTTAACTCTAAGGAACGCCGACTAATTACACAAGTCCTGTAAGAACACCTTGACTCTTTTGCCTGGTCCTACGAGGACATGCTCGGGTGGGACCCAAGTTTAGTAGAACATTGCCTCGTCCTAGAACTCGATGCAAAGCCTGTTAAGCAGAAACTCCATAGGATGCACCCACAAATTTCCCTCCAAGTTAAAGAGGAAGTTAACAAGTTACACAAAGCTAAATTTATCCGAGTCGTTCTTTACCCTAAGTGGGTCGCCAATATAGTACCTGTTGCCAAGAAAGACGGTAGAGTACAGGTTTGCATCGACTTCTAAAACCTCAATCAGGCATGCCCAAAAGATGACTTCCCACTCCCACACATTGACACTCTAGTTGACAACACCGTTGGACATGAGATGTTATCCTTTATGGATGATTTCTTTAGATATAATCAGATCAAATTAGCAGAGTCCGACCAAGAGAAGACTTCCTTCACCATACCATGGGGAACTTACTGTTACATCATTATGCCTTTTGGGCTCAAGAATGTAGGAGCCACGTATCAACGCGCCATGATGGCTATCTTCCACAACATGATGCATAAGTGCGTAGAAGTCTACATCGATGACATATTAGTGTAGTCCCAAATACGAGGAGTACATGTTGAAGTACTCTGACTAGTTTTACAAAGAGCTAAGAAATATCAGCTAAAAATAAACCCAAAGAAATGTGTCTTCGGGGTCACCTCCGAAAAATTACTCGATTTCATAGTTAGCAAGCAAGGGATCGAAGTTAACCCTGTAAAAGTCAGAGCTATCTTCAATATGCCGCCTCCCAGTAATATCAAAGAGTTATGAGGCTTGATAGGAAGATTGTAATTCATCAAAAGATTTATCTCCCAACATTCAGACAAATGCGATCCTTTCTACAGACTACTTAAAGGAGGAGCTGAGTACAAATGGGATGACCAATGTAAGCAAGCCTTTGACAACCTCAAGAAGTACCTCCTTAACACGCTAATATTATCGCCACTTGTCCCCGAAAGACCCCTAATTCTATACCTCTCAACGAATAATAAAGCAATGGGAGTAATCCTTAGACAATATGAAGAAGACGGCAAGAGAGAGAAGGCTATCTACTACCTCAGTAGGACGATGGTCGAATACGAACGAAAATACACTTCAATGGAGAAGGCTTGCCTCACATTAGTTTGGGCCTCTACCAAATTATGACACTACTTCCAAGCACATAAAATAGTAGTATTAGACCGAATGGACCCTCTAAAGTACGTATTCGAAAAGCCCGCAACATCAGGAAAGATCGCTCCCTGGCATATGTTATTGTAAGAATTCGATATCACTTATGTCAAATAGAAGTCGATCAAAGGACAAGCAATTGCCGGTTACCTCACATATCTCCATAAAAGAAAAGGTATCGGGATAGTCCTCCTAAGCCCAGAAGGAGTTGTCATACCTAAAGCTTTTCAACTAGATTTTCCCGTCACTAATAATGTCATAGAATACGAAGCCTTTATAGCTAGACTACGAGCGGCGCTTCAATTAGGTATTAAGCAATTAAAAATCATCGGTGATTCCAAACTAGTAATTTTACAATTCATAGGAGAATAGAAAACTAAGAAAAGGAGACTAATGGCATACCTAGAAATCGCTCAATATTTAGTAAAGAAATTTGAACGAACTTCTTTTCCGCATATCCCTAAATTAGAAAATGAGCTTGCAGATTCCCTAGCCACGCTAGCCTCAATCATCCAAATACCCATCGGACAAAATACCAAGACCATCTTTATTGAAAAGCTGACAGTGCCCACCCATGAGGTAGCATGGACCGTCAAGAGAGAATTACCTGTCCTCCCCACAAGTACAGGATCGAAAGAAGTAATCACCCCCAGAAAGCACATCAAGTCAAAAACTGAAGTCGCCACATTCAAATTGGAAAAATCACCAACCGACGATGAACAATCATGGTATTTCGACATCTGGAACTTCTTGAAACATCAACACGTCCCTCCATATGCCACAAAGATTGAACGGAAGACTATAAGGAACCGATGTGCCCGATTCTGCATACTCTGGAAAACATTATATAAAGAAGCCTTCACTAAGGAGTACTACTGCGATGCATCATGACCGCCGAAGGACAATACATCATCCGAGAAGCACACACCAGTGCCTGCAACGCCCACTCAGGTAGACAGAGACTCGCCGATCAAGTTACACGACAAGGCTATTTCTGGCCGATAATGATCAGAGATTGCCACCTCTACATTCAATCCTGCAAGTAATGCCAAGAACACGTCGTACTCATCAAAGCTCTATCAGTTGCATTGAATACTATGACCTTGCCATGGCCATTCTCGATGTGGGATTTCGATGTCATTAGACCTTTCACAGACACCATTGGGAACACTCATAAGCACGTGTTCATTCCTACAACGACTGAATATTACACCAAATGGGTAGAAGCTAAATCCTATGTTAGAATCACTGCTTCAACACTCGTAAGGTTTATCATTCAGAATATCATCACTAGGTTTAGAGTACCCAGGATATTTGTCACTAAAAATGGACCATAGTTTATCACTGAGAAGATGAAGAAGTTATGCAAGAAATATGGCATCGATCTATGCCACTCATCACCGTTCTACCCTCAAGGCAATGAATAAGCAGAAGCTATGAACGAAACACTGATTCGAATCCTAAAATGCATAGTAGAAGCAAGAAATGGAGCCGACTGGCCTGCACGACTACCAGAAGCACTCTAGGCCTATTGGACCTCTATTCATATGACCACTGACCAAACTCCCTACCGCCTTACCTATGAGATGGAGGTTGTCCTACCATATGAGATATAAGTACTATCCTTACGGATTCAACTCGATGATGAGCTATCCTTAGACAAGAGAAGAATTGCTCTACCCGTGCAGCTAGAGCAGCTCAATGAAACACGTCTAAGGGCAGCTGATCACACTCAGGTATATCAAAGGAGAATCGCCAGGGCTTACGATAAGAAAGTCCTTGAATGAACCTTCAATATTGGAGAATTAGTCTTGAAGAAAATCATGCCTTCCAAGCACACCCACGCGAAAGGAAAATTGAAACCGAACTGGGAAGGCCCTTATGTCATAATAGTCCCATACCCTGGAAATGCTTACAAACTAGCGAACCATGATGGGGAAGAACTCTCTAGCCCTTGGAACACCATGTACCTTAGAAAATATTAACCTTAGCTGCCCTGCGATCATCACATCCCGTGGTTAAATACTTATACTTATCACCCCCATAGTCATCACGACCCATTCATTGGTCGTACACTTTCAATTCTCATAATATCTTTAAGACCTCTGATTCATTGCCCACCTTTTTCTCACTCAGGTAATTTAATTAAAGGACTAGTGACCAATCTAACCCCTTTCAAAAGCATAAGTGACACCCAATCCTCATTTCCCTTCCCCCGCCATTGGAGGAGATGTTAGACCAAAAAAAAAATAAAGATATTAGGTTCAATCAAAACTCATTATTCTTGCGCTAGCAGGATGCTTTAAAAAAAAATGCATTGATATGTCAAAAGTTGAGTGAGAGCATTACGACAAATGAACAAGCCACTGAGCTCAGGGAAGCATAAGCAGACCGTGAGGACACCCCTGGTAACATTATTAAAAGTATATAAGCAAGCTGCGAGGGCATCCCTGATGTCCCCATACTACTAGATGTCGTCGTAAGGTGGCGGGAGGAGGATAAACTCCTACTAACCATAGAATATAAGACTTTTGATAGTGCAGAAACATGATGAAGAGCTCGATTATTGCATCTCATATTTCCTCTGAGAAAAAGATTATTACTCATCCCTTTTGGGAAGTACTAGATACAAACTATTCCCTGCATCACTGTGCCTTACCCCTCCCCTTTGCTATTTTTATTTCGGACGATAAATCAGAAGCCTTACAGAGTACTCCTAGAAATAAAATCGAAAACCGATGAATGATGACTGATGCAATCACCTACTATACCTGCCATACTTCTTCTTAATAATCACGAGATAGGATGACCACCACCCTAGAATAGACCCCCATATACAACTGACCTAAGTAAAGAGACCTTCCCCGATTCGGTGACAGTACCGATCAACTTTTTCTTCAAAACTAACTCACCAAATACCCATGACTGCTTATAGACCCAAAGTGCTTATCTCAAAACCCAGAAAGGCTCCATTGCATCTTGACGCTAGGGCATTGTTTTGGATTAGAAGAAGAATCATATCAGAAGCACCGGCTTGCCCACAAAGAAGATAAGAAATGACAAAGTTACCATCCAGAAAGTGCTACCAAAGATACCATACTGCCAATCCTATCACGCTCCTACACTGGGGCATTTTTATTTTTTATTATTTTGTTATTATTTCTATCTTAGATATTTGCTCTCCCTATTGCATTGTTGTCATTTCAAAAAAAAAAAAGAGAAAAAAGGAAAAAGAAAAAAAAGAGAGAAAAATAAAAGGAAAAAAAAAAACATATCCATCTTTTGCTACCAGACTCCGGTCTGAGACACTTGCCCTCCATGGCAACATACAAGGGGGCGAACAAAACTACCGACAACATTACTCTCACATGTGCAGATATGTGGCAACCTTCAACCGTCACCGGGCTAGCTCACGAAGCATCCAAGTCCCAATGATGGTAGATGGCGCTGAAGCAGAAAAAAGAAGCAAAAGTAGACGTAAAAGGTAACTAATAGAAAAAGGAGCCAATCAGGTACATCTAAACCAAAAAAATCTCCTTATATATATATGTATATGTCAAAATCCTTTTTCTTTTTACACCTATCACAGAGGTCATCCCCCTATATATACAACACACATGTTATGGATACAAACACACATGCACACCCCTAGTCTCTAAGCTGCCGCTTTGAAGGCCGAGCGCTGCTGTCCCGGGTATCATCAGCTCGGAGGTCCATAGACTGGTCCTCTAAAAATACAATCCTGACACCCGAAGGCCTCGGAACCTCTAAACGATGAGGCCCCGCCACAGATCCCCCCTCACTCGCCTGACTAACAGACCACCTTGATCGAGAATGAGGAGGATACCTCGCAAGAACCTCACGAACAATGAGATCCTCACGAGTATCACCCCTGGCACGATCATGTGATGTGTGATGAGACTACCCAGCTAAGGAACCCGCAGCCCTCGAATCTGATCCACCAAGCTGATAAGCTAGCCTATATATCTCTTACTCACTCCTCATCAGACGATACTGTAGCTGATCTAGGGATGCCTGCATATCCACCCGCGTCGTCCGACGAGCTTCCTCTAACGCCTCAGTCTGAGTCCTCTGTGTAGCCATCATCTCAATGACTAAGTCCTCCCTACTCTGCGTCTCCCCAAGGACTCATCTCGCATTAGGAGTGGCTCGCGCTCGCGCCGCCTCCAGACGCACCTCCCCTAGCTGACGAACCTGCATAACCGCACCAAGTCAAAGGAAAACTAATATCTGCATGAACTAAATAAGAAACTTCGGAAAAAAAAAAGAAAAATGATATTACCAAGGCCTGCCTCTCCTCCAGAAGTCGCTCGACCATCTCAGTAGTCACTGGATCAGCAGGAGGCACAGAAGGAACAACAAACGCAGGCGGCTGCAATAAGAACAAACAGATACATCAGAAAATACTATAATGACAAATAAACTACGAACACAATAACTAAAACATACCTGAGTAGGGAAAGGAACAGACTCCTGAGGGGGAGCCTCGGGAGCAGAGTCTGGAATAGCCTGCACGAAGAACCAAATAAACCAACACAAAATATGTCAGAACAAAATAAAGATGGAATAACCGAAATAGGATTACACCACATCAGAAACAATACTTGACTCTCCGGGTGTAGAGATGCAACAGTCGCCTCCCTCGTCTGAAGATCCTCGGCAACCCGACGCTAAAATATCACATAATATTGGCAAACTACTAAGAAATCAAAACCATGACATCCAACAAACTAATGCAATGACATAAACTAGACAAAAGATTGAATGGAACTTCTGCAATGATCTAGCTCAACTCGAAGTTGAGCCATCACTGGATCCTCTCGACTAGAGGAATCAACTGAAGATGGATCAAATGCTGGGGCGAAACCTCTAGCAACGAGCTCGGCTCTCTACGAATAACAATAAACATATCAGTTGGCAACCTTACAATGCTAATAATTAAACAAAACCATACTTGTGAGGACACTTACCAATCAATCAATCTCAAATCGTAAGCTAGCCTCCACCTCTCAACCGGCCTGCTACTGATCGCGTAATAACTCGATCATCACCGTCTGACGAGTAACCTCATCCTCCCTCGCATACTGTCCAAAAAAAAAAATGAGACACCACAATCATATTAAAGTGACCACAGGACTGACTCCATAAAAAAAAGGGGATGTAAATCAACTGACAAGGAGCCGTCGAGTTTCCCCTAGCCGAGCCTCCAACTCATCCTTCCCTCCCCTGGCTTAAGCAACCGAAGAGGCTAAGGAGTGCAGCATCTCCTTATCCGGACGAGGAGCACACCCCATCCACTCCATAACCCTATGGAGAGCATTTAATGCCCCCCGCATGCTCGCGGTGAGATGGTCCTGCTCTAACACAGCCAACTTCTCCCTCAAAGCTGACGTCGACTTTGGCTCACTAATCGCGAAAGAGCCACTCCCATGGAAGGGATGTGTGAAGAGGCGCTCACCACCCAATGCATTAAACCACCACACATACTCCCGAGCATCCTCCTCGTCACGTGCCTCCCTAACCCTGGTCCCCTCGGCTCTAAAATCCGCTACCTGAAGTGCCATCCACTCCGCAAAATTCCAGCTAGGAGGGTCGGCCATCCTCTTCACCACTCTGTGGCGAATCTCTGGAGGGACTCCCTAAGCGAGCCCCAACTACCGTACCACTCGAGAAGTGTGGATCCTCTCCACCCTCTTAAAAGAATGGACTCATATGTCCATATCAAAGAAGGGCCGGCCAAACTGAATCACCGTCACCTCCGCATCCTCCTCGTCCGCATACGGCCTCCAAATAAGCTATAACCAAACAAACAAGCCGACCCCACAACGAAGACTCAGATCCTAGAAGACAGAAATGAGAAAAAAGAACACACCCATGACAATCTATACCTACTCCGCGTGCATATCCTCAAAGAGGCCTCACACGGTCTAAAGATTCGAAGACCAGCGACGACCCCTCAACGCCTCCCTCCACAAGTGCATCCACGGGAACATGAATGTCACCTCCAATGGAACTCCCGAATGAAGGAAAGTGAAATGATCATACACCCAAAACTGAAGAGAAAAATAACAACAATAATAACGACACATAAGAAGAAACAGTAAGAAGATATTACCATTGAACGACTAAAAAAATTAATCAAACTAAAGACATCATGACACCAATTAACTAAAACTCACCTGAATGAACGGAAGTAAACCTCCAATCGATGTGACACCCTGTCCTCGACGGTAAAGCTGGTCATAGAGATGTGCCAATGCGGCCGCACCCCACGCGTAGGAAGGGACTCGATCCAAGTTCCCGAGAAAACCATGAAAAATAACCCGGTGATGCATCCCCGAGTTGAAGAAGAGAAGAGCACCACACCAAGGAAGTGCATCAAGAATGCTCGAAGCACCCTATCCGTATCCAACCCCAGCTCCACCACGGGCTCCCGACCCACCACTACTGCACAATGTGCCTCATAGGTCGCCTTCACCTCCGAATGGCGCCTCGAGGGGACGAAGCCACTTGCAAACGTATCGAAAAAGTAAGTGACTCGAACTACACCTAGCCCCAAACCGCTCGCCCTATACGACACACCCAAAATATCCTCGCACACCTCCAAATAATGTCCTGCCATCCGCCCTGTAATCGGCTCACCCTCAAAACGAAGACCGGTAATACAAACCCAGTCCTCATGAGTCGGCAACATCATGCCTACTGGAAAGAGAAGTGCCTGATGCTCCTCCCTCCACCTCTCTAGGATTGTTGCGATCAGGTCACGATCGACCTGAAAGGGCTCTAGCTATAGGATTGGTCTAAAACTGAAAGATACTAGCTGCACCCACTAAAACTCCGGCAAGGCACGGTACCAAGTATGAGACTCGGCCCATGTTGAGCTGATAGCCAGCTGTAGGGGCTCCTAGTGAATGAAACACAAATAATAATAGTAAGACTAACACATACCTATCCCTAAAGATAAATGAATTTAAAACTAAAAGCAAGTCAAATATACCCTAAACATAATAACGATTTATAACAAACACACAAAACATGATAAGAACAACTCAATAGAAATATGACCTATCTCTAGACGCCGTTATGATGCATGAGTGGGCGCACAATCGATCATTAATGCAGGTTTGACATAAATTAGAAGGGTTTCCAGATCCTAATAAGCCTATGTCATAACCTAAATGGGTAAGAAAATGGAAGAACTCTTGCTCATGGGTACTTACCCGGCCTCGAGCGAAGAAATCCTCCAATGGGAAGTGTATGCGATCTTGATGCTCCTCACCCTGGTGCTCCGCAGCGGCACCCCCAGCCCTCTCAACCTCAGGAATCGCACCCTCGACCCTCTCACCCTCATACTCATCGCCCCCCTGATCAATCTCGAGCACCTCCTTCCTGAGCCCCAGCTGGGCAACCTCCAACACCTCCTCTCTAACTATCTCCCAAACATCCGCCTCCTCGACAACGTCGGTCTGAACCACAAAAGTCTCACCTATCTCTACCTCTAACATCCTCTCCAACTCAGAAATAGTAATATCATGCCTACCACCACCCTTAGACTCCATCCTAGAACGAAGAGCTCAAAAAACTAAAGAAAATGGAAGAAATAGTGCTTGAAATGGATGATCGGATCATGAAATATCACGAAAACAAGATACCTAGAGCACCAAGAAACAAAGAAACAGAGAATCGAAGACTAACACGGATCGCACGATGAAAATGAAAAAATTTAAAGTATTTATAAGGCATGCCAAAATCGTGTGCTTAAATTCCAGCGCTCAAACCAATCACGCGTTAGTCTATCAGCGCTTAATTAGGATTACAGGACCGACTTGGGCACGTATTCTAATCGTCGTCCGCCCAAACAAACCTGACCATCTGGTTGCGATCATCCTGTTAGGCGCATAATCACTTCACGCACCCATACAATGGCACACGAATGCCAATGGTCGCTCGTATAGTGACCAGTCACCGCCTAATCGCGCGCTCAGTACCCTGCGTTTAATTAGGTCAAACGATCAAAAAATGGCGCATAATTATCTTCTGACGCTCTGAATGCGTGTGCTCCCTCCAGCGTGCAATTAATTTATGCGTTCGAAGTGAAGCGCGTAATTCCCTATAAATAAAAAAATAAAAAATAAAAAAAGAAATGCCCAGAACAGCACGTTCATAGGCCCTGAATTAGTTGATCTCCGATATTAATTATTTGCCTAAACCACGCCCCTGGTAAGCCTGATCCAAAACATTCCAAGCCTAAAGAAATATCCACCCCAATAACTAAAAGAAAATGCACCAGACCAAACAAAAAAAATGCCCCAACAATACCTATACACTCCAACTAATACCAAACCCAAGAAAAACCAAAAAGTGCCTCCCATCATTCATTCATTTGAAGCAAAACTAAACAAAACAAAAAAAACTTGTCCCAACTAAGGCGAAACTAAACAAGAAAAATATCTTCATCATTCATACACTCCAACTAGGCCCAAACTAAGTTAAAACAAAAAAGTGCTCCTAATATGCCCTGATCCAAAATAAATTAAACAAGTAAATCTCACACTTAAAATAAATCAAATAAGCTACAAAACAAACTAAACCTGAATTTACAAAAGAAATTAAAATCATAATCCCTTCATAAATAAATAAAATGATTGCAAAATACACCAAGGGCATACCCTCTGAATATACAACTTAAAACAAGAAACTTAAAATCCGCATGTTCAGGCAATCCTTGAATCCGAATTTATTCAGGAAACTAGAAATCTCGGAGAAACCCAGAGAAAAGAGGTTCCCTATACGAATTCTAGCTGTAATGACCTCTTCCCCTTGCCCTGAGCTGGCAGAAAAGAAAAAGTGGATCACGGAAAGCCACCCAGGCCCTGCGGGATCCGCCCTTAGAAGCTCACCATGGAAACCATAACAAGGAAGAACAACTAATATGGGATCTGCAGAGCCTACCGAGGAAAAATAGGCATCGGTCATGAGAATTCTGACCCTGCCTTATCCTTGGGTTTCCTTTCTACTACCTTTTTCTCCTCCATCTCTTCCCTTAGCAAAGCAGCAATTCGACTGCTACCTTGCGTTCCCAATCCCATCCGTTCTCAAGAACCCACGTAATAAACACAACTCTTCGGGTCCAACTCCCAGGATACAAAAAAGTAAGGAAGAAAAGACATTAATAAAAAAAATGCCCGAAATCACAAGAAAATGCCCCAAAACTTTTAATTTCAAACTTAAAATAAAATTCCAAATAACAAGAACCCAAAAGTTTTAACTGACATTTATAAACTATACTTTCTTAAACCATAGGACAAGTGTCACACCTTTAAACCTTCCAATCTAATTAAATCCAAACCGAACACATACCCCCTTTGAAAGACCACAATCCATGACAAACCTAGATGAACCAATAATTACACCACACTTTACCCCCCTTGGAAACACAAATCCCCCCAAGTCTAGATAAATCAATAGGATTTAAATAGTTAACACCCATCTAGAACTTTTGAAAACTCACACCTTTTAACAAGTGTCACCTCAAATCAAACAAGAGACCAAAACAAAGAGCCTTAAACTTTGAACAAAAAATTCCCTAAAATGAAACCCTAACTTTTTTCTTGTTTTGTTTAGTTTTGAACAAAACAAAACTTTATCCTAAAGTTACAACCCAAAATGAAAACCTAAAACTTTAACCTAAAGCCCAAAACGAAGACTGGATTCAAAATTGAGACAAAGCGAGGAGCATATCCTGCCCGGAGCGTCCAATCAGAAACTTCAGGGAGCATTGGTTGGGAACACATCGCTCCACTTTTTACTCCTGCTCTTCCGCTATCTTCGCCTCCTCCACTACCGCAGCTTCAACGTTGCCTTCACTGCTCCCTAAAAAGGATCGATGTGAAGACAAGTGCACTCATTCCCAATACCTCCTATTCCCACAATAGCACCGTTCACAAGCATCACCTTGGGACGGAGATCATGTGAAATTAAGAAGAAACGACATCCCAATCGAATGGTTGGATCACTCGATATCACTAAACATGAATTTCAGAATACAAGATATACATAAAATATCAAAACTCAAGACTAAACCAGAGAATGAAAAACAAATGAAAGCTCTCTCACTTATATAGAGTACGGACTCAATCACGTGCCCGAACACGTATGCTTAATTAGATCACGTGCCACACCGTGGCACACAACCCAAAACACGCGCTCTGATCCGAACGCGTAATGAAACCATCGCCTGCGCCAAAGGCGCGACGCTCCGATCGTGCGTAGTCCATGAACCACGCAAATTGATCAAACGACACACTTTAGATGCATAATACAAAAGGTCACCTGCACACTGACCATACACTGACCTGGTGACACCTGGATCATGCGTTATGATTATGGTGCATAATCCAATTGCGCGCACACATAAACGTGCACAAACGACCCATAAAGCTTGAGATTACACGCCTGAACATAGGCGCGCAATCACATTGAGCACCCGCAAACAAGCGCGTAATACTTGACTTTGGACAAAATTTACACCCTCAAAATCTTTGATCCCATTGTGGTCAAGACTTTTCTGTCCCATCACGTAGTCTCACAGGCTATCCCGACAGAAAAGAAAGACCTATTCACCCATCCTATAGCGTCGATCATCCCCTATTCCTATCGCGGCAAGACATATACCCCTTACCATAATACCCTCACGATCCCACCAGAGAAGGAGGACCCCACTGCGCTAACATGCACATATGCGATATCACCTCAATACTCAGTCCCATCATAATAAATTAACCGTACCCTTATAGCCCATCGTGAAAAGCCGAAAGCAAATCGCCCAAGGACGAAGTCAATCACGACGCAACCACAACATGATTTCTTTTATAACCTAAAATCTACCAAAGAAAGACACCAACGTCCCATTGCGCTAATATTTTACTAACATCCCATCGATAACTACGTTCAGTCAACATCCCATCGCGAGCATCACTACCTAAAAAAGAAAGCTCAGACAACACATGCCACTTCGTATGATAAAAAGAGGGAAAGATTGATCATGTTCCATCACTAAGGCAAAGGTCTCTCTCTCTCTGTCCTGAATTGATCCCCACGTCCCACTAGGACTCACCCAGCACACAGCCAAAGAAAAGGGGAATCCTCAGGTCCTATCACGACATCATTTCTCCCAAGACATCGCATCACAACCGCCAAGCCCTGCCACATCAGTCAAAGGGAAGGAAGAAATTCCCAGGTCCCATCGCGACATCTCATCCGGAGCACTGCATCACAGTAATAGCTGCAAAGTCCCATTGTTGTACCATCGCGACACTACAACATCAGCAATCCTACCATAAGCTACGCACAACCCAGGTAAGTATCACCACCAGGTAAGTACTACCCACTCTTCCTTTCAATTACTCGATATTCCTCATATATATACATAGTTAGCTATGATTAAGTCAAATATTTTTAAAACTCATCCCTCTCGACTCGCGAATCACTGTAGTCCTCCCATAAGAGACAATCATCGGTACTCGTCGAGAAGGTTAGACGGAGTATCTGGCATGTCAAGTGTTGTCTTGACAATCATAATAATGGTCAATTCCACGAATCCCATACCGGTGGATCTACTCAATGACATTTCGAAAGCCACGCTTTCTGCCATTTTACCACCGAATTGATCTTAAGTTAAAATCCTTAAAATTTCAAAATTTAAAAACCCCCTTTATTTCCCAAAGAAAATCCTATACTTCACAAAATAAATAAAAAAGTTAAAAAAAAAGGGAAGAAAAGAAGAACAAATCAACAAGATAAATAGACCCGACTCACCCTTCTTTAAATACTAAAAAAAAAAATTGATTAAGCGCCCCATCACCCGCACACAATAAATTACACTTCAATCCAACCTATAACTCCTAACACCGCCTAAACTCGCGATCGAGCGCATACTCCACTGTGCAGAATCATTTATTCAGACACATTAGGATTAGAATTCCCAACTTAGAGGCCGACTCCAGATGAAACAAGCGCACGCGCCACTGCGCAGAATTCAATTGAGCACACCCCACAAGACCCATACTTCAATTACCAGCCTAAACCAGCCATTCCCCTAGGAAACTGAACACTGAGTATATTTAATCTAAGAATTTACAAGCGCTTATTGGAAAAGGAATGCCTGACGCACATTGGTGTGAGTAATGACGGGCCCGGTCTGACATGATTTGCAAAAGCCTTCAATATTACATAATACTTCATCTTTTTATTATCGATCCTTAGATATTATTTTGGATATTTGATTGACGCCTTGGTACCTCGACTATAGAAAATTCCTCTGTTAGCTCATGCCATGCGATGGGATGCGCCATGCACCCACAGACTCAAAATGTACCCTTCGACAGCTACCATTTGCTCTTCAAATGCTCCATTTTAGCTTGCGTTGATAGATAAGAAAGCTAAGCATGTCATGTCAGCATCACCAATTCACATTTGTAAATTCCTAAGAGAAACGAGAAGACACCTCGAATGAAGGGTGTCTACTTCATCGGTGCTCTCTTACTTCTGAAGAGCGTGCCGAAGAGGGGCATCTGTAGACACCCCCATTTTACCTTCTTGGAATATACAATTTCATTCGGTCAACCTTTGACCTCATAACCCTGATATGGGAACCATGCATTGAAACAATAGTACATGACTGAACATAGGCTGAAATAATAGCTCTGTGGCTCAGATCCCAACGTAGGGAGACTATACACTGAAATAATAGTATATAGTCGAAATGCAAGTTGAAATAATAGTCTTGCATTTCAGACTAGAGACCAGACCCGGACAACCCCGAATTAAGTCCCTGAAACCTCGCGCATAATTCGATTACGCGCCAAACCACAAACGCGCAATCAGTCCTCTTTCAGACCAAACTTCCTTTCTTAGACCATATCGAGACTCGATCGTGTGCCTGAAATCAGATGCGCGATCGGATTGAGCACCACCCCACCAGTGCACAATTGGCCTACGCCCGTCCTAGCCTCACAGTCCTTAACCCATAAGTTTCCTTAATTGAGCGCTTCTGAAGAATCTCTTAATCGAATTGCGCACGTACTAACAAGCACCCAATTAGCCCTAATGCTATTAGGACTATGAAACTCATTGAGCAAGTCAGTTAGTCGCTCACTGAGTTGGTGACCTACTCAAAGCGATTAAGCGCCGGTAAACCAGTGCGTAATTTAGTTAAACGCCTAAAAAATGACACGTAATTGAAGAAAAACCTATAAAAACTTTTTTAAAACACAACATGAAGAGGCTGGCAATTTTCGAGAGAGAGTAAAATTTTTTTTGGGATTCTGAAACTAGAGAACTCCGAGGACCAATCCATAGAGCACCTTAATCATGATTTCAAGATTCAAGCTTCTAATCTTTGAGATTTCTCTCTGCAGCCCTGACCCTTAGGTAATAATTTAATTTTTAGTTTTCGACCATAATTTCTAGCCTATAGATTTAGGATTTCTATTAGTTTTAATAAAAGATTTTAATTTTCAGTCCGAGACCATAGCAGCTTAGACCGCAAATATTTTATAACTGGTTCTAATTCTCTAAATTCGGAACTGGTTCTTAATCTGACGGTCTAATTCACCGACCCTAGGCTCTAATTCCATTCTAAAATCTCAATATATAGTCCTATCATTAATTTCTAGTTCTAATCCTTCAATTCAGAACCAGTCCTTAATCATACGGTTTGATTTCCTGACTTCGAACTCGAATTCAGTCCTAAAAATTAATTTTAATTTTTCAATTTAATATTTTTAAAAATCCTAAATATAATTTCATTTTTTATAATTCTAGTTCATAGTTTAATTCATAATTATTATTCTGAAAGCAATTCTGAAAAATCTAAAATTACTATGGTACGGTCCAAAAAGTCAAATTATCTTTAATCTCCGCCATCCGATTTGCCCAAGGGAGCTTACTGAGGGTACTCGGGAACGAGGCCAATCCTCCTTAGCATAGCGGGCCCAAAACCCTTTTTTTAGGAATTTTAGAATTAATTAATTTCTTTTATTTTACCCCTTTAGTATAATTAATTAATAGGTTTATTTTATTTCAGCATATTTAATTAATTAAGTGCGTTAAACCTTAGTATGACTGATTAATCTCTTTAAATCAGAATTTAATTGGTTAATTCCTTTCTTTAATTAGAATTTGGTAAGATTAATTTCATTGCTTTAATTAAATTTTTAGTATAATTAATTCATTGCTTCAATTAGAATTTCAATAAAATTAGTTTACTTATTTCAATTAGATTCAAATAAAATCAGTTTATTTGTTGTAATTATAAAAAATTATTTTGTTCGCTTTAAATCGGAGTTTCAGTAAAATTAGTCTTCTATTTCAATTAGAATTCAAGTAGAACTATTATAATTTCTTTAGTTAGAATTTCGATACAATTAGTATACTTGATTTAATTAGAATTCCAATACAACTAGCATACTTGCTCTACCTAGAATCCTAGTACAATTAGCATGCTCAAATTAATTAAAGTTTCACTAGAACCAACATGCTTGCACTCCTAGTACGATTAGGAGACCTGAGCATAATTAGACTTCTGATGGAATTAGAAAACTAAAATTAATTGAACTTCTAGTAGCATTAGGACACTAAATTAATTAGAATTCTAATGGGATTAGGAGACTGAAATTAATTGAACTTTTAGTAGTATTAGAATACTAATATTAATTAGACTTCTAATGAAACCAGGAAATTAACATAAACCGGACTCTTAACAGGATTAGGATAAACCTATATAACTAAATTCACAACAGAATCAAGGGGGCCTAAACTAACTGAAACTATAACCACAAGGGGAATATAAGAGGGGAAATTGAACTATCTAAATTAAGTAAAAGACTGCTGCTGATGTTCGCAGGCGAACAATTCATTATAGAAGTAACCCAGACCCGCTCTTAAGCATGATCATTGACGTGTTGCAGCATCGATAAATATCTGCAGCTGGCGATCGCAACAAACTAGGAGCTTTCCTAGAAGCCCCTTTATTTTGAACATTCTAAACACCGCATCGTAGAGTCCACTATGATAGAATTGGAAGCTACTGATTCAACGGGAACTGAGAGAAACCTAGAAAAAGCACGCACCAATAGTATCGAGCTAGTATCAAAGGCGCCGTATCGAATGGCACCGGTAGAGTTGAAAGAACTCAAGGACCAGTTGCAAAAACTGCTTGACAAAGGCTTTATCAGACCGAGTGTGTTTTCGTGGGGTGCATCGGTGTTGTTCATGAAAAAGGACGATTCGATGCGCCTCTGCATTGATTACAGTCAATTAAATAAGCTGACAATTAAGAATCGTTACCCGCTCCCTAGAATCGACGATCTCTTTGATTAGTTACAAGGAGCGCTATTCTTTTCAAAAATTGATCTATGATCTGGTTATCACTAGATGAAGGTTAAAGCTAAAGATATTTCAAAGATAGCTTTTCGAACGCGATATGGTCACTATGAGTTTCTCGTCATGCCCTTTGGGTTAACCAATGCACCTGCAGCATTTATGGACCTGATGAGCCATGTATTCAAGCCTTATCTAGATTAGTGTATCATAGTCTTCATCTACGATATACTCATCTACTCAAAGACGCAAGCAGAGCATGAGGATCATCTGAGTCTTGCTTTGCAGACATTGAGAGATTCACAATTGTATGCCAAGTTCATTAAATGAGACTTCTAGTTAAATCAAGTCAGTTTTCTGGGTCACATCATTTCTAATGTCGGTATTACCGTCGATCCTGGAAAGATCGAGGTTGTAGTACAATTGAAGCAGCCACAAATAGTAACCGAGATCTGAAGCTTTTTAGGTCTCGCAGGTTATTACTGATGATTTGCCGAAGGGTTTTCACGACTTGCTGGACCACTCACACAGCTCACTTGAAAGAATGTCAAATTCAAGTGGACTGAGGCGTGCGAACAAAGTTTCCAGGAATTGAAAAGGAGACTCACCTCCACACCCGTATTAGCATTACCATCTGGTAGTGGTGGTTTTGTTGTCTTCAACGATGCCTCATATAGTGGGTTAGGTTGTGTATTGAATCAATGGGAACGTGTAATTACGTATGGTTCCTGTCAGTTGAAAGATCATGAGAAGAACTACCCCACTCATGATCTAGAACTAGCAGCAGTCATTTTTGTGTTAAAAATCTGGAGGCACTAGCTGTATGGTGAAACCTTTGAGATTTTTACTAATCATAAGAGTCTCAACTATCTCTTTACCCAAAAAGGGTTGAATTTGAGGCAGAGAAGGTGGATGGAATTCTTGAAAGACTATGACTGTTTTATTCAGTACCATCTCGGCATAGCTAATGTCGTAGCTGATGCGCTCAGTCGAAAGTCATCTGCTCAGTTATCCCATCTTGTGACACGGCTACAAAGATGGAAATTATTCAATGACATAGTATCATCCAGTGCTACTCTGAGAGCAACGTCAACTTAAGGTTTACTTGGTACAGTAATAATCCAATCTACACTCTTCGATAGGATCAGAGAACTCCAGATGCATGATGCAGAGCTTATTGCCATCAAATAAGGAGTACTCAGTGGGCTCCAGGCAGATTTGTTTATTAAGGATGATGGGTCCTTATTATTTTGAGGCTGAATATGTGTACCCAATTATAGCATCTTACGTCAGGAAATTCTCAACAAGGCTCACAAGTCAACATATGTAATCAATCCTAGTAGCACGAAAATGTATCAAGATTTAAAGAAGACATTTTGGTGGAACTGCTTGAAGCATGATGTGGCAGAACATGTTGGGAAATGTTTGACCTGTCTGCAAGTGAAGGTCGAGCACAAGCACTCTACTAGTCTGTTACAACCATTGCCCATCCCAGAGTGGAAATGGGAGAACATCTCCATGGATTTTATTCATGGTTTGCCCCGTACGCAGAAGGATTACAATGTGATTTGGATGATTGCTGATTGTCTCACCAGGTCAACGTATTTCTTACCCTACAGCACACGATATATAACGTCGAAATTCGCGAAAGTGTATCTGCATGAGGTAGTTCGATTACATGGGATACCCGTGAGTATCATGTCAGATCATGATCCTTTACATACCTCTCGATTCTGGTAGAGCTTCCAAGAAGGAATGGGTTCCAAGTTGGAATTCAATACTGCGTTTCATCCTCAGATCGATGGACAAACAGAGAGGGTGAATCAGGTGATAAAAGATATGTAAAGGGCCTGTATGCTAGATTTCCAAGGATCATGGGATAAGCACTTACCCCAGATCGAATTCGCATACAATAATAGCTTCCAATCAAGAATCAACATGGCACCATTCGAGGCACTGTATGGACGCTGATGTAAATCTCTGATTAACTAGGAAGAAGCAGGAGAGCATCTTATTTTGGGCCCTGACTTGATAGAAAGCACCAATGCAGTTGTTCACGTTATTCGGGAGATACTGAAGAGTGCTCAGAGTCGACAGAAGAGTTATGCCGATCTCAAAAGAACCAGTTTCGATTTTCAGGTAACAAAACACACCTATACATCTATTCTTTATGTGAATTTATGAAGTATATTGTATATCTAATGTATGTCGTACAGATTGGTGATCATGTCTTTACCAAAATATCTCTAACAAAGGGCATGATGCGATTTGAGACACGAGGCAAGTTGAGTCCTTGTTACATTGGACCATTCCCAGTTTTGGGCAGAGTAGGTCAGGTCGCATATCGAGTTGCGTTACCTCCACATTTATCAGGCATACATGACATATTCCATGTCTCTATGCTGAGGAAGTATGTCAGCGATCCAACACGTGTTGGATTATCAACCGCTTGATATTCAGGAGGATTTCACGATGATCAAGGAATCAGGTCAGATTTTAGACCACAGAGATCAAATCTTGAGAACGAAACGAATTCCACTAGTCTTGATCTAATGGAAGAATCACGGGTCTCATAAGGCTACTTGGGAACGCGAAGATGATATTCACGCTCAGTATCCCCATTTATTCACCTAAGGTAAGTCACTTATTGCATTCAGTCAAATAAATGCATATGAGATAAACATGGTTGTCTACATTGTGATGCTATATAGATAATTTCTAATTCACTGAATTGGATGCAAAGTAATTTTTTTCGACATCATAAATGATCTACTCATGATATCAAGGATAGTATGTAATTGAAAACAGTTAAATTAGGTCCAACCGTAGGCTTAAACCTTCCTCACTGAAATAGTTAAATACATTATTATAATTTTGCATAGAAATAAATATATTTAACGTGCTTATACCTCTTACTTGGATCATTGTCTAAATTTTTATGATACATAAGTTTATGTGACACATAAATGTATCACTGTTGTGACTCACAACCAAGTACACTATGCCCATATAAGAGCTTACATATTAACTCAGGAGTAGTTTGACAAAGTGCGTCTAGAAATTTCATAGAACTAAAATGTTTTAATGCATGTGTACACATTAAAAGCATCAAGAAGTATTTTTATAAGAACCATTTGTCTATTGGACACATAGACATATCAATAAATTGCACCCAAAGCATGCCTGGCCTCAAAATTTGGGCCAATCCAGATCTAACCACCTTGTCACCACAAGGAATAGCTGGTTGTGGCAAGCAGCATGCCGCGACAAGCAAAGTGGGTTGCTGCAGCAACCAGAACATATTATGTGGGTTCGAGAAACCCCTTTCTCTATTCCTTGTTATTTTGCTGTAGGGTTTTTGTGTCCCTTTCCCTCCCGAGCCACACCTAGCCCATTGTAGTTTAAACCACCCCAAATTCATGCCAAAAAGATGTTGCATGTCGAAGATTTAACCTTGGCCGACCTCCATCATCTTCAATTTTAGTCATTTCTTCCACACTTTGGTGTTCTTGTGAGGTAAAAACCCTCATTTCTGGTTTTGTTGGTTCTTTTCACTTTGATTAAATTACCATGTTATTGGTGCACGCTTTTTCTGGGTTTCTTTCGGTCCCCGTTGAATCAGTGACTTCCAATTCTGTCCAGGTGGACTCTTGCGATGCAGTGTTTGGAATGATAAAAATAAATAAAAAAGGGAGATTTTCTAGGAATGTTCCTAGTTTGATTGCGATCGCCAGCTGCAGATATTTAACGACGCTACAACACGTCACTGATCACGCTTTAAGGGGAGCGGGGGCTGGTAGGTTTATGAACTCCTTTACTGAATCGTCCGCCAGTGAACGTTAGCAGCTATGCTTCTCCTTAGTTTAGTTAGTTTAATTCTCCTCTTATTTCCCTTTGTAATTATAATTCTGATTAGTTTAGATTTCCTAATTCTATTATTATTATGCTCTGGTTGTGTGGGCTTCTTAAGGTAAGTTTTATTAGTGTTCTGATGCTGTCAAGAGTCCGACGAGCATCAAGGTTCTTGTATTACTAAAAGTCCAATCAGTTTCAGTCTCCTATTGGTACTAGGAGTGCATATGTATCAGTTTCAATAATATTCTAATTAAAATAAAGCATGCTAATTATACTGGGATTCTAATTAAAGCAATTCTAGTAATTCTACCATAATTCTAATTGAAATAAAAAGACTGGTTTTCTCTATGGGCCTAATTAAAGCAATAAATTTAATTTTCTATTGTAATATCAACAAAAATAAAAAAAGACTGATTTATCTACGACCCTAATTATTGATGCATTAATGATGGCAATATATAACTAATCATGAATAAACTAAATTTCCTAGAATTCAGATTTGGAATAATCAATTAACAAAACTAATGGAAAGGAAATTATGATTTAACACTCTAATAATCATATCAAGGCCTAATTAATGCGAATAATCAATTATGTCTAGATATAAACTAATTAAAGCAATTTATTAATTATAAAAAAAAAAAGACTGTAGGAAAAAGGGGGTTTGGGCCCGCTATGCTAAGGAGGATTGGCCTCATTCCCGAGTACCCTCCATAAGCTCCCTTGGGCAAATCGGGTGGCTAAGATTAAAGAGAAAAAAAAGTTAAATTTTATATGGTAAAGTAATATTTTTAGGCTTTTTAGAATTGATTTCAGAACAATAGGGGCAAATTGAATTGGATTGTAAACTAGAATTGTGAATACTAAAATTAATATTTTTTGATTTTTGGAGGTATTAAAGTAAGAAATTGAAATTAAAAAAAAAAATTAGGACTGAATTCGGGTTCGAAATCAGAAAATCAGACCATAAGATTAAGGACTGGTTCTGAACTCTGAGGGTTAGAACCAGAAATTAACGAGAGGATTGTAAATTATGATTTTAGAGTAGAAATTGGACTTAAGGGTCGGTATATCAGACCAATTGATTAATGACTGGTTCTAGAAATAGAGAACTAGAACCAGATATAAAGACGATTCGGTCTGGAAAGGGGTGCTACGGTCTAAGACTAAAAATAAAATTAAAAATTAATAGATCTAGAGATTATGAGCTACGATTGGAAACTAAAATATTAAATCTTTACCTAAGGGGGTCGGGACTGCGGAGCGAAACCTCGAAGATTAGAAGCTTGAATCTCGAAATCATGGTTAGGTTTTGTGGGTTGTGCTTGGAGTTCTATGGTTTCAAAATTTACCATTTCCTCCCTCAAAATTTACAGCCTCTTTTCATCCAGCCTCTCTCCCCTCTGGGCGAATTAAGAAAAAAAGGTTTTATATGTTTTTCTCCAATTAAGCGCCTGTTTACGGGCGTTTAATTGAATTATGCACCTAGATTCTTACGCTTAATCGTTTTGAGCCGTTCACCGAGTCAGTGAGCAACCGGCTGACTTGCTCAGCGAGTCCTAATCCTAACACATTAGGACTAATTGCGCACATGTTATCATGTGCTTAATCTGATTACGCGTTTAACCTGAAACGTTTAATCAAGGAAACGTAGGGGTCAAGGGTAGTAAGATTAGGTCGGGCATAGGCCAATTGCGCGCTGGTGGTGAAGCATTTAATCCAATCCCACATCCAGTTTCAGGCGCATAATCGAGTCTCGAATCGGTCTGGGAAAAGAAGTTTGGTCTGAAAGGTCGACTGGTCACGCGCTTGTGGTTTTGCACATGATTGAATTGCACACTGGGTTTCTAACGTGTAATTCGAGGTTGTCGAGTATGGTCTCTAGAATGAAATGTAAGACTATTATTTTAGTCTACATTCCGGCTATATACTGTTGGTTAGTATATAGTCTCCCTACGCTGGGATTTGAGCCACAGAGCTATTGTTTCAGCCTGTGTTCAGCTATATACCATTGCATGGTCCCACACCGCGGGTTAAAAAGGGTCAAAGGTTGACCGAATAAGTTTGTATACTCTGAGAAGGCAAAATGGGGGTGTCTACAGATGCCCCTCTTCGGTGCGCTCTTGTGAAGTAAGAATGCGTCGAAGAAGTAGACACCCCTCATTCGAGGTGCTTTCTCATTTTACTTAGGAATTCACAAATGTGAATTGGGGATGTTGACATGACATGCTTGGCTTTTTTATTTATCAATGCAAGCTTAAATGGAACATTCGGGGGCCTAGTGGTAGCTATCGAAAGGCACTTTCCGGATCTGTGGGTGCATGGTGCGAGCTAACAGAGGGATATGGTGCAATCGAGGTATCAGGGGTCATCATACAAATGTCCATAAGGTCCAGGGACCAATAATACAAAAAGAGAAAGTGCAATATAATATCGAAGGCTTTACAAGTCATGTCAGACCGAGCGCGCCATTGCTCACACCAATACGCGTTAGGCGTCCCTTTTCGAATAGGCATTTGTAAGTTCTTAGATTGAGTATATTTGTGGTTCAGTTTCCCAGGGGAATGGTGCCGATTTGGGCTGGTAATTAAGGTGAGTTTTGTGGGGTGTGATCAGTTGAATTCTGCGTAATGGTGCGTGCGCTTGATTCATCTAGAGTCGGTCTTTTAAATAGGGAATTCTAGTCCTATGTGTCTGAACTAATGATTCTGCGCAGTGGCGTATGCGCTCGATCCAGTTCTGCACAGTGGGATATGCGCTTGATTGTGAGTTCAGGGGGTCTTTAAGTCAGGAAATTCTGGTCCGAAGGTATCTAAACAAGTGATTCTGCGCAGTAGCGTATACGCTCGATCCAATTTTGTGCAGTGGGATATGTGCCTGATTGTGAGTTTAGGCGGTCTCAGGAGTTAAAAGTCAGCTTTATGGTATATGGGTGATGAGGCACTTAATCATTATTTTTTTTTTGGTATTTAGAGAAGGGTGAATTGGGCCTATTTACTTTGTTGCTTTTTTTTTCTTTGTTTGTGTTTATTTTGTTTTTGATAGTATTGTTTTCTTTCTAATTTTTTTTGTTTGTTTTTTTGTTTTACTTTTGATTTGTAGTAAAAGATTTTTTTTTTAAAGCAAGTAAGAGGGTCTCGAGATTTTGAAATTCTAGGGATTTTAACTTAAAATCAATTCGGTGGTAAAATGGCAAAAAATGTGGCTACCAAGATGTCGTTGAGCAAATCCACCGAAACGGGATTTGTAGACCCGACCATTTATGTGGTTGTCAAGATGACACTTGACATGCTGGATACTCCATCTAACCTTTTCGATGAATACTAATGATTGTCTCTTATGGGAGGACTACAGTAACTCGCGAGTCGAGAGAGATGAGTTTTGAAAACATTTTGACTTAATCATAGATAACTATATTTATAAGAAATATTGAGTAATTGAAAATTGAGTAATACTTACTTGGGGGTGATACTTACCTGGGTTGTGCGATGGGACTTGTGATATTATAGCGGGGTGCTGTTGCGATGGGGCTTTAAAGTTGTCTTTTCTTTCCTTTTTTTTGGCTTTGTCTGCTACAGCGGTTGGTGGTTGCCGGTGTGGTGTAGCGTCTTAGGGAAGGTGGTGTCGCGATGGGACAAGTGTTATTGTGGAGATTCCGTGATGGGACTTTGAATAGTTTTCGACAGTATGTTCATGTTGTAGCTTGGCATTAGTGGGATGCGATGGGACATGGGAGGGGTCCCAAGTTTCTCTTTTTTTTTATGCTTTCATCCGCTGTGATATCTGGTGACCATTTGTATCGAGCAATTTGGGAGGAAGGTTCTTTATTTTAGCGATGGGACCTGACTAAGCCTTCTCCCTTTTCTACTTTTGGCACGGTAAGCATATTGTTTGAGCTTTCCGAGCAGTGGTGTCTGCAATGGGAGGTGTAGCACAGTTAGCGGTGGGACATTGGTAGGATGTTTTTGCGCTGGGATGTTGATCTCTTTTGCTTAGCAGATCTTGGGTCAGGCGAGCTCACGTTGTGGTTACATTGTATTGGCTTTTTAACGTATTTGTGTTTTTGAGATTTTCGATGGGCCATGGGGATGGCCACAATTTTTTTTCGATGGGATCAGATATTGGGGTGGTGTCATGCGTGTGTGATTTTTTGGTGGGATGTGCTTAGGTGGCTGCACGATGGGACAAAAGGGTTTTGATTGAGATAGGGTAAAGAATGTGGTCAGGGGTGACGGTGTCACGCGAGGCATGCATGTTTTGTCTATAATTGGACCAGGGGCGTGGTCGACGTTTTTGGTAGGGTTACATGATGGGAGTAGAGTGAGCAATTGTTCCTTCTTCGATATGGATAGCTTATAAGGCTTCGCGATGGGACAAAGGAAATTTTCCTCGAATCGGGACCGAACTTTGTGTAAAAAAAAAGAATTACGCGCATGTTTCTCATCGTGTGATCCGATTGCGCGCCTAATTTCAGGCATGTGATTCATGATCTAAGGAGCTGATTACTGGCATGTGATTCATGATCTAAGGAGCTGATTACTTGTGTGGATATGGGCATGTGATTGTATTGCGTGCTTAAGTATCTGCGCACGATTGAAGGGTCACCAGGTCACTGCGCGGGTGACCTTTCATATTGCGCGGCTTGTTTGAGTCGTTTAATCAAATTGAGCGGAATTTTGCTAGCGCGAAATCCCGGCGTCACCCTGTCAGTGTACGGGTGACCTTTCATATTGAAAGGAAGAAACATGTCATTTGATTGAATTGCATGGCCCATGATGAGCATGAGACCAGAAGGTCGTGCTATCTGCACGAGCGACAATTTCATTGTGCGCTTGAATCATAGCGTGCATTTTTAATTAAGCGTGATATGTGTGGCGCGTGATCGGATTAAGCACGCGCAGTTAACCACGCAATTGGGGCCGTACTCTATATAACCGAGGGAGGCTTCATTTATTTCTCATTCTCTAGATTAGTCTCGAGTATTGACTTTTCTGAGTGTTCTGGTGTTCCGAGATTTGGGTTTTAGCGATATTGAGCAATCTAACCGTCAGATTGGGATGGGGTTTCTTCCTATATTCGTTACTTCGCGTGATCTTCATCCTGAGGTGATACTCGAGGATGGTATTGTCTTGGGATTGGGTAGTATTAGGAATGAGGGTGCTGGTCTTCACATAGTTCCTTTTTAGGGAGCAGTAAAGGCAGCGTTGAAGCGACGGCGGCGAAGGAGGTGAAGATGGCGAGAGAAGAGATGCCGTAAATGGAGGGATGTATCCCTGACCCATTTTCTGTCGCTAATGTCGGTGGCTCATTTGAGTCCTCAAAGTCTGGTGGCAACATCTCTGAAGCCTCCGATTTGGCGTTCTGCTCCTCGCTTTCGCTCATTGTAGTTTTTTTTTGTTTTCATTTTGGGTTGTATGTTCAGGAGGTTTTCTTTTTGGGTTGTAATTTGGGGGGTATGCCTCTGGCGATATTGTAAAATTTTGAATTTATGAATAAAGGGGCATTTTTTTTGTCTATTGTGCTCAGTTAGTTGGTTTAAATTAATGGATTAATTAGACTTATCTGATTTATTTGACATAGTTTTAGGATTTAATTTAGCTTGGTAATATAGATTTTGGATTCGTTTTGGATTTATCCAGGGTTTCTCTCAAGATCAATTTACTTTGTTTTTTTTTAGGGTTTACTTGGTTCTATCGGGCTTGTTTGGAATATTTTTTTGGTGATCTTGAACAGGTTAGATTTTGTTTTATTTTATTTAAGGTATTTGGTTTCATTTAAGGGGTTTTGTTTGAGGTTTCTGTTTGAGATGATACTTGTTAAAAAGGTGTGAGTTTTCATGAGTTCTAGATGATGGTTGGGTGTTTCGATCCTATTGGCTTATCTAGACTTGAGGGATTTGTTCTTTTTAGAGGGGCAAGTGTTGTGTGATTATTGGTCTATCCAGTTCTGTCATAGATTGTGTTTTTTTCTGAAAGAAAAGGGGGTATGTGTATGGTTTTGGATTCAATTAGATTGGGAAGGTTTCAAGATGTGTGATATTTGTTCATGGGGCATGGTTTATAAATGCATGAGTCTAAGGTTTTTGACTTGTTGTTTCCTTATTTCTTTCATTTTAAATTTAAAGATTAAAAGTTTTTTGGGGGATATCTTGTGTTTGTAACTTTGGGCATTTTTTGTTTGTTCATTAATGTCTTTTATTCCTCTCTATTTCGTTTCCCAAGTACTAGACCCGAGGACTTGTGTTTATTAAGTGGATTATGAGCATGGACGAGATTGGGAATGCGGGTGATACTAGGGTTGGTGTTATCAATCCAACTTGAAGTGCCACCCCATTTGGAGAAGAGGTGGAGGAGAAAAAGGTGGTAGAGAGGAAACCCAAGGATAAGGCAGGGTCAGAGTTCTCGTGATCGATGCTTATTTTTCCTCGGTAGGCTCTGCGGATTCAATATTAGTTGCTCATCATTTTTTAATGTGTCCAAGGAGTGATTCTAACAGTGGGTCCACAGGTCCTAGATGGCTTTCTGTAAGCCAGTCTCTCCTTTCTACTGGCTCGGGGTGAGGGGAAGAGGTCGTCACGGTTAGAATTCGTTCAGCGTGTGTTCCTCTTTTAGGCTTCTCCGAGATCTCTAGTCTCTCGAATAAGTCTGGATTCAGGCATTGCTTGAACGTGTAGATTTTAACGTTCTTATTTTTAAATTGTATATTCAGAGGGTATGCCCTCAGTGTGCGTTGTAATGATTTTTATTAATCTATGAAGTGATTATATTTTAATTCCATTTGTGGTTATTCAATAATCATTTTTTGTTTAATTTAATTTATATTTCGTTTGTCTCGTCGTGGGTGTGATGCTTTTGGTTTTAATTTGATTGTTTATTTTAGATTTGGGCTCGTGTTAAGGATAGTTTTTCTTCTGTTTAGTTTTGAGTATTATAGAGGCAATGTGAGTATTTAATCTTATTGAGGACACGTGAAGGTGTTGGGGTCATTTTTTTGGTTGAGGAAAGTGGAGAAGAGAACATTTTCCTTGAGTTTTAATTGTTTATTGTGAAGTAAAGGGCATTTTTTTTTTGCGTTTTTCTTTTATTTATTTTTGTTTATTGTGAATTAAGGCGCATTTTTTTTTATTTTTTTTGGGGTTGTAAATTTTTTTAAGTTACGAGAGTTTTGGGTTGGTCTTATTAAGGGCATGATTTAAGTAGATAGTGAGCGTCAAAATGTCTTAACTTCAAGTTGGAGTTTACTGTCCTGGGCATGTGAAAATTTTCCTTCATCTGAGAAATTACGCACTTCAGTCACGAAGCTTGAATGAATTGCACGCTAGGACGTGAACGCACATTCAAAGGTGCAGATGGTTATTAAGCATCAATTCAGTTGCGTTTAATGTGATTAAGCACCTATTTTGATGCGCAGGCTTAGCTGACTCTTGGCATTCACGCACTACTTTTTGGGCGCATAATGCGATTGTACGCCTAGTGGGAAACGGACAACCAAGTGGTCGGGTTATAGTGAGCCGGCGACGATTAGATTGCGCGGTCAGGATAGGGCATTTGATATGAATTAAATGCATAGTGTAATGCTTGTGATTAAATTGTGGGCCAGGTTTTAGGTGCACGATTCGGGCGAGTTCTATAAATAGTCAAAGCCTTTCATTTTTCGTTGCATTATCCATTTTAGTCTTCAATTCACTAGTTTCCTAGTTTTCTTGTGCTCGGGTTTTCGTATTTCCACGATATCTCATGATTTGGTCGTCCGTTTGAGGCGTCGTTTCTTCCATTTACTTTAGTTTTTCAAGTTCTTTATTTCGATATGGAGGGTGAGGGTAGTGTCAAGCGTGAGGTCACTATTTCTGAGTTAGAGAGGATGTTGATGATGGATGCGGGCGAGACTTCTGAGGCTCAGGTTGGTGTTGTTGCCATAGAGGATCATGTTGGGGAGATGATCGTAGAGGAGGTCCTTGAGGGTGACCAGATGGTGGTCAGGGAGGAGGTACCCGAGGTTGAGCCGGGGGTAGCTGAGGAGGAGGGCGAGAGAGCTGAGGGTGAGGAAGCTGAGGGTGAGCAGGGTCTTCGTTCGGGCAGTCTCGTCGCACGTCGCATGATCGTGTCAGGAGTGATACTCGCAAGGATTCTGTCACTCATTGGTATCTAGGTGGGTATCCTCCTCATTCTTGGTCGAGGTGGACTGTCAATCAGGCGAGTGAGGGGGGCTCTGTAGTGGGGTCTCGTCGCTTAGAGGTTTCGCCAACTCCGAGCGCTAGGATCATTTTTTCAGAGGATCAGTCTACGGACCTTCGAGCCGATGATACTGGGGAAAGTGGTGCTCGACTGTCCCAGCAGCAACGCAGGGATTAGGTGTGTTCATGTGTATGTTTTATCCATTATGAGTGCGCATTGTATATACATGGGGGATGCCCCTAGTGACGATTGTAGAGAAAAATAGGAAAGAAAATTTTTGACACATATATATTAAGATTTTGGGTTTAGGTGTACCTGATCAGCTGCTTTTCTTTTAGTTACCTCTTACGTCTACTTTTTCTTTTATTCCCGGTGCCGTCAATCATCAACGGAACTTGGATGCTATGCGAGCTGGCCCGGTGGTGGTTGAAGATCGCTTTGTATCTGCACATGTGAAGGTAAAGCCATTAGTAATTTTTGTTCTCCCCCTTGCTAGTTGTTAAGGGGGTATCTCAGACTGGAGCCAGGTAACAAAGGTAGATATATGCTCTTTGTCTTCTTCTTCTTTTTTTTTTTTACTTCTTTTTTTCTCTCTTTTGATTTTTTTTAAAAGTAATGCACAGGGAAAGCAAATAACTATCATAGCAACAAGAACTAAAAATAATAAATAAATAAAATGCCCCAGTGTAGGGGCGTGATTGTATCGGCAGTACAGTATCTTCGATAGCTTTCTTTGTACAGTAACTTCAACGTTCTTCATCTTTTGGTGGATGAATCGGCGATTTGGGTATGATTCTCCTTTTGATCTAAAAAAATGCCCCAGCGTGTAGATGCAATGGAGCTTTTCTGGGATTTTGATGAGCACTGTGGGTCTATGTGAAGTTGTGGATATTAGGTGAGTTAGTCTTGAAGAGAGCATTCATCAATACTGTCATCAAACTGGGGGGAGGTCTCTTTGATCAGGTCAGTTGCATACGTGATCTATCTTAGGGTAGTGGTCATCTTATCTCGTGGTTATTAGGGAAAAGTATGGTAAGTATAGCAGGTGATTGCGTCAGTCGTCATTCATGAGTTTTCGGTTTCATTCCTTGGGATATCCTGCGAGGCTTCCAACTTTTCATCCAAAATATAAAAAGAAGTAAAAAAGGGATAAGGCTCAATGATGTGGGGAGTAGCTTGTACCTAATACTCTGCAAAAGAGATGAGTAACAGTCTTTTTTATTTGGGGGGGTGCCATGATTGAGCTCTCCGACATATTTTGGTGCCATCAAAATCTCAAATTTTATGGTTAGCAGGAGTTTATCCTCCTCCTGCCACCTTACGACGACATTTAGTAGTATAGGGATATCAGGGGTGCCCTCGTAGCTTGCTTATAGACTTCTGGTGAAATTACCAAAGATGTCCTCACGGCTTGCTTATGCTTCCCTGAGCTCATTGACTTATTTATTCCTCGTAATGCTCTCGCTCAACTTTTGATATGTAGATATATTTTGAAAGCATCCTACTGGTGTAAGAATAATGAGTGTTGATTGAACCTAGCATCTTCATTTTTTTCGCTCTAACGTCTCCTCCAATAGTAGGAAAAGGGGAACGAGGATTAGGTGTTACTTATGATTTTGAAAGAGATTGGATAGGTCACTTGTCCTTGGTTAGATTTCCCGTATAAGAAGTTGGGCGATAAGTGGGAGGTCTCAAGAATTTTCTAGAGATTGAAGGCATACGATCTATGAATGGGTCGTGACAACTACGAGGGTAATAACTATAAGTATTCAACCACGGGATGTGATGATCACAAGGCTAAGGGTAATATTTTCTAAGGTACATGGCGTTCCAAGGGCTAGGGAGTTCTTCTCCGTCTTGGTTCGTCAGTTTGTAGGCATTGTCGGGGTATGCGGCTGTTATGACGTAAGGGCCTTCCCAGTTCGGTTTAAGTTTTCCTTTTGGATGGGCGAAGGCATGACCTTCTTCAAGACTAATTCTCCAATATTGAAGGTTTGTTCAAGGACTTTCTTATCGTAAGCCCTGACCACTCTCCTCTGATATACCTAAGCGTGATTGGCTGCCCTTAGACGTGTTTCATCAAGCTGCTCTAGCTGCGTGAGTAGGACAATTCTCCTCTCGTCTAAGGATAGCTCATCATCGAGTTGAATCCATAAGGATAGTACTTGTATTTCGTAAGGTAGGACAACCTCCATCCCGTAGGTAAGGAGGTAGGGAGTTTGGCCAGTGGTCGTACAAATAGAAGTCCGATAGGCCCAGAGTGCTTCTGGTAGTCGTTTAAGCCAGTCGGTTCCATTGCTTGTTTCTACTGTATGTTTTAAAATTTGAATAAGCATTTTGTTAGTGGCTTCTTCTTGTCCATTTCCTTGAGGGTAGAACGGTGAGGAGTGGCGTAGATCAATGCCGAATTTCTTGCATAACGTCTTTGTCTTCTCTGCAATGAACTGCGGTCCGTTGTCGGCGACAAACATCTTGGATACTCCAAACCTAGTGATGATATTGCGCATGATAAACCTTACGAGTATAGAAGCAGTGATTCTGACATATGATTCAGCTTCTGCCTATTTACTATAGTGTTCGATTGCTATCAGTATAAACGCGTGCTTGTGAGTGCTCCCAACTCTATCTGTGAAAGTTTCGATGACATCGAAGGCCCACATTGATAACGGCCATGGCAAGGTCACAGTGTTTAATGCAACTGATAGAGATTTGATGAGTGCAATGTGTTCTTGGCATTGGTTACAGAATTGGACATAGAGGTGGCAATCTCTTCTCATTATCGGCCAAAAATAGCCTTATCGTGCAATTTGATCGACGAGTCTCTGTCTATCGGCGTGGGCACCGCAGGCGCTGGCGTGTGCTTCTCGGATGATGTATTGTCCTTCAGCGGTTGTAATGCATCGCAGCAGTACTCCTTTAGTGAAGGCTTCTTTATATAGTGTTTCGCCAAGTATGCAGAATCTGGCGCACCGGTTCCTTATAGTCTTCTGTTCGATCTTTGTAGTGTAAGGAGGAATGTGTTGATATTTAAGGAAGTTCCAAATGTCGAAATACCATGGCTGCCCATCGTTGGTTGATGATCTTTCAAATCTGAACATAATGACTTCAACTCCTGATTTGTCGAGCTTTTCCAGAGTAATTGCTCCCTTTGGTCCTATACTTGAGGGGAGGATGGATAATTCTCTCTTGACGATCCATGATACCTCGTGGGCAGGTACCGTTAATTTTTCTATGATGAAGGTCTTGGTACTTTGTCCAAGGGTATCTGAAAGACCGAGGCTAGTGTAGCTAGGGAGTCTGCAAGCTCATTTTCTAATCTAGGGATATGCGTAAAAGAGATTCTTTCAAATTTGTTTACTAGATATTGAGCGGTTCCTAAATATGTCATTAGTCTTCTTTCCTTAGTTTTCCATTCTCCTATGACTTGTGAGATTACTAGCTTAGAATCACCGATCGTTTTCAATTGTTTTACTCCTAATTATAGTGCTACTTGTAGTCCAGCTATAAAGGCTTCATATTCTGTGGCGTTATTAGTGACAGGAAAGTCTAGTTGAAAAGCTTTAGGTATGACAATTTCTTCCAGGCTCAGGAGGACTATCCCAATGCCTTTTCTTTTGTGGTTTAGAGCGCCGTCAAAATAAAGGGTCCATGAAGTCTATCGGGCTCTTCGTTATGAATCGTGAAGAGGTCTTCATTAGGAAAATCTACGTGTATAGGTTCGTCATTCGTGAGTGGGAGGTCTTTGAGATAATCAGCGATGGCTTGTCCTTTGATCGATTTCTGCGTGACATAGGTGATGTCAAACTCTTGTAATAGCATATGCCAGCGAGTGATCTTTCCTAATGTTACGGGCTTTTCGAATACATACTTCAGAGGGTCCATTCGGGCTAGTACTAATATCTTATGTGCTCTGAAGTAGTGTCACAACTTGGTCGAAGCCCATACCAGTGTGAGGCAAGTCTTTTCTATGGGAGTGTATTTTCTTTCGTATTTGACCATCGTCCTACTAAGGTAGTAGATAGCCTTCTCTTTTTTGCCGTCTTCTTCATATTGTCCCAGAATTACTCCCATTTCTTTGTTGTTTGCTGAGAGATAAAGGATTAGGGGTCTTCCAGGAACTAGGGGCAATAGTATTGGCGGGTTAAGGAGATACCTTTTAATGTTATTGAAGGCTTGCTGGCATTGGTCGTCCCACCTGTACTCGGTTCCTCCTTTAAGTAGTCTGTAGAAAGGATCGCATCTGTCTGAATGTTGGGAGATGAATCTCCTGATGAATTGCAATCTTCCTATCAGGCCTCGTAATTCTTTGATATCACGGGCTGGTGGCATCTCAAGGATGGCTCTAACTTTAGCAGGGTCGACTTCAATTCCTCGTTTGCTAACTATAAAATCGAGTAACTTTCCGGAAGTGACTACGAAGACATTTTTTTGGGTTCATTTTTAGCTGATATTTCTTAGCTCTTTGTAGTACTAGTCGGAGTGCTTCAACATGTCCGACCCGCGTTTGAAACTTCACTAATATGTCATCGACATAGACTTCTACACACTTATGCATCATATCGTGAGAGATAGCCATCATGGCGCATTGATATGTGACTCCTGCGTTCTTGAGCCCAAAAGGCATGATGACGTAACAGTAAGTTCCCCATGGTGTGGTAAAAGAAGTCTTCTCTTGGTCGGACTCAACTAATTTGATTTGATTATATCCTGAGAAACCATCCATAAAGGATAGCATCTCATGCCCAGCAGTGTTGTCGACTAGAGTGTCAATGTGTAGAAGTGGGAAGTCGTCTTTTGGGCATGCCTGGTTAAGGTTTCGAAAATCAATGCAAACCCATACTCTGTCATCCTTCTTAGCGACAAGTACTATGTTAGCAACCCATTTAGGATAGAGGACTACACAAATGAATTTGGCTTTGTATAACTTGTCAACTTCCTCTTTGACTTGAAGGGTTGTTTGTGGGTGTATCCTACAGAGTTTCTGCTTTATAGGTTTTACATCAGGTTCTAAGACGAGCCGATGCTCTACCAAGCTGGGGTCTAAACTAGGCATATCTTCATAGGACCATGCAAAAGAGTCCAGGTATTCTTGCAAGACTTGCACAATATGTTGGCTTTCTTTAGAGTTAAGCGTTGCGCTGACTAACAGTTTCTTAGGTTTCTCTTCGGTGCCAAAGTTAATTTCTTCTGTCGACTCCAAGGCAGCTTGAGTTTGCTTGTCGAAATGCTTGATAACCCGTTGGAAGTCCTGCGCCCCCTTGGCGACTGGTGTTCCTTCCTCCTCATCGGTAATCTCGTATACTGTGAAATTACTACACTGGGGATTCGATTTTACGAGAAGTAACCCTTCATTAGCGCAATTTATGACCGAGAGATCTTTGATAAGGTGAAGGTCAAGGCTATTGATTCTTCTCTCAAAGTCATGAAGTATCTCGTCAGGTATGCTCACCGGCTTGTTGTTTAGTCAGGTTGCGTTATGTCCTAGTGTAGAAGATAGGATAGTAGTCTCAGGAGAAAAGTCTCCTTATTGATCAGACGATAGATTCAGGACGAAGGGTTCCCTTTCTTTTTTGAGGTTTTCTGATTTTTTTGGGTTTTGTATGTTTAATTTTTTAGGGTTTTCCACTTTTTCTTTTTTTTTGAATTTTTATAGTAGATATGGTACAGGGTCAGTCGCCTCAAGAGGCACCGAGAGAGTTGCTTCCTCTAATTGAGGGAGCGAGACAGCCGCTGGAGCCATTCGAGCGATTTTTCGGGAGACATGGACTTGTTCTGAAATTAGCATTTTTTTATTTTTGGAGTCCTCATCTAATGAGATCTTCTGAATGAATGACGTGGGCGACAGAGGTATCGTAGTTTGGATTCCCTCCATCACATTGATTGCCTCTTCCTCAAAGAATCTATGGAGATCGTAATCGATTGAACTATCATCCTCAAAGATATAATATGGTTGCTCTTCCCATGAAGGGCAATCTTTTAAAGGATCCCTAAGGGGAGGGAGCTCTTTCTCTTAATATTCATAATATGTTGGGATGAGTACACATACTTGGCAATGAGGCTGATAATGGTGAAGAACGCAGGGAGATTCCCAAGGGCATTCCCATCCTTCAGAATCGATGATAATATCAAGTTCACTTTCTTGATCTGATAAGGCTTGAAGTCCTAGGTTAGCTTATTTTGCTAATTCGAGTGTGGGGAGGTCTATCCAGTAGTCCTCGTCATCACTTGGCAGAGGTTGCCACTCTTCCTCGAGTGATTTCCAAAATATTTAGAGTTGTGGTGCATTTGGGGATGAAGGCATGTCTAGCTCAAACTCCTCTTCAAACTCTAAGAGTGGGACATGGGTATTTCCTCCTGGGTCAGTCAACTGGTTGTCAGAATTCTCTTCTTCTTGCATCGATAGTGGAGCCAGTGAGTTGTTGCTTGTTTCCATCATTACAGGGTCAGAGCCATTCACTTCTGTCATCACAGAATATCGGATTTCACTAGCTAATTGCTCTAATATGTGAGTGCATGCTTCGCAATGGGGTTGATATGGGTGAGAGATACAAGGTGAGTCCCGCGGGCATTCTCATCCTTTAAGGCCAAGGTAGAGGCTGATGTTATACGAGCTAAACTCCGCTTGTGAGCCATCATCTTCTTCCCACATTGAGTATAAATGTTCTTTATCTCCTTGCAAGGTAGCTATGTGGAAGTCGTCATCATCAGTGGATTCCCAATCTTTTACTTATGGGTCAGGCCCGGGAGGTTCTTCCTTCCTCTCCTTTATGGGCTCTTTGAGATCAAACAAGAGTTTGACTCCTTCGAGGGGTTTATCAATGTCGTCTTTTAAGTTCGTTAAATAATTGAACGCTTTAGCCATTTATTCAATTTCCACTTCTTGGGATTTAGTGAAGGATACCTCTTTCTTCTTAGGTACATTAGCTTTCTCAATGGTCCCGTAGACGAAGTGACAATATAGAGACTATTTTGGTGAGGTAGGGAACAAGTCGGCTTGTGAGTCATCCGATTGGTAACCTAGCCCTATGTGCTTGCGTATTTTCGTTGGGACGTAGGTCCTACACGACCTTGCCTATTCTTTCTGAGTTTGGTGTGAGGAATGTATCCAAGTTTGTACGTAAGATCCCATCCCTTTATCGCGGTGGGGGTTGATGTCATAAAGTTTGGCAAGGTTTGGACCAACCTCTCTCCTCATCAACTCTGGTCGACACGTCAGGGGAGAACTAGGATGGGTAGGGGAGAGGACTTCTACTGCGATTGTCTCCTCCAGGATTCGAGTCCTTTGAATATGACCTATATTCAACACATAATCATGATCCATTGGTATGCTCACCGCATAGTCAGTGTCTATCTCCTGGAGGGGTGCATCAGTGGATATACGAACGATGGAGTCCTCATATGGGAACTTTACGCATTGATGATACATAGATGCGACGGCTTTCATTGATTCTAACCACTTTCTTCCTAAGATGAGATTGTACATGCTAGCAGAATCAGAAACATGGAAGGTGACATCCTTTGGCATAGGTCCAAGGCGAACCTGGAGTTTATAGTCCCTTTAACAAAATGACGTGAGCCGTCATAAGCTATGAGTGATAGGGCTGAGGGCCTGACGTCTTATTCCATGTATTCGAGCATCTTTAACATCGTGAGCAGCCAAATATTGAGTCCTGCTCCGATATCCACTAACGCATGAGGTACAGAGAATCCTCTAATGATGACTGTGAGATATATTGGAGCAGTACTCCCACGGAGTGACTCCTTAGGCATGTCCGCATTGGTGAACATGAGTGCTGAAGGTTGCACCATGACCGAGGTGATTTGATGAAGCTCATCTAGGGTCGTGTCCTCGTCTACCTGTGTGTCCTCAAGTGTCCTTACCAACAATCAATGATAATCAGGGGATTTTTTTATGAGCTTTATTATAGATATCTTAGCTGGGATCATTTGAAGGTGCCGTAGCAGGCCATATTCTTGCCGTAGCTCGAGTGTAATCTCTTTGCATGACCAATGGTCCTTAGGTGCAGGTGGTTAAAGTGGTTGAGGTGCGAGAATTGGCGGAGGAATGATGTGAGGTGGGGGCGGCAAGTGAACCTCTCTTTCTCTTGTGTTCCCGTCTAGTTGTGGTGTATTCGTGAAATCCTTATTTTGAGGGAAAGGAGGAGGTGGATAATTGATTCCGGATTTGAGAATTGGGCAAGTCGGCAGTTGAGTGAACCTAGCGTGACTCGACATCGATGTATTTGTAAAGCGAGTAAAATTAGAGGTCGGAGCGTGGGCCTGCATGGCACCATTCCAAGGCGAGAGGTACTGTGTGTAATCCTCTTCTTCTATGAAAGCTAAGACTAGGGTCTCATGCGTGTCGGAGAGTTTTTCTCGCTCACCATCCTTTATGTTTAGTGAGCACTTAGTCTTCATTTCATTTTCTAGGTTTGAGGTCTTCCAAGTGGCATTTTCTATCCACGTGGCGACTTGGGCTGCGGTTTGAAGAGCATGGTCTCCAAACTCGAGTTCAGAATCAGACGAGGGAGGTGGTGAGGGTGTCGGTTCAGGATTTGAAGGGGTCGAAGGTTCTGGTGGGGAACGATGGAGGAATGGTCTTCTAGCCCTAAAGGAGTAGACTCATATCTGGGTGAATTTTGGATAGGGTGGGGGGTTTGGCGGAGCGATGCGAGTGATCAAGGTCGAGGGATGTGGGGGTGAAAAGACTCTCACAAGGGTAGTAGGAGCGTTGGAGGGTTGGATGTGAGTGATTAAAGTGAGGGGTTGGAACGAGGGTTGGATGTGAGTGATTAAAGTGGGGGGTTGGAACGAGGGTTGACTAGAGAGATCTACGGTAGTGAGCTGGGCCGGTGCCCCTTGGTTGTGATTAGGCATGGGGTTGTTTATGATCCCCAAGTTTTGTTGCGGTTGGTTGTCGCTAGGGTTAGGATTCTTCAATGCTTCCCAATCAATTTGGTTTTGATCACTCATGTCATAGATCAGGTCTCAGAGGACCCAATAGTCCTCTAAGTTGTGTCTAACATATCGATGGAAAGCACAGTATTTATTGTAGTCTAGATTTGCAGGCCATGGGCGAGGTTTTTCTAGTGGGAATCGGAGGAGGTTCTGAGTGTTAAGAAATTGAAAGATATTGGGGATTGTATCATATAGAGGGGGATAATGTTCCCACCTCGGTTGGTAGGGACCTCTAGTTTGATTAAAGTTTTGTGTTGGGGGGACATTATTATAATTCGGCGCGTGGGCCGGTCGGTTCTATGTTGCATTTTGGTTCTGATAGGTGTTGGGATATTGATTTCTATTTTGGTATTAGCCTTGACCCTGGTTTTGGCCTTGGTTCTGGTTCACATATCTGGATTGAATAGCGCTCTGATTCTGATTGGTATACCATTGTTGACTTTGATTTTGTCCAAAGTTACACAGTTGGAAGCTATCGTTATTAGAATTTTGTCCTTGGTTGACAACGGTGTTGACCTGTTCAGTCCCTAAGGCTTCCTTATTATTTTTCTATTTGGATTCGCTAGAGGAGCCTATTTTAGACGTGATGATAGATAAGGCAAGGTCTTCGCCTTTAATGTGTCGTGCTATTCAAGATGCCTGAGAATGAAGTGCAGTGAAGTCGGGGCAATCACTTATGACGGGCATGGTCTTTAACGATTCCTTTGTATTGTCGATGATAATGTCGACCGAGTTCTTTTCTTTCATTGAAGTGTCGGTCCTCGCTGCAAGTTTTCTCCATCGAGCGACGAAGTCAACAAACTCTTCATCAGGTCCTTGCTTGGCGGCCATCAGATCGCTAAGGCTGACTGTCTCTTGGATCAAGTATTTATATTGGTCTAAGAACTGACCAACTAAATCATCAAAGGTTTCGATCTTATAGAGCGGGAGTCCTGCGAACCAGTCTAGTGCTTCCCCTTCTAATGAACGTTGGAAGTAGTGAATGAGAAGTTCTTGGTTGTCACGTATAGGCCTACAGTCGTTGCAAAAGAGTGCCAAGTGATGGTTAGGATTTCCAGTGCCATTATATTTGGTGAATTTTGGGGATTTGAATCCTATAGGCAGGTAAAATTTGACATCCCTACAAAATTTATCAAACCCAAATTAATTACTAGGGTGCTCCCTCTTGGCCATGTACTCGTCAAGCATTTTAGGGAGATCTTCGATCTTAATGGTATTGTCCTTTGGCATGAACCGCAAGATAGCCCTATCTAATGCGTCGTCGTTAAAGAATGTGTGGTCTTTCTTGTCACTCTTGCTCTTCTAAATTGACTTGTCCCCTAATTAATGGTTTCTGTGCGACCGTGGGATTCGTGACGATCCCATCGCGGTGATGTGCTCGCTTGCAAAAACTATAGAGTCGCCACTCGGAGCTTTTGGTCTCTCGGGATACCTATATCATTTTTATAAGCACCGAAGTGCCAAAAATATGACTTTGAATCCGATCCACACCAAAGACTCTTGGGTAGGGGCGTCGGTTATCGATCGGGAAGGTGTTAGGCACCCGATCAACCCGCTAAATGCGGTCACTAGTAATGGCCAAAACAAAAAATAAAGTAAAAGAAAAGAAAATGGCTTCCTCTTGCCCAAATGGGCCTTAAATTCTATTTGTGCCCCTCCGTTGTTATAGAAAATTCAGCGGCGTAACGGCACAAATGGGAGGATGGGAAGAGCTAAAGAAGAGATAGGAGAAGAAAGGAGAGAGTCGGAGCCCTCAGGCCCTTGTAGCATAGTAGAGGAGCCTTGCGTTGGCTTGCTTTGATGAGCTTTTAAAGGCTTGAATGGTAGAGAATGGGATTCTAACTCCTAAGGCTTGGTAGCTAAGAGGTAGAGAAGGAAGGCTAAGGGGTAGCACACACCTAACCTAGAGGTTTTAATGAAAGGTAAGGCTTGGAAGGAGGTTTTGAAATTCTGGAATTTGTATGAGAATAGTGCACCAAAGGGAGAAAGATCTTCTCACTTTAAGCTCTTTCTCTCTTAAGGTAAAAATTCTCAACCTTTAATCCAAGGGGAGGGGGGCTCTATTTATAGGAAAGGGGTATATTAGGAGACCACTTATATGCTAATTGGGGTTAGCAATTAGGTAATCTCAAATCTAAAGTTTCCTAAGATTTTGAGAGCTTAAAATTTTTAAAGGTGGTTCTAATGGTGGATGATGGGTTGGGGCTTTAAGCCACTCAAAGGGTTGTAAATAGGCATTAAAAGGGTGCAACAAAACTAGCAAAACACACCCCAAAGGTCGAGGTGGTCAGCAAGTCAAACCCCAATCACTAATTTTGGGGCAAAAACGATGAGTTACTGTTCATATACCTGGCGCAACTAATAATTGCGCTAGGCAAATGTACAGTAAAACAGTAATGAACAGTGCCTGGAAGTTGGCCCACGAGGGTGGGGTCTACCTTTAAAACTGACACAACTAATTTTGGGAGAATTAGTTATGCCAGGCTTAAATTCTGGGAGAAGTTGCATGGCACAACTAATTCCCTAGGGGGGGCACTTGAAATTCCCTTTTTGCCCTCCAGGTTCGGACTACCATATCTTTTGATCTGTAACTCCGATTGGGGCGATTCTTAGGCCGTTGGAAAGCTGACGACTTCTACTTTTCAATGGTATAATATTTGATTATAGTAGACAGCCATAGCTAGTTCTGGTATACCCCTCCTTTTTTCAAGGCTTGGGAGGTTAGGTTTAGGTTTAGAACGGGTTCTATGGGTCGGGATGGTTAGGGTTGATTCTCAAGGGTTTGGAAAGGTTCCTAAGGGTTTTATACATGCCATTAAGAGCTCAGAAGTGCACCTCTCTCAAAATGTGTTTCGATCAGGCCTTAGGCCAAATTTGTGTGTCTACAGATGCCCCTCTTTGGTATCCGATCACTAATGATCGAATGCCAAAGAAGAGACGTTTGAAGAGGCCCAAGCCATTACTGATGAGTCCACTACATTTAGAACGAACTTCAAACATCAGGTGAGTAACGAGAAAATGAAAGTCCTAGATGTTAGGCTAAATATTCGTTTCTCAAGGTAATCGGTCCCCAAGCGCTTAGCGACATTACTGAGCATAACCAAGGTGGAACGAGTTGCGAAATCCTTGTATGCCAGGCCAAACATTCACTTCTCGAGATGATTTGAAGGTATTTGATATTTAAGATTCATTCTGAATGCAACAGCTTCGTAAGTAAGAGAGGTGATCCGGCCCACATTCAAAGATAGGCGCTAAGCAAAACTACGCAAGGCTCTACAGTTTGTGTCTAATCTTATAAGCCATTTGATTGCCTCATTTGACTGGTCGTGGGTGCCCCTGCCTAAAGCAAGGTTCGAAATCTCTGGGTGAACCCAATGATCCCAAAGTTTATTTAGCATGACTACCCGAGTGATTAGAAGTCCCAACACTTTTTGGGAGGACGTGCCATTTTTGAAAATGTGCCCCAGACCGACATGACCTAGAGCATCCAGCTTCAAGTACCACTAAACAGATCAAAGCAATCATTAGGTGTCTCCCAAAAAGGGGCATCCAATCCTGGCTTCCGTCGATAATGATCATAAACATCAATTAACTATACATAAACATGCACCCATCAAGGGCGATAAGCAACAACAAAGGCGATGGAAGCCCCGACCCGGACTTGCCCGGGTATAATTTATGGGAACAAACGACCATCATACGGATACCCAGACGCATGGCGTATACTTTACAGGGATACCGCTTCCCATACTAGTTTTAAGCCTGCAGAAAATAAAAGGGAAATGAACCCTTCTGAATGCATGATTGCACATAGTTTGGTTGATACGTAATCTCATTCTCAACAGGTTGGTCCCAACCAACGATTGACCTTTTCCAACAGAGAATCTGAAGCTTAAGACACTTAAGTTCATGTGAATCCAACATAGAGTGCTCATCGCAAAGATTTAGCAGTGGAGTCGACTCGATCAAAACATTGACTGTTTGGCCGGGACGAACACCGTTGCTCCTTCCTTGAAGTAGGATCTAGAATCCAAGGCGCACCTTGGACTTAGGACGTTACTATAGCACAGTGGTGTTGCTGATAAAATGTCGACATTCTACCGCATCAGAACACGCATGTGCGTCTGTGCGGGGGAATAAAAATATGTTTTTGATTTTTCTATCATTTTATGTGATTTTTTGGATTTTTCAATTGTTATTTTATGTGATCATTTTATGTGACTTTTTTTGGAATTTTTCAACTATTATTTTATGTGATTTTTTTGGAATTTTTACCTATCATTTTATGTGATTCTTTGGAATTTTGAAGCTATTTTTTGGAATTTTTACCTATCATTTTATGTGATTTTTTTAGGATTTTGAAGCTATTATTTTATGTGATTTTTTGGAATTTTGAAGCTATCTTTTGGAATTTTTACCTATCATTTTACATGATTTTTTGGAATTTTGAAGTTATTATTTTATGTGATTTTTCCTATTATTTTTCGTGAATACTTCCGGCTTCTCTGTGGGGATTTTTCTTATTTTTTGTTGGATTTTTCTTTATAGTTTCCTGTGCAGGATCGGGGTACTTATCGATCTTGGTCTGCTTTTATTTTAACATGACTTTCTTGGCAAGTCGAAGGATGATCGAAATGTCGTCTTGGGAGCGCGCGCATCTGTCGGGAGTGACAAAATAAATAAAAAGAGTGGAGGACCGGCTTTCCTATCTGGCTCGTACCAGGCCCAAGACCCGGCCTGAGTGTTTGGCACAACTATTAGTTGCGCCAAGCCAATAGGGGCCTCAAAATAGCCTGGCGCAACTATTAGTTGCGCCAAGCAAAAGATGGGCATAATTTTGCCTGCGCAACTAATAATTGCACCAGGCTTGGCTGGGGAGGAATTTAAACAGCCCGAGTTCAGGCTGTAGGGCATTATTTCAAAAAAATTCCCTCTTTTCCTCTTGAAATCGAAAACTGACCCCTTTTTAGGGTTCCTTTACATTGCCTCTATGCATGCCCCATTGTCGTTGCTTTGCTTGTGTGGATCGATTGGCGGCTCGCGCTAGATCAACAACCCCTTTTCCTTCAAAAGGTAATCATATAACACCTATTTTCTTTGATTTTTCTTGCTTTTTCTTGCAAATATGATCATGGTCTTGCATTCCTAGATGAAAAATGGTTTATTTCCATCGTAAGCATGTTGATTGATGATGTGTGAATGGTTTTTCATGAACAATGTTCAATAGGGGCCTCAAAATAGCCTGGCGCAACTATTACTTGTGCCAAGCAAAAGATGGGCATAATTTTGCCTGCGCAACTAATAATTGCACCAGGCTTGGCTGGGGAGGAATTTAAACAGCCCGAGTTTGGGCTGTAGGGCATTATTTCAAAAAATTTCCCTCTTTTCCTCTTGAAACTGAAAACTGACCCCTTTTTAGGATTCCTTTACATTGCCTCTACGCATGCCCCATTGCTGTTGCTTTGCTTGTGTGGATCGATTGGCGGCTCGCGCTAGATCAACAACCCCTTTTCCTTCAGAAGGTAATCATATAACACCTATTTTCTTTGATTTTTCTTGCTTTTTCTTGCAAATATGATCATGGTCTTGCATTCCTAGATGAAAAATGGTTTATTTCCATCGTAAGCATATTGATTGATGATGTGTGAATGGTTTTTCATGAACAATGTCTTATTTTTGTGGTTCTATGGGTGTTATTAATGCATAATATATACATATATATGTAAACAATATATTTTTTTGTTTTCATTTGTGCTTAGAAAAGGGGTGTTATTTTTATTTTATTTTTTTGTTTTTATCTTGAATACCAAGCAAGGATATCATTTTCAAAACTAGTTAGGAAAAGGGAATTTTTTGTTTGTTTTTTTGTTTTCTTTTCGAAAGGTTAATTAAAAATCATTTTTGGTTCCTATATATATTGAAAACTAATTAAGGGGAATGCTTATTTTCGATTTTTTCTTACAATTAATTAAGGAAAAGGATTTTGCCTCTAAAAACAAAAAAAATAAAAATTATTGTTTGAAAACTAAGGCATTGATTTATATATATTTTTTGTTTTAGTTTTTTTGTAAAAGAAGGATTTTTTCGATTTTATGGACACAAAAGGAAGGATTTTTTTGAAAGAGATTTTTTTTTTTTCTTTTTTTTTTATGAACCATGAAGAAAATGATTTTTTTTGTTTTTTTTTTTTTTTTCTTCAACTTTTTGTTTTTTTTTTTTTTCTAAACATGAAAAAAAAGATTTTTTGTTTCTTTTTTAATTTCAAGGCCTAAAGAAAGGATTCTTTTTGTTATTATAATTTTAGGACATAAAATGATGGATTTTTTTGTTTTCCTAAACAGAAGGACTTCTCTTTTTTTTTGTTTGTTTTTTCTAAAACCCTTTTTTCCTTACATAATGGAATGACTCTTTGGTTTTGATTATGATTTTTCCCTATTTCAACTGGCTTTTATTTTTAAACATAAAAGTTACATCTTAAGATAGAAAGGAAGGGATTTTTTTTGCATTTCAACCTAAAAGGATTTTTTTGCTTTTTTCTTGCTTATGTATGTGTGCATCTTTATTTCCAGACAATGAATAGAAAGAGGGTGAGGATACTTACCTTCCCTTGGTATGTAGCACAAAAACCGTTTTTTAACACTGATTTGCTCTAATGTGATTGACTTTTGTGCCCCAACATGTCGGGCGAGGATGAGCATATTCCTGAGGAGAGCCACGAGGAGGGACCCGAGATAGTATACAGCCCGCGGGGGGAGCAGTTCATTTGGGTAGAGTGGAGAGCAGGCCCATGGCTCAAAATGCAGGGCGAGGTCGCCCGAGTCGGCCTCCTACACCAATAGCATACCCATATTTCGAATTTCGGAATAGCCGGGAAGGTAAAAGAGGGGTTCAATTTATTTCCCTTATGCAGTTTTTACCTTATTTTCAAACTCTGATGTGCATTTCTTTGGGTGCAGGACCTGCCCCATATTGTATTCCACAGGGGGTGGCTCGCCTTTCAAGACTTCTACCTCTATGTCCCTCTTGTAGTGAAGGTCCTGCTGCCACAAGTAGGCTTTGGGGAGTTTCTGTCCTGTCCTGCCATGAGGGTTGATTCTGCCTATCTGAAGGCCCTGATCGAGCGATTTCGCCTTGAAACAATGACCTTCCATATGCCGTACGCCGAGATGACCTTGATGTCCGTCGATTGGGCCATGATTACCGGCAATAGGATAGGAGGGATACCAATAGCCGATCTCACGGTGCCGAGCAGAGAGGACATCATCTGATTGATTGGGGCCTATCCCCCTCGCGGGCAGACCCATGGTACCGAGGTCAAGATGTCCTGGCTGACCGCACTTTATACACCTGATGAGCTAGTGGATCTAGGTCAACCAGATAGGGTGCTCTACATCACGCCAGAGCCGGCGATCGTCCTAGCTCACATCACTCTCCTGGTCTTACTTGGTAAGACCACCAACGTAAGTGGTGGCCGAGTCAACCTAGCCTTGCTACGTGTCGTGGACAATTGGGGTGACGTCCATAGGTATGACTGGGGAGGAGCCGGGTACACATGCCTAATGTATAACCTGGCTTGGGTCACGACCGGTGATTCTAAGTCCGCTGTTGGTTTTTGGGCTGCCCTGGAGGTAATTCCTCATTCCTTTGCTTTTGCCATTTTCTTAAATGATCTTTATATGCTACTAACCTGCTCTTGTGTGCTAGCCCCTTTTCAGGTATGGGGATATTATCACTTTCACCCTGGGCGCCCGCTTCTTTTCTCGGAGGAGCTCACCTATCCTCTTCTCAGCAAATGGAACCAGGCCCGACGCCGTGACTTAGCCCTCAAGCACTTGGAGATGGGTTTGAGGTCCCAACTCGACTTTATGGTTCCTAAGCAGGTAAAGCCCCTTTTCAAATCTGTTTGTTCTAGTTCAAAAATCCCCTTTGACTGATGTGCTACCTGTTTGACCTCTTTTTGGATTGGACAGATCCTTCCTGACCCGTACCTTGCATCCCCTTTCTGGGACCGGGCAGCCGTAGGCCCCTCTCGCCTGTTAAACAACCGCCGCATCATTTTCTTCTATAGAGCATGGGCCATGTTTTATTATCTAGGAGAGCGGGTGGTGCACCAGTTCTAGGGCTACTATTCCATACCTGTGGATCCTCCGATGACATTTAGAGTCCTATTGGTAGTATCGAGGAGCTCACGGTGGTCGTTTTCAATAATGGGCTCCCCATCCATGCTCTCCATGTGCTCGGGACTATCATCTTTGGTATGAGTGCTTGTCATATCGGTTTATCTTGCCACGCTTTGTACCTAGCACCAATTTTCTTGCATTTGGTGGCCCACTCGGTCAGGTACTTCTTCTTAGCTTGGATTAGTTCCCCTTATGTTTTAATTCAGCCTTCATCCCCTCTAAGCGGATCTTTATTTTGTTCACAGTTTGCTCCTAGAGATGATTCAGATGGTGAAGGCGGGACAAGTGCGGCTGATACGTCAGGGGTAGATCCCTCCGGTGCTGGCCCTTCTAGTGTGGGTCCCTCGGGCGAGGGCTCTTCTGGTGTTGGTCCGTCGGGTAGCTCTCATGCCGGTATCCCTGGTGGCGATCCGCCCGTGGTTTATGGGACCTTTCGACACCTGGATGATAGCTTTCTTTCGGGCCTCTGCGCTAATGTGGATCGACAAGCGCAACTCTTTGCTGAGGCAGCCTGTGTGCCTCCTCATGAGGTGATCCCAGGGGTAAATCTTCTGACGACCCATCTCTTTCTTGTTTCAGTCCTCTTTTGTATATGCTTTATGATTGCCCCGATAGCTGATATTGTATTGATCTGAATGTGGGACTTCAACTTGGCCATGAAGTATGCAGCGTATCATCGCCACATTACGGAGCTTAGGGAGGTGGATACGGTGAGTACCTTGCTGCTCTGCTCCTCTCATTTGTTCCATTATTATTTGTCCCTTAATTGATCCTGATTTTTTATTTTGACCGTGCCTCGCAGCGTGCCCGTGCCAAGGAGTCGCACTCTTTGCTTAGTAGAATTTTGTAGGCGTGGTCTCGGGTGGGGGACATGCGGACTTTCCAGTGCTCTTCTCGCCATCGAAAGAAGTCAAAGGGCGCGAGCTAGGAATAGGCTTTTAATTTTTTGCTTTAAAATTCAGTACTCTTGGGATTGGATTTGGATTTGGTAGACATTTTGGGATGGATTGATGTGACATTTGGATATATATTATATTTAGTGCTTTTGATTTTATGCCATGGTTTCCTTGCCCCATATCTATTTTTTTGCAGGATGTGTCTGCCAAATGCTCTTAGAAAGCAACTTTTTAGGTCACATGCCTTAACGTAGGATCAATCCTGCACATAAATAAAGTAATTCCCAAACCATCAGTGATCGGAAGGGTATAAAAAGCAAAAAGGGTGAAAGCCCCTCCAATTAGGTCTTGAGATGGTTGAAGAGGGGGGATCTTTAGTCTAGCGCAACTATTAGTTGTGTCGGGCTAAAATCCCAGGAAGAATGTGCTAGCGCAACTAATAGTTGCGCTAGGCTTAACCTGGGGGCTGTGGGTCCTCATATACCCGAGTTAGCTCAAAAATTATTTCTTTTTTGTTTCGCTTGGCCTCTTTGACCGGTTCTTTTTGCTCTTTCTTTTCCAAGGCGGGTCCACCACCATACATCAATTTTTATCTTCTCAAAAGATCATTGTACGTCTATAGACCCACATTCTAGCCCTCCCTTATGTGGAGGGTTCGGAGATAATTTACCCCCTTCCTTGGGCTTGGGGCCCAAATTTCTAATAGCTTGGTTTGGGAGCTAGAATGAGAGTGAGCTCGCCGACTTGGAGCGCCTTGGGCTATCTCGCCTTCCTTCCTTTCTTGAGGTTCCTCCACGGTGGGAACTCCTTTATGCTGCCGCTTCATTTTGGGATGTGAATTTTCATGTATTCCATTTTGGGAAGCGGGAGCTAACCCCAACCCTTGAGGAGCTATCCAATTTGTTCGGCTTAAAGCTTCATAGGGGCCTTGCAAAAGTCATGCCTTGAAATGGCTACTCCAAATCCATTCACCTTACTCTCAGTTTGAAGAAACTCGAGTATGAGAAAAGTCTCATCGGGGGACCCACAAGGTGTTTGCTAAAATTCCTCAAAGAAGTTTTCGGTGACGAAAGTCTCCAAAAATTCCCAGTTAGGAACATTTTCAACGTGAAAGCTTTAGGACTCGGTCTCATTTCTGAAATCCTCTTCTTTACTAGGGGGAGAGTTTCTCTTTGGAAATTTGCGATATTCTAACCGAGTTGGAGGAGGGCCGATCCATGATGTATTTGGTGCTTGCTGAGCTGTATTGATGCCATGATTCATTTGCTTTGGGTAAGGTGGAGGGCCTTCGGGGGTGCCCCTTGTTGCTTCAGGTCTGGTTGGGTGAGCACCTCGCTATCTTGGGGCCTGTGCCCCGCTTTTATGTTGCTCGAGGTGAGGCGGCTCAATGCTTTTTGGGTAGGTGCCACATGCTTCCACAAGGTGATGTGTCAGCTCTGAAGCTTTGGTTGACCGATGCCGAGCTGACATGGAGGCTTCCATGGTTGGACCGGATCTTCCTAGTAGTTCGCTCAGAGACCATGAGGGCATCACTATCCTAGGATTGACTGGCAGCACCTTTTACTTCCCATTTCGGGTGTTGCGTCAGTTCGGCTGCCCTCAGCAGGTTCCTTGCGAGGCCAAACCCCCTCTATGTGATTTGATCTTTTCTAGGGGGTCCTCTGGAGACATAGATCGGATTGCTGCTCTTTGGGAGATGCGTCAGTCAACGCTGATGTGTGATATTGAGTAGGGAGATTTGGTTCAATCTTCTCCTGAGTATGAGGCCTGGCTATCGACCGAGCAGCTTGTTGCTAATGGTCCAGATTCGACAGAGATTATTGATACTAGAGGTCCCTGGCCAAAGAAGGAGACGATACTCTGAGCCCGTATTGAGCTACTGGTGGACGAGAAGAGGGTCCTGCAAGAACTTTTGGCACAAGAAAAAGTCAGAGCAGAAATAACTAGGAGCGAAGTCCTTCGTTTGAGAGGGTAGAGTGTCGCCTTTGGAGCAGCCGATTCTTCTCGGAAGAGGTATAAGAGCCTGCATGGTCGCTGAGATTAGCGCATTGAAGCATGAGTTGGGCCGCTAACTCCTTCCTGCACACAGCTTTTTTACACAAATCAGATACATCGAAAAGGGGCGTAAAAAATCCCTTTACAAATACACACATTTTTTGGTATACATATTTTCTTTTAGGTTTTTGCTATTTTATTTGTAAAAAAAGGGAAAGCACGCTAGTCATCACACCGGCTATTTTTGGGATGTGGTGTAAGCGGTGTATTTTATAAACGAAGGGTAGTTTGTTATATACATCTACACAGACCTTTTGGTCCTTTTGGTTGTTTTTTTTTTGTTTTGTGTATTTTTTGTGTGGTGCCTTAATCACTGGGTGAAATCTTGTGATACCCTGGGTCCTCTTTTGATCATGGTCAAACTCTTCTTTGAATGGTTGATTCTGAGAGAGTCTCAACAGTTTTACCAAGGTCGGAACGTTAATCCCTTTCGATCGAGTCAAACCTTTCTCCTTGCCTTGAGTCATACGTCTGACAAAGCAGTTTCGCAAAAACAATTCTGGTCGGGACTTGATTTGAATTAGCATGAGCTACCCGGAAAGGGATCCGGGAGAGTAACCAAGAGGGCTCCTTAAACATTAGTCAATCATTTCAAACCCCTCTTCTTTTTCTTTTTTCTCTTTTTTTTTAATCTCCCCTTTTTTACTCGTGGCGCCCCTTCAGGTTTTCACCACATCCATGGGTTTTGCTCTCTTACCCTAAGCGCCCTTTCGAGTTTTCACCTGGTCTGCACAAACTCGTTGTTTTTACCCGTAGCACCCTTTCGGGTTTTCACTACGTCCATCTTCCGTTGAGCTTGTATTTTTATTATATTTTTTCCTTTTTTATTTCTTTATTTCTTTTATTCATTTTCAAAAGCCACGACATAGACGTCAATTCCATCATAGCCGGCTGGACGAGGTTCTGGTGTCGTCTCACAACTTGGCTTGTGTTGACTTAACAGATATTATGACTGCTTATAAACCTAAAGAGGGCTTTCTTCAGGGTGTAGCTTGGCTATGGGTTAAGCTAGGATTTGAAGGTTTGCTGGGCTAAAAGGGTTTCCTTGATACGGCTTCAGTTTTCTCAACATACTTTCTTCCTTAGGGGCTTTACTATACATGCCCCATGATTTTTGTTCTTTTCATTTTATTTCAGGCAATCTCTTTGTGGTTTTATTTTTTTGATTTTTTGGATTTTGATGGTAATTTCACTTCTCTCTTCTTTTTGTATGTACATACACAGATTTTTTTTTTTTGGGGGGAAAGGGTTATTAAAAGAAAAAGGCCCGGGATCAAATGGGGTCGCAAGAGATATCATCATTTTTAGGGATGCTTTTTGGCTACTATGCTTGGAATGATGGCCTCTTTTGGGTGGTTCTTAAGCAGTCACGTATCTGTTTCATCAATACTTACCTTATCGCGATAGACTAAGAGTAGAATCGTCGGACGTATCCAGCGTTGATGGGCTCAGGAAGATGATCTCCGTCCATGGTGGCGAGGCGGATGGCATATCCTGGAAGCACTTCTTGGATGACGTAAGGTCCTTCCCAGTTTGGCTTGAACTTTCCTCTTGGATCGGCATGGAGGGATGGGAAGATCTTCTTCAGCGCAGTGTCCCCTATCTTCAAATCTCAACCGCAAACACATTTATTTTAAGCGCGTGCGATTCGCTCCTGATAAACTTTGAGTGTGACACAAGGCTAGGAGTCTCTTCTCGTCCAATAAGTTCAATTGTTCGAAGTGAGATCTCTCTCTTTCTACTTTAGGTAAGCCTGATTCCATAAGGATTCAAAGCGAGGGTACTTCAACCCCACTGGTAGGACGACCTCAGTTCCAATCATAAGGGAGAATGGTGTTGCACCTATAGCGGTACAGATTGATGTTCTGTAAGCCCACAAAGCAAATTACAACATCTCGCTCTAATCTCGATAGGTGACGACCATTTTCTCAAGGATACAGATGACCATTTTGTTTGCGCCTTCTACGGCTCCATTAGTTTGAGGCCAATAAGGTGACGAGCGATGGTACTTGATTTTGTATTGCTCACAGAAGGCTCAGATGTACTTATTCGCAAAATTTATGTCGTTGTTTATGATGATATCTTTGGGTACTCCAAATCGACACACAATATTATTCTTGAGAAACTTCTCGACGTGACTGGCCATGATATTGGCGTATGATGCTGCTTCAACCCACTTTGTGAAGTATTCAATGGCAACGAGGATGAACCGATTCTCGTTTGATGCTTTTGGATGAATCATTCCAACGACGTCAAGGCCCCAGGTAGCAAATGGCCAAGGAGTGGTCATGCACTGTAGATCAATGGCAAGAGCGTGTATCAGACTGGAGTGTTCTTGACACCTGTAGCATTTCTGAACATGTTTACAGCAATCTAATTCCATAGTGGTTCAAAAGTATCCTTGTCGCAAAATTTTCCTAGCAACCATGTGACCGCTGACGTGGGCTCCGCATAGTCCCTCATGGATCTCCTTCATGATATTGATCGCTTCACTTTTCGTAAGGCATCTTAGTAAAATATTATTATAGGATCGCTTGTAAAGGCATTCCCCGTAAATGACATAGCTTGCCGCTAGACGTTGGATGGTTCGTCGATCTGTCTTGGATGTACCCTTAGGGAAAGTTAGTGTCTCGAGGAAATTCTTAGTATCTGAGAACCAAGGTGGCTCATCATCAGGCTTTGTAGGTTCCTCAATCTGGAGGCAGAAGGTCGGCTCATTCCTTTGCTCGATCATGATCGAAATCATCTCAGCACCATACGGGATTTCTATCATTGATGCCAATGTTGCTAGTGCATCGGCAAAGTGATTTCTTATCCGAGGGACATATGAGAATGTCACATCTTGGAAGCAAGCTATCAGATCCCCAAGATGCTCATGGTAAGGGATCAATTTCTCATCTTTTTTCTTCCAGTCACCATTCGTCTAGCATATAATTAACTGTGAATCGCCAAACACCTAGAGGTGAGTTACATTTTGATCGAGAGCCGTCTACAAACCAGCGGCACAAGCTTCATACTCAGCCATGTTATTAGTGCAAGGGAGGTTGAGCTTGATAGAGACTGGTACATAGGATCCTTTTGGTGAGATTTGAATGGCACCAACTCCCTGACCCTCGGAATTGGCTGCCCCGTCAAATTATATTACCTATGATTCCTCTGCTTCTTCTGTATCATCTTCCTTCATGAAAAGGATGTCCTCATTGGGGAACTCAGTCTTCAAAGGCTCATAATCTGGCAAAGGATTGTTGGCAAGATGATCGGCGAGTGTCTGTCCCTTAATCGACTTCTGTGTGACGTACGTGATGTCAAACTTAGCTAATAAAAGCTACCATCGTGCAGTCCATCTAGTGAGGGCCGGCTTCTCGAACATAAATTTTAATGGATCCATTCGGGCTAAGAGTAGAACGGCCTGAGATAGCAAGCAATGGCGGAGCCTCTGAGTAGCCCATACAAGAGCTAGACATGCTTTCTCTAGATGAGAATAGCGCATTTCATAGTCAGTAAACTTCTTGCTTAGATGTAAATGGCCTGCTCTCTTCTTCCTATCTAGTCATGTTGCCCTAAGACACGTCCCATTGAGACTTCCGTCGTGGAGAGATACATCAAGAGTGGTCTCCCTGGCTCGAGTGGTACCAACACAGGTGGGTTAAGGAGGTAGCTTTTGATTTTATCGAATGCTACCTGACAATCATCATTCCATTCAACGGGCGAGTTCTTCCTTAGTAGCTTGAAGATCGGCGTGTAGATGGGCATTAGCTGTGCAATGAACCGACTGATATATTGTAATCTGCCTAAGAACCCTCTAACTTCTTTCTCAGTAGATGGCGGTGGCATTTCTGTGATAGCTTTGAGTTTGACGGGGTCGACCTCGATTCCTCTCCTGCTGACGATGAACCCCAACAGTTTCTCAGACATAGCGCCAAATGTGCACTTCTATGGATTCAGACGTAACCTGTACTTTCTCAGCCTCTAAAATAGTTTCTGGAGGTTTACCAACTAATCGCCTCGCTCTGGTGACTTGGCTATCATATCATCGACATATACCTCAATTTCTTGGTGCATCATGACATGAAACAGTGTGGTTATAGCTCTTTGGTACGTTACACCTGCATTCTTCAGCCCAAATGGCATGACTCGATAGTAAAAGGTTCCCTAGGGGGTAATGAACGTTGTCTTCTCTCTGTCAGCCTCTGCCATCTTTATCTAATTGTATCCTGAAAATCCATCCATAAAAGAAATTCCATGCTTGACAGTATTATCAACCAAGATGTCAATGTGCGGAAGTGGGAAATTGTCCTTCGGGCTTGCCCTGTTCAAATTACGGAAATCGATACACATGCAAACCTTTCCATCTTTCTTCAGCACCGACACAATATTGGCTAGTCACTGTGGGTATTTAGATACCATAAGAAACCCTGCATCATACTGCTTGATGACCTCATCTTTGACTTTCAACATCCACTCGGGTCGGAAATGTCTCAGCTTCTACTTAACCGGCTTCACATCAGGGTAGAGAGGCAACTCATGCTCGACCAAATCGGTGTCCAAACCAGGCATGTCCTCGTATGACCAAGCAAAAATTTCTTGGTATGACCAAAGGAAGTCGAGCATGCTTTTTCTTTCCTCAGGAGACAGTGACGTTCCTATTTTGGTTATTCTGGGAATCTCCTTAGTCCCTAGATTGATGTCCTCAGTTTCTTCTACAATCAGGGTAGGGCCATGCTCAAAGTTGGCAAACCGGTCAAGGAGCTCATTAGGGAGCTCCTCAAAGGTGATATCCTCGTCCAGACTCATAACTCCCACCTCTTCTTATATTTCTATAGGAAAGGGGTCAATTTTACATGGGACGAGCATTTCAATTAAGGCATTTTTTTGTGAGACTTTTTCTAGAATTTTTAATGATGATATTTTTAGACTTTGGATTTTTTCAATGTTTTTGAGATTTTATACTTTTTCCATATTTTTGAGATTTTTGTTTTCTTCAGAGACGGTCCCTTGGCAAGGCGGGTTGCTATATATACGAGGTATTGCCTGCCAAGGGTTTATCTCATTTTTTATAGGTTGTTTTTTTTTGCAACAAGTGCCAAACTTTAGGCCACTCCCTGCTTCTAGAGTTTGGGGCAAAGATGCCCAATTGTGTACTTGACTTGATGCCCCTTTACCTTTTTGGATGTAGGAGGCTGGCGAATGTGACTCTTCTGGACCGGCCTCCATCATATAGACCATAGGTTCATCTTAGATTTCATCCTCAAAGTCCTGTGGTGGTTTACCACATGAAGAGTTTGTTCAGGTATGGAATGCTGCTCCTCAAATAGGGATAGGGCAGCCAGATCTATTTCAAGATTGGGAAGGGAGATGTGGGATTGGTGGGATAGACAGGGGCTATGGGTTTGTGTGGAGTCAGATGAGTTATCCCATTTCGATCAATCTTTATGACCCCAGCACTGACAAAGGATTCCCTGATGTGCGGCCTAGGGGGACGTTCCTCTTCTATGTTGATCCCTCGAGCTCTTACAGCTGCAGCGACCCTGACTTTCTCTTTGGCCTCTCGAACCTCTTCCTCTGTGGGCTTGTAACCTAACCCGAATCGAACTTTCTACCCCTTGGCAACAACTGACTCTCTTCTACCTTGAAGTCTAGGCCCGAGCCCTCTGCCTTTCTAATAGCCCCATTTCTGGAGCATGGCCACCACTGCTTCCATTCCGCTGCCAATTGTAGAAGTGATGTTTCTCGGGGTTCTGGGCCTATTGCCGATACCTCATACTCGAAACTGTGGAGGTCGGTGTCCTCCTCAGTATGTGGCACATCCATTACTTTAGGATTTTCAATGCTATGAGTGGCTTTATCTTTCTCATCATGCCCTTCACCAATGATGGTGATCACCTTCTACCCGGATATGAATTTTAGCTTTTAATAGAGGGTAGAAGGTATCACCCCGACCTCATGTAACCACGGGTGTCCTATTAGTAAATTAAAAGAAGATTTGATATCCATCACTTGAAAAGGTATAGAGAAGGTCATGGGCCCAATTACTAATTCCAGATCGACCTCTCCCATTATTTATCTTCTTATATTATCAAATCCCCGAGCGCTAGTCCTTGTCGGCCTTAGCATATAGGGATCCATGCCGTTCTTGGTGGCAGTCCTCACAGGCACAGTTTTAGAGTTGACCCGTTATCAATTAGAACTAAGGGAATTATCATGTTCCCAGATTCGATAGTAATGTTGAGGGATTTAGCATGACTATTTCCCTCCTCCAACAGATCTGCATCCGAAAATGAAATGGCATTGGGTGCCATCACTTGTCCAATTATTTGCCCAATCTCATCTGAAAATGAAATGGCATTGGGTGCCCCCATTAATGCTTGGACATGGAGTGGGAAAGTCATCAATAGATCCCATACAGTTATATGGGCATGCATTCTTCTCAGCTGAGTCTCTAATATATGCTCTCGACTCATTTTCTTGAATGCTAGTGCAATTGTTGTTCTTTATTGCGATTGCTACCTCTTCGTTGCCTCGGACTATTTCAAAAATTTTCTCGATCTGGTAACGAAGTCCACTCCCCCTCCCTGCTGCTACTGCCGGTGTTAGCATTAGTTTGCTCATAGCTCAATGGGACCTGATGTGGATCATAGGTTGGTCCTGAGAGCTGGAATGGTATGACTGTCGGCACTTTAAGTGCATGTACTAATGGCTCTAGGATGGTAGGTAAGACCTGGCTTATCTCAGTGATGGATGGGTGGGTGGTAAAATTGGGTCGAATGGGGGTGGTGAAGCTTAAGGATGGTGGTACTGAGGGAAAGGGGGTAAAAGTAGGCCATTGATAGCTGATAGGTGCTGGCGGGGTATCGGGGGTTTGATGGGCCACTAGATAATTGATGGGGGTGGCAGAGTTTGCAGGTGGTTGAACCGGAGGTAATGGGGGGGCGCAGGCCATTGGTAGTTTGTTGGTGGTGGAGGATTGGGGGCCTATTGGTTTATTGGGTAATTGATGGGGGTGATGGAATATAGTTGGTATGCATTGATATGTACATAATTGACAGGAGTGGGTGATGGAAAGTATGCCCTGAGATTCAATTTGTGGAGTCGGGTTAGGGAAATAATCTGACAAATTCAGGGATTCGATTACCCAGATATTTCTCTCTTCAGCATTTCTTGACAACGGCGCTACATAACTCTCCCGATCACTGATGTAATCGAATGGATCGAATTTAAACTCCTCTTCACTTTCTACCATTCCGACGGTGGGTCTGGGACCTGCTCCTCCGGTCGGATGTGGGGGTAATGGCACCTGGTGAATATTCGCATGCTGAGAAGGTGTAGGTGGAATTATTTTCCCAACGTCAATCAAATCTTGGATTGTGTGCTTCAATGGAAAGCAGCGATCGATCGGGTGACCCGGGCCCTGATGATAATTGCAGTGGGTATTTAGGTTATAGTTCTTCAGGATCGGGAGAGGGGGAGGTTGCGGTTGATGGATAGTGACTAACCTCTTTTCCACTAACAAAGATAAGAGTACACTCAAAGACTGCCCCAAGGGTGTGAACACTCGATCATAACGGGCTCTTCTCTGTTCGGAGTCATTTGTATTCCTTGCCCATTTCCTACTCTCTGCATCTGCGGAGTTCTTATTGGTGCTAGCGGGGCTGCCTGAAATTGAAATAGGGTAGTATTATTATTGGGCCTGGTATTGGTAATGTTCTAAATATCGGCCCCTGTTCTCTTCTCGTTCCTTTGTTCTGAAAATCTTCTAACCCCACTGGGTCCACTCAACACGTTCTTATTCAAACGGCCCTCCCTGATGGCATTCTCACATTGGTTAGCATTTCTCACCAGATCAGCAAAGCTGGACTGTTGTTGGTACATTAAAAAGTACGAGATCACTGACAGAGTATTCATTGAAATCATTTCGATCTGCTCATCGTCAGGTATCCTATTTCTGACCTGAGCTGCCTGTGCTCTCCAACATCCTAAGTAGTCGCTGAAGGTCTCATTCTAGTTCTGTCTTAAATGGGCCAAGTCCGACTTTCGCAGCACAAGTTTATATTGTAGACATATTGTTCTTGAAAGAGGTGCGTCAAGTCCCTCCACATTTTCATCATGGATGGTTCTAAAGATGTGAACCATCTCAAAGTCAGACCGGTTAGACTCTTCCGAAAGACTTTTATTAGTAGTCTTTCGTCCCCTCCGTATTGGCACATGTCCCCACAGTAGGACTTCAAGTGCGCAATAGGATTGCCAGTGCCATTATATTTGTCAAAGGCCGGCATTTTAAATTTGGGGGGCAGGGGGACCTCAGCGAACAAACATAAATCTGTGAAGTCCATGGCATAGATTTCAGCACCACCCATTTTCATTAGATGCTTTTGTATTTTGTCCAATTATTCTTTTAGTTGCTCTGACTCTTTCGATATAGGGGCCACTTTTTTAGCCATTAGTTGGACTTCACTCTGGGCCACCAAAGGGTGGGCAATTATAGGAGGAGTGTGAAGGCTGGTCAATGGCCCAGTGTAGGCCCCGCTATTCCTAATCTCGTCTTCCTATACTAGTCGGTATAATATGCAGTGAGGGCGGGATTCTCTTGTTATTGTAGCACAGGTTGGATGAGAATGACATGAGTAGGGGTTGGTTGAGCCCATTGGGGATGAGGAAAGGTTTGTTGGGTGATGGGATTTTGGTTTTGAGGTGGGGCCTGATGGCTCCATTGGGTATGGGGGGAGGTTTGGAGATGGCCTTAGGGTGTGGGGCTATGGGAGAATTGGGTTTGGAGTAGGGTTTGACTTGGGGGTGGAGGCTGGGTGAAATGTTAGGGGTATTGTGGAAGGTATGAGTGTGGGGTTTGGGTTTGGGCCATGATGCCTTGGTCATTTTAGGCCATGGGCCACTGATGGGTTTGGGCTATGGGCCCTTGATAGGTTTGGGTCGTGGGCCCTTGACAGGTTTTGGCCATGGGCCTTAGATGGGTCTAGGCCATGGGCCCTGAGTGGGTCTGGTCCACGGGCCCTTGATGGGTCTGGGCCATGGGCCCTTGATAGGTCTGGGTGGTGGGGTATTAGCCCATGGGGCCCTGGGATATGTGGAAAAAGGGGGTTTGGCCAATGAATCTTGGGGCATGTGGGGGTTAGAGATTGGGCCATTGGGCCTTGGGGTGTATGGGCAGTGGGAGGTTGGGCCATGGGGCCTTGAGGCGTGGGGGTTTGGATGGTGTGGATTATGGAGGTTGATGGGGGTCATGGGGGAGTGAGGCCTGGAAATTGGCTAGGGTATGGGATGGGTTCATTGGCATGGGGTGTGGAGGAGAGGTATTTTGAGAAGCCTTTCATGAGGAGTAGGCTTGGAACATCTCCTCCATCATGTCCATGGAGGGGGCATCGGATGTGGATAGTGGATTTAAGGGGTGATGAGACGTAGATGAGGGAGTGGAGGAAAAATTGGGCATGGTCCTGGTATGATCGGGCATGGCCATGGTAGGTAGTAGGATATGGGTTGGATGAGATGAGTCATTGGGAAAAGGGAAGGTGTGGGGGATGTATGGGGATGATGAAAGGTTAGGTGTAGGTGTTTGGAAAAAATTGGGCATGGCCCCGATGAAAATGGCCATGACCTGGTGTTGGGATATTTTTAAGTGCTTGCTACTGACTTTATTGGAGACAATGATAAGAATGGGGTAAATAAAAAATGAGTGAAAGGTAGAGTGATGATTACGGAGTAGCAAGCCTAAAATATGCACAGTCCTGCAAGATACAAGGCCTGTTGTAGCAAGTTTTGATAAGTAAGAGTTTGTCCCATAGGGAAAGTTGATCTAAAGCTCCGAGGGAGCCATCATTAGTAGACTCTCCAGATCTGACTACAGATTTGGCAATCCTAAATGGAAGGAGATTTAAGGTCACTAAATTCTAAATCCTAAGGTAACTTAATGTCTAAACCATAGAAAGGGTTGAGAAAACGGATGGAGTGGGAAAATAAATATAAAAGGGGTATGTAATTAGGTTCATATCTGATGGGTTTCATGACTCAAATTCAGATCTACTGCTATAGAAGTCCTGTCCAATGGCTACATTATCACCACTGAGGAGAAAGAATCCAACTCATCTCTGTGCCATGATCCAATCCCTTTATGGCTATAACCTGTCCACTTAAATGGTCACAGACTATCCAACTGGGGAACCACAGTCCAGAGATGGGTCAGGACAAGTCTATCATTGTAAGCACTATTTCATCCAGGCTACAAGCACAAGAATCCATAGGAAACCTCAACCTCTAAAGTGCTATGTGTGGGGCTAGGCCTGTATGGGAGCATGTTAGCCTAGACACAGAACCAGCAAGAGTTTGAGTACAGCCTTAGGTCTAGCTGTCCACTGCTGTAGAAAGACTGCAGTGATCCAGTCACAAGCCTACAATCTCTATAACCAAACCAGATCTGCCATCTAATGGCGGGTCTATACAAATACAGGGGAGTTTGTCTATGCACAATCTCTCACGGGGCTACAAGCACAAGTGCAGAGAAGAAGAATCTATCTTGGATCTGTGGATTGGCCTCACCCTAAGGCTATAACCTATCGACTTAAATGGTCACAGACTATCCCAGTGGCTATCCTCCTCACAAAGGACCAAAACAGAACAAGAACACTGCTGTCACCACCATGTTTACAAGGCTACAAGCACAAGCTCCCATGGGGATTTCAGATCTAGTGGATCCTGTGGTGGGGTTAGGCTTGTATGGGAGAATGTTAGCCTAGACACACAGGTCACTTGGATCTAAATAGGTCTCTAAAAATAGTTCTCCATTGCTCATAATACAACCTATCAATGGAGGATCTCAAGGCAACAGCCTTGTACAGAATAACTCAATCTCAAACTTCAATCCCATACATGTAAAACACCCAATCATGAAATTCCATTAAATCTAAACCAAATAAGCATACAGATGCATAGCCAGCAAGTGCTGGGCTATGGAGAGAAGAAAAAGTAAAAAGAAATCTACCTAAACCTTACTAGAGATCTACAGGTACTGCAAGAAGAAGATAGACAAAATTCTATTCTAAGAGGAGTCTCCTAAACCTAAACCAAGCTTAGGTTTATATAGCAGTCAGTTTGGCGGTGCATTAGAGTTAGGAAACCCTAATTTTAATGATGCCATGTGGCCTAATATTATTCCTTGGATGCCTTGAGGTGCGTGCATAGAAATTGGAGCATTGGAGTGCGTGCCCTAATTGTTGGAAGTTCCCAGAATGTCCTCTACAAAAGTGAGGGAGAGTTAGAGTCCAGAGCCTCGCCAGGTAGCACTAGTTTCCAAGACTGTCGCGTGGTAGCACAATCTTCGCGAGATTGGATTAACTTGATATTCTAGTCATCGCGGGGTTGTCTTAGTTTGCAGCTTAAGGAGTCGCGCGATAGAGCATTGAATCCTCGCTGGATTGCTCTGGTCTTCGCGGGATTGCACTTTCCTTCTGAATGGTGCGAGAATCGCGCGAGCAGTTTGTTTCTCAATGGATCTTCACGAGGATCCTCGTGGGGGCGTGATGTGCATTGATCTCTGAACTGCGCGAGAGGTTTTTCTGAAGTTTTACATCCCGCGACCACTGCGCAACAGCTGTGCACAGAAATACCTGGAGCTCTCTCTCTCTCCTCAGCTTATTTGAGTGAACTGCCCACGATTTTGAGTGCTGCTTTCTTGAGCTGCACGAAACTACACAGCATTTAAGTGCTTGACCTTCGAGAGCTGCGCGAGTCATGATTCTGAAGCCTTTCTATCACTAAACTGTGCGAGAACAGCGCCGACAATTGGTATGAAGTTTTGGGAAACTCGCGAGGACTGCGCGAGGCTTACTTTCTAAATCCTTTGAACCCTGCGGCAACTGCGCGAGGCTCATTTCTTGCTCTGTTGCTGCTGTGCTTTGCCTTCATGTAGTCAAGTTCTTGTCTAGCTCTAGCTTCCCTTCTTTTGAGAGACTTCTGGGGCAAAAGTGGGCTCCTTAGCAGGATTAAGGCCTTATTGCAGCTGATGTTCATTACCTACAAAACAGGCTTAAAACACTTTTATTAAATGATTAAGGGTCCAACAGAGATTAAGTTAAGGGGTGAAAAGTGGTACTTTTTTGGTCTTAACACACCCCTAAACCTAATCTTTGCTAGTCCCTTAGCAAAGTTGTAAACGCCACTTTCGTAGGGATCACGGCTACATTTAGCATATGTACCAAGCCTTTTAAACCCCTAGGTGATCCCTAGTGGAGGAGTGAAGTCTCCTGAGGGTTTTCAGTGGAGACACCCACAAACTTCACCATTAGAGTCAGTTAAGTATAGTGCAGATAATGACAACACAAATTCGAATGTTTAAAGTTTCATTCCACAGTAAATTTATTTAACAGTTAGAGGAAATTGCAGCAATGTTGCAAGCCATTTAAAACTTAAAAGTTAACATGTGTTTGCCTGACCATCATTCATTTAACATTAGAATTTCAATGTATAAAAATTAGTACCCAGCTTGCCTTTGATTCAAAATTTAGGTTGGATACAATCCCAATGGGGTTAAAATTCAGACCCAATTCTCACTTGGGCTATCTCTCAACATTAATATCCTGAGGGTGTTCACATTCTCAATAGCTCAAGAGCAGTTGCGGACCCCAAATGGGTTTGCAAGCATGAGCATAGGCCAAGCTTCTAATTTCTGACATCTTCAAAGATTTTCACCATAGATTGGACAACTCTTCATCTCCACTTGACAGCTCATTTGACTTTGGATCCACAAGGTCTTTTTAGAATGGGTTGTAATGTGGCTTATGGCTGAGGGGTGTACAGAATAAAAGGGGTAAAAAGGGAATCCAAATTGAGAAATCAGCAAGGTCAGGAGTGGTTCATGACTTTACAACCTTAATTCTAGTAAAAAATTCATCTTTCTCTTCTATTTCAGAGACAAAGTGGCCAGCTTTTCCTCTTCTTTTCACTTTTCAGATGATGATGTTCTCTAGACTTCTCTTTCTTTTCCTCTTTTTATTTTCTTTATTCATTCTTTTGATGAAATGCCACTCAACTGCCATTGATACGCAGCTGTTCACAAGATGCTTTTCTTCACCTTCCACAAAATATTGGACCATTCTCAGTATCTTTTCTTCCTTCTCCTTTACCTTCTAAATTCTCAGAGTGACGGTAAGGTTAACTCAGGTAATGAGTTTAAGGTGCAAGTGTTCTGGTGTTTGTGAAAGAAGAGTATGATTTTAAGGCTCAACTGGTATATGTAAAAGGGCAGATTTTAAAAGGTTGGATTTTTAGGCTCAAACTGTCCAAATAAGGGCCTTCGATCATTTCCTTAGTCTCACAAGTGCTGTCAGTTAGTTTTGATTTGGAGTTGCACAACTTCTAGTGACAAAGTCTTGATTCATCAGTCCTTAGAGCAGAAATAATGCCAAAAACACTCTTCAAAAGAAAATTTTAAGCCCAAATCTCACTAGGTATGGTCTTCAAATTTAACTCATGGGTTGTATTTTCGTCTGTTTCTCTCCTCTTAGGCTCACTGAGTACTTAACTCAAAAATTTTCTAATATTAGCTTCATGGTGGTGTCAAAATTCAACTTTTTCTGTTTTCAAAAGTCTACAAAAATGTTTAAATTTTTTACATGTTTCCTCATTGTGTCAAGTTAAGTGGAAATTAACTTTATTCATCTTAGTTAAATCACCATTATTGCACTAAAATTAACTATTCTATTGGCAGACTCCACACCCCCAAACCATTTGGAGTAGTGTCCTCACTGGTTCAGAGGTGATAAAAAGTAGGAGAATCCAAGTAGTCAGACAAAAATAAACACAGAAGAAGATAGAGAAACAGAGAATGCAAACTAAACAGTATAGAAGTAAAAGAAACTTTCATTGAAATGAAAAGAAAATATGACAAAAAGATGAAAAAAGAAAAGAGAAAATGGGGGGGGTCAATGTGTAGCCGGGGGAGGGATTGAGGAAGATGGAGGGGGAGATGCAGGTGGTGCCATTTTTTCTTCTTATTTTTCTCTCGCTTCTCTCTTTTTTTGTTTTTCTTTTCCTCCTTGGCCAAGATCCACTGGACCTCATCAAATTCATCCAAGAGAAATTGCAAGGGGTTCGGCTCCTTGGGCGGTGGGGGATCGTCCCAGATGGGAAAAAGTTTGATTGGGAAGCCGAAGGGGCTGTCATCCGCCATTTGTGTGAGGAGGTATGGACTTATATGGTTAGAAGAGGAGGGATGAGATGAAAAGGGACTGATGGCCGCTTAAAAAGAGAGGGACGAGGGAACATGAATCGGCGGAGTTGAAATTGCGCCCCTTTTCAAACTTGGCAATAAATGCGTGCTGTGTGGGAAAAGAAGAAACACACACTTGCTCTTTGGAAAAGAGAAGGAGCATTAAATGAATGTCCAAAGATAGGCACGGTATTAAAAGAGGCCAGTGTAGCGGGCGGGGATCCTCGCGAAGAGCAATCAGTGATGAGTTAAGGACATGTCTCGCGCAGTTGAGCTGGGGAACTTCGCGAGGTACACTAAACAGGGCACATCAATTTGAAGAGGAAGCCATGGAAATCCCTGGGGCATGTATTTACTCAACTTTACATAGCCACCATCTCCATCTGTTCTCCAAACATATTACTATTTTAAAGATACACATCCTCCCAAAATGCATCTCCCATGAATGGCAAAAAGAACAAAATCAAAAGTACCAAACAATTAGAAAGAAACACACAGGACGGAGTAATAGATAAAACTAGAATTTCTATTAAAGTGTAATAAAAATAGTTACAAGTGGAATTACAAGAAGAAAAACCTAGGATACAATCTAGAAGCTAGGATCTAATCTGAATCAGAATCTGTAAGGAAATTCCAGCCCATCTTTTTAGCCTGTGTCTTAAGGGAAGCTCTGTCTTGTTTCTTCTTTTCCTCCCTCTCCTTTTTCTTTTTGATTGGTGTTTTCACTACAGATGGAGCTTTAGGTGCCCTCACCCTCATTTTTGGTGCTTTGGGAGCCTTTGGTTCCTTGGGTTCTTGAGGGGCTTTTCCTTTGCGCTTAGCAGGGGGGTGGCAGGGGATTTTCCTTTGCCTTTAGCTTTGGGTTCCTCAGTGGGGACCACTGATGACTTTCCTTTTCTAGTAGACTCAGATTTGGTAGGGGACTGTGCCTCTTCAGACTAGGCAGCAGGCTCTTTGTCAATTTTTATAGGGACAACTTTGGGAGCAGACCTTTTGGCAGTGACTTTCCTCCTCTGAGGATAAGTTTGCTTCTGTGGTGGTTCAGCAGAGGCCGTGGTAGGGGTAGGTTGCTCTGTAGATGGAGGCTGCTCCGTAGGAGGTGAAGCAGGAGCTTTTCCTTTGGCTTTCTGGGACTGAGGTGGTGCCTCCTCAAACTGGGCAGGTGGAGCTAGAGTAGTAGTTGGCGCAGGCGCAGGCACGTGAACAAAGATGGGGGTCGGATGGTAAGGTTCATTATGGGCAGCAACCAAAGCGGATTCCAATGAGGCTATCTTGATTTGAAATTTGAGGGCGTCAGTCTCATGGATCTCCTTTTGGATTTTTTAGATTTCCTGAGCATTGTTAAGTCATTTTTCAAGCATTCTCGCCTAGGCATTCGCTGTAGCAGCATTTGATTTCTCATATTCTCAATTGATCTGATGATAAGTAGTTGTAGCCTTGGCCTTTTGGTAAGAGTCCAAAATGTTTGTCCACCCCAATAAGATGCCCATAAGCTGTTGTCGGTGTTCCTCTGTCATTTTATCAATCTGCTCCAGCAGGGGGGTCTCAATTGATTGGTGAAGCTTGGCCATGCCTCTCAGGACATCCTTCCTCAGGTATGCATTATCTCCCATATGGTGGAGGATGGTGAGGTAGGGGGGGCAGTAAAAATGGTGTTTTGGGGCAATGGGAAGATAAGAGGTGGAAGGAGCAGATTGTGCTTGGTCCAGGAGGGGAGGAGGGGGGATGATAGTAGGAAATCAAGTTGTGGGGAATGGGTGCCTGGGTCTGCTTTGAGTGGATTTGGTAGAGAAGGTGGGGGGGGTAGGATAAGAGGGGTGGAGGGTATAGGGGAAAGGAAAAGGTGCGTGAGTTGGGGGTGATGGGGGATGGAAAATGGGAATTGTGAAAGGGATTAAAGGAAATGGGTGGGTAAGAGTTAATGGTGAAGGTGGGGGGGGGGGTAAAGGATCAGGAGGGAAGTCTGTTTGTGTCTGTCTGTCAATGGATAGGACCAGGGGGGGTGAAGTGGATTGGGGAGGGATGGGTGGAGTGGTTAAGGTGTGTAGGGTAGATTGGATGGAGGTGAGTTCAACTTGCATCTGGTCCTGTTTTTGGGTATTGGTGGATAACTTGGCTTGTATGTCTTGGATAAGGGGGAGGATGAGGGTTAGTGTGTCAAAGCTAGGAGGTTGGGTTTGGGGAGAAGAGGGTACTGGTTGGAAAGGGGAGGAAGGAGCATGATGGAAAGTGGAGGGAGGGGAAGAGTGGGGTTCTAGGGAGTGGTGCTAGGAGGTAGTTGGGGAGTCTGGCAGAGGCGTGTAGTATGCAGGCATTGTTTCAAGGAATGTAGAGATGAAGGCTTAAAAGCCTATGGATGTGTTAAGGGTTAAGTCAATGTCAGGGAGAGGGGATGTAGTAGATATGGCTGGGGTGGGAGTTTCATCAAGGTGGGGTGTGTCAATGGGGATAGAGGGTATGGAGGGTGGTGTTTGGGAGATGGTTGGGATGGTCGCAGTTGTTTTTCATTTTTTGTAGGAGATGAGTGGTGGGCTGGTAGGCTTAAGTGGAGATAAGGGGGGAATTGTGGCTGTGTACTGAGGTAAGGTAGGGGATAGTGAGTCCTCCCATGGACCAAGCACAGGTGAAGGGGGAGTGGGCATGGAGAATGGAAACAGAGGGGGGTGAGAGATGGATGCAAGAGGGGGGGGTGGATGCAGGGGTAACAGGTGCTGCTGCAGCTCTGGAAGTGGTAGGCTCTGGGGGCAACTCCTTTGTAGGAGGGTAGACCACATGATGCATGCTTGCTTGCGGTGGCACAGCCTCAGCTTTCTTCTTTTTCTGACCCTCCATCAAGCTCCTGCTGATTCCCCATTGCCTCTTGGCAAAGGTAGTAGGGGTAAGGGTGGTGGTCTGCTCAGTCCTTCCTATCTTGTAGCCCCCCTTGATCAGCAGCAAGGTGATGATTCTTGCATAGGGTAGCCTGTGAGGCTTCTTGTTGGATCCTAACTTCTCCACCACATCCTTCATAGCCTCAAAAATCAGCCCGGCTGCATGGAAGCCATGGCCCATGTGGTAGGAGTAAACAGCATCTGAAATGGGGGTTCTCCTCTCTTGCTAATGTCCGGAGCAATATATGTTCTTTCATAGGACTTGGTCAATGAGCAGTAGTTCAGGTTCTAGTTCTCTCCTTCTGATTGAGTCCTCGGTAGCTTTTAATCCTCTACTTAGGGCCAATGCAATTGTATCAATCGATGCAGTCAGAGGGGGGCCATATCCACAGCTGGGATTGAATGCTGTTGGGATGCCCAACACTTCAGCGATCATCTTAGAGCCCACTAACATACCAATGTCGTCAATCATTACCAGCAAGCACCCTTATCCATCATTATCCCTCTTGACCTTGATGTGCTGATAAAACAGTTGCACTAGCCTAGGGTAGGCTAATGCTGGAATTCCTCTCATCAATGGCATCAGGCCCGCTTTGCTCAAAAATTGTATTGCAGGCGAGGAGAGGCCTTTCAAAAATGGTACATCAAAGGTTTTTTAGTGCTCCAATGGAATGACTCCATGAGCCTGGGATGAGTAGAGAACTTTGTGGATGGTACCGCCGCCTCCTCAACCACTTCCTTTCCTTTTTTAAGGGACTTTGAAGTCTTGGCCTTTTTAGGGGTGGTCTCTGCAGGGTCCTTGTCCTTCCCTTTTCTCTTCTGTGCAGATTTTGGAGCCATATCTAACTCAGTCCTATAGTATGAGAAACGAGGGCTGAAATCTAGGGTTTGGTTTGATTTGACGCACAGGGCATCTCAAGATCTCTAAGCAGAGGGCAATGGATGGTAGTGATGTCAGGAACAACTCTGTAGAATTGTGAGGTGAATGATGAGCTGTAGGAGTGATGCTGGAGGGGGAGAGGGGAGAGCTCCAGAAGCTAGGGTTTCGCAGAGGGAAGAAGGATGAAAATAATGAAGAAGGGACAAAGCGCGGGGTTGAAATACTTATCACGAAGCTCAGCGCGCTTTGGAACATCTGGTTGCGGGCTTGGAAATGAACCTAGCGAAGGTGTGGATTAAATCTGGATTGCGCGACAATCTCTCAAGTTATCCTTGGAGCGCACGATAGAGAGATTAATTCATGTGAGTCACGCGAGTGGTTCTTAGGTATCTATTAGATTACGCGAAAAGCTCTGAGGTTCATTTTTGAATCTCGCGACAGACTTAGAATCTCGAGATAGGAAATGAAGTATTTCTGTTGAATTGCGAGAGAGTCTCCTAGTTTACCTTGAGAACCTCGCGACAGCCTGATAATCTCGCAAGAACTACTGAAGAGCGCGATGTGGACCGCGCGAGAGGTTGTCAGGCACACATGAAACTCGCGATAGGCATTGGATGTTGCTATGCAAACTAAGAAACATGCTCCCAGGCTTCCTTTTTAACCTCGCGATAGCTATTGAATCTCGTGATAGTCTCCCAGACTTTCATTTTGGACCTAGCGACAGTAAGGAATAAAACAGAGAGCATGTGCTCTCTGTTCTGCCCCTTTTTGCATGTTTGCTGTGATTGAATCCTGGGCATGACCCTCTCCTATGACTGTCTTTAGACACATGTAAACTCAATTAGACACTCAAGGACAAGAAAAATGATCTTCCACATTAGGCATTCAACAGAAGCTATCAATTCAAAAGCAGTATGAATCAAGCCAAGCATCAAAAGTTCAAAACAGATAGGGTAAAATTCAGATAAGGCCACTAGCAAATCCTAGAGAATAGAAACTAAAGAAAGCAAGATAAATCAACCAAAAACTAAGTACATATGATACAGTAATGACACACCGGTGGAATCAGTTTGAAGAAGGATCCCCTTGACAGTGAATGGTGTCCAAAAGGTCAGCAGGTTTTTCAAAACAAGGCTTAAACCTCTGACCATTCACTTTCAAGGTTCTCCCAGACTTGGGATCCTTGATTTCCACAGCACCAGATGGGGAAACATGCATGACAATATAAGGACCTTCCCATCTGTATTTCAATTTGCCCGAAGAAAACTTAAGTTTGGAGTTAAATAACCAAACCTTATCACCAGCGATAAAACTCTTTCTCAACAGCCCTTTGTCAAAGAAAGTTTTGGACCTTTCCTTGTAGATCCTGGCATTGGCATACGCATCCATCCTTAGTTCTTCCAATTCAGACAGCTGCAGCGACCTGTGAAGACCAGCAGAACTTAGATCTAGATTTAAATGTTTGATGGCCCAATAGGCCCTGTGTTCTAACTCCACTGGGAGATGACAGGCCTTGCCATAGATCAGTCTGAAAGGGGACATACCGATGGGGGTCTTATAGGTAGTCCTATAAGCCCACAGTGCATCATTAAGCTTGTCAGCTTAATCCTTCCTATCAGTCCTCACAGTCTTCTCAAGGATATGCTTGATCTCCCTATTTGAAATTTCAACTTGTCCACTGCTTTGTGGGCGGTAGGGAGTAGCAATCCTATGGGTGACAAAATATTTCTTGAGCAAGCTCTCGAAATTTCTGTTACAGAAATGGCTCCCCCCATCACTGATAATGGCTCTAGGGGTACCAAATCTGGAGAAGATATTCTGCTTTATGAACTTGAGGACCAACTGATTATCATTAGTTCTTGTGGCAATGGCTTCTACCCATTTGGAAACATAGTCCACTGCCACTAAGATGAAATGAAAACCATTTGAAGGAGGAAAGGGGCCCATAAAATCAATAATACCCCACACATCAAACAGTTCTACAACAAGGATGGGCTGTAAAGGCATTGAATTTTGTTTAGATAGCCCTCCTAGTTTCTGACATCTTTCACAGGTCTTGCAGTGTGTATTGGCATCTCTGAAAAGAGAAGGCCAATAGAACCCACACTGCAGCATTTTGTCAGCTATTTTTCTCCCACTAAAGTGACCCCCACAGGCATTTTCATGGCACATGGCCAGAATACTGGGGACATCACTTTCGGGGACACATTTCCGAATGATTTGGTCTGCACAATACTTGTACAAGCAAGGTTCTTCCCAGAAAAATAATTTGACTTGTGAGAAAAATAAGTCTTTATCGACTTTTGTCCAATAGGAAGGGATCTTGCCTATAACTAGATAATTGACAATATGTGCATACCAGGGGACTAAAGAGTGGATGGAAAATAGTTGCTCATCCGAGAAGACATCATTTGTAGCAAGGTCATCATCACCTTTTTCCAACATAATTCTGGACAAGTGGTCATCCACCACATTTTCTATACCCTTCTTGTCTTTGATTTCGATGTCAAACTCCTGCAATCGGAGTATCCATCTAATCAATCTGGGCTTGCATCCTTCTTGGATAGTAGGTACTCTGTCTTTGAGTGGTCGATTGAAGATGGCAGTTTAGACCCAAGTAGGTAAGGTCTAAACTTGTCCTGACAAAACCACTTGCCGAGCTCTTTCTCAGTGGTTGTGTAGTTCAGCTGAGCTTCAGCAAGTGATTTGCTGAGATATGCAACGACCACAGGCAGCTTATCCTTTCTCTGGCCTAAGACAGCACCTATTGCCAAGTCAGATCCATCACACATCAACTCGAAGGGCAAGGTATAGTCAGGTGTTTGGAGTATAGGAGAAGAGGTGAGGCAGATTTTTCACTTTTCAAAAGCCTCAAGACATTCAGCAGAAAAATCAAAGGGCACATCTTGGCAGAGCAGGTGGCACAATGGTTTAGCAATTTTGCTGAAGTCTTTGATAAACCTCCTGTAGAATCCAGCATGCCCAAGGAAGGATCTGATTTGCTTGACGGTTCTTGGAGGGGGCAAATTTGCAATAAGGTCAACTTTGGCCTTGTCTACCTCAATTCCATCTTTAGAGACCACATGGCCCAACATAATTCCTTGTGTTACCATGAAGTGGCTCTTTTCCCAACTTAAGACCAAATTGGTCTCTTCACATCTTTGTAAGACTTGATGGAGGTGTTGTAGACATTGGTCAAAGCTATCCCCATAAACCCAGAAATCATCCATGAAAATTTCTAAGAATTTATCAATCATATCAGAAAAGATGGCATACATACACCTCTGAAAGGTGGCTGGGGCATTACACAGTCCAAAAGGCATTCTTCTGTAAGCAAAGGTGCCAAAAGGATAAGTAAAAGTAGTTTTCTCTTGATCCAAAGGGTGCACAGGGATCTGGTTGTACCCTGAGTACCCATCAAGAAAACAGTAAAAAGCTTTCCCAGCCAACTTATCCAAAATTTGATCAATAAAAGGGAGAGGGAAGTGGTCTTTTCTGGTCTTGGAGTTGAGTTTTCGATAATCGATGCAAACTCTCCAGCCAGTGGTCTGCCTGGCTGGTCTCAACTCTCCAGAGTCGGTTGTGATAACTGTGATGCCAGACTTCTTGGGTACCACCTGGATTGGTGCCACCCATTTAGAATCAGAGATGGGGTAAATTATCCCAGCATCCAGCAACTTAATAATTTCTTTCAGGACCACCTCCTGCATGTGAGGATTTAATTTCCTTTGTATTTCCTTGGAGGGTGTTGAGCCCTCTTCTAAATGGATCCTATGCATACAGATTGATGCATCAATCCCTCCCAGATCCGCAATGGTCCAGCCAATTGCTTTCTTGTGCTTCCTCAGAACTGTTAACAATTCCTCCTCTTGCTCACAGGTTAGAGAAGAGGAGATAATTACAGGAAGTTTCTCTTCTTTCTCGAGGAAAGTATATTTTAATATCTCTGGCAACTTCTTGAGTTCTAGATCAGGGGCTTGTTGTATGGATGGCAGGATTGGTGTATTGTTGGTTGGAGAAAGGGGCAACAATGTAGGTTTCCAATTGGAATGATGAACTAAGCCCACAGAAGACCTCACTAGGGGCATGTCTTCTGGCATTAAAGCTAGGCTTCCTTCCTCCACCAAGTTCCAAACTTCAGTTAAATTAGCGATAATGTTACCCCACTCCAGCAGAGTGGACAGTTCTTCTTCAACAATTTCTTCTAGTACATCTACCAAGCATTCCTCTTATCGGTGAGGGTACTTTGCTATTATTGTACAACTTTCATATGTCTGAAAGTGACCTCCATGATTCCAGACCTGCATTGAATGCATGCATTGGGAGTGGCCAAAAATGGTCTGCCCAGGATAACAGGTATCGGAGATGTACTTTTGTTACAACCCATGTCCAAAACAAGGAAGTCTGCAGGGTTGAAGAACTTGTCTACCCCCACTAGGACATCCTCAACCACTCCCATGGGATTCCTCTCAGACCTATCAGCCATCAATAGAACAATGAGGGTGGGCTTCAGCTCCCCCAATCCTAGTCTATTTGGTATACAACGATGGCAGCAAGTTAACACTGGCTCCAAGGTCTAAAAGGGCCCTTCCAATCGTGTGGTCTCCAATAATACAGGGAATAGTGGGTATCCCTGGGTCTTACAACTTCTCAGGTATTGTCATAGTTAATACAGAATTAACTGTATCAGTTGCAAAGACCTTTTTGGACAAATGGCCTCTGGCCTTCCTTTTCTGAGTACAGAGGTCCTTTAGAAACTTTACATAGGCTGGGACCTGTCGAATTGCATCAAGCAGGGGTAAATTTATTTTGACTTGCTTAAAGGTCTCTATCATTTCCTCGATCTGTGCCTGACCCTTATTAAAAGGAGCAGGGCCACTTAAAGCTTGAGGAAATGGCAGCTGAGGTACTGCTGGTTCCTCAGCTGCAAGCCTATGGCTAAACTTTTATTTTTTTCTTTTATCTATTTTATCTCTTTTGAGGTCCTTCTACCTCTTTATTTTTCCCTTGTTGAAGGGTAGCAGGCAGTTCTTGACTCTGTGTGCTAACAAAGTCCTTATCATTTTCACTTGATATTTTCTTAGGGTAGACATCTCCTTGTTCTTTTCCAACTTGGTTGTCTACCAGCTTGCCAGACCTTAAGGTTGTGATGGCATTGGCCCCCTCAAAATTTGAGGAGCCTTCACAGATGGAATACTAGCCCTTTGGGTTGGCTACTGGTTGGCTTGGCAGCCTGCCCTCCTCTCTCTTAGCCAGAGCATTGGCTATTTGGCCAAGCTGCTCTTCTATTTTCTTAATGCTTTGACTATGAGAAGTCACAGTCTGATTTAAGGGTCCAAGGCTTTGCAATTGGACCAAAACCTGGTCCTCAAAAGAAGCACTTCGGGGCTGAGGTGGGGGATATACCAATTGATTTTGTTGTTGGGGCTACTGCTGTTGGAAATTTGACCTTTGGGCATAACCCTGGTTAAACTGCTGCTGTGGCCTTTGAGGTAAGGCCAACATCTGTTGTGGCTGCATATAATTGTCTTGCCTCCACCTCAAATTTGGGTGGTCTCTCCATTGGTAACCAGCATTTTGGTGCTGGTATTGATATGGTTGCTTATTATAGCCACTAGATTATTGTTGTCCAAAAGATTGGGCAGCAGCAGCCTGTTCCATTACAAACTCAGGGTATTACCCTGCAGATGGGCATTCTTCCACTGTATACTGTGTAGATTGGCATATCAGACATGCCTCCATCACTTGTGCAGCCATTCTGGGCAGCACCACAGTCAAAAGTTTATCAAATCTTTCAGTAAGATTGGCCATCTGTATTCTCAGGTTATCGTTTCCTCTAACTTCATACATCTTTCCTTTATAAGTTTCAGCCACCCCCAGCTTAGGAGAAGGCTCTTGAACAGTTCTAGATGAGGACATCTTCTGGAAAGCATTTTCACTTATGATCTCAAATAAGTCCCATGCCTCATCAGCTGTTTTATGCATGTATGTTCCACCACAAGAGGCATCTACCATATCTCTGCTCTTCTCATCAATCCCATTGTAGAAGCTCTGGACAAGCTGCCAATCAGGGATCTTGTGGTGGGGACATTGTTTCAGCATCTCCTTAAATCTATCCCAGTATTGGTTAAAATCTTCAGTTGGGGACTGGGCAAAAGAAAGGATGCCCTTCCTCAATTGGCTGGTCTTGGTCTCTGGGAAAAATTTAGACAAAAATCTTGTTTGGAGGTCGTTCCAGGAAGTGATGCTATTGTTTGGGAGAGTAGATAACCAGGTCATGGCCCTGTCCTTTAAGGAGAAAGGAAAAAGCCTTAACCTAGTGGCTTCTGGTCCCAAACCAGCAATGGAGAATGTCGTACACAGGGCCAAGAACTGGTCAATGTGCTTGTAAGGGTCTTCCTTGCTAAGCCCATGGAAAGAGGGAAGCATTCGAATGATGGAAGTTTTGATCTCATAATTACCCTAAACATCTGGGAATTGAATGCTGAATGGAGAATTGTAATCATCCGGAGCATTCAATTTCTTCAATGTTCTAGGTTGCTCTTCACCCATAACTGTTGTCTCTATTTCAATAGGGGGCTCAATTGTGGTGTGTCTGTGCCTTCTCGGTCTTCTACCCCTTTCAATCTCAGGGTTAGCAGGCTCAAAAGTAGGACTGAGAGATCTCCTTCCTAACATGCACACACACCAACAGCAGGGAAAACTATTCGCAAGCACATTACACTAGAAAAAAAAATCACAACTATCCTAATCAACTCCTTATGGAATCTTCAAAGGAGAAATAGACTGAGGTTTTGAAGGTTAGAGAAGTGCAAACAGAGGTAGCTAGACTCTCAATGCAATTCCAGTCTCCTTCTCTGCTACGGCCCAGATCTGTAAGAAAAATTCCAAATGTAAATCAGCAGTATCAATTATTCACAAGTACAGCTACCAAAGAATAAAGAATTCAAAATTCTAGAGTCTACTATTAGATCAAAATTCCTCGGCAATGACGCCAAAAACTTGTTGGGATATTTTTATGTGCTTGCTATTGACTTTATTAGAGACAGTGATAAGAATGGGGTAAATAAAAAATGAGTGAAAGGTAGAGTGATGATTATGGAGCAGCAAGCCTAAAATATGCACAGTCCTGCAAGATACAGGGCCTGTTGTAGCAAGTTTCGATAAGTAAGAGTTTGTCCCACAGGGAAAGTTGATCTAAAGCTCCGAGGGAGCCATCATTAGTAGGCTCTCGGATCCGATCACTGGTCTGGCAATCCTAAATGGAAGGGGATTTAAGGTCACTAAATTCTAAATCCTAAGGTAACTTAATGTCTAAACCATAGAAAGGGTTGAGAAAATGGATGGAGTGGGAAAATAAATATAAAAGGGGTGAGAAGTATGCTATTAGGTTTAGATCTGATGGGTTTCATGACTCAAATTCAGATCTGCTGCTATAGAAGTCCTGTCCAATGGCTACATTATCACCACTGAGGAGAAAGAATCCAACTCATCTCTGTGCCATAATACAATCCCTTTATGGCTATAACCTGTTCACTTAAATGGTCACAGACTATCCAATTGGGGAACCACAGTCCAGAGATGGGTCAGAACAAGTCTATCATTGTAAGCACTACTTCATCTAGGCTACAAGCACAAGAATCCATAGGGAACCTCAACCTCTAAAGTGCTATGTGTGGGGCTAGGCCTGTATGGGAGCATGTTAGCCCAGACACATAGAACCAGCAAGAGTTTGAGTACAGCCTTTGGTCTAGCTCTCCACTGCTGTAGAAAGACTGCAGTGATCCAATCACAAGCCTATAATCTCTATAACCAAACCAGATCTTCCATCTGATGGCGGGTCTATACAAATACAGGGGAGTTTGTCTCTGCACAATCTCTCACGAGGCTACAAGCACAAGTGCAGAGAAGAAGAATCTATCATGGATCTGTGGATTTGCCTCACCCTAAGGCTATAACCTGTCCACTTAAATGGTCACAGACTATCCCAGAGGCTATCCTCCTCACAGAGGACCAAAACAGAATAAGAACACTGCTGTCACCACCATGTTCACAAGGCTACAAGCACAAGCTCCCATGGGGATTTCAGATCTAGTGGATCCTGTGGTGGGGTTAAGATTGTATGGGAGCATGTTAGCCCAGACACACAGGTCACTTGGATCTAAATAGGTCTATAAAAATAGTTCTCTATTGCTCATAATACAACCTATCAAAGGAGGATCTCAAGGCAGCAGCCTTGTACAGAACAACTCAATCTCAAACTTCAATCCCATACATGTAAAACACCCAGTCATGAAATTCTAATAAATCTAAACCAAATAAGCATACAGAGGCATAGCCAGCAAGTGCTGGGCTATGGAGAGAAGAAAAAGTAAAAGGAAATCTACCTAAACCTTACTAGAGATCTACAACTACTGCAAGAAGAAGATAGACAAAATTCTATTCTAAGAGGGGTCTCCTAAACCTAAACCAGGCTTAGGTTTATATAGCAGTCAGTTTGGCAGCGCATTAGGGTTAGGAAACCCTAATTTTAACGATACCATGTGGCCTAATACTGTTCCTTAGATGCCTCGGGTCGCGTGCATAGAAATTGGAGCGTTGGAGTGCATGCCCTAATTGCTGAAAGTTCCTAGAATGTCCTCTGCATAAGTGAGGGAGAGTTAGAGTCCAGAGCCTCGCCAGGTAGCACTGGTTTCCAAGACTGTCACGTGGTAGCACAGTCTTCGCGAGATTAGATTAACTTGAAATTCTAGCCGTCGCGGGGTTGTCTTAGTTTGTAGCTTAAGCAGTCATGCGATAGAGCATTGAATCCTCGCTAGATTTCTCTGGTCTTCGCTGGATTGCACTTTCCTTCTGAATGGCGCGGGAATCGCACGAGCAATTTGTTTCTCAATGGATCTTCGCAAGGATCCTCATGAGGGCATGATGTGCATTGATCTCTGAACTGTGCGAGAGGTTTTTCTGAAGTTTTGCATCCCGCGGCTACTGTGAGATAGCTGCTCGTAGAAATACCTGGAGCTCTCTCTCTCTCCTCAGCTTATTTGAGTGAACTACGCGCGGTTTTGAGTGCTACTTTCTTGAGCTGCACGAAACTGCATGAGCATTTAAATGCTTGAGCTTTAAGAGCTGTGCGAGTCATGATTCTGAAGCCCTTCTATCACTAAATTGTGCAAGAACAGCGTGGACAATTGGTATGAAGTCATGGGAAACTCGCGAGGACCGCGCGAGGCTTACTTTCTGAATCCTTTGAACCCTGCAGCAACTGTGCGAGCTCATTTCTTTCTCTGTTGCTGCTGTGCTTTACCTTCATGCAGGCAAGTTCTTGTCTGGATCCAACTTCCCTTCTTCTAAGAGACTTCTGGGGCAAAAGTGGGCTTCTTAGCAGGATTAAGGCCTTATTGCAGCTGTTGTTCATTACCTACAGAACAGGCTTAAAACACTTTTATTAAATGATTAAGGGTCCAATAGAGATTAAGTTAAGGGGTGAAAAGTGGTACTTTTCAAGTCTTAACACCTAGGTAGATGGGGGGATTTATGGGGGGTTGGATAGGGCGAAAGTGGTGTATGTGAATGTGGGTGGATCGGGCCTATAGGGGGAAGATGAGAAATGGGGCATGGATGTGGATTGGGAGAATGGGTTTGTGTTTTGTATGGACATGGGTGGGAAATGTGATGGATTTGGTATGGGCATGGTTTGGGCAAAAGACGGGGAGCTGGGGGTTGGACTTTGAATGTTTTGGGAGGTAGTGGTTGGGAAAATGGGGGCGCCAAACGGGCCGATAACGGTAAAGGGTGATTGGGTTAGGGGGATGGTGGAAAAGACTTCCCCTGCATGGGAATGGGTTGGAGAGTGTGGTGGGGATGTGTCGGGATCGGCATAAGCCGGGTTCACTACTCACGACATTCTACGGGAACGGGTTGGGTAAGGATGCCTTGGATAAGGCCCAAAAATCCTCCTCCTTCTTCCCCTACGGGACGGCGGAGGGTAAGATGATGCCGTTGTGCCGGCACCACAAACTATATATTTTTTTTGGATTTTGAGTTGCCTTTTATATTTTTTGGAATTTTTGGAAAAAGTTTTGAAAAAACAAAGGTTCCGAGGCCTTGGAATTTCCTTTTCGGGTGGCTCTCGTGCCCTAATTCAAGACCCACGGCGACGACTCTGACGCACTTCGGAAGAATCGAAGGAGAACCTTAGATCTATTAAAGGCACGGAAATTGAGGCTAACAACCCGATTCCCCGAAATGAGCTAAAAGAAATTGCCCTCTTTTGACCTGCGGGGGCGTATTGTGTGTCGGAGATGGCGAGGCTCAAACAAGGCACTAAGCGCACTGATCGGGGGACTCGGAAGGTGAAAAAGGCCACGGATTCGGGCTGGTGCTATGTAGAATAGACTTGGCGCAACTAATACATGCGCCCAGGTTGCAGGACTCCCTTTTTACACTGGCACAACTATTAGTTGCACCAAGGTAAATTTTGGGATTTTAAAGCTGGTGCAACTATTAGTTGCGCCAGTTATAAATTCTCAATTTTTGCACTGGCGCAACTAATACTTGCGCCAAGCAAAAATGGGGTTCCATAATGTTATGACAGCAGAGGTAGTAGTCCAAAATTAGTCTCTTTTTAGTTTTTTATGGAAGCTAGGCTTCCAAGAATTAAGCTATTTTTTGGTGATCGATTCTCTCCTCACCGCACCTAAAGGGTTTGAGTTCGGTATAACTCACTAGCGCGCTCCCCAATGGTTTTAAGTTTTGGAATGGGAACCCACCTGATATACCTCTGACGCAAGCGCCTTCTCAGATACTAGGTGGGCTGAGACTTTTTTGGATCATCACCACTAGGGGCTGCTACCATACTAAGATCCGGGTGGTTGTATGTGTGCCTAAACCCAACCCCTTAAAAATCTACCCCGTGAAAACAAATTAATTAAGCTCCCTATTCTTTATTCAATTTTAATTTTTTCCAAACTCTTTTTTTTTTATGGAAGTTTTATTTAGTTCAAAGATCGGGGGTGATGACCCCGTGCCGCCACTACGGCTCGGCGTCCACTGTTGGGATATGAGTACACAAGTAGGCCCGCCAATCGGCTAAGGCACTTTAAATAACTGAAAAATAAAGAAATTGAAAGACAATACTCAAGTGGGCCCGCCAATCGGCTAAGACACTAAAATGACAGAAAAGTAAAGAAAATTAAAAGATAATGCGCATGTAGGCTCGTCAATCGGCTAAGGCTTGTAAATGACGTAAAAGTAGGGGTAAGTAAATTGACTTAATCGGAGGGGTAAGTAAAATAAAAAAAATAGTAATAAAATATTAGAAAAATAAAAAATAAAGAGGCCTAGTTCAAGGGAAAGCTCTACTAGCTACTCCCCAGCAGAGTCGCCATCTGTGCAACCGTAGGATTCGTAATGATCCCGTCGCAGTGATGCGCTCGTTTGCAAAAACTATAGAGTCGCCACCCGGAGCTTTTGGTATCCCGGGATACCTATATCATATTTATAAGCACCGAAGTGTCACAAATATGACTCTGAATCCGGTCCATACCAAAGACTCTAGGGTAGGGGCTTCGATTATCGATTGGAAAGGTGTTAGGCACCCGATCAACCCGCTTAACGCGGTCTCTACTAAAGGCCAAAATAAATATGAAGTAAAAGAAAAGAAAATGGCTTCCTCTTGCCTAAATGGGCCTTAAATCCTATTTGTGCCCCTCCGTTCTTACTAAAAATTTGGTGGCGTAATGGCACAAATGGGAGGATGGAAAGAGCTAAAGAAGAGATAGGAGAAGAATGGGGAGAGCCGGAGCCCTCGGGCCCTTGTAGCACCATAGAGGAGCCTTGCGTTGGCTTGCTTTGATGAGCTTTTGAAGGCTTGAATGGTAGAGAATGGGGTTCTAACTCCTAAGGCTTCGTAGCTAAGAGGTAGAGAAGGAAGGCTAAGGGGTAGCATACACCTAACCTAGAGGTTTTTATGGAAGGTAAGGGTTGGAAGAAGGTTTTGGAATTCTGGAATTTGTATGAGCAATGGTGCACCAAAGGGAGAAAGATCTTCTCACTTTAAGCTCTTTCTCTCTTAGGTAAAAATTCTCAACCTTTAATCCAAGGGGAGGGGGACTCTATTTATAGGAAATGGGTGGATTAGGAGACCACTTATATGCTAATTGGGGTTAGCAATTAGGTAATCTCAAATCTAAGGTTTCCTAGGATTTTAAGAGCTTAGAAAGGTGTGAAGGTGGTTCTATTGGTGGATGATGGGTTGAGGCTTTAAGCCACTCAAAGCAAATAGGCATTAAAAGGGTGCAACAGAACTAGCAAAATACACCCCAAAGGTCGAGGTGGTCAGCAAGTCAAACCTCAATTATGAATTTCGAGGTAAAAACTATGAGTTACTATTCATATGCCTGGCACAACTAATAGTTGCGCCAGGCAAATGTATAGTAAAATAGTAATGAACAGTGCCTGAAAGTTGGCCCGTGAGGGTGGGGCCCACATTTAAAATTGGCGCAACTATTAGCTTAAATTCTGGGAGAGGTGGCCTGGCGGAACTAATAGTTGCGGTAGGCAAAATTATAACTGGCGCAACTATTAATTGCGCCACTTGAAATTCCCTTTCTGCCCTCCGAGTTAGGACTGTCATATCCTTTGATCTGTAACTCCGATTGGGGCGATTCTTGGATTGTTGGAAAGCTAACGATTTCTACTTTTCAATGGTATGAGATTTGATTATAGTAGATGGCCATAGCTGGTTCTAGTGCACCCCTCCTTTTTCCAAGGCCTGATAGGTTAGGTTTAGGTTTAGAATGGGTTCTAAGGGTCGAGATGGTTAGGGTTGATTCCTAAGAATTTGGAAAGGTTCTTAAAGGTTCGAGAAGGTTCCTAAGGGTTTCATACATGCTATTAAGAGCTCAAAAATACACCTCTCTCGAAATGTGTTTTGATCAGGCCTTGGGCCGAATTTGAGTGTCTAGAGTTTCGTATGCAGCAGTCAATCCTCGAAGCAACTCTTCGGAGTCATTGCCTCCTCTTTGTATTCTTTGAATGCTAAGTTCTACAATTTGTTGAGTTGTGAAGTTTTATCCAAAGCTATTATTTCTATCGCTATGGCTATTACCGGTGTGTGGTGTAGAGAAGGGGTTCTCTTGTTCACTAGTCATGTTAACTTCGGGTTGCCATGGGCTAAAAGTATAAGGTGGTTCTTCCTCGTATGCGAGGTTGTCATGAAGTCCCCACAACGGAGGGTCTCCAAACTTACCCTACATATGCCAGACATCTCAAGTCTTTGACAAAGACTCATATATCTAAAAAGGAATATAAACGACACGACGGGAAAGGAAATAAGGAAATAAAATAAAACTATCTATGAAAAGTTTACAAAAAAGTCCCATTGTGATCGCCAGTCTATTGGTGCAAGCTTTTTCTAGGTTTCTTTTGGTCCCCGCTGAATCAGTGGCTTCCAATTCTGTCCAGGTGGACTCTAGCGATGCGGTGTTTGGAATGATAAAAATAAATAAAAAAGGAGGATTTTTTAGGAAGGTTCCTAGTTTGATTGTGATCACCAGCTGTAGATATTTAACAACGCTGCAACACGTCACTGATTACGCTTTAAGGGGAGGAAGGGCTTGTAGGTTGAACTCCTTTACTGAATCGTCTGCCGGTGAACGTCAGCGGCTGTGCTTCTCCTTAGTTTAGTTAGTTTAATTCTCCTTTTATTTCCCTTTGTAATTATAATTTCGATCAGTTTAGATTTCCCAATTCTATTATTATTATGCTTTGATTGTGTGGGCTTATTAAGGTAAGTTATATTAGTGTTCTGATGCTGTCAAGAGTCTGACGAGCATCAAGGTTCTGGTATTACTAAAAGTCCAATCAGTGTAAGTCTCCTATTGGTACTAGGAGTGCATATGTATCCATTTCAGTAATATTCTAATTAAAATTAAGCATGCTAATTATACTGGGATTCTAATTAAAGCAATCGTAGTAATTCTACTATAATTCTAATTGAAATAAAAAGACTGATTTTCTCTACTGGCCTAATTAAAGCAATAAATTTAATTTTCTATTGTAATATCAACAGAAATAAAAAAAGACTGATTTATCTACAACCCTAATTATTGACAGATTAGTGATGGCAACATATAACTAATCATGAATAAACTAAATTTCCTAGAATTCAGATTTGGAATAATCAATTAACAAAACTAATGGAAAGGAAATTATGATTTCACACTCTAATAATCATATCAAGGCCTAATTAATGCGAATAATCAATTATGTCTAGATATAAACTAATTAAAGTAATTTATTAATTCTAAAAAAAAGACTCTAGGAAAAAGGGGGTTTGGGCCCCCTATGCTAAGGAGGATTGGCCTCGTTCCCGAGTACCCTCCATAAGTTCCCTTAGGCAAATCGGGTGGCTGAGATTAAAGAGAAAAAAGAGTTGAACTTTAAATGGTAAAGTAATATTTTTAGGCTTTTCAGAATTGATTTCAAAACAATAGGGGCAAATTGAATTGGATTGTAAACTAGAATTGTGAAAACTAAAATTAATATCTTTAGATTTTTGGAGTATTAAACTAAGAAATTGAAATTAAAAAAAACTTTTAGGACTGAATTCGGGTTAGAAATAAGAAAATCAGATCGTATGATTAAGGACTGGTTCGGAACTTTGAGGGTTAGAACAAGAAATTAATGATAGGATTGTAAATTATGATTTTAGAGTAGAATTTGGTCTTAAGGGTAGGTATATCGGACCAATGGATTAATGACTGGTTCTAGAAACAGAGAACTAGAACCAGATATAAGGAAGATTCGGTTTGAAAAGGGGTGCTATGGTCTAAGACTAAAAATAAAATTAAAAATTAATAGATCTGGAGATTATGAGCTATGGTCGGAAACTAAAATATTAAATCTTTATCTAATGGGGTTGGGACTGCAGAGAGAAACCTCGAAGATTAGAAGCTTGAATCTCGAAATCATGGTTAGGTTCTGTGGGTTATGCTTGGAGTTCTCTTGTTTTGAAATTTACTGTTTCCTCTCTCAAACTTTGCAGCCTCTTTTCGTCCAACTTCTCTTCCCCCTGGGCGAATTAAGAAAAAAATCTTTTATAGGTTTTTCTCCAATTATGCGCCTGTTTGTGGGCATTTAATTGAATTGCGCACCTAGATTTCGGTGCTTAATCTCTTTGAGTTGGTCACCGACTCAGTGAGCGACCGGCTGACTTGCTCAGCGAAAGGTGGACTGGTCATGCGCTTGTGGTTTTGCGCGTGATTGAATTGCACGCTAGGTTTCTAGCGTGTAATTCGGGATTGTCCGGGTATGGTCTCTAGAATGAAATGCAAGACTATTGTTTCAGTCTAAATTCCGGCTATATACTGTTGCTTAGTATATAGTCTCCCTACGCTGGGATCTGAGCCTCAGAGCTATTGTTTTGGCTTGTGTTCAGCCATGTACCATTGCATGGTCCCACAGCACGGGTTAAAAAGGGTCAAAGGTTGACTGAACAAGTTTGTGTACTCCGAGAAGGCAAAATGGGGGTGTCTACACATGTCTCCTAGGAAAATTATGGTGTCAAAATTACTCCTGTACGCCCAAAGGCTATGACGAAATCGAAGGGAAAAGCCCCATCAACATCCTAAGACCAAAGCGATCCACCGTGGATCGTGAACAACCCGTTCCATGGTGGAACGCGAAGGTCATGAAACCAGAATGGATTATTGACAATTCACTACTTGTACCAAATTACCTGTCTGCATTGTCGATATGGTACATTGAACAAGAACACTTAGATACCTTATATCAGCCCATTCATAACCATTTCTACCCATGCCTTGTTCATCTTTTTTATCAGAATTTAAAGGTTCTACCAATTGTCGACCAACTCAAAATTGAAATCGATGGTCGCAAGTTTTATTTTGGCCTACAAGACATAGCTCAGGCTATGAATTATAGTGTGACTTTCGATGAAAGTCTTGGATTGCGAACCCCATGCTTAAAAGATATGAAATTCTATCACATCACAACCAAAATGACTGATGGATAGACCTCTTATGCTCAGGGTCTTTCAGTCCGACGCAGTCAGTTACCACAAAATATGTGGTTTCTTGATTCTGTCTTTAGATGCAATCTCTATCCGATGCAGCATGAGAGAGAGCGTCGTGATGCTCTCTTACAAGCTTTATTTGCAGTCCATGAAAATAGATGGGTAAACAACCCAAAGGTTGTGTGGGAAGACATGAAATATGCCAATATCTATTTGCAGAGTAATGTCCTTAGTCCCATGCCTGCATGCCCATACCCATGTCTGATCACCCGTCTCCTAGAAGGTCATCATGATGCCGTTAATAGCGTGCCTTATCAAATCCCTCTTGGTGAAGAAATCTGCACCACCAATATGTCGGTACTTACCCCTACAATTTGGAAGAATGTGTGTCAACGTTCTCAACAGGCGGTGAAAATTTGCCTAGCATAACAAATACGTGCTCCACCCCAACCATCCCAAGCTACACCCTCTGCACCAACCCAAGACATCCCCATTCCCGCTCAAGCTCAAACCGACCCAGTTTCCCCTTCAGAAGAGGCTTATACCATTGCCGATCTGACACGACTCACGCAAGAAAATCATGAACAGACTCTTCAACAGTTTGATAACCTTTATCAGAATCACTATATGCTCCATCAACGTATTGATTATATTGAGGAGGCCACTAATATTATGGTGGAGCATACCTTCCCGACCGCTGCAAGCCCTTACATTGGACGGGCACGAAACTATGTATCTATGTACACCCGCAACGCAGTCATGTTAATGCCAGAGTTTCAGCAGCAGGATACTAGACCATCCTCAGTTGGTCAGCAGCAACCTAGTGCACAACCTGGTAAGATACAACTCACTTGTATCTTAGTTTTGTGATATAGTTTTGATTCTGATATAGTTTTTATTGCTTGATTAGTGTATTTATCTATCTTTACATTACTTCTACATGTGACACACATATCTTGATTAGTCTTTCCATTGTTTTTTTTATTGTTGGTTTTATGCATCATTGCCAAACCTTTATATATTATTTTTGGCGTAGTAATTTTTGCATATATCCACCATGCCCTGATTTTTCTTCCTCGTCTATGTTTATTTCGACGATGAAAATCCCTTAAGTAGGGGAGAATGTAACAGATGCCCAATTTTTTATTTACACTAGTTGGTATGGACACGGGTCAGGTCAATCGTGTGCTTAACACACGTGCTTCAAAGGACCTCGCTAAGTGAGTGTTCAAACCTACTGTATTAAACGCACATTAAAGAAAAATGCTACCCGATAGGTATAGAGATAGCCTTTATTTATATAGTAAATATATGTGTGTGCTTTACACTAAAGTTATGAGCTAATTTATAGGAGTGTACTAGACACATGAACTGGTATTCCTGCTCTACACATATAGTTCTATGTTAGTCTTACACTCAAGCCAAGCCTATTTTGGCTTACATGCCTATACAATAACAAACCCATGTGGACATTGCATGAAATCCCAGCCCAAATGACTTATACACGGAAATAGTCTATGAGGCTAGATGCAAGGAAAACCTTGTTTGTCTTATATGAGATACACTCAACCACCAAGTGCTGGCCTTGCATGGAATCATACCTTTATAAGCCTATAAGCTACTTGCATTTCATTTTGATTACACGACTCCGTGAGTCACCATGCACTCTCATGCACCCAAAGTGCAGCTCAATTGCTATAAAATTTGACAAAGCTACACCTCTGTTCTTCCTACTACCATCTTCAAAGAAATCCACATAGCACATATACGCTATCCACACAGAAACTGAAAATCCTGCATATACATTTAAATTGCAGCCAGTAAATAAATCTCTGCTTGTATGTAAACCCATGACTCTATGCACTTTCTTAACACCTACGATTCGAAACCATGAGTCACAAAGTGAACCCCAATGAGTTTTAGCCGAGGAACCATTGATTTCGGAGAGTCCTTAGTAGTTCACAGGACTCGGAGAACGCGACATCAATACACATTCGGCACCGTCGTAACCTTGAGTCCACCAAAAGGTATGCCATAAAATGAACCACGAACGAGTTTTCATAGCTTAGAGTTTAGTTACATTAAATTTTACGATCTTTGATGTCGATTCCACAAGCTTGAATCAACAGCTCGGTGATCAAATCTCAAGTCATGTGTCAAGGTTTCAGAGTCATTATTTCCATTGAATGCACTCCGAACCTTCCATACCAAAGTGAATAAATAATATAGATTGAGTATAAAAGAACTACCAGATTAATCTATATATGGTATGGATGGTACAAAGGCCAATAGACCAAGAAAATTCAAAAGCAACAAGAAAGCAAAAGGGCACCACGACAAGCTGGCATCAGGCTTGTCGCGTGCACTCCAAACCTTCCATACCAAAGTGAATAAATATTATAGATTGAGTATAAAGAACTACCAGATAAATCTATATATGGTACAGATGGTACAGAGGCCAATAGACCAAGAAAATCCAAAAGCAACAAGAAAGCAAAAGGGCACCACGGCAAGTTGGCATCAGGCTTGTCACGGCTAGCTTGTGAGCTTGCCGCGGCAAGGTGCTCAGCTGGTGAGCTTGCCGTGGCAACCCTATGCCTTGCCGTGGCAAGCCCATGTTTGGCTTAGCATATCCTTTAAGGTCTCTGTGGTCTCTTGTCGGGTGTGCGTGTTAACTCTTCGATGATTTAACATCGTAGGGCACTAATGAAGGGTCTAATGTTGGGTCCAGTAACCCATTTTAAAATACTAAATCTATGACTATTAACTTCTAGGTGCTTGATGCACACCAATGAAGATAGCGTGAATGCGTGCATGCACATGTCATACGTAAAGTGTAAGCTAAGGTAGGGAGTTTCCCTTGATCATTTATATTTTGTTTTCAAATTCATCTCTGATTAGCAAGTTAGTTTTTCTCCATATGCCAGTAATCGTTTCAGTTGCTCTACTAAGGTATACTAAGCTATGATGATAGTAAGATCAACACCATATCTGTTATACCATGAACTTTGATGCTCAAACCATGCTATTTCAGCTCGACATAGGATTATCCTATGAATATATGTCAGCATGACAGCCATTATATCATATGAATGACAGGTTTAAAAGAATGGTTTTGAATACTTGATCTCATGGTGATTAGTTCTGCCATAAGTTGAGTTGCAGTAGTTCACTATAAGGTGACCGAAGGAACATGTTAGATATAGCACATAGAAATGCTGAGTTTTTTTTTATGAAGAATGCATGTGACAATGAACATCAGGTTTGTTGTGGATATGTAATCAATGTTGATTTATGGCTGAAGGATTATACTCAAATCTATCATATTAACAGATGATGCTAGATTAGTTAAGAGGAATGGTTTTGATTAATTATTATCATGAATTGTTCATGTCTAATCATGTATAATCAGAAATAGAAATGGAAAGTTTTGCTATGAAGAATCATGCTACATGTAGTATTGATATCTGCTTATATGTCATCTGCTCACGATGTTCTCATATACCATGCATGCATTAGTCATGTCTTTATACCCTTGATGTCAAGTATCTGTTTTGCTTCGCTTTTAAGCTAAGTGATCCTGCTAACTCGAGAGCCTGATTGTCTCAGTCCATGTGATCCTGCTAACTCGGGAGCTTGACAAGTGATCCCGCTACCTCGGGAGCTTGATTTGTCTCGGTTCAAGTGATCCCGCTAACTCCGGAGCTTGACAAGTGATCCCGCTAACTCGGGAGTTTGATTCTTTTGATTCTATACATGTATCTTTTACATCTGATAAGCTTATTTAAATTGAGCTTGTTTCAGCTTGATTCCTTGTACTTGTTCCACCATGATTTGTTTTGTATTTCTTCAGCATGATGGTTCAGCATGTCTGCATGTTAAATTATTCGCATGATAATGAATGGTTTATGCTATAGCAAATACAAGCTAAGACTTACTATACTTTTATTCATATTCTATGCCTCTAGAAGTGAATTCGGTTATCTAAAATATGAATTGGCAATGTAAATGTCCCTGCTGAGCTTTGATGATAGCTCATCCTGCGACTTCAATATCTTAGCTGCAGATCTCGATCCAGAGTAAGAGGGTGACCCGACCTACCAGCCAAAGGAGGAAGACGAGTGATAAGCAGTGAAAAATATCATTTTTCACCTCCTAACCTAATCTTTGATGGACCCTTGAGCTGACTAATAAAGCATTTTAAGTATGTTTTATAGATAAGTAATAAATTATAGTCTTAGTGCAGACATCCATTTAAAAAGGCCAAAGAATCAACCTACTACTCAACATGTGCAAGGCCAGCCAATCAAATAGTATACAAAGCTTTAGAAGTTCATGAGTTCACCAAAAGATTTTGGCTGTCAATCCTATCGATGAGTTCACCAAAACCTGTCGAGAAGTCAAGTAACTTATCGAGAGCCTTCAGTAACCTGTCGACCAGTTCACATGAACCTATCGAGATGTCTCCAAACCTGTCGAAAGCCACTTCAACCTACCGATGGGAACACCAAGCTAATTCAAAACCTGTCGAGAAGTTCCCTAAACCTCTTGACAGTCGAATTAGGAACTTCTCTGTTCCTTTCACAGCAGTTGCCAACTTCAGAATTCTTTACACGAGCCCCAAGGTGTGTTAATGACCCTTGGGGGTATTTTTGGAACACCACTGAGCACGAATGGAAACCCTAACCACATCACATGGGCCTACCTGTTTTGGACCAATGGGGAAATAACTTATAGAAGAGAAATCAGCCACATCAGTAGCTCAGAATAATAAAATTATTCTCTTGAGCTTTGATTGGGTGAAACAGATCTAAGAAGAGAGGAGAAGAGTATAAAAGTTGGGAGAATTTACAAAGCTAGCTTCTAGAAATTGGGAGAACCAGAGCCAAATTCGAGTTCCCTCCAAAAATTCCCTCTCTCTTCCTTCTTCCCCCATTCACCTCTTAGCCAATTATGATTGGCTAAACCTCTTTGGTAGCTAGGGTGAGGTTGAGAGCTGTAAATTGAGAGGTTCAAAGCTTTGTAGGAGGATTAGGTGTTGCATAGATTGCAAATCTGAGCACAATTGACTGTAAGTTGTATTGATTCAGTAATTGTTGAATGTAAAGTTATTTTGGATCCATAAATCTCGTGATTGCCATTTGATTTTCCTAGATCTAATACCCTTGTGGATGCCTGAGCTTGTAGCCTTGTATTCACAACATCTGCAATGGTTTAATTATTCCAATTAAGATCCCTGAATTGGAACAATCTCTGGGATGATCTATGACCATTCGAGTGGATAGATCATAGCCTTTAGGATTGCTTCAATTCTTTGGTTGAGAGTGAATTCTTATACCTTGCATTTGAGCTTGTAGCCAGATGAAGGATTGTTGCAAACCAGTTCCTTGCACTGCCTTTGAACTAAATAATTTTCAATAAAGACCAAAATCCCTAGCTGCTATTCTCCACCTCTTGATTTTAATCTTTTCTCCATTTTCCTTTAACTATGTGTTTAATCAAATCTGGATCATTTGCATTTTATTTTTTATAATTTTTAGTGGCAAATCCTAGAAACCTCTCCTCTTTCCAATTTTGATTTAGTTGAATTTAGGATAGAGTGTCAGATCTGCTATAGATATGGAGATTTACCATAGTTTAAATCACATTTCCCTGTGGACATACCTTGACTTGCCTATTAAAACTTACTGCAATAACCCTAGTTCTTGCAGGACTGCTTGCTTACCTTGATTCCTCATCTCTGTGATTTTGCCTTTTAATTGGCTGTTTTAACCATTTAATAATTGTAAGGTGAGCAAGACAACAAGTTTTTGGCGCCGCTGCTGGGGAAATGTGTTTGTAAATTGGTAAATCCAAGTTTTTCTCATTGTAGAGTTAGATTTTTAATTGCCTATTTTGTGTTTGACTAATTGTTGCTATAGTTTTTTTTATAGTTTAATTTTGTATTTGCAGATCTGGATTTGTTGTTTTGAGAGGAGCTTTGTGCTAATTGGAAGAGAAAGTTGTGCTACAGTTTGCATTCCTTAACCCCTTTACAGTTTTAGACCTGTAAATTTTTATATCCGTAGCAGTAGTTGTGTGTTTTTGAATTTGTTTTACTGAAATATGTGTTGTATTTTGTCTGAGTTGTATTGTGTTTCTACTGTGTGCATGCTTAGTAAGAGATCTCTTAATCCTGAGATTGCTCCTTTAGATCTTCAAGTTGAGAGACTTCTTAGACCTAAGCATCTCATACACACACCTATAGTTGATTGTGATAGTTCTGCAATGGGTGAGCAACCTAGGACATTGAAGGAATTCAATGCACTAGGGGTGTACAATTCCCCTTTCTGCATTCAATTCCCTACTATCAAAGGAACTATGAGATCAAATCCTCCATCATACAGATGCTACCCTCATATCATGGCCTAAGTAAAGAAGATCCATATAAGCACATTAATGAATTTTTAGGGCTGTGCACTACCTTCAACATTGTAGGTTTGGGGGAGGAAGCAACCAGGTTAAGACTCTTTTCTTTTTTATTAAAGGATAGAGCTAGAACTTGGTTGTCAATGCTCCCAATCAATAGTATTCAGTCCTGGAATGACCTTCAATGTCAATTTTTGGCCAAAATTTTCCCCTTGTCCAAAATAAGTCAGTTGAGGAAGAGTATAATCTCTTATGCTCAAGCTCCAACTGAAAACTTTCACCAAGCATGGGAGAGGTTTAAGGAACTCTTGAAGTAATGTCCCCATCACCAAATTTCTAAATGGTAACTTATTCAAAGTTTCTATCAAGGAATTGATCCCAAGAGCAGGGATATGGTTGATGCCTCATGTGGTGGTACATACCTCCACAAGATAGCTTATGAGACTTGGGAGTTGTTTGATATCATCAGTGAAAACTCCATGCAAAGGGAGACCTGGTCAAGAGATTTTAAGACCCCTAGATTGGTGAGAGAAAATACTATTAGAGAAAAAATATATGAGGTGAGTGGATACAATGACTTGGAAAGGAAAGTGGGCAGCTTGACTCAAAAGTTTCATAAGCTCATGGGAGCAATGCAGCCTCCAATGGCTGCCAAAGTGGAGGAGGCATATGTGATATGCCAGTCTCCCACTCACTCCCTTGAGGAATGCCCTCTGCTGCTCAATTTTTAGACCTTATGATGGAACATGTGAATGCTGCTCAGTCCTATGGACAATAGCCTACTGTTGGTTATCATTGGAGAAACCACCCCAACTTGAGGTAGAGACAAGATACCTTCCAAAATTATCAGTAGCAGCCACAACAGCAATCCATGCCTTATAGGATTGCCCAGCCATACCAGCAGAATTACTTTCCAAGGCCCCAATACCAATAGCCTATGGCTCAACCTGTGCATCAAAGTACACTAGCCCCAGCACCCCCTAAATCCCTCACATTTGAAGAGCAAGTTCTGGCTTCACTGCAGAATTTAGGGTCTTTGTCACAAACTGTCAACTCTTATAGCCAAAGTATCAAGAAGATAGAGGACCACCTTGATTATCTATCTAATACTTTGACTAGGAGAAAGGAGGAAAGACTGCCTAGTCAGCCCATAAACAATCCAAAGGGGCAGTACATGGTGGGTGAGACTTTCTCCCATGAAGAAGCAAAATCTGTCACCACCTTGAGGAGTGGAAGGCTAGTTGATAGCCAAGTTGGTGTGAAGCTTGATGAGGAAAGTGCAGAAAATGAAGAATCAACCCATGGAGATATGCAGCAGGAGCAGCATATAAAAAATAAAGGGGATGTGGAGGTACCCCAAGAAAGAACTGAAAAAAAAAATAAAGAAAAATCTAATGAGCTTGAGCTTGCTAAGGCATCAAATGGGAGATCAGTCCCCCATCTGACATTTCCCAATGCATTGAAAACACCTTCTCCTTTTGATAAGGGGAATGCTAAAGTGGAGGAGATGATGGAAACAATCAAACAAGTAAAGATCAACTTACCTTTACTTAATGCTATCAAGCAAGTTCCAGCCTATGCAAAATTTTTAAAAGATTTGTGCACCCACAAAAGACAATCTAGGATACATCTATCCAAGAAGGTCTTTTATGCTGATAAAAGGAACTAAGTGTTGGCCATTGCAACCCCAACCCAGCTTCAAGACCTTGGAGTTCCCACAATCCTTTGCATCATTGGGAATCATACCATTGAGAAGGCTTTATTAGATATGGGAGCTAGTATAAACCTATTTTCATATTCAGTTTATGAGAAATTAGGCTTGAGAGAATTGAAGCCCACACACGTGGTGGTACAACTAGCTGACAGATCTGAAAGGAGGCCTGTGGGAATGATAGAGGATGTGTTAGTTGGGGTTGACAAGTTTTTCTACTCAGCAAACTTTCTGGTGTTTGACATGGAGCCAAACAAGTGCACCACCTCCATTCCTGTAATTTTGGGCAGGCCTTTCTTGGCCACTGTCAATGCTTGTATTCAGTGTAGATCAGGAGTAATGGAAGTGTCTTTTAGCAACATGAAAGTGAAATTGAATGTGTATGATGCAGCCAATCAGTCTCACTTGGATAGTGAGGATTACTTTTTAATTGATGTATTTGATGAGCTTGTGGAAGAGACTTTGCCCAAGCTCCTACATGGTGATGATTTTCGTGATGTTTTTGAAAATGTGCGGAGTAATTGTAGAAGATAAGGCCCCCACAACCATGATTCAAGAGGTGAAAGCATTAAATTATGATATGGGGCCAGCAACAAGGTATCCACCATGGAAACTTACTATGTTGCCTCTTTCACCACCATCAAAGGCACCTTTGTTGCCTTCTCTCATAGGTCCCCCTAATGTGGAGTTGAAACAACTGCCTAAGACCTTGAAGTATATTTTTTTTGGGGCAAACAAGAAGTTTCCAGTGATTATTTCTTCCTCTCTCACTGATGAGCAAGAGGAAGAACTGTTGTGTGTTTTAAAGAAGCATAAGAGAGCAATAGGCTGGACCATTGCTGACCTTGGGAGCATCAGCCTTGCTATATGCATGCATAAAATACACTTGGAAGAGGGTTCCAAACCCTCTAGAAAAATGCAGAGAAAATTGAACCTCCACATGCAAGAAGTGGTCAAATTGTTAGATGCTAGAGTCATCTACCCTATTTCAGATTCCAAATGGATGGCAACTACTTAGGTGGTCCCTAAGAAATATGAAATTACTGTGATTAAAACTGATTCTGGTGAGCTTGTTCCAACTAGGGAAACCACAGGTTGGAGGGTGTGTATAGACTATCGGAAGCTCAATTTGAAAACTAGAAAAGACCACTTCCCTTTGCCCTTCATAGACCAAATTTTGGATAAGCTGGCAAACAAGGCTTTCTATGATTTTCTTGATGGATATTCGGGGTATAACCAAATCCCTGTTTATCCACAAGATCAAGAAAAGATAACTTTCACATGCCCATTTGGTACCTTTGCTTATAGAAGGATGCCATTTGGATTATGCAATGCCCCTGCAACTTTCCAAAGATGCATATATGCTATATTTTTTGACATGATTGATCAATTTTTTAGAGATATTCATGGATGATTTCTCTATCTTTGGAGACAGTTTTAGCCAATGTCTACACCATCTTAGCCTTGTGCTGTAGAGATGTGAGGAAACCAACTTGGTGTTGAGTTGGAAAAATAGTCATTTTATGGTCAATCAAGGCATTATCCTTAGCCATGTAGTTTCTCACAGAGGCATTGAGGTAGACAAGGATAAAATTGATCTGATTGCACATTTTCCCTCACCAAAACCTGTGAAACAAGTCAGATCTTTCTTGGGGCATGTTATATTCTATGGGAGATTCATCAAGGATTTTAGCAAAATCTCAAAACCTCTTAGTCACCTGTTGTGCCAAGAGGTTCCCTTTGAGTTTGGTGATGAATGTCTTATGGCTTTTGAGCTTTTAAAATGTTGTTTAACCTCTGCACCTATCCTTCAAGCACCTGATTTTTTTTTGCCATTCGAGCTGATGTGTGATGTGTCAGATTTTGCTATTGGTACAATCTTGGGACAAAGGAAGGATAAGGCCCGTTGTGTAATTGCTTATGTAAGCAAAATCATGATTAATGCTCAGTTAAATTATACCACAACTGAGAAGGAATTGTTGGTAATTGTCTATGCCTTGAAAAAATTCAAGTCTTATATTTTGGGATCTAGGATAGTAGTGTTCACAGACCACTCAGCCCTAAAGTACCTTTTGTCAAAAAAGGATGCAAAACCAAGATTAATCAGATGGATCCTCCTATTACAGGAGTTTGATCTTGAGATTAAGGACAAAAAAGGGGTTGAAAATGTGGTTGCAAACCACTTATCTAGAATCCTAACTGAGGAGTTTGATAGGTTGTCTGTCAATGATTCTTTCCCAGATGAACAGTTGTTCACTATCAGTACCCCTACACCTTAGTTTGCAAACATTATGAATTACTTGGCTGTGGGTAAGATCCCCCCACATTGGAATAAAATGGATAAGGAGTTATTCTTTTCACAGATCAGACATTACATGTGGGAGGACCATACCTGTTCAAGCATTGTGCAGACCAAGTTGTCAGGAGATGTGTCCTTGATCAGGGTTTTCACAGCATACTAATAATGTGTCATGAACAGGCTTGTGGAGGCCATTTCAGTGACAACAAGACTGCTGTCAAGGTGCTCCAAAGTGGATTTTATTGGCCCACTCTCTTCAAGAATGCATGGCAACATTGTAAAGTTTGTGACAAAAGCCAAAAAATGGGTAGTACCTCAAAAAGAAACTCTATGCCTCTATAGCCTATACTTGTTGTTGAACTTTTTTATATCTGGGAAATAGATTTTATGGGCCCTTTTACTTCTTCATATGGGTATAGTTTTATCCTTGTGGCAGTGGACTATGTGTCCAAATGGGTTGAAGCCATTGCCACAAGGACTAATGACCATAAGGCTGTCTTAAAATTTATCAAAGAAAATATCTTCTCAAGATTTGGCACTCCTAGAGCCATCATCAGTGATGGGGACAGTCATTACTGTAATAAAAATTTTGAGAGCTTGCTAAAGAAATATTTTGTTACACATAAGATTGCAACTCCTTACTACCCCCAGACTAGTGGGCAGGTTAAAATCTCAAATAGGGAGATAAAGCACATCCTAGAGAAGACAGTTTGGACAGATAGGAAGGACTGGGCCATGAGGCTTAATGATGCACTATGGGCTTATAGGACTGCCTATAAGACCCCAATTGGCATGTCCCCTTCCAGATTGGTGTATGGCAAGGCATGTCACTGGCTAGTAGAGTTAGAACATAGAGCATATTGGGCTGTTAAAGCATTGAACATTGATCCAACTTTTGCTGGCATGCACAGGAAGCTCTAGCTATCAGAGCTGGAAGAGCAAAGATTGGAAGCATACTCCAATGCTAGGATCTATAAAGAGAAAACTAAAGCCTTCTATGACAAGCATTTATTGAGGAAAGAGTTCACAGCTGAAAGTAAGGTATAGTTGTTCAACTCTAAATTGAAATTTTTCCTAGGTTAGTTGAGATCCAGATGGGAGGGACCTTACATGGTGGAGCATGTAACCCCATCTGGAGCTGTTGAAATCAAGGATCCCAAAGATGGTAGGATAATGAAAGTGAATGGTTAAAGGCTCAAACTTTTTATTGATAATGTGGTGGAGCCTGTGGTGACCATCCACCTCTAAGAACCACCAAAATATGATTAATTCTCAACAATGTATACTATGTATCATCGCTGTTGTGTTTGTCAATATGTGTTGTTGTTTTTGTTTTAAATCTGATTGGCATTGTAAATATGGTTGCCAATTGCACTTGATGTTTGCATTTACAAATCATGAGTCAGTAGTCAGTAGGTTTGAAGCATGTGTCATCAACTCCAAGGCAGGAGAAATGAATGGGAGCTAAGGAGAATTGATAAATTTGGGTGACAGATGGAATAGGAGCTGAGTAGAAATCTATTTGAACTAAGAAACTAAGCTGTCGAGAGGAGTGGAGAACATTTCGATAGGTTCCTGAAGTTTCCAGTATCCATTTCGATATGATCTGGGACCTATCGAGAGGTTTGAATCAATTCTCGACAGGTTCTGAAGGTGTAAAAATGATTGTCGATAGGATCGATGAACTCATCGACAGGTTCTGAAGGTTTTTGAGTGCCTTGTCGACAGGTTCGGAGTACCTGTCTAAAGGTTTTGTGAACCTCTCAAAGTGAATTCTTTCTGAAGCTTGGAACTTGTCGAGAGGATTAAATGTTGAGTTCAGAATACCTGTTGAGAGGTTCTGTAAACCTCTCGAAATGAATTGTGCTGAAGTCTTGAACTCGTCGACAGGATTGAGTGAACCTCTTAAGAGGTTCAACTGCTTTTCATTCTTCGACAAGTTGTATCAACCCGTCGACAACTTTCCCCCAATCCTGCTGAAGCTCGATTTTCATCCTTTTAAACCTATCGATAACTCAATCCAACCATTCGACAGCTTGCCTCTGAGCTTTATTTTCTCTCTGCCGATTTCTATTTTCTTTCTTCTTCCTTTCCCTCACTGGTTCCAACTCCACTCACTGTGCCCTTGCTCTAAGTGCTTCAATTCCTGAAAATCTATATTTTGCACCTATTGGAGACTGATTTGGTGTCGTGCACATCGAGATCTGAGAAACCCTAGGTTTCTGTTGGTAAGTCCTCCTTCACCATTCACTCTATGATTTCCTTGCTCAGTACTTTCATTGGTAATTTTTGTGGTGATTCATTTGAAACATAGAAGATTTTTGTGAATTATTGAGATATAATTTGTGTGGATTGAGTGCCTAATGGCTGATCAAGAGGATGCCCTAGCTACCCTTTTCAAAGCCCCTTCCACTAAGAAATCCAGTAGGCTAACCAAATAGCCCAAGGAGACCCCATCTACCAAAAGAAAGCTTGTCGTGGATCAAGCTAAAAAATCTGAGAAACCTAGGAAAGAAAAGAAAGCTAAGAAGGCCCAAATCAGTGAAGAAATTATTGAGGAAGCCCTTGAGACAGAACCTAACCCTATACCTGAGCCCACCCTTATGCTTAAAATTCCTGAGCCTGTGTCTGACCTTGAGGGGGAACTTGAGGTCAATGTAAACCTATCCACACCCAATGAATTTGTGGAGAAGTTAAGCTAGATCCCTAAGACAATCATTGACATACCCTACTTCTCCAAGGAAGAGGCATGTAAGGACACTTTGAATTATTTGGTGAAGGCAGGTTTGACCCCATTGATGACCCCATTACAGGAGAAGTCTTACCCTAGGCTGGTCAAACTGTGGAATCAAAACCTAAGGAAGAAGACCAAGCCAGGTTCAACTGAGCCTTGCCTTGTGATTTTGATTGATAACATGGAGCTCTTGGTAGATTGCAATGACATTGGGTTGACATTAGGGGCCCCTTCTATTTTTGATACATCCTATGGTCTGCCAGAACCTGAAATGTGTATTTCAAAGCAATAGCCAGGCACCTCACTCAAGGCATTGTGGGGTCTGGGGAGTTAATAATGAGGAGAGATCTACACCCCAGCATGTTGTTTATTGATTCAATTTTGAGAAAGAATATATATGTCAGTGGACATCAGCAAGAGAGGAGAACCCCCATAGTGGATGCCCTATATTTTTTCTCCAAGGGACAATAATAAATGCTGCCCAACTGGTATTTGATGTAATGGTGGATGTCAATGACAAAATTTGGAGAGTGCAAGCTCTACCTGGGCCACCTTATAGAAGGCTCATCACTGCCTTGCTTAATAGAGGAAAATTTGTGTTTAAAGAGGATGAGCCTGTGGAGAGGGTGAAGCCAAAAGTGTTTGGGAAGAGGGCTTGGTCTGCTAGTAGGACCCTAATTGGGAAGAGTAAGAACAAATCAACTGAGGATTCTGAGATAGAAGCTCCACAAGCAGTCAGCTCTGCTGCTGCACATGGCACCTCTACTTCTGCTAGTTTAGAGCCTCTCTCAACAGCTGCCACTAGCTCAATACCTCCTCCTGAGATCTCTACATCAATCACCTCTGAGAGCCTGCTCACATCTGGTGCTCCTAGCTTGGAGCCTCCACCTATGACCTTTGCACCCACAATCATCCCCTCCATCGATTTGATTTTACCTATGGTCAGCTCCTCTGATGCCAACCTCACCATTCCCCCCTCTGTCATACCATCCATCTCAGTTTCCTTACCTTCCATTCCAGTTTCCATTCCCCCCAGCAGCTCAGCCATCATTTCAACCATCACCACATCCACACCTTGGTCAATTACTCTTCTTATCATAGACCCCATCCCTACCTTACCTCCAGCTAGCCCATCCATATCAGCTGCTGAACCTTTCAGCCCTGCACCTTCCACATCAGCTGTTCCAGTTTCCACTTCTCCACTATCCATACCCTTTGGCACTAACCCCACTTTCTCCTTCTCACTTACCCATACCCAAGAGCTAGACCACCTAACCACTGAGGGATATTCATCCCTAATTGACTCCATTGTGGAAGGCATTGGGTATTAATATACCCCACTACCTGACACCCCACAACCTACCCATTTCTAGTCTACACTCACCCCACCTTTTCTGCATGCCCCCACATCTCCCTTCCAACCCATTCACCCCATTCCACCTGCTACCCAAGCCCATATCCTACCTGAGGCCTCCACCCAAATACTTTCCCTTCTCACCACCATCCTTGCCCAGCTCCAAACCAAGCTGCCATGGCCACCTGCCTACAAGCCATCCAATCAACCATAAGCCTTGTTACCCTTACCTCCCAACCTCTTCCAGTCCCTACTCCTACACCCACCCCACCTCCATCTCCTTTAGCAGTGGTTTCCACTGCTGAGGTGGAACACCCACCCCTCCTCCCCAACCCTTAACCTTAGCTGTCACCACACCTGCTACTACACTTATTGACCCCATTCCCATTATCCCTCCATTTACACTTACCAATGCCTCCACCCAAATAGACCCTGAACCCCAACCTGTCGCTATCGATCTATCCCTTATTGCCCCACCTATGGATATCACTCCCCCACAATCCCCACCTGTAGTAGCAACATCTGATCTGCAAGTTCTACAACTGTTGATATAATACCCTGGTAAAGTTATGAGGTAGAAACGCCTCTCAAAGAAGTTTCTTTAGTTTCTCCCATGTATCTATCTTTCGCTTTCCTTGTCGGGCTCGTGTGACCTTAACTTGTTGCCACCATGCGGCGGCTTGCCCTCGAAATCTAGTTGCAACCAAAGGAACCCGCTTATTTTTAGGTACCTCCTTGAACTCTAAGATCTCCTTGATGGAATAAAGCCAGTCAAGAAACTCTTCGGGTTGCACGCTACCTTGGAATTCGGGCATATCTATATGTAACCCGGCATCCCATCGTCGTGGATTCCCCTCTCTGGGTCATCGCGGTGGCTCTAGATCACCAAATATTTTATCAAACTCAAGTTCTTCATCTTCTGCATACTATGAACGATCTGGGGTTGGATTCATTCATCGTTCATCCCTGGCCATGAGGACGGCCACTTGGGTCGTGAGTGCCTCTGTCTGTCGTGTCAATCGGGCGACGTCATCGCGCTCGTGAATATCGTGAATAGGCACTTCTCAGCGACCACCACGTCTAGGAGGCATGATGTATAAATGATCCCTAGATCTTAGTGCTCTGATACCAACTGATACAGCGCTAAACTGCAACCTTCCACTAGAACTATTGATTTCTAAGAAGAAATACCATAAATCTAATGGGCATCCACCTATCTTGTTGATTCACATGAATACCAAGAGAAAAGGGAAACAAGAATCTCGAAGATCTCAAACTTTCAATATATTCATTAATAATTTTCATTTGGTTTACATCCATTAAATAGAAAAGAAAGCAAAATTTACTAAAAATAGTAAAAACAAGATAAGCATATAGACGGAAAGATATTGTTGTTAGAATCAATCCAGAATCGAAACGGATTGATTCTGAGTTGTAAATCTCTGAGAATTGCAGAAGAGATTATTTCTAAAATAATAAAATTGCTATTTTCGGACCTTAAACGAAAGAATTTCCCTAAAAAATGTGGACCTCACTATTAGTGCACGCTTTTTCTGGGTTCCTTTCGGTCCCCGGAACTAGTGGCCCAATTCTGTCCTAAGCCGACTCTTGCAATGATGATGGTGGTGTAATAAATTAGGAAATATTAAATGCTGAAATTAAATAGGCAAACTCTAAATGAATAATACCTTAGAAGATGCGATCGCCAGCTGCAGATATTTATCGACGCTGCAACACGTCAGTGATTACGCTTTAAAGGAAAGCAGGGGCTTGCAGGTTGAACTCCTTTACTGAATCGTCCGCCGGCGAATGTTAGCAGCTATAGGTTACCTTTAGTGTAACTGGTTTGGTTTTCCTATTCCTGTTAGGATTTTATTTAATTTAGTCTCCTAATCCTACTGGGAGTCTGATTGATTTAGTTTCCTAATCCTACTGAGAGTCTATTTAAGAAAGGGTCTCCTAATTCTACTAGGAGTCTAATTTAATTAAGTCTCCTAATCCCACTAGGAGTCTAATTAATTTAAACTTTTTAATCTTATTAGAGCTCTAATTAATTTAGTTTCCTAATCCTATTAGAAGTCTAATTAATATTAGTCCCCTAATTGTACTAGGAATACAATCGTTCTCAATTATGTTATGGCTGATTAGAATTATACTGATTTGAATAAAACTCTAACTAAACTAAATATGTCAATTCTATGGAAATTCTGATTTTACATAAGCATGCTAGTTTTATTGAAATAAAATTAAATGAAATAAATAGACAGAAAAAGGGGGGTGTGGCTCGTTATGCTAAGGAGGATTGGCCACGTTCCCGAGTACCCTCCGTAAGCTTCCTTAGGTAAATCGAATGGCTGAAAATTGAAAAGGTTGAATTTGAATTATAAAGTAGTATTTTTTTTATAGATTGAGAGATTGATGATTGGTATTTAAGGGCTAAGATTTTAGGGCTAAAAGAAAAAAAGAATTAAGAACCATAACTATAAAGCAAATTTTAGAATTTAGAATTATGAGAAATTAAGACTAGAGCTAAAATCTAAGGACCACAATCAGGGTCGAAATTAGGAGAATTTGGACCGTGAGATTAAGGATTGATTCTAGAACCTAAGGACTTGAATTAGAAAATTAGAAATTTAAATTAAGACCTAAGATCTAGAGTTTAAGAACTAGAGGGCTAGAACCTAAATCTAGAACTAGAATATAAAAAAGGGGAACTGGTTCTAGAACCTAAGAGCTAGAACCTAAATCTAGAACTAGAATATAAAAAAGGGGAACTGGTTCTAAAACCTAAGAACTAGAACCAAAAAATTAAGGATTAAGGAATTACCTGTAGAAATCGTCTAAATTGTGCAGAGGGAAATTGTATAGAGGGAAATTATATAAGGAAAAATTGTATAGAGGAAAATTGTACAGAGGAAATTGTGTAGAGGAAATTATGTAGAGGAGAATTAGAGAGAGGAGATTATGTAGAGGAGAATTGGATAGGAGGTAAAGGTCTTATTTATAGGCTTTTACCATAAATCCTATTTTATAAAATAATAATAATAATAAAAATACTAATCCTAATTCAACTAGGAGTTTTGAAAAATGTCACTTTTTGCACAGCGGCCGAAAATTGACCATAACTTCTTCAATATATATCAGAATTGTATGTTTTTTAGCTCGTTGGAAAGCTACTTTGATAAGATTTCCAACGTGACAAATTTCGTCCTAATTCGACTTCGTTTGGTACCTCAAAATAAGCCAAATATCAAAGTAATGGGATTGACAATTGAGAAAAGGTGGGGGAGACCTAGTTAGCTCTAAAGTAAGGATTTGGGCAGGGATTTCCTAAGGGCTGAATTCTAAAACTTAAGAATTAAAAATTAAAATCTAAAGATTAAAACTAAAGGCAAAAAAAAATCGTAGTACTGAAATCGGAGTCGAAATCAGAAAAATCAGACCGTAGGATTAAAGACTAGTTCTGAACTCTAAGAGTTAGAACTAGAGATTAATGATAGGACCGTAGATTAAGATTTTAGAGTAGAATTAGAGCATAAGGTCTGTATATCAGACCGCCAGATTAAGGACCAATTCTAGAAACAGAGAACTAGAACCGGATATAGAGAATTTCGGTCCGAAGAGGGTGCTACGGTCTAAAAATTAGAAATAGATTTGATTAATTAAACTGAGGGGAAATCCTAAGTCTAAAGAAAAATTAAATTCTTACCTAGGGTCGGGGCCGTGGAGAGGAATCATCGAAGATTCGGGGGTTTGAATCTCGACATCATAACTAATTTGCTCTATGGGCTTGTCCTCGAAGTTCTCTGGTATCGAAGTCCCAGAAAAGTTCCGTTCTCTCTCAAAATTGTCAGCCTCCTTTCTCTCTTAGAGAAAAAAAGATTTTATAGGCTTTCCTTCAATTGCGCGCCTGTTTCCAGGTGTTTAACTGAATTGCGCACTAATTTTCTAGTGCTTAATCGCTTTGAGTCGGTCACCGACTCAGTGAGCGACGGGTTGAATTACTCAGCGGGTTTCCTAGTCCTAACGAAATCAGGACTAATTACGCGTGTGTTGGGATGTGCATAATCCAATTAAGCATGTTACCTAAAGCACTTAATAGAGGAAACGTAGGAGTCAATGGTACGAGACTAGGTTGGGCGTAGGGCAATTGCGCGTTGGTGGTGTAGCGCTCAATCCGATCGCACGTCTAGCTCCAGGCGTGTAATCGAGTCTCAAAATGGTCTGTGAAAGGAAAGTTGGTCTGCAAGGGGACTGATCGCGTGCTTAAGGTTCTGCGCGTGATTGAATTACATGCTGGGTTTTAGGTGCTTAATTCAAGGTTGTTTGGGTATGGTCTCAAGAATAGAAAGCAGGACTATTGTTCAATCTGCATTTCGACTATATACTATTGCTTTGTATATAGCCTCCCTACGTTGGGATCTGAGCCACAGAGCTATTCTTTCAGCTTGTGTTTAGCCATATACTACCATCAGGATCATACTCTGGATGGTCCTCAAGACAAAACACTAAGTGTCTACTCGTATAGCGGAAACCGAGCAGACACTGTCCAGCAGTGGTAGATCGAGTCATCTCAAGGCATTTAAAATAGAAAGAAACAATAGAACAAACTTGTATTTAACCATATCAAAAGAATATACATTCCCAAAAAGGAACCAAGAAGAACCAATGGTGATGGACATCCATCACCCAAAACAATGGTTCCTAATAATGGTTCCAATAGAATGTATAGTAACACTATAAAAGAAAGAAAATATCTACAGAAGTAAATACAGAAGTGGCCACCAGGCACACAACAATCCAAAGTTTATACAAAATCCCTCAAAATAGTGGGCCAGTATACCCAGACTAAGGATACAAATCGTCCGCCTGGACGTCCGTCTCCTCGTCCTCCACTCGACCTCTAGATCCGATAGTCGTTCGCTCTCGAACTCTAGCCTCATAACCTAAAATGTTAATGGAAATAGGGTAAGCTAACCATCTAAGCTCAGTAGAAGAATATCAGTTAAAATTACATATTAATTGTAAAACATGGTAATTGAAGACATGGTTAGAATTAAACAGGTGCAAGCAGATATTTCAGAATGCAGAATTTATCAAAACAGGCAAATCGTATCGGAATCTACGAAATGTGATACATATAGTGTTTAATGATATAGAATAATAAACTTAAATAACTCCCATGAGTATAGCACGTGGTAGCCAGATTTGGTCCGATGGATAATCCCAACCATCGTCGTTCACATGAACAATTTCAGGAATGCAATAATGCCTCAACTATGAAGTGCAATTGTGCCGAGGATTTCCAAGCAGATGCATGAGTGTGCCAGACACGGATATACCGTCGAGACGGTGAGATTCGTCAGATTAATAAACCTCAAATCACATGCAAACATATTATACTTTAACAGAATTTAGATGACAGATGACAGGTGCCAGATAGAAGGAGTCAAATACATAACAGAGTTGCCACACATATGCTAAACGTGGCTGAACAGTAAAATCAGACTATGCAATTTTATGTAGAACATTGGAATCCATGAGATCAAGAATAAATATAATTTCAATTGAATTCCCCTACCTCAGATCAGATTTCTTTATAAGCAAATCCAAAGCTTTTTAAAGCATCATGGTTCGATCCTAGACCATAAATATTGCATACTAAGTGTTAGGCAGGTCAGATGGTCAACAGGTATGGTGTCCAGTCTCATTCAATTCACACAACCAAAACAGGACAAAATAGGGGTAATTGATCGATCAACACTCTTATTGATCGATCAATCCTCCTTGTTGATCGATCAATGACCTCATTGATCGATCAACACTCTCAATTTAACTCACCAGCAACAGAGGTAGTTGATCGATCAATGACCTTTATTGATCGATCAACACCCTTCATTGATCGATCAATACCTTAATTGATCGATCAATAATCCCTTTTCTTCACTCTTTAGCACAGCCAAAATTGATCGATCACCAGCTTGGTTGATCGATCAATGCGTCCTGTTGATCGATCAATACCCTCATTGATCGATCAATAGCCTAAAATCTCAAATTTCCCACCTCTGTTCACATTTATGATTTATACAGATTGATCAATCAATACACTCCAGTGATCGATCAATGCCTTCATTGATCGATCACTACCAGTCATTGATCGATCACCCTCTCTGTGATCGATCAATACTCAGGATTGATCGATCAATCCACTAATTGATCGATCAACACACTTCGAGCATTGAACTTCTAAGAATTTTAGGATTTTTGTTCCCTTATTTGTCTTATACAGATTGATCGATCAATGGCCTTCATTGATCGATCACCCAAGTATTGATCGATCAATCTTGTCATTGATCGATCAATAATGACAGAAACTCTGTCATTAATGGAGGTCATCTACTTTCCCTATTTTAAACCCATTTTCATTAATGGTTTCTTGCAACCATTAATACATACACAACACATATATAAGGGGCTCTCTTTAGCCCAATTTAAATGCACAAACACACCTTTATTTGGGCCCTTTCGGGGTTCCGGCAAAAAGGTCCGAAAGGGGTTTTAAATCTGGAACTCGAGCTGTGTCGCCGGTGCGACTCCGTTATGCAAAGTATCGACTCCGATTCAGCACGCAAAGGCTTCACACGCACTTAGACTATGCTTGAGCTCCTCCTATTGCAGTCCACATACCCTAACTACGATTTATGCAAGATCTCGGTACCTCTAACCCTCTTTCGTCGTAGAGCACACTCAAACCCCAACCTAGCTACAGACTCTTAGCTCAAGAGCAAGGGGAAGAAGAAGAAGAATACCTCTCCAGGTCTCTCCCTTCCCTTATAAGCTACCTAAATTGAAATATCTTTGATATTTCAGTTTAGACCCTAATTTGTACTCCGATGTTAAGCACCTACACGAATCTCTATGGCGTAATGTGCTACGTCGACACCCTACACAACTCATCTAACATGCATGTGTGAACTGAAATGCATGTGTGAACTCATCTAACAATGGTGCAACTTTATGTCAACTAATATTAATTATGAATTTTCAAATCGGTCTCAATTTTTATGCCAGGCACGTAAATCAAAATAGTTATTTTCTTGTTCAGAATTTTTGGGTCATTACATTATCCCCCCCTTAGGAATTTTCGTCCTCGAAAATGTTAGGTTGGGCGTAGGGTTTGCAGTGAACAAAGTAACAAGTAACTACTTCAAGCAGGAATGAAATATATAGACAGAATATGAAATGAAATGTAATTAAATAGATTGTAGTAAACATATAGAATTACCAACAAAATTAAATAGAAGAGTAAAGCAATTACCTGCAGGGACATCAGATAGTCCAGCTTCGTCAGGCATGGGTCTGGTGGGACGAGGTGGTGGTGTGCGGTAGTAACGAGGGTCCACCACGTGCTGACGGGAGTGGGCAATCATCGGTGTGGATGTGGTGGCATATAAGTGCTGCATGATGAGCTCATGCATGCCCTCGTGATAGTCCAGACGACGATGGATCTGTCGCTGGAACGCCTCCATACCGTCAAGACGCTCATGAATGCGCCGGTTACCCTCCACAAGCTTGCGAAGCGTGGCTGCTACGTCGACTGAGGAAGGTGGTGGGGGATGTGATGGGGTGTGACGAGGCGGTCTACGGGGTGTAGTGGGGGCAGGTCGTGCAGACACCTCAGGTAGAGGTGGTGGATCACGTGGGGCCTCCCCCTCTCCAAGTGCAGGCTCGGCAGGTGCCACACCCTCGGCGACGACAGGCGGGACGGGCTCAGCTGCGCCCTCCTCCTCCTCCGGGAGTCGTCGAACTAATAAATTGTAGCTCTTGGTCTAGTCTTTCAAGTAAAAGACTTTGGTATTATCGACCAAGCGTGGCTCGTTAGGAGCCAAGGTATATGCCTCGCATAGAGCGGCATATTGCTCTACCATCTTGGTGATGAGGCAAAAATAGGGGATTTGTTTCTTAACCCTAGATTTGACTTTTTCGGACATAAGGTCATTGGCATTTATGATGCCATCGATGACCAAATCAGCCATAGAGAACCAACGGTTCTCAAAGGCCGAAAACAGGGCCTGCTGCACCGTACCAGTCCGTGAGGACTTGTGCAAAAATGGGTTAAGTGCACACTTGATATATGTATCAAGCATCCACAATTTGTCGGGCAATTGGGCCCCAGAGATGGATTGGCCCTTCCCATACTGACCTTGGGTCATTTTGGTGACCACGTCAATGAAGGGGACCTCCTTGACATACAGGGCATCCAAACCTGCGTTTTCAACGTAAGAGGACAGGCATTGAAGTGCCGCCGCCACGTGAAAGTGGTTGAACTTATACTCGAACCCATCGATGGACGTGACGAGTCGATGCTGACTATCACCCCACCATAAATTTTGAAAGAAATGCCTCATGATCCTAGGACAGTAGTGATCGTGGAAAGGCTCCAACAAGGGTTTCAACCCGAGCCGTTGGATGTAGCCCTTGGCCCAAGCCATTTTGGGCCGATCCTCGTAAAGGGACAAGGTGAACACGTACTCGGGTAGGAACGATTTAGAAGTCCACCAAGGACCCATCGGGGTCGGGATGGGGGTTGAAACGGGTGGTACCACGCTTGAAACTGATGCCACAGGTGGCACGGACATTTGGGGAACGGACTCGGTGGGCGGTACGGGTGTACGGGCCTAAGAAATGGGCACCTTACGCGAAGGGTTCTTCGTGCAAGGTCCCATGGTCAAACTCTTGCAAAAATATATGAAAACGAGAATCGAATGAACAAAAAGAAGGTGTTACCAAATGAATGGGGCAATTTCCACTCTAATCAGGCGGAAGAAGGAGCTAGATGGCCGAAAAATGAGTCGGGAAGGAGGTTGAATGGTCGGTTGAAAATTTGCCCTTGATCGATCACTCCAAGCACAGTGCAAATGACCATTCGAAAACCCCAATCTTAACTTAAAACTTCAGGATTGATCAATCAATGCTTTTATTGATCGATCAATGAAGCATCTTTATGCCCTAGCCCAATGCATAGACCGATCAATACCCTCTATTGATCGATCAATGTTCTCTTAATTGATCGATCACTACCATGTTGATCGTTCAACACTCTTTACATTGATCGATCAATGCTGAAATTGATCTATCAATCAATCGAGCTCAACCCCACAACTAGACATTGTTGATCGATCAATAACCTCATTGATCGATCAATAACTCCTACTGATCAATCAATCACACTAGAAACTAACCTTTTTTATATTTTTATTCTTTTTAAAGTTTACAACACAGATCAACAGTATTCATAGCAATAAAGGTACATTATAAGCTACATATAGTACCCGGGTAAATCATGCATATACGTACAATTATTAACGTAAATCGATCCGTGAAAGTACCTTTGACGTTAAGTAAACAGATGCGGGTACTACTCGCGAATTTCAGTTGCGCATTCCCAAGTAGCTTCCGAATCTGAATGATTTCTCCACTTGACTAGCACCAGTGGAATCAACTTGGTCCACAAAACTTGATCTCTATGATCCAAGATGGCGATTGGTTCCTCAATGACCGTCAAGTCCTCTTGTAACTCAATCGGTTGGAAATCTAAGACATGAGTTGGGTCGCGCACGTATCTTCGTAGCATGGAAACATGAAACATGTTATGCATGCTCGCCAACCGCAGTGGTAAGGCAATCCGATACGTGACTTTGCCAACCCGTCCGAGTACCTCAAACGGGCTGATATATAGAGGACTCAGCTTCCCTCGCTTCCCAAAGCGCATAACACCCTTGGTTGGCGAGATCTTTACAAAGGCCTTGTCTCCAACCTGAAAAATAGTGGTCAAGTCCATAGCCAATCATATTAACTATGAACAGCAACTTTTCTAACGCATTCAGTTATACCTGACACTCCACGTGCGTCTGATGGAGATCGGCATAGCTCTTTTGGCGACTTTGAGTAACCCTCAATCTTTCGCAGATCAACTGAACCGTCTCGATAGTACTGTCCACGATATCAAGTCCCAAAACGGGCTTCTCACTGACTTCCTCCCAATTCAATGGAGATCTGCATCGTCGTCCATACAAGGCTTCATAAGGCGCCATCCCAATGCTCGACTGATAGTTGTTATTGTAAGCGAACTCGATCAGAGGTAAATGTTGATCCCATGAACCATGAAAGTCCAACACACATGCATGCAACATATCCTCTATAATCTGGTTCACTCTCTCAGTCTACCCATCTGTCTGAGGATGAAACACTGAGCTAAACTCCAATTTAGAACCCATGCCTTCCTGAAACCGTCGCCAGAATTGCGAAGTATAGAGCGGATCTCTATCACATACAATGCTGACTGGTATGCCATGTAACCGAACTATCTCCTTCATGTACAGCTTTGCTAGCTTATTTGTTGTGTGTGTAGTCCGATACGGCAGAAAATGCGTAGATTTTATCAGTCGATCTACAATGACCCAGATGGCATTGTTCTTCCTCAATGTGCTCGGCAATCCCAAAATAAAATCTATAGAAATGGCTTCCCATTTCCACTCTAGTACTGGCAATGGCTGTAACAAACCTGCTGGATTCCGATGGTCCACTTTCACCTACTGGCAGACCAAACACCGAGAAACATAATCTGCAACATCTTTTTCAGTCCTCTCCACCAAAAACTTTGCTTGAGATCTTGGTACATCTTGGTACTCCCAGGATGTATAGCATACGTAGACTTGTGTGCTTCCTCCAAAATTGTATCTTTAAGATCTTTCATATCAGGTATGCACATCCGATCTCTAAATAGTAAAGTGTCATCATCTTTGATGGTAAAATCAGGCCTGATCTCATTGATCACATCCCTTCTAATGGCCATAAGCTCATCGTCAATCATCTAGAGCTTACGCACGTTATCAAACAACGTGGGCCGTATATCAATGCCCCTGAACCCTTGACATCAATCAGTGTATCACACAAGGCCAAGTCCTCAAGTAGATGCCACCGCTGTACTCTGGTGATAAGATGTGTCAACTGTGCTGAAGACTTCCTACTCAAAGCATCTGCCACAACATTGGCTTTCCCAGGGTGATACTAAATGGAACAATCGTAATCTTTCAAGAACTCCATCCATCTGTGCTGTCACATATTCAAATCCTTCTAGGTAAACAGATACTTAAGGCTTTTGTGGTCGGTGTAGATATCAAACGTCTCACCGTATAAGTAGTGTCTCCAAATCTTCAAAGCAAAGATCACCGCCGCTAACTCCAGATCATGAGTCGGGTAATTTCTCTCATGTTCCTTAAGATGTCTAGAGCCATACGCTATAACCTTCTTGTGCTGGTTGAGGACACAACCCAAATCACTATAAGATGCGTCACTATAGATAGCGAAACCCCCTCTGCCAGAAGGTATAGCTAATACCGGTGCTGTAGTCAGACGCGTCTTCAGTTCCTGGAAACTCTTCTCACACCGATCAGTCCAATCAAACTTAGCATTCTTCTTGGTAAGCTGAATAAGTGGACTCGAGAGTTTGGAGAACCCCTCTACAAACCGTCTGTAGTATCCTGCTAACCCAAGAAAACTACGGACCTCTGTTACTGTTCTCGACTGTTCCCAATTCACGACGGCCTCGATCTTCGTCAGGTCAATTGTTATACCCTTAGCAGAGACAATATGGCCTAAGAAACTAACTTGGTCCAGCCAAAACTCACACTTGCCAGCTTCGCATACAATTTGTGCTCTCTGAGGGTCTGTAAAGCCACGTGTAGATGTCCTTCATGTTCTTCCTTTGTCTTGGAATAGATAAGGATGTCGTCTACAAAGACAACTACCGACTTATCCAAGTGTGGTTTAAACACTCGGTTCATCAAAGTCCATGAAAGACGCAGGCATGCTCGTCAATCCAAATGGCATAACCAAGAATTCATAGTGCCCATATCTGGTTCTGAACGCCGTTTTCTCAATATCTTATGCTTTGACTCGTAGCTAATGGTATCCTTACCTCAAGTCAATCTTCGTAAAGAACCTCGCTCCTTGTAACTGATCAAACAGATCATCGATCCTAGGGAGTGGGTAACGATTCTTAATCGTCAACTTGTTTAACTGCTGATAGTCAATGCATAGATGCATTGAACCATCCTTCTTTCTGACAAATAACACAGGTGCTCCCCAAGGAGACACACTCGGTAGAATGAACCATTTGTCAAGCAGTTCTTGTAGTTGCTCCTTCAACTCTTGTAATTCTGTTGGGGCCATCCGATAGGGAACCTTAGATACTGGTTTAGTGCCTGGAACCAAATTTATTGCAAACTCAATCTCTCGAGCTGGTGGTAGTCCTAGCAAATCCTCAGGGAATACATCGGGATACTTGCATGCAACGTGAATATCGGATATCACATTCATCTCTTCCCGTTGTTCTTGTAGAAAGGTCATATATCCACTGCATCCACTCTTCATCATCTTCTCAGCCTAAATAGCAAATATCAGCGGAGCTACTTTAGACTTCACCCCGAAGAATCTGAACGATCGCTCCTTTGGAGGGCAAAAAACCACGATCTTCCGAAGGCAATCAACGCTCGCATGGTAAGCAGATAGCCAGTCCATTCCCAGAATGATGTCAAATCCCTTCATATCTAATAATATTAAATCTGCCAGGGTCTCGTGATCATCTACTGACACTATCACCGATTTACACACTGTGAGTCCATTCACTGCACTACCCGTAGGAATGGACACTGTCAATATGAAATCTAATTGCTCAGGAGTGGCGCTCAATTCCTTCATAAATTGGGGCCTTACGAATGAATGCGTAGAGCCTGGGTCTATCAAGACTCTTGCTCTATGAAAGCAAATATCACAACTCCTATATAATTTCAGCTCACCTATAAGCCAATTACAATATTAGATCAAGTGTTTAAGAAGTGTGTGCGTATGTGTACTATTATTTTAACACTTAGTCAAAGCAATTCTATTTTTACTAAATTTCCATTCCATCTTACTAGATAAATAACTTCTCTTGAATTTTAATCATACCTTGGATGACATCATTCGATGTCAGAGCATCTATAGCAGTAATAGCGTATGCTCGACCGTGAACAACAGGTCGAGAAGATCTTTGCGTGGACACCGATCCTGACCACTCTTTGCCGTCTTCGCTCTCCTCGGGGCAACTCCTAACCAAGTGACCCATCTTACCACACCTGAAGCACGCCCTAGTATCCCTTTGACAATCCTCTGTCTTGTGTGGTTTCCCACACTTTGCACATGACACAGCTGGAGTGAAAGAAGAGACCCTTGAAGGTCCCTGGGTCACTGAGGCCCCGCTATCAGAAGACCCAGACGGTCGAAATGGTCTGGAAGATGTAGGCACTACTGCTCTCTGGTACGAACTCGGACCCGAGGAAATCATCGGTCGAGAGTGTGTAGGGTATCTCGGAGGTCTGGAGAATCTAGCTCTCTTATTCTGCTCCGAGTCCTGAGACTGCCCTTGAAATGGTCTCTCTCTTGCCTGCTTGTCCCTCCAAGAAAACTATTTCTGGTTCTCCTCCTCTGCTATGAGAGCCTTGGCCATCACTCTCTCATATGTCTCCATTTCCCACATGGAGACATCCTTTTGCAAGTTCTGCCTCAGGCCAAGTTGAAATTTCCTTGCTCTCATCAGTTCAGTGGCTACATGCTGGGGTGTAAACCTAGCCAGTCGATCGAATTCAGCGCCATAATCCCTCACTGACATTGCACCCTGCTTCAGCTCTATAAATTTTACCTCCCACTAATGCCTCACAGTTTTTGGAAAGTATTTGTAGTAAAACACTTCCGTGAACTCCTCCCATGTCCAAGGAGTAAGAGGAAACTCTCTCTGTCTATTCTGTGACACCGACTTCCACCAAGGTCCGACGTCACCATCCAGCTTGAAAGTGGCCCAGCGCACTTTCTCCACATCGTTGCATTGGAGCACTTCAAAAAGCTTCTCCATTTCTTCTATCCATTCCTCTGCCTCTATGGGGTCCATCTGACCCGAGAAGTTAGGAGGTCTCATTCTCCTAAACTCCACGAACCCACTTGGCTGATGAGGTGGTCTAGCGACCTGCTGAGTCAGAGCAGCTGTCTGCTGAGCGACGTTGGTAGCCAATGCTTCCAACACCTGCTCCATTCTCTCCTCATTGCCTCTCCTACCTCCTCTAGGTCCCACAGGAACCGCGTTCATGTGTGAGAGGAATTCCAATCCCCACGACGTGTCAATCACATCGGGGATCTCCCTCAGAGGAACCTCTCTTTGACTTTCCCTTCCTCCACTGCGTCCGCCTCTTAACTTAGGGCCCATACTGGTCTGTCATTATGAAAACAATAACATTGATCAGTACATAGATTATGAAAACAATCCAACGTGAACCCACAGTTCAACCTAAAGCCAAGGCTCTGATACCAACTATGACAGCCCAAATTTTTGCGCTCAGAAATCCGGGCCATCAGGATCATACTCTGGATGATCCCCAAGATAAAACACTAAGTGTCTGCTCGTATAGCGAAAACTGAGCAGACACTATCCAACAGTGGTAGATCGAGTCATCTCAAGGCATTTAAAATAGAAAGAAACAATAGAACAAACTTGTATTTAACCATATCAAAAGAATATACATTCCCAAAAAGGAACCAAGAAGAACCAATGGTGATGGACATCCATCACCCAAAACAATGGTTCCTAATAATGGTTCCAATAGAATGTATAGTAACACTATAAAAGAAAGAAAATATCTACAGAAGTGGCCACCAGGCACACAACAATCCAAAGTTTATACAAAATCCCTCAAAACAGTGGGCCAGTATACCCAGACTAAGGATAGAAATCGTCCGCCTGGGCGTCCGTCTCCTCGTCCTTTGCCTCAGCCTTTAGATCCGGCTGATAGTCAGGGTCGCTCTCAATACCAGGAACTCTAGCCTCATAACCTAAAATGTTAATGGAAATAAGGTGAGCTAACCATCTAAGCTCAGTAGAAGAATATCAGTTAAAATTATATCTTAATTGTAAAACATGGTAACAGAAGACATGGTCAGAATTGAACAGGTGCAAGCAGATATTTCAGAATGCAGAATTATCAAAGCAGGCAAATCGTATCGGAATCCACGAAATGTGATGCATTTAGTGTTTAATGACTTAGAATAATAAACTTAAATAACTCCCGTGAGTATAGCACGTGGTATCCAGATTTGGTCCGATGGGTAATCCCAACCATCGTCGTTCACATGAACAATTTCAGGAATGCAATAATGCCTCAACTATGGAGTGCAATTGTGCTGAGGATTTTCAAGCAGATGCACGAGTGTGCCAGACACAGATATACCATCGAGACGGTGAGATTCATCAGATTAATAAGCCTCAAATCACATGCAGACATATTATACTTTAACAGAATTTAGATGACAGCTGACAGGTGTCAGATAGTAGGAGTCAAATACATAACAGAGTTGCCACACATATGTTAAACATGACTGAACAGTAAAATCAGACTATGCAGTTTTATGTAGAACATTAGAATCCATGAGATCAAGAATAAATGTAATTTCAATTGAATTCCCCTACCTCAGATCAGATTTCTTTCTAAGCAAATCCAAAGCTTTTTAAAGCGTCATGGTTCGATCCTAGACCATAAACATTGCATACTAAGTGTTAGGCAGGTCAGATGGTCAACAGGTATGGTGTCCAGTCTCATTCAATTCACACAACTAAAATAGGACAAAACAGGGATAATTGATCGATCAACACTCTTATTGATCGATCAATCCTCCTTGTTGATCGATCAATGGCCTCATTGATCGATCAACACTCTCAATTTAACTCACCAGCAACAGAGGTAGTAGATCGATCAATGACCTTTATTGATCGATCAACACCCTTCATTGATCAATCACTACCTTAATTGATCGATCAATAATCCCTTTTCTTCACACTTTAGCACAGCCAAAATTGATCGATCACCAGCTTGGTTGATCAATCAATGCGTCTTGTTGATCGATCAATACCCTCATTGATCGATCAATAGCCTAAAATCTCAAATTTCTCACCTTCTGTTCACATTTGTGATTTATATCGATTGATCGATCAATACACTCCAGTGATCGATCAATGCCTTCATTGATCGATCACTACCAGTCATTTATCCATCACCCTCTCTGTGATCGATCAATACTTAGGATTGATCGATCAATCCACTAATTGATCGATCAACACCCTTCGAGCATTGAACTTCTAAGAATTTCAGGGTTTCTGTTCCCTTATTTGTCTTATACAGATTGATCGATCAATGGCCTTCATTGATCGATCACTCAAGTATTGATCTATCAATCTTGTCATTGATCGATCAATAATGAAAGAAACTCTGTCATTAATGGAGGTCATCTACTTTCCCTATTTTAAACCAATTTTCATTAATGGTTTCTTGCAACCATTAATACACACATAACACATATATAAGGGGCTGTCTTTAGCCCAATTTAAACGCACAAACACACCTTTATTTGGGCCCTTTCGGGGTTCCGGCAAAAAGGTCCGAAAGGGGTTTCAGATCTGGAACTCGAGCTGTGTCGTCGGTGCGACTCTGATATGCAAAGTATTGACTCCGATTCAGCATGCAAAGGCTTCACGTGCACTTAGACTATGCTTGAGCTCCTCCTATTGCAGTCCACATACCCTAACTACGATTTACACAAGATCTCGGTACCTCTAACCCTCTTTCGTCGTAGAGCACACTCAAACCCCGACCTAGCTACAGACTCTTAGCTCAAGAGCAAGGGGAAGAAGAAGAAGAATACCTCTCCAGGTCTCTCCCTTCCCTTATAAGCTACCTAAACTGAAATATCTTTGATATTTCAGTTTAGACCCTAATTTGTACTCCGGTGTTAAGCACCTACACAAATCTCTATGGCGTAACGTGCTACGTCGACACCCTACACAACTCAGACTTAAGCGAAAATGCACGTGTGAACTCACCTAACTATGGTGCAACTTTATGTCAACTAATATTAATTATGAATTTTCAAATCGGTCTCAATTTTTGTGCTGAGCACGTAGATCGAAATAGTTATTTTCTTGTTCATAATTTTTGGGTCGTTACAGTTGCATGGTCCCATGTCGAGGGTTAAAAAGGTCAAGGGCTGACCAACCGAATTCGTGTACTTCGAGAGGGAAAAATGGGGGTGTCTGCAGATGCCCCTCTTTGACGCGCTCTTACGAAGTAAGAACGCGTCGAAGAAGTAGACACCCCTCATTCGAGGTGCCTTCTTGTTTCTTGGGAATTCACAAATGTGAATTGGTGATGCTGACATGACAAGCTTGGTTTTCTTATCTATCAATGAAATCTTTAATGGAATATCTGAAGGGCAAATGGTAGCTGTCGAAGGGCACATTCTGGATCTGTGGGTGCATGGCGCAACCCGTCCCATGGCGCGAGCTAACAGATGGATTTTACGCAATCGAGGTACCGGGGCGTCAATCAAATGTCCATAGGGTGCAGAGACTGGTAATACAAAAAGAGATGAAATAGTATGTAATGTCAAAAGCTTTTGTAAGTCATCTCAGACCGGGCACGTCATTGCTCACACCAATGCGCGTCAGGCATTCTGTTTCCAATAGGCATTTATAAGTTCTTAGATTGATTATACTCATTATTTGGCTTCCCAGGGGAATGGTTGATTTGGGTTGGTAATTGAGGTAAATTTTGTGAAGTGTGCTCACTTGAATTCTGCGCAGTGGCATGTGTACTTGGTTCATCTGGAGTCATTTTTTTTTACATCTGAACAAGTGAGTCTGCACAGTGGTGTATGCGCCCAATCCAATTCTGTGCGGTGGAGTACGCGCTTGATTGTAAGTTCAGAGGTTTTGGGAATTAAAGGTCAAGGCTAAGTGTAGTTGGTTGTGGTATTTAAAGAAAGGTGAGTTGGGTTTATATATTTTGTTCATTTTGTTCTTTTTCTATTTTTTTTTTCTTTTTTTTGTAAGTAAGAGAAGAAAGATTTTTGAAATAAAAGATTTTAGAATGAGTAAGGGGTTTTGAAGTTTTGGGGATTTTAACTTAAGATCAATTCGGTGGTAAGGGGTTTTGTAGTTGGTTGTGGACCCGATTGTTTATGTGGTTGTCAAGATGACACTTGGCATGTTGAATACTCCTTCTAACCTTGTCGACGAATAGTGATGATTGTCTCTTATGGGAGGACTACAGTAATTTACAAGATTAGAGAGAGGGGTTTTGAAATTATTTTGACTTAATCAAAGATAATTATAATTTAGGAGAAATATCGAGTAATTGAAAAAGGGGTAGTACTTACCTGGGGGTGATACTTACCTGAATTGTACGGTGGGACCTTGGTAATATTGTGGTGGTGGTACTTTGGCGGTATTGTAGCGTCGCGACGGGACTTGGTGGCTGTCATTGTAATGCAATGTTCCGGGTGCAATGTCGTAGTAGGGTACAATTTTTTTTTCTTTTTTTCGCTTGTTGCTTAAGCGGTGGTTGGCGGTTGTCGGTGTGATGTCGCGATGGGGCCTTGGTGATTGTAGTGGTACCGCTATGGGACTTGGGAGGTATTGCTGAAATGATCGCGCTGTAGCTTGGCCGTAGTGAAATGCTATAGGACGTGAGAGTAGTCCCATGTCTTCCTGCCTTTTTGTTGCAGTGGCGTCTGGTAGGTTTATGGCGGGCACTTCGGGAGGAGGCTCTTAGTTTTGGTGATGAGACATGCTCATGCTTTCTCCTTTTATTCTTTAGTGTAACCGGTGTTGTTTGAATGATTTTTTTTTTGGGTAGTAGTGTCCGCGATGGGAAGTGAGCTAAGCGTTACGCTGGGTAAGGTGTTCGTGTGATAAGTGTGTCTAGTTTCTTTCTTTGGCAGATCTTGGGTTCTGGTGAGATTATGTTGTAATTGTGTTATGATTGACTTAGTTTTTTTTTTTTTTTTTTTTGCGTATTTGCTTTCTCGAGAGATTTATTTTTGGCTTTTCGCGATGGGCCATGAGAGCATGGCTATAATTTTGTGATGGGACGACAACAAGTGACGGTCCCTTTTCAATTTAAATGGTTCATGAGGCTATGCGATGGGGCAAAGGGGACTCTTGCTCGAGGAGGGGTAAATTTTGAGTAAAATCAAGAATTAAGCCCCTGATATCAGCCGTTTAAACTGGTCACGCGCCCGATTCCAGGTGTGCGATTCAGGGTCTAAAGGAAGTATTTAAGCGTGTGTAGGTTAACTTGTGATTGGATTACACGTTCTAATACTAGCGCGCGACTAAAGCATCACTCGGTCAGTGTGTGGGTGATCTTTCAAATTGTGCGATAAAAGTGAGTCGTTTAATCGGATTGTGCGGCTGGTGGGCAGCACGGAATCATAAGGTCGCACTATCTATGTGGGAGACAGTCGTATTGCGCGCCAGGTTAGGAGCGCAGGTTTTCGATTGAGCATGATGTTTCTAGCACCTGATCAAATTAAGCACATGTTTTTAGGCGCACGATTAAGACCGTACTCTATATAAGCGAAGGAGGTTTCATTTGTTTCTCATTCTCTCGTTTAGTCTCGAGTGTTGACTTTTTTGAATGTTCTGGTGTTTTGAGATTCGTGTTTCAGTTATATTGAGTGATTTAACCATCAGATTGGGATGGGATTTCTTCCTATATTCGTTATTTCACGTGATCTTCATGCCAGTGTGATGTCGGGGGACAATATTATTCTGAGAATGGGCGGTATTGGGAATGAGAGCGTCGGTCTTTACACCATTCCTTTCTAGGGAGCAGTGAAGGCAGCGTTGATGGGGTGGCAACGGAGGAAGTGGAGATGGCGGGGAGAGGAGGTACTGTAAATGGAGGGATGCATTACCCAACCAATCCTTCTGTCTCTTCTGCCGGTGGCTCGTTTAAGTTCTCCAAGTGTGGTGGTAATATTTCTGAAGCCTCCGATTGGACGTTCTACTCCTCGTTTTGGCTCATCGTAGTTTCGATTTTTATTTTGAGTTGTATGTTACATTTTAGGCTTTCGTTTTTGGTTGTAATTCGGGAGGTATGCCTCCGGTGAAATTTGTAAAATTTTAAATTATAAATAAAGGGGCATTTTTTTTATTATGCTTGTTTATTGATATAATTTATTGATGGATTAGTTGAATATATTTGATTTGTTTGATTTATTTTAGAATTTAATTTAGTTTAGGGTTTCACTCCGAGTTTATTAAGGGTTTATCCCAAGATTAATTTATTTTATTGAGTTTTGTTTAGAGGGTTTAATTGGTTCTGATGGATTTGTTGGGGGCATTTCTTTTTTGGTCCCAAACACGTCAGGATCTTATTCTAGAAAATTATTTTTTTGTTTAAAATTTAAAGTTTTTTTTTTTTGTCATTTATTTGATTTGAGATGACACTTGTTAGAAGTGTGTGAATTTAGGGTTTAATTGAAAGTTTCTAGATGGGTGTGAAGTGTTTGAATCCTATTGGCTTATCTAGGCTTGCCATGGATTTAATTACGTGGAGAATATTTGTGAGGGTGACACTTGTTGTTTTGTGATTTAGGAGGTGTATGTTATCAATAGAGGCTAAGGGGCTTGGTTTTATTTTCAATTTTATTTATAAACTTAGGATTTAAAAGTTTGGGGCATTTTTATTTTCTAATGTCTTTTCTTCCTTTTTATTTTGCATCCCGGATATTAAATCCTAAGAGGTTTGTAATTATTAATTTTTTTTCTTTATTGTTGAGAATGAACGATATTTTTCTCTTATTGTATTTATTTCATTTATATTTTTTTATGTTTGTCATTGTATGTTACGTTAGAAGGGGGAATGGGTAGTATTAGAGTATGGTATTTATTTTTTTGATTGTATCTCTATTATTTTGTTTCAAGTGTTCATTTTAGGGTCCCATGGCAGAAAAGTAAGAACTTAAAGATAGAAGACAAAAATAAAAAAAAATAAATAAATAAAAAATCCCCCTGTTTGGGGTATCCAAGGTGGAAATGCAAAAACTAAATTGAAAAAAAAAAAATGCCCCAGTTTGGGGTATCAGTCTTGTGACCTGAGTATCGCTACCAAGGTGCTAGCGCTCTTAAAAAAAAATGCCCCAGTGTCAAGTGACAGTGGGACTTTTATCAACCTCACAGATGTCCTGGAGTGTATTACCAATGATCTTACGTTGGGAAGTAGTTCGATTATTTCGGCCGCATGGCAGGCTTGATTTTTTAAGTGCAGAACGATCATCATGTATCATAGCTTTTAACAAGATTGAGGTGAATGGTAGGAAATGGGTGATTGCATCACTAGTCATTCGAGAGTTTTCGATTTTGTTCTGAAAGAGATTTTAAAAATCATTTGACTCATTGTCTGAAAAGAAAATAAAGTGTGAAGAGGAGGTAAGGTTTATTGATCTGAGGGTAGCTTCTTATTCGACCAAATTTTGAAATAGTAGTCAACTACTTTCTTCTCGGGTGGATAATACGGTGTCATAATTGAGCTCTCCGTCATGGTCCAGCACCATCAAATCATCAAATTCTATAGTTAGCAGGAGTTTTATCCTCCTCCCGCCATGGTACGATGACATCTAGTAGTGTGAAGATGTCAGGGATGCCCTCACGGCTTGCTTATACTTTCCTAATAAGATTATCAGGAATGCCCTCACAATTTGCTTATGCTTCCCTGAATTCATTGACTGTTCATTCGTCGTATTGCTCTCGCTCGGTTGTGCTCCTTATCCGTATATATATTTTTTAAACAACCTACTAATGCAAGAAATATGAGGTTTGATGGAACCTTATATTTTCATTTTTTCCTGCTCTAATATCAACTCCAATGGCTGAAGGAGGTGGATGAGAATCAAAAGTTTTCTATATTTAAAAAAAAAAGAGTTTCATGATCCACTAGCCCTTTCGATCAATTTGCCTGAGTAGGAGGGTAGTCAATGAGTCAGATGATACCCAAAATAGTTTTGAAAATAATGACCTACGACTGGCGAATGCCTTGTGATGATTGCGAGGATGATAGGTATATAAGTATGTTTGTATAGGCTACGAAACATGATGGTCATTGAGTTACGATTCCAAGGGTCAGAAAGTCCTTCCCCTGTGGCTATTTGCTGGGCATGTTGTCGAGATAATATAAGTACTTCTCTTATGGGTTTGATTTCCTCCAGGCGAGGCGGTTGTACAGGCACTTTTTCCTTAGCACTAGCTCCCTGACTTCAAGTTCTCGGTCGAGCATGAATCCGAAGGGTTTGGGGCATAGAAGAGTATTTTTGTTTTCGAGTATCTACGTTTTGGGCATTTATACTTTTAGTTTTTTTTGTACCTTTCTATATTTATTTATTTTATTTTTTTATATTATTTTTTGTTATTACTATCGTGTTACGGTACAATATCAGTTCCTTAGGTGGGGGACTGACTCAGGAAGTCCGCTTGGTGGGACATGTTGGATGGTCGAAGTGACCGTTCGATTAGATAATATTGTTTTCGGGTCCTCGATCCCTTTCGATCTAATCAATGAGGGATAGGGATGAGAACGAGGTTATGTTTAGGTTCGTTTTCTAGATGGTATAGGGTTTATAAAAATAAGTGTGGTATCGTTTGATTTCTTCCTTCGATAGGACTTTTATGTCCGGGGTCTCCTTATCAGGAGGGACCTTCTTTTGTTTTTCAACGGAGGGAAGCCTCTCATAGAGTTGAAGCGTAAAGTTGTTAGAGAGTTCTGCAGAATTATTTATGGATCGTTGGAAAGTTGTTTACGAGTGAAATTGGAGTGAAAATCATTGAGAGGGACGGTAGTGTTGTAGAGGTAGTGAAAAGATAAGGCAGGGGTAGAGTAGGAAGAGGAGACGTGGGGGCGTAGTCTAAAGTTGACCTTTCCTACTTGTGGGGCAGTCCAATTTTGTTTGATTATGCTTGTTTGGTTTGATTCACACATTGGGTTTATCGTGAGGTTGTTTTAAAGTTTTATTTATAATTTTTCGAGGAGGTTGAGTATCAGAAGTTTGACGTAGTAGCTTTGTCGCCGATTGGAGTTCGGTGAAGGTTTTGATTATGAGGTCCACGAAGATTTGGGTGATGATCAGAAGCGATTTTAGTTGTGCTATTGATTTCATGTTTTGATGGGATTTGAGGTATGTTGATATGGATGGTGATTGGCTTCATAAGATTTGGGTTTGGTTTGATTTTGAAAGTGGGAGCGATGATCGACTCCATGATAGGTTTTGTGGTAGGCTCAAAGGTGAGTGGAGTTGGCGTTGTAGGAATAGGTTCGATTTTAGTATTGGGTTCATGTTCGATAACAAGCTCGAGTTCAATGATGGGTTCAAGTTTGATGATGGGCTTGGATTTGTTGATAGTTTGAGGTTTGATGAGAGGTTTGTGTTCGGTGATTGGTTTAGGTTCAACGGTAGGTTCAGGTTCGAGGGTCGATTTGGATTCACTGATAGTTGGAGGCTTGATGTCAGGTTTGTATTCGGTGATCAGTTTAGGTTTGACGATAGGTTCAGGTTGGACTTCAGATTTGATGGCGGGTTCGCTTTTGATGGAGGTTTCAAGCTTGTGGATGGGTGCTGGGTCGATGATAGGTTCGGGCCTGGATTCAGCGATGGGTTTAAGTTCAATGATCGGTTTGGTTTCGTGTCCGATGACAGGTTCAAGTTCGATCATGGGTTTAGGTTCGATGATAGATTCATGTTCGAGGATAGGATTAGGTTTGATAATAGGTTTAGATTCGATAATAGGTTTAGTTTTGATAGTAGGTTTAGGCTTGATGATAAGTTTAGGTTTGATGCTAAGTTTAGATTTGATGATAGGTTTAGTTTTGATGATATGTTTGAGTTTAGGGTTCAGTTTCGTGGTTGGTGGAATGGTAAGTTCAATAGTGGGTTTAAGTTCTTGTTTCGGAGTTGAGGGGATGATAAGTTCAGTGGTAAGTTCTGTAGGGATTGATTCATGAGTTGGTTCCAAAATTAAGCCAAGGAGTGATTTTTGAGTGGGTGGTTCGGAGGTCTGTTTGGTGATAGAGCCGGATTCGATATTTTTTTTTGAAGTTGGAGAGGTGGTGAGTTTGGTTGTGAGTTTAGGTTTTGAGGCGGGTGTAGAGACCAATTCATGAGTTGATTCTGAGGTTAGTGGGGTGATGTGTTTGTTATTGAGTTCAAGTTTTAAAGCAGGTGTAGGGATTGATTTAGGGGCTGGTTTTGAGATTAGTGGGGCAATGTGTTCAACAATGTGTTCGATTTCGGGGGTTAGTTTTGGAGTTGATTTGGAAGCGAGAGGGTTAGTGATTTTGGGAGTAGATTTGATTACTGATTTGGGTTCAGAGTTTAGTTTTGTGATTGGTTTAAGTATGAATGGCGTCGTATAATACCGATTGATTGGTTCAAAAGATACTCCTAGAATCGGCACGTGAGTTTGTTCGGGGACAGTTTGCATCATTGGTTCGGTCTGTTCAGGAGGTGTGGGGGTTGATTTGTTTATTGGTAGGTTGTAGAGTTCAAGGGTAGGTTGAGTTGGTTCGGAGATAAGCGCGTTGAGCTCAGCGATGAGTTTGGGGATGGGTTGAGTTAGTTTAGGGGTGGATTCAGTGATAGTTTAAAGTTTAGTGATCTTGGTAACCAGTCTAGGGCGAAAGGTAACGTCACGTTTATAAGTGCGTGGGATAAGGTTGGTTGGCTGTAAGTGAATAGTATGGTTTTGCTCTGAGGGAGGTCCAATTCTTCGAATCAAGCTAGCTGGGTGAATGGGGCAGAGGAGAATGAGTGTACAGTCTCGTATGCGAGTTGAGTTTGATCGAACAATGGGTTGTAATAGGTGGTGTTAGTTTACGTGTTGTTGGGGCACTGGTTTTGGTCATAGTACGAGTTCATATATTGGTTGGTGTATAGTGATTGGTTTTGGTGTTGGCCTTGGTTTATGTGTGATAATTGATTTTGGTCAGGATATAGGTTTGTGCATAGATCTTGAGCTTGGTCATATGGGTGGTACGGTTGAGGGTTTGTTTGGTTCGATTCTTGGTTCGTGTGAGTTTCTTCAGAGTCTAGACTCTCATTTAGGGTGTTTGTCTTAGGATTGTCGGAGGAAGGTCCGTTGGACGTTAAGGCAGGAAGATTGAGGTCTCCATTCTTCAATCGACGTTCTAAGCGTGAGGCGTGCTGATAAAGGCTAGCGAGGTCATGATAGTCGCTTAGGATGAAAATGCTCCGAAGAGGCTCTCGGGTATTGCTAATCACGATTTCTATCGCATTGCTTTATTTTATTTTATTCCTCGTTAGAGCAGCAAGTCTTCTCCAACGATTGGTGAATGTCGAGAAGCCTTCACCATCCTCCTGTTTTGTGTGTATCAAGTCAACGAGACTGATTTCTTCAAGAGTCAGGTGCTGGTATTGATCTAGGAATCTGTGGGCTAAGTCTTCGAATGTCTCGATTTCGGTTAAAGGTAAGGCCGTGAACCAGTCAAGGGCTCCTCCTTCTAGAGATCTCTGAAAGTAGTGGATCAGGATCCCGTGATTGGTGCGGATTGGTCGACAGTCATTGTAGAATAGGGCCAAGTGGTGCTTTGGGTTTCCCGTACTATTATATTTGTTAAATTTTGGAGGTTTAAAACCAGCGGGTACAATGAAGTCAATGTTTCGGAAAAATTTGTCGTATCCAAACGTGTGACTGGAGCGTTCTTTGTTAGCCATGTAGTCATCTAGAAATTGGTGGAGGTTGTTTACATTTATCACGGTGTCTTTTCTAGATGCCTTGGGGGAGGGTTGTCCTCGACAGTTGCTGTTGCAGAAGGTGTGAGAGGTATATGTGTTGTGTGTCAGGGGAGTCGGAGCATGTGGAGGAGTCAGTGTCCTTTCCTCTTGTCTGTTCCTTGGAGTAACTTGTTTTTGGGACCGGAGCCATGCGTCGACTTCTTTTCCTCCTTTTGTGAGTGCACTGGGAGTGTGGTCCATAACTTGACTATTGGAGTTGCTTCGCTCAGTATCCCTTTCTTCAGTGCTATCACTATGATTTATATTTCATGGAGCGAAGGGGTATTTTTCGCTCTCATTAACTATATTTACCCGAGTACGACGCTGGGCTGTCCACGAAGATGACCTATCGTTATACTCGGGGTCGCTATGGGGGCCACATACGGGTGGGTCATTATCATTAAAGTTCAATTTTCTGATGCCGATCATTTTAAAATAGTTTTTTTTTATTTTCTTTTATTATTTTTTTTTTTTAATTTATCCACGTGCAAGTGTATGTAGAAAAGTGATAAAGCGAAATAAAATAAAAATTAAAATAAAAAGTGAAAAATATAAAACCAAATTAAATAAAACAAGAAAAATAGAAAACCAAATTAATTAAATCGGGGCAACCTTAGCGCAAAAGAGTCCCATCGCAATCGCGAGTCTGTTGGTGTGCATTTTTTCTGGGTTCCTTTCGATCCCCGAAACCAGTGGCCCAATTCTGTCCTAAGCGGACTCTTGCAATGGCAATGACGGAGTAATAAATTAGAAAATATTAAATGCTGAAATTAAAGAGGCAAACTCTAAATGAAGAATACCTGAGAAGATGCGATCGCAAGCTGCAGATATTTATTGACGCTGCAACACGTCAGTGATCACGTTTTAAAGGGAAGCGGGGGCTTGCAGGTTGAACTCCTTTACTGAATCGTCCGCCGGCGAACGTCAGCAACTGTGGGTTGCCTTTAGTGTATCTGGTTTGGTTTTTCTATTCCTGTTGGGATTTTCTTTAATTTGGTCTCCTAATCCTACTGGGAGTCTGATTGATTTAGTTTTCTAATCCTACTGGGAATCTGATTAAAAAAGGGTCTCCTAATCCTACTAGGAGTCTGATTAAGAAAGGGTCTCCTAATTCTACTAGGAGTCTAATTTAATTAAGTCTCCTAATCCCACTAGGAGTCTAATTAATTTAAACGTTTTAATCTTATTAGAGCTCTAATTAATTTAGTTTCCTAATCCTATTAGAAGTCTAATTAATATTAGTCCCCTAATTGTACTAGGAATACAACCGTTCTTAATTATATTATGACTGATTAGAATTATACTGATTTGAATAAAACTCTAACTAAATTAAATATGTCAATTCTATGGAAATTCTGATTTTAAATAAGCATGCTAGTTTTATTGAAATAAAATTAAATGAAATAAATAGACGGAAAAAGGGGGGTGTGGCTCGTTATGCTAAGGAGGATTGGCCTCGTTCCCGAGTACCCTCCGTAAGCTCCCTTAGGCAAATCGGATGGCTAAAAATTGAAAAGACTGAATTTGAATTATAAAGTAGTATTTTTTTTATAGATTGAGAGATTGATGATTCGTATTTAAGGGCTAAGATTTTAGGGCTAAAAGAAAAAAAGAATTAAGAATCGTAACTATAAAGCAAATTTTAGAATATAGAATTATGAGAAATTAAGACTAGAGCTAAAATCTAAGAACCACAATCGGGGTTTAAATTAGGAGAATTTGGACCGTGAGATTAAGGACCGATTCTAGAACCTAAAGACTAGAATTAGAAAATTATAAATTTAAATTAAGACCTAAGATCTAGAATTTAAGAACTAGAGGGCTAGAACCTAAATCTAGAACTAGAATATAAAAAAGGGGAATTGGTTCTAGAACCTAAGAATTAGAACCAGAAAAATGAAGATTAAGAAATTACCTGTAGAAATCGTCTAAATTGTGCAAAGGGAAATTGTATAAAGGGAAATTGTATAAGGAAAAATTGTATAGAGGAAATTGTGTAGAGGAAATTACGTAGAGGGGAATTGGATAGAGGAGATTATGTAGAGGAGAATTGGATAGGAGGTAAAGGTCTTATTTATAGGCTTTTACCATAAATCTTATTTTATAAAATAATATAATAAAGATACTAATCCTAATTCAACTAAGAGTTTTGAAAAACATCACTTTTTGTGCAGCGGCTGAAAATTGACCATAACTTTTTTGATATATGTCAGAATTGTTCATTTTTTAGCTCATTGGAAAGCTACTTTGATAAGCTTTCCAACATGACCAATTTTACCCCAATCTGACTCCGTGTGGTACCTCAAAATAAGTCAAATATAAAAGTAATGAGATTGACAATTGAAAAAAGGTGGGTGAGACCTAGTTGGCTCTAAAGTAAGGATTTGGGGAGGGATTTCCTAAAGGCTGAATTCTAAAACTTAAGATTTAAGAATTAGAATCTAAAGATTAAAACTAAAGGCTAAAAAAAATCCAAGGACTAAAATCGGAGTCGAAATAAAAAAAATCAAACCATGGGATTAAAGACTGGTTCTGAACTCTAAGAGTTAGAACCAGAGATTAATGACAGGACTGTAGATTAAGATTTTAGAGTAGAATCAAAGTATAAGGTCGATATATCGGACCGCCAGATTAAGGGCCAATTCTAGAAACAAAGAACTAGAATCGGATATAGAGAATTTCGGTCTGAAAAGGATGCTACGATCTAAAAATTATAAATAGATTTGATTAATTAAACTGAGGGGAAATCCTAAGTCTAAAGCAAAATTAAATTCCTACCTAGGGTCGGGGCCGTGGAGAGGAATCATCGAAGGTTCGGGGGTTTGAATCTCAACATCATGACTAATTTGCTCTATGGTCCTCGGAGTTCTCTGGTTTCGAAGTCCCAAAAATGTAACGACCCTGAAATTTAAGACACGAACCTGACTGTTTCGATCTACGTGCCCGGCACGGAAATCGAGGCTGACTTAAAACTTTAGAACTAATATTAGTTAAGATAAAGTTTCACGGTGATCAGATAAGTTCACATGTACATTTTCGTTTAAGTCTGAATTGTGTAGAGGGGCAATGTGACACGTTGCGCCGTAGCAACCGTGTTCGTGCTCCTTACCGGAACATAAACTAGGGGCAAATAGAAATATCTATTTAGTAACTTATAGGAGAAGGAAGGAAGACTTAGAGAGAGAGACCCCCTTCTTCTTCTTCTTCTTCTTCTTCCCCTTGCCCTAGTTACTCTAGCAGCTAAGGAATCTGTAGCTAGGTGGGTTTTCAAGAGGGTTTTTGGATAAAACAGGGTTAGCAAGATTGAGATGGTGAGTTTCCTAAGCTAGGGTATGTAGAGATCAATGGAATAAGCTTAGGTATGGTTTGTGTGTGTGTGAAGTCTCTGCATGCTGAACCGGGGCTAAAAGGTTGCTCGTCGGACTCGGATCGGTGATAAACTCCGAGAGCTTGATCCGAAACCCTCATTCGGATCGATTTGTCGAAACCCTGAGAGGGCCCAAACAAAGGTGAGTCTGTGTGTTTAAATAGGGGCAAATGAGAAGCCCAAGTAGGTGCATAGATGTGGTGTTAATGGTTGTTGAGAACCATTAATGAAAAATAGGTTAAAATAGGGTTGGAGATGAACTCCATTAATGACAGAGTTTCTGTCATTATTGATCGATCAACAAGAGAGTGATCGATCAATGACAAGTGGTGATCGATCAATGAAGAACATTGATCGATCAATCTGTATAGGACAGAATGGGGGAACAAAAGCCCCAAAATGCTGGAAGTTCAATGCCCGAAGGGCATTGATCGATCAATTTGGGCATTGATCGATCAATCCTCGGCACTGATCGATCAACAAGAGAGTGATCGATCAATGACAGTTGGTGATCGATCAACATAGGTATTGATCGATCATCGAGGTTGATCGATCAATGAAGGCATTGATCGATCAATCTGTATAAATAATTAATGAGAACAGAAGGTGGGAATTTTTGAAAAAGGGCTGGTGATCGATCAATGAAGGCATTGATCGATCAACAAGAGGTATTGATCGATCAACCAAAGTGGTGATCGATCAATTTAAGCTGTGTTAAATGTGAGTAGAAGAGAGGTTATTAATCGATCAATGAGTGTATTGATCGATCAATGATGATAGGTGATCGATCAATAAGGTGTATTGATCGATCAATTGGCTTGTTGCAGAGGGAGAGCTAAGAGGGTGGTGATCGATCAATGAGAGGTATTGATCGATCAATAAGGGGTATTGATCGATCAATAAGAGTGGTGATCGATCAATCACCCCTGTTTTATTCTGTTTTGGTTTGTGGGTTAAACACCACCCCATTGTGTGCACATCCCTAACACGTAAAGGACTATGTTTATGATCTAGGATCAAACCCTGATACCTTGAAAAAGCTTTGGATTTGCTTAGAAGATAAAGTGACCTGAGGTAGGGGAAAACCAACCTAAACTGTTTTTTAGTATGATTTCATGTTTATTTTATATCTGTGCCATGATTCTGTTTTTAACAAACATGTATGCATATCATAAATTCCTGTTATCTTGATTTCTGTTTCCTGATTCGTATTCTGAAACTTGCTTCTGATTCTGCTATCTGATCTGTGAGGTATATACGTATGTGATTTGATGATTTAAACCAGATGATCCCCACCGACCCGACGGTATATCCGATGCCTGGAACACTTGTGCACCTGCTTTCAATCCTCGGCACAATTGCACTCCATAGATGAGGCATTGTTGCACTTTCAAAATTATTCATGTGAACGACGATTGGCTGGGGTTTCCTATCGGACATTCCTGTTTACTCCGTGCTATATAGTCACGGGAGTTTCTTAAGTTAAATACACACAATTTAAGTACTTTGATAATATACTTGCATAACATCTGATTTCTTGCATAAAATCTCAGCTTTTAGTTTGATTCGTCATGATTATACGTTCCTGATTTGATTTCTGTTATGAGATAGCATGATCTGCATATTCAATTCGCTTAGTTGGAATTCTCCTATTGAGCTATGATGTAGCTCACCCTGTTTTCTAAATAAATTTTAGGTTCTGAGGTCGTGGCTCACAGTACGAGAGAGACCTGACTACCTGACCAGGTGAGGCGAGAAGACAGAGAGACATTCAGTGAGACGAGTTCTGTCCAAGTCTGAATCGTGTCCGATGTACTGTATTTTGTCCTTTTGGATTATTGTGTGCCTGGTGGCCACTTTTGTATATATTTTAGTAGGATCACTTATTGTATTATTTATGCGCTCTATTCGGAACCACTATCGGGAACCATTGTTTGGGTGATGGATGTCCATCACCAATGGTTCTTCTTGGTTCCTTTTTGAGAATGCATTTTCATTTAGTTTATATAGAATTAATTGCTTTATAATTATTGTTCTTTATGATTAAATGCGTTGATAGATGACTGACTCGATCTACCACTGCTGGATGGTGTCTGCTTGGCTTCCGCTTTACGGGCAGACACATATGATTTGTCCAGGGGATCATCCAGAGTATGATCCTGATGGCACGGATTTCTGGGTGCAGAAATCCGGGCTGTCACAAAAAAAGTTCCGTTCTCTCTCTCAAAATTGCCAGCCTCCCTTCTCTCTTCAAGAAAAAAAGCTTTTATAGGTTTTCCATCAATTACGCGCCTGTTTCCTGGCGTTTAACTGAATTGCACACCAGTTTTCTGGCACTTAATCGCTTTGAGTCGATCACCGACATCATGACTAATTTGCTCTATGGGCTTGTCCTCGGAGTTCTCTAGTTTCGAAGTCCCAAAAAAGTTTTGTTCTCTCTCTCAAAATTGCCAGCCTCCCTTCTCTCTTCGAGAAAAAAAGCTTTTATAAGTTTTCCTTCAATTATGCGCCTATTTTCGGGTGTTCAACAGAATTGTGCGCTAGCTTTCTGGCGCTTAATCGCCTGTAGTCGGCCACCGACTAAGTGAGCGATGGGATGAATTATTCAGCGAGTTTCCTAGTCCTAACGAAATCAGGACTAATTACGCGCATGTTGGGACATGAGTAATCCAATTAAGCATGTTACCTGAAGTGCTTAATCGAGGAAACGCAGAAGTCAAGGGTAGGAGACTAGGTCGAGCGTAGGCCAATTACGCGTGAGTGGTGTAGCGCTCAATCCAATCGTGCGTCTGGTTCCAGGCGTGTAATCGAGTCTCAAAACGGTCTGTAAAAGGAAGGTTGGTCTGAAAGGGGACTGATCGTGCGCTTGTGGTTCTACGCGTGATCAAATTACGCGCTGGGTTTCAGGCGCTTAATTCAGGGTTGTTCGGGTATGGTCTCAAGAATGGAATGCAAGACTATTGTTCAGTCTGCATTCCGACTATATACTATTACTTAGTATATAGCCTCCCTACATTGGGATCTGAGCCGCAAAGCTATTATTTCAGCTTGTATTCAGCCATGTACTGTTGCACGGTCCCGTGTCGAGGATTAAAAAGGTCAAGGGCTGACCAAATGAATTTGTGTACTCCGAGAGGCCAAAATGGGGGTGTCTGCACTCACGACAAAGCCGTGACTATTGACCGTTTGAGCGTTTCCATTCCAAAATGGGCCTTCATGGGATTTTCTAACGTTTGGGTCCATGATTTCTACTAGTGCCTTACCTAAAATTATAATGAGTGGGCAAAATTTTAGCGAGTGGACCTACGTCGATCCAGGGCCTCCATGTACTCATCCGCTGTGATTTGTACTGCATCATTCTCCCCAAGCTGAAGAGAATTCACCCTCGAATTCGTAGTTTCATCTTTCGAGCTATCACCATGATAAGGAACTAGGTGTTTGACATTAAAGACATCAGACGTGCAATAATTGCTCGGGAGTTTCAACCGATAGGCATTTGGGTTTTTTTTCTCCACGATCTCGAGTAAACCAATCTTTCGAGCAGCTAGTTTGTTATATTCTCCTACTGAGAATCGATCATTCGTCAGGATGGCCCACACAAAATCCCCACTGTCAAATTCTAGAGCACGTTGCTTCTTGTCTGCAGCTTGTTTATACTTGGCAGTGGCTTTCAATAGGTTCTGCTCTATAACCTTATGCACATTCTGGATTGTAGTAATTAGGTCATCTGCCTTTTTGGGAACACACTTCAAGTTCGGTACAAGGGCCAAATCTAGTGGCGACCTCGAGTCAGCGCCATATGTGATATGGAAGGGAGAAAATCCCGTACTGCAATTGATCGAACAGCTGTAGGCAAAATCTGCCTAGTATAGCTTTTGGTCCAACGATTTTAGGTGATCTCCTACCAAGCTATGCAATAGATTGCCCAATGAGCGATTCACCACCTCGGTTTGACCATCAGTCTGTGGGTGATACGCGCAACTAAAGTCCAACTTTGTGTTAGCAATGCGCCATAAGCTCCTCCAGAAGTGGCTGAGGAATCGTGTATCTCGATCAGAAACTATGGACACGGGCAATCCATGAAGCCGATAAACCTCCCAAAAATAAAGCTAAGTGATGTTAATAGCATCCGTAGTCTTTTTGCAGGCTATAAAGTGTGCCATCTTCGACAATCTGTCCACCACTACAAAGATGGAGTCCATCCCTCGCTGTGTTCGAGGAAGTTCTAGGACGAAATCCATGCTCATGTGATCCCATGGGCGATTCGGTACGGGCAGAGGCATATAAAGGCCTGCATTGGTTGCGATTCCCTTAGAAACTTGGCAGATGCGACACCTTTCCATGAACTTAGTGGTCTCTCGACGCATCGACGGCCAGAAGTATGTACCCATCACGGCATGCAAAGTTTTGTCACGTCCCATGTGACCCTCATCATGCATCTCCTGGATTATCTTTAAGCGGAGGCTAGACTCGGGAATGCACAAAAGATTTCCTTTGAAAAGGAAACTATTGTGTATCACAAACTCAAGTCTCGCGCCTGTCAGTACATCACTCCAAATGGACGCAAAATAGGGGTCAGTAGATAAGAGATCTGAAAAAGAATCAAAACCGAATACCTTTGTGTGCATCGTAGTTAGTAAGGAGGTGCGCCTGCTAAGTGCATCTGCCACTCTGTTCAAGGCACCGAATTTATGCTTGATGGCGAACGTGAACTGTTGAAGGTATGCTGCCCAACCAGCGTGTCGACTGGAGAGATTGTCTTGATTACTGGTGTGCTTCAAAGCAACATAATCCGTGTATAGAACAAACTCATGATAGGACAAGTAAGATCGCCAATGCCGCAGGGCTCACACCACCGCATAAAGCTCCACATCATATGTGATATAATTTAATTGGGCCCCATTCAACTTGGCGCTAAAAAAGGCAACCGATTTACCATTCGGACTAAATACTACCCCAATACCAACTTGGGAGGCGTCGGAGTGTAACTCGAATGGTTGAGAAAAGTCTGACAATACGAGGACTAGTGCCAAGGTAATGAACTGCTTGATTTTGTTAAAAGCTTCTGTAGCTGCTTCGGTCCATGAAAATTTTTCTGTCTTCATGCAATCCAAAACTGATGCCATGATCGTGCTAAAATTTGGGATGAATCACTTATAAAAGGACACGAAACTGTGAAAGTTGCATCCTTCGAATAGATTAGTTGGTATAGGGCATTGTTTGATGGCTTCCACCTTTGATTTATCTACTGAAATACCGTCTTTGCCCACCACGTAGCCCAAAAAGAGGACACTATCCGTCATAAATGCGCACTTGCTAGCATCAGTAAAGAATTTATTCCTGCGCATCACCAAAAGAACCTCTCACAGGTGTTGCAAGTGCAAATCTGGGTTAGCACTATAAACCAAAATATCATCAAAATAAACTACAACAAATTTACCAATGAAAGGATAAAAGGCTTGGTTCACTCGCATAAAAGTGTTTGGAGCATTAGAAAGTCCAAACAGCATAACCATCCATTCGAATGAGCCCTCACTAGTTTTGAAGGCGGTTTTCCACTCGTCTCCTTCTCGGATTCTGATCTGGTGGTATCCGCTCTTCAAGTCGAGCTTACTAAAGATAGTAGCTCCTCTTAACTGATCCAACTAGTCATCCAATCGCGGGATGGGAAAGCGGTAGTGCACGATAATTTTGTTTATAGCCCTGCTATCGATACACATATGCCATGAACCATCCTTTTTCGGTGTAAGTAATGCTGGTACTGCACAAGGACTGAGGCTCTCCCTGATGTGCCCCTTATCAAGCAATTCTTCTACATGTCTTCACAACTCATCATGCTCCTTTGGACTCATATGATAGTGAGGTCTATTCGGTAGAGAAGATCCTGGGACAAGGTCAATTTGGTGTTGAATGTCCCGTAGGAGTGGTAATCTAGGGGGCAGATCTGTAAGGAACACATCTTGAAATTCATCTATAATTTTTTTTATTGGGTCAAGGATCTCACCACTCAGATGATTATCTTTTCCGATCAACACATATATCGTCCCGATTTCTGTTGCGACCTTGATAAATCGATTCATAGATAAGAGCTTAGATCCCTCCCCAGCTAGTGGTTTGGGTGCCAACTCTTTCTTGGGTATTAACACAATTTTGATGTTATGGAACATAAAATTATTTGTGTTCAATTGACCATCATGTGAAACACTCCTATCATACTGCCATGGTCTCCCCAGCAAAATATGGCATGCATCCATCCGAACGACGTCACACCATATCTTATCTTTATAATTACACCCAATGGAAAACGAAACCAAACACCGTTTCAAAACTGTTACCTCATTTCCTGTCTTAAGCCATGATAATTTGTAACGATTGGGATGTGCTTCTGTAGGTAGCCCTAGCTTCTGTACCGCTTCTTCTGCAATCACATTCTCGCAACTGCCCAAATCGATAATGAATCGACACACTTTTTCTTCGACCGTGCACGTTGTCCGAAATATGTTACTTCGCAGTCACCCATTCCCATTGGCAGCTCTAGGAGTCAAGCAAGTCCTGCGCATCACAAGCAATCGCCCTTCATCCCCCTCAACACGTTCCTCTTCCGTGGTGTCGAAGATGGGATTTATTTAGGGTTCGTCGTCTTCCTGATCTGGATCTTCCATATGGTCTATAAAAGACCTTTTCTGGCGCGATCCCCTTTCCGATAATCTGTAATTCGGTGTCCGACCTCCCTGCATTTAAAACATCGGGGACCACCAGTAGGGACTTGGGTAGGCTGCCCACTAATTGGTGGTTTCTCGCCTCCCCTCGGTATATTTGTTTGGTGTTCAGCAGCACCCGCGGTACTACTCCATGTCGGGCCATACGATTTGCGACCGAGTTGTTTCTCGAATTGCAAGGCTCTCTGATGTGCCTCTGCGACATTTAAATGGTCAAATAAATTAAGAGTGTCCTGAAATTGAATCCGCATACCCCCAATATATCGAGAGACTAGTTGGTCGTTGGGCTCTTTCAGGTCGTTGCGTGCCAGCAATCAGTAAAACTTCGTTGTGTACTCATCAACAGTTTTTGCCCCTTGCCTCAAGTTCTGCAACTGTTGATATAATACCTTGGTAAAATTATGACGTAGAAACACCGCTCGCAGAAGTTTCTTTAGTTTCTCCCATATATCTACCTTTCGCTTTCCTTGTCGGGCGTGTGTAACCTTAACTTGTTACCACCATACGGCGACTTGCCCTCGAAATCTAGTTGCAACCAAAGGGACCCGCTTAATTTCGAGTACCTCCTTGAACTCCAAGATCTCCTCGATAGAATAAAGCCAGTCGAGAAACTCTTCGGGTTGCACGCTACCTTGGAATTCAGGCAGATCTATACGTAACCCGACATCCCATCGTCGTGGATTCCCCTCTCTGGGTCGTAGCGGCGGCTCTGGATTACCAAATACGTTATCGAACTCAAGTTCTTCATCGTTCGCGTACTCTGAACGATGGGTTGGATTCATTCATTTTTCGTCCCTGGCCATGAGGGCGACCACTTGGGTTGTAGTGCCTCTATCTGTCGTGTCAATCGGGCGACGTCATCGCGCTCGTGAACATCGTGAATAGGCACTTCCCGGCGACCACCACGTCTAGGCGGCATGATGTATAAATGATCTCTGGATCTTAGTGCTTTAATACCAACTGATGCAGAGCTAAACTGCAACCTTTCACTAGAACTGTTGATTTCTAAGGAGAACTACCAGAAATCTAATGTCCATCCACCTTTCTTGTTGATTCACACCAATACCAAGAGAAACGGAAAACAAGGATCTCAAACTTTCAATATATTCAATAATAATTTTCGTTTGGTTTACATCTATTAAGTAGAAAAGAAAGCAAAATTTACTAAAAATAACAAAAACGAGATAAGCATATAGACGGAAAGATATTGTTGTTAGAATCAATCCATAATCGAAACGAATTGATTCTGAGTTGTAAATCTTCAGGAATTGCGAAAGAAATTATTTCCTAAAATAGCAAAATTGCTATTTTCGGGCCTTAAACAAAGGAATTTCCCTAAAAAATGCGGACCTCATGGCAAAGTCATGACTATTGATTGTTTGGACATTTCCGTTCCAAAATGGGCCTTCAGGGGATTTTCTGGCGTTTGGGTCCATAATTTCTCCTAATGCTTAACCCAAAATTTTAATAAGTGGACAAAATTTTAGCGAGTCGACCTATGCCGATCCAGGGCTTCCATGTACTCATCCGCGGTAATTTGTACTGCATCAAATTAATATAGTATTTTTTTCAAAATGACGAAAATATCCTTTACTCAATTCCATATTTCCAAAATTTCACTATAATTAAAGTCAAACATAGCGACCACATAGTAACACACTCCCCGACACTACCTCGCCAAGTCAAAGCTAAAAGCCAAACTGGCGGAAACGCTATCAACTATAGTTAACGGCAGTCTCCCGTTGACCAACTCTTCATTCTCTTCCTCATTCTCCACCGAAGCATGGCTTCCTAAGCCGGCCACCAAAACAAGCTCTCGAGCCACCTCCTTCATGGTTGGCCTTTTATCGCCTTTCAATAGCAAACACTTCCTCGCCAATCCCGCAACCGCTCGCAGCTCTTCTTCGCTGCCTTCTCTCAACACATTCTCCTCAATAAACTCCGAAAGATCCTTAGCCCTCAAAGAAGATAAGAAATACATTGCTAGATTACTATCCTCTTTCGACCGCTCGAAGGAGACTGGCTTTTGCCCGGTTAAGAGCTCGACGAGAACTACTCCGAAGCTATAAACATCACTTTTCTCGGTCAATTGGCTTGTTTGAAAGTATTCGGGATCCAAGTAGCCTAATGTCCCTTGAACCAAAGTGGGTATCTGTGTTTGATCCAAAGGAACCAATCTCGATATTCCAAAATCCGCTACTTTTGCCGTATAATGCTCGTCTAATAGTATGTTTGAAGACTTCACATCCCTATGGAAAATGGGCATTGATGCAGCCGAATGGAGATATGCGAGGGCTTCGGCCGTTTCTATTGCAATCCTTAGCCGAGTTTTCCATGATATTTTAGAGGAGAGGGTCTCGTGAAGGTGTTGATGAAGGGTTCCGTTACGGATGAACTCGTAAACGAGCATCGGGACTTCGGCTTCCAAGCAACAGCCCAAAAGCTTTACAACGTTACGGTGGTTGATTTGGGTTAGGATAACGACCTCATTTATGAACTGATCGATTTGGCTTTGATCGATTACCTTGGATTTCTTAATGGCGACTATCGTGCCGTCGTCTAGAGTTCCCTTATAGACCGTTCCGTATCCACCCGTGCCGAGAATTCGATCGTCGTTGTAGTTCTCAGTAGCTTCTTTAAGCTCGTCTAATGAAAATATTCTAGCACAATCTGTGGCACCTTCGCGAGTCGACGACACTTGTTGTTTCAATAGCAGACCGCCATTTTGGCGGAAGTATTGCTCTTTAAGCTTGATTAGGGTTCGTTTCTTGAGTTGTAGATAGAACCACAGGCCACATATTAGCATTAATCCAATACCTAAACATGTCCCTACAAAAAAGAACACAACAAATAAGAAACAAAAGAATCCAAAAAAAATAATAATAATAAAGTTTAGAGGTGCATTGGTAGTTAAGATTTTATTAACATCCACACATCCACCAATCAGGGTATCAAATATCGGCACGTTTCGGGGATACATAATATATATTTTTTTTTGAGAAGTTATAATTATTTATTAATTTAGAATATAATAAATATATTAAATAATTTTAAAGAAAATAAAACTTGCTTTTATTTATTAATTTATAATATAATAAATATATTAAATAATTTTAAAGAAAATAAAACTTGCTTTTGATTTCTTTTTTAATTTTGTGAGTTAATTTTTAAGCAATAGGTATTCTCATTTTTGTATGCAAATGAATAGTCTCACATTGGTAAAAGTAAAAAATGTCTAGGCTATATATAGAACCTTTCACCTTCTGTTATTATTTGGCAATAAGAGGAGAAGAGTATGTCTAGCGGCGAGTCGCCGCATTCGCGTGTGCATGAGATTCGCGTTTAGGCGCGCACGCATTTTGCACTGCGCATCGTTGCAAGGAGAGGTTTGACTTTTTGACCAAGTAGATTCAACGGTCAAATTATTCATGGGCCGGATCGGGCCTAATAGGCCACTAATCAGTTGGTCAATTTGATTTTATTGAGCCAAACTGATTGGTCAAATGTTGACCATTAGACCCAACCGTTTCATAATCGCTTATAAAGGTGTGCAACCGTTCGAATTTAAATTCGAAAAGTTGCAACCTTTCATAAGATTATCTGAGCCGTTCAAAATTCTATAAAAGGAGGCTTTAGAACACAAATTTGAAGACACTCTGAAATCCATCGGATTCCTTGTATAAAACTTGAGAATTTCTCTTGCTTTCTTCTTTTTGTGGTACTTCATCGGATTGAGTTTTCTGGGGCGATTCTCTACTGTTACAAGGTAACGGATCCCATCCAAGAGATTAGGCTCGTTGTATCCTAGAAACATCTAGCTGAAACCCTTTTGCAATGATTACGTGCCTTGAGTCCAATTCTCTTGCCCATTTCATCATTTTCGGATTTCTATTCCTAACTTTATCTAACAATATATATATATATATATATATATATATATATATATATATATATATATATATATATATTGGTTTTTCAGCAAACCGATAAGTATCGGTGCCTATACGTATCGAGTAACCAAGTCGGTATCAGCTGATAGGTATCCGGTATCGGCTAATACCTATATTTGTAAGTTTTTAATTTTTAAATTGGCCAATCCATATTTGTATCGGCCACTACCTGTATTTTAAATTTAAAAATAATTTTTTTTCTTTTGAATTGGCCGATCCGTATCGGTATTAGCCGATTCATATCGGTCCTCCAAGGACTGATACCCGATACTGATACCAAGTTTGTTCCCTTGGGGCCAACAATGAGTGATGTATAAGAAGTATATCTTATATAAATTGAAGAGTTAAATTGGGGCTTCATCCCCACACTCTTTATGTCCCCCCACCCCTTAGAGGGATTCACCCCTATCTAAGAGGCCTTGGTAGAAATTTTTAAAAATAAAAATAAAACTCAGTAAGAGCCAATGTGATCAAAATAAATTGGGAAACAAAGAAACATTTTTCGGTTCATTTTTTTAAATCATTGACCACCACTAATCTCAAGATAGTCAAATTTTTCTATTTTTTATTTTTATTTAATGGTTTTCAATTGATCATAAACACGTCCGCATGACACCTAAAAGTATATTTGTATATAAGGTAGACTAGAAAAGTCCAGAGTTCTTTCCCGCGTCCCAAAATAATTTTTGCTGGAGTGACTACCACACCAGCTTATGTTACACCCACCTCACTTAAGCAAAGGAAAAATAATTGATTACTTTGAATCTGACAATTGAGGTAATTTTTTGTCTTATAAATCTTGAAACATTAGCTTATCATCAGACGATTAAATGTTGCTTCAACATGGAATACATGCAAAAATGTGAACATGATCACAACTAGTATTTAACATTAAATGTGATTTATGTTCACTTTTTTATGAAAGATTGGACGAAAAAGGACCTCCATCGTATGATTCAAAATAGTCAATTGATTTTTCTTTGTCTAAGTGGGGTGAGTGTAACGTAAGGTGGTGTAGAAAATATAGTTCTCAACGTATAAAAACAAGGTTAGTCGTTGTTTTAAGCCTTTTAGGACTAATTAGATGCCTGTGAATGGTTCAATCTCCATTGCCAAGCTGCTCCAACCTAAGGAAATGCACAAATATTTTACAAGTTCTAAACAGTGAAAGGTCGAAAATAGAATTTTATACTTTTGGCAATTATAAATATTTGTGCATCTCCCATGTTTGACCAATTTTGAGGAGGGAAATTAACCCTTGCACTGCCCTTAGTGAACAGTTCAGCACTAAGGGCGGTTGATCCTTAATGCCAGCTCATCTTGATAGTAGGTTAAACAGACACTGGTAAATGACAGACTGAAAATAGCAGACCATTCAATGGACTACTTACGGGTCCCAGAAAACCAAGTCGGGCCATCCACTTGCATCCCTCCATATAAGCAATCCCTTGTTTGTTTGATGTTTGAGGTCCACTCATTATAATTCTCCTATGTTAAACCAGTTGGACACTAAATTATTTTTGGGTGGTGTTACTTCCACACCTCTTTATTATACAGCCACCTCATTAAAGTAATGTAAAAATTCCTGATAACTTTTAATCAAATGACGGAGATCATTCTTCATCCCAATCATCCCTATAATATATCTTGAGATTTGGGCCTACCATAAGACGGTTAGAAGTTTATTCCATGTGACACACATCCCAAAGCGTGAGTGTGAACCATGCTTGATGGTACACTGTGATCACATTCACTTTTGAGATGTGTGTGGTGTGTAATCAACATGTGATCGTCTTATGGTAGGCTCGTGATCGCAAGATCTATTGTGTGGAAGATTGGGAAGAAAAAGGAGATATCGTGAGAGTCAGAGAAAGGAGTTTGCTCTAGACCCTTAAAAATCGTGTCGTCTTCATCCTTGAATTCTAGGGTTGTTTAGGGTGGCTTTGGGGCTGGAAACTGGCAGGGACCTTGGGGGATTCCCCCCCTAACTTTGTAAGGGAAAGGCTCCAGTGGATCATCCGTTTCTCGGTAATTCATAGGAAGTTTGGGTGATTGTGAGGGGCTATGTTGTTCTGAACCCTATATCGGCGAGGGTGGGGTTCTGTGTTTGTTTTTATCATGGAGGGATCTGTTTCGACCGTCAAATGGAGCTCTCTTTTCACTAAGGCTGCTTCTGTGGAGCCTTTTTTCAAGGTGTTAAGGCTGCCGTAACGCGTATGTGGAAGATTAAAGGCACGGTGGAAGTCTTAGCAATGGCTGATGGAATTTTTCTGTTTGATTTTAGCCTCGAGGAAGATTGGAAATTTATTCTAGAAGCTGGTCTTTGGTTCATTAGAGGGAATCCCTTAATTCTTAAGAAATGGGAGCCAACGCTTCCTGTGAAGAAGGAAAATTTTTCTTCGTTGCCAGTTTGGGTTAGACTGCCTGGCCTCCCTCTCATATGTTAGTCTCAACGTATTGGCAGCCAAATTGGTAATCCTCTGAGGGTGGATAAACAAAAGTCGATGAAATCGAGACTTGCGCTTTGCCCGAATTTGTGTGGAAGTTGAAATTGGGTCCTCTTTGCCGAACTTTATGGAGATTGAACTTTCAGATGGAACTACTCATATTCAGCCTATCGAATATGAATGGAGACCTCCTGCATGTCCCACATGCAAATCTTTGCTTCATGCTGATTACACTAAAAAGAATACAATTAACTCTGTTTCGGAGGAGCAAAGAAAGGTTTGGCGGCCAAAGAAGGTGGCTCCTGAAGAGTCCGGTTGTCTCAACTGGAAATGCGGATCTCAATAACATAGAGATTCGTGAAAATCATCAAATAAATGAAGAGACTAGTGACAGGGTCGTTCGTCAAAGTGATCAAAATCCTGAACCTCAACCAGCGGCAAACAATCCTCCTTGGAATAAGGAGCTGTAAGATTCTCCTCAAATTATGGAAAATAGGACGGAGAATACAGAAGATGAGTCCGGTTGGCAAGAAGTTACCACCAGAAAAAGGAATTCAAAATTTTGGAAACTGAAATTGGAAATGAGGATGTGATTTCCTCATCATGAAATCAGTTTGAAACTCTCTTTCTCGAGAATAGCATAATTAAGGTGGCTTATATTTCTATGATTATGGATTATTGAGATAAAGCTTCAAACAAATCCAAGAGAAACAATAATACCAACATAATGGTAAAGGAAAGAGACCCAAAGCTGGGTCAGGCAACACCAACTCGCGTCTAGATGAATTGTGGATCTTGGAACGTCTGTTGGGCCTCGTCGTATTCTATGTTGCTTGGATAGAGCATTGAGAAATGGACTATGGAATAGAGATCTTCCAAATGTGTTTGTTGATTATCTACCTACAGGAATCTTTGATCATTCACCTCTTATTATTAAATTTCATGGGCGATTTCCATCTGGCCCAAAACCTTTAAATTTTTTTAATGTTTGGTGCTCCCAGCCTGTTTTTGGTGATATTATTCAGAATGCCTGGAATGATGCTATGGAGGGGACTGAAATGTTCATCCTCCAACAGAAGCTGAAGAAAATGTTAAAACTACAATCCGATCATGGAATGATAATGAGTTTGGGTCTATTCATGTCCGAGTGGGAGATGCCAAAGCCATGGTTTCGAATATTCAAAAGACGATACAACATTACCCTTGAAATTTGGCTTTGGACGCAGATGAAAGGAAGGATCTAGTTGATCTTAATAGGGAGCTAATCACTGAAGAAGCGTTTTACTTTCATAAAGCAAGGCATCTTCGAATTAATGATGGGGATCGGAATACAAGATATTATCATGCTGCTGTTAGTGTCCGTATTAAAACTAACAATCTTATTGAATAGGTGGACGGTAATGGTAATAAATTTTTTGATCCTAAGCAGATTGGAGATTTCGCAGTCAGTCACTATAAACTTATCTATTCTCCTTCTAGCTTTGCTGATGTTCAACTTATTCCCTTTAAAAGAAAGTTATTCCCAGAGGAGGCCAGCAGGGTTTCTCTTCCAGTCACTTCGGAGAAGATCAAAAAGGCAATTTTTGACTCTCCTACTGGCAAGGCTCCTGGCCCAGATGGATTCCCAGCTGAATTCTTCATAATTTATTGGGATATCATTCAAGATGACTTCTCAAGGGCTGTAAGTAATTTTTTCAGGAAAAAGAAGTTGCTTTATAAATTCATCAATTCGACTTTCATTAGGCTTATTCCTAAGGAAAAGGATGCTAACACCATAGATAAGTTTAGACCTACTTGTCACGGGATCGCACTTCCGCAACCTCAGTCCCGTGCGGCACCTAACGCACGCTTCCCTAGGTCAGCCTACCCATACCAAGCTGCCGCGAGGCGTCCTTGACAACGCTTTCAACCCAGCGGTGCCATCTACACATCAGCTCTGATACCACCCGCTTAGAGGACGGGAACTCCCCCAACATGGTTGCCTCTATTTCACGGCCTACCATTCAGCTCATCATGTCCTTTACGACACGCCAATCTGCACAGCTGCGCTAACTTGGCCTGCTCAAGCTTCACCCTGTGCACTGCACTAGTACCTCGCTCGCCTACCGAACCAAGCCCACAGCCTTGTGCCTCACGCTCGCGTGCCCAACTAAGTCCCACGCAGCTTGCCTTCTTGTACGTTCCGAATTACTAGCACACGTTCATCCTTAGCACACATGCTATCGTGCTCAACTGAGTCCCACGCAGCGCCCTGGTGTTCTTCTCGCGAGGTTGCCCAGCCGTATGTACCGCGACGCGTAGTCCGGGGCCATACTTCAACCTCACTCGGGTTCCACACGGCATCTGTAACGACCCTGAAATCTAGAACACGAACCTGACTATTTCGATCTACGTGCTCGGCACAGAAATCGAGGCTAACTTAAAACTTTGGAATTAATATTAGTTAAGACAAAGTTGCACTGTGATTCGATGAGTTCACACGTGCGTTTTCGTTTAAGTCCGAGTTGTGTAAAGGGCCAATGTGACACGATGCGTCGTAGCAACCGTGTTCGTGCTCCACACCGAAACATAAACTAGGGGCAAACAGAAATATCTGTTTAGTAACTTATAGGAGAAGGAAGGGAGACTTAGAGAGAGATCCCCTTCTTCTTCTTCTTCTTCCCCTTGCCCTAGTTGCTCCAGTAGGTAAAGAACCTGTAGCTAGGTGGGTTTTCAAGAGGGTTCTTGGAGAAAAACAGGGTTAGCAAGATTGAGATGATGAGTTTCCTAAGCTTGGGTAGGTAGAGTTCAATGAGATGAGCTTAGGTATGGTCTAAGTATGTGTGAAGTCTATGCATGCGGAACCGGAGCTAAACGATTGCTCGTCGGACTCGGATCGGTGATGAACTCCGAGAGCTAGATCCGAAACCCTCATCCAGATTGATTTGCCGAAACCCTGAGAGGGCCCAAACAAAGGTGAGTCTGTATGTTTAAATAGGGGCAAATGAGAAGCCCAAGTATGTACATTGATGTTGTGTTAATGGTTGTTGAGAACCATTAATGAAAAATAAGAAAATAGGGTTTGGAGATGAACTCCATTAATGACAGAGTTCCTGTCATTATTGATGGATCAATAAGGGCATTGTTCGATCAATGATAAGTGGTGATCGATCAATGAAGACCATTAATCGATCAATCTGTATAAAACAGAAAGGGGAACAGAAGCCCCTAAATTCTGGAAGTTCAATGCCCGAAGGGCATTGATCGATCAATTTGGGCATTGATCGATCAATCCTGGGTATTGATCGATCAACAAGAGAGTGATCGATCAATGACAGTTGGTGATCGATCAACAAAGGTATTGATCGATCACTGTAGGGTGTTGATCGATCAATGAAGGCATTGATCGATCAATCTGTATAGACAGTTAATGTGAACAGAAGGTGGGAATTTTTCAAAATGGGTTAGTGATCGATCAATGAGGGCATTGATCGATCAATAGGAGGCATTGATCGATCAAACAAAGTGGTGATCGATCAATTTAAGCTGTGTTAAAAGTGAATAGAAGAGAGGTTATTGATCGATCAATGAGTGTATTGATCGATCAATGATGATAGGTGATCGATCAATAAGGTGTATTGATCGATCAATTGGCTTGTTACAGAAAGAGATCTAAGAGGGTGTTGATCGATCAATGGGGTTATTGATCGATCAACAAGAGGTATTGATCGATCAATCACCCCTGTTTTGTTCTGTTTTAGTTTTATGGGTTAAACACCACCGGACATTGTGCCGGTTAACTTTCTGACATCCCTAACACTTAAAGTACTATGTTTATAGTCTAGGATCAAACCCTGACACATTGAAAAGACTTTAGATTTGCTTAGAAGATAAATTGACCTGAGGTAGGAGAAAACCAACTTAAACTTCTTTTGTTAATGATTCCATGTTTATTTCATATCTATACCCTGATTTCTGTTTTTACCAAGCATGTATGCATATCATGATTCCTGCTATTTTGATTGCCTCTGATTCGATTCAAACACCTTCGATTTACGCTATCGATCCGTGGAGGTATATATGTATGTGATTTGATGATTTAAACCAGATGATCCCCACCGACCCGGTGGTATATCCGATGCCTGGCACACTTGTGCACCTGCTTTTAATCCTCGGCACAATTGCACTCCATAGATGAGGCATTGTTGTACTTTCAAAATTGTTCATGTGAACGACGATTGGTTGGGGTTTCCTATCGAACATTCCTGTTTACTCCGTGCTATATAGTCACGGGAGTTTCTTAAGTTAAATACACACAATTTAAGTTCTCTAATAATATACTTGCATAACATTTGATTTCTTGCATAAAACCTCAGCTCTTAGTTAATTCGTCATGATTATACGTTCCTGATTTGATTTCTATTATAAGATAGCATGATCTGCATATTCAATTCGTTTAATTGGAATTCTTCTATTGAGCTATGATGTAGCTCACCCTGCTTTCTAAATCAATTTTAAGTTCTGAGGCTGTAGCTCTCGGCACAGAGAGTGACCCAGAGGCTGAGGCCGAGGACGAGGAGACAGGCATTCAGGCGGACGAGTTCTATCCGTAGCCTGGGTACTTGAGTCCGATGTCCTGTATTTTAATCTTTTGGATTATTGTGTGCCTGGTGGCCACTTTTGTATATATTTTTAGTAGAATTACTTATTGTATTATTTATGCATTCTATTCGAAACCACTATCGGGAACCATTGTTTGGGTGATGGATGTCCATCACCAATGGTTCTTCTTAGTTCCTTTTTGAGAATGTGTATTCTTTTGATTTATATAGAATTAATTATTTTATCATTATTGTTCTTTATGATTAAATGCATTCATAGATGACTGACTCGATCTACCACTGCTGGATAGTGTCTGCTTGGCTTCCGCTATACGAGCAGACACTTATGATTTATCCCGGGGATCATCCAGAGTATGATCCTAATGGCACGGATTTCTGGGTGTAAAAATTCGGGCTGTTACAGTTGGTATCAAAGCCTATACTTAGGTTGAACTACGGGTTTAGGTAGGATTGTTTTCACAATCTGTGTACTGATCAATGCTGTTGTTTTCACAATGACAGACCAGTATGGGCCCTAAGTTTAGAGGTAGCCATAGTGGAGGTAGAACGGGTCAGAGAGAGATTCCTCTGAGGGATGTGCCCGAGGTCATTGGCACGTTGAGGGGCTTGGAATTCCTCTCACATACAAATGCGGTTCCAGTGGGACCAAGAGGAGGTAGAAGAAGAAGTGAAGAAAGGATGGAGCAGGCGTTGGAAGCATTAGCTGCCAACGTCGCTCAACAGATAGCTGCTTTGGCTCAACAGGCAGCTAGACCACCCCATCAGCCTAGTGGATTTGCGGAGTTTAGGAGAATGAGGCCTCCTAACTTCTCGGGTCAAACGGATCCCATAGAGGCAGAAGGGTGGATGGAAGAGATGGAAAAGCTCTTTGAAGTACTACAGTGTAGTGATGTGGAGAAAGTGCGTTGGGCCACTTTCAAATTGGATGGTGACGCCGGACCTTGGTGGAAGTCGATGTCACAAAATAGACAGAGGGAGTTTCCTCACACTCCTTGGACATGGGAGGAGTTTACGGAGGTATTTTATCACAAATACTTTTCGAAAATTGAGGCATCAGTGGGAAGTGAAATTCATAGAGTTGAAGCAAGGCGCCATGTCGGTAAGGGACTATGGAGCGGAGTTTGATAGATTGGCTAGGTTTGCACCCCAGCATGTAGCCAGGGAGTTGATGAGAGCAAGGAAATTTCAACTTGGCCTGAGACAAAATTTACAGAAAGACGTCGCCATATGGGAAATGGAGACTTATGAGGGAGTCATGGCCAAGGCTCTCATAGCTGAAGAGGAGAACCAGAAACAATTCTCTTGGAGGGACAAGCAGGCGAGAGAGAGACCATTCCAAGGGCAATCTCAGGACACAGAGCAGAACAAGAGGGCTAGATTTTCCAAACCTCCTAGATACCCTACGCACTCTCGACCGACGATTTATTCGGGTCCGAGTTCATATCAGAGAGCGGCAGCGCCTACATCTTCCAGATCATTTCGACCATCTGGATCTTCTGGTAGCGGGGCCTCAGTGACTCAGGGACCTTCAAGAGTCTCATCCTTCACTCCAGCCGCGATATGTGCACAGTGTGGGAAACCACACAAGACAGAGGACTGTAGGAGAGAGACAGGGGCATGCTTCAGGTGTGGCAAGATGGGCCACTTGGTTAGGAACTGCCCTGAGGAGAGCAAGGAGCGGTCAGGATCCGTATCTACACAGAGATCATCTCGACCAGTGGTTCACGGCCGAGCTTATGCCGTCACCGCTACCGATGCTCTGACATCGAATGATGTCATTCAAGGTATGATTAGAATTCAAGAGATATGGTGTTGTTTAATATGATGAACTGGAAAATTTGAAAATATAAAATTTATTTGATTAATTTTGATTATAATAGTACACATAAGCCTACACATCTAAAACATTTAAAGTAATGTTAAAATTGGTGTATAGGTGAGCTGAAACTGTATAGGAGTTGCGACATTTGCTTCCATAGGGCACGAGCCCTGATAGACCCAGGCTCCACGCATTCTTTCGTACGGCCTCAATTTACGAAGGAATTGAGTGCCACTCCAGAACAACTAGATTTTATTTTGACAGTGTCAATTCCCATGGGTAGTGCAGTGAATGCACTCACTATGTGTGAATCAGTGGTAGTGGCAGTAGATGATCATGAGACATGGGCAGATTTGATTTTGTTGGATATGAAGGGATTCGACATCATTTTGGGAATGGACTGGCTATCTGCTTACCACGCAAGTGTAGATTGTCTTCGGAAGATGGTAGTTTTCCGCCCTCCAAAGGAGCCCCGTCTGGCAACGCAAGGCCCCGTGTGCGGGGGAATAGCTCTCTAGCTCCCTTCCACTATATAAGGGTAAAACAGTCATTCAACAAGAATGACAGGAGAACCTCAAACCCCTTGGTTTGACATACCACAACGCCTCATGCATTGCTAGCCCACCTTGGCTATGTCGCGTCCGTGTCACGCATGCGGACGCTCGCGTCATACCGTAATCGTCGCGTCCTCACTGATGCGACCACGCCCCATGTCGCGTGCCCTCCTGGCACCATATGTCGTGCCACACTCACCATGCTGCAAACTCGAGTATTGGCCCCATCACATCCTCCACCACTCCATAAAATGTCAACGAATTCGTTGACGCATGATCGCAGTGAACTGACCCCGCCAACTCCTCCCAGCTTGTTAGCAACACATTTCTAGTTCTTAGGTCCACACCTTCCCACTAGCTCCCCACTGTCACCCCGGTCGGGTCAACTTGGTTCTGCTGTCACAAGGCCCTCACCTGTTAACTAGCTTAGGGATGTCGCGTGTCAACTTGACACCATATCACGTGTCTCTGCACCAGTTGTTCAAGGATGTCGCGTGCCCTCTTGACACCACATCGCGTGCCTCCGCACCAATTTGCTCATAGCATCATCGCTTCTGAATCGAACTTGGCTCTGATACCAAAATGTCACGGGGTCGCACTTCCGCAACCTCAGTCCCGTGCGGCACCTAACGCACGCTAGGTCGTTACCGACGATACCAAGCTGTCATGGAGCATCCTTCGACGCCACTTTCAACCGTAGCGGTACTTCACTACCACGTGCAAAGCCAACCCATCGCACATCGGCTCGATACCACCGCCCTAGAGGGGGAACTCCCCAACATGGTTGCCTCATTTCCTGACCTACCATTCACTCATTGTGTCTCTTCACGACCGTCAATCTACAATTGCGCTAACTTGGCGCTCAAGCTTCACCACATGCCTTTGCACTAGTACCTCGCTCTTTCCCAAGATTGAGTCCCACGCAGCTTGCCTTCGTGTACGTTCCGAATTACTAGCACACGTTCATCCTTAGCCCATATGCTATCGTGCTCAACTGAGTCCCACGCAGCGCCCTGGTGTTCTCCTCGCGAGGTTGCCCAGCCGTATGCACCGCGACGCGTAGTCCGGGGCCATACTTCAACCTCACCCGGGTTTTACACGGCATCACTGCGTCGATGTCCTAGGCCCACCCTTTCAGACCTAGGAGACACTTGCGCCCCCTCTGGCAACGCAAGGCCCCGTGTGCGGGGGAATAGCTCTCTAGCTCTCTTCCCCTATATAAGGGTAAAATAGTCATTCAGTCAGAATGGCAGGAAAACCTCAAACCCTTTGGTTTGACATACCGCAACGCCTCATGCATCGCTAGCCCACCTTGGCTATATCGCATCCGTGTTGCGACCGTGACGCTCCGCGTCATACCCTCATGCGACCGTGTCGCGTCCTCGCATCGCGATCACGACGCCGGGCCAACATGGCCCCATGTTGCGTGCCCTCCTGGCACTACATGTCGTGCCACACGCACCATGCTGTAAGCTCGAGTATTGGCCCCGTCACATACTGCCTCACGCAACTAGGTGTATAAGGTAATTACTAAAATCTCTCAAGTAGACTAAATGTGGTGTTACCTAAGATTATTAGCCACAATCAATCCGCGTTTGTAAAAGGGAGCAAGATCACCGAAAATATCCTTTTGGCACATCAATTGGTTAGAAAATTCAACTTGAAGAGTGGACTTAAAGCTTTGTGTGCCAAGCTCGATATTCGAAAAGTGTATGACAGGGTTCGTTAGGATTTCCTGCTTAATATTTTGTTGCAAGTTGGGTTTGATGCTACTTGGATTGCCTGGGTGAAGGAATGCATCACTTCTCCTACTTATTTCATTTTGATAAATGGAAAGGGGAGCCATTATCGCCCCTTCTTTTTACCCTTGTATTAGAGTCCTCCTCTTCCATTTTGGAGCAGAAAGTTGATGAAGGAAAGATAGCTATTCCTTCCTTATTAGGTGGACGTACTATTTCTCATCTTATGTTCGCAGATGATCACTTGTGTTTGTTTCCTGAAGATGATGTTAATTCTGCTAAGGAGATTCGAAGAACTCTCGATCTATTTCATGACTTGTCTGGGCTCATGGCCCAGGAGAGCACGAGTTCATTGATTTTTGGATTGGCTTGCTACTCTGCTAATGAGATTTTACCGGTTTTTAATTTTAATAAGGAGTCTCTTCCCATCAGATATCTTGGAATTCCTCTTTTTGCAGCTAGAATGACACAATCTTTGTTTACCTCTTATCCAAAGGATAAGAGATAGGCTGAAAAGTTGGAAAGTGCATTTTTTATCTTATGCTGGCAGATTGGTAATTATTTCCACTATTATGAGTATGCTTCCAAATCTATTGGAGTGGGGCATTCCTACTGTCAAAGAAAACGGTCAAGGTGATTGAAAATATATTTTGCAAATTTCTTTGGAGGGGTCCTTCTCTGGGACAGTCTATGCATCCCATTAGCCGGAATCATGTCTGCAAACCTATAATTGAAGGAGGATTGGGGATTAGAAGATTGGCTGACTGGAATTTGGCAGCTATGACCAAACTCTTTTGGATTATCGTTACTAAGATGTAAATATATTGGTCAGCGAAATATTTGGACTTGCACTATGCTTATTGATACTTCTTGGGCTTGGAGGGGTATCATATCAGCTAGAGAGATAGTTCATAGCAATGCAAAGGTTCGGTTGGGGAATGGCTCTCGTACAAACTTTTGGTTTGACCCTTGGGCTGATGTTAGACTGTGATCCCCAGATACTATAGAAGATTAATTGCTCAAGCTAGTCTTAATGAAGATACTTCTGTACAAGACGTTATTGCAAATAACCATTGGAATCTTCCCATTCCTTCTACTAAATCGTACGCAAGAGGCTTGTAATGAGATCTTAAATATTCCGCTTCCTTGCTCCAATGAGGATGACAGATGGATTTGGGAGCCTAGTATTACTGGTGATTTCTCCTTCAAATCAGCATGGTCGATTATTGAGAACCCTATAGTGATGTCCCGTGGTATAAATTTATTTGGAATTCTGGGAATATACCCAAGAATTCCTTTTGTGCTTGGTTGATTGTGAACTATAAATTGATGATGATGGGCAATCTTTATAAGAGAGGCATGATCATTCTGTCAAGATGTGTGCTTTGTTGGGCTGACTGCGAAGAAACTAATCATTTGTTCTTTAAATGCGAATACTGTCAATGGATTTGGCACTCGATTAAATCCAGGCTGGCTATTAGAATGCACTCTAATCATAATCTTTATGATGAATTGAAGGGCTTGTTGAGCATTTCCAAAGGAAAGAGTCAAAGAGATCACCTCATTAGAAATGCCTTTTGTACTACAGTTTGGGCTATTTGGAAGGAGAGAAATTATAGGTACTTCAATCATGCTATCACTCACAAACAAATCTTATCAGACCATATCATCAGAGGTGTCTCTATTCGAGTGAACTCTTTGGGTCTTGTTAGAGATGACGATATCTTGTCAACAGTTTTGAGTCTCTCCTATTACTGATAATAGAGTGGGAACATTTCAATGGCTTCTCCCTCCTGAAGGAACCATTAAAAATTAAGGGATAATTAGAGAAACATGCCTCAACAAACTTTTTAGCAAAAAAGACCCGACCTCAAACGTCTTAGAAAAATGGTGCCGTCACGGATTTTGGAACTTCAAAATTCCGTGAAAGCACTGTTTTTTCTAAAAACTTTGTAAAAAAGTACGCTTTCACGATTTTCTGAAGCTCTAAAATTAGTGAAAGCACCGTTTTTCTAAAACTTTTGAAGTTTGGGTCTTTTTTGCTAAAAAGCTTGTTTTTGGGGCATTGTTTTCTAAAGTGCCCTAAAATTAATGTTGATGCTGCGATGAGAGGAGATAGTGCTGCCTATGGTATTGTTTTCCTGAACTGCGGGTATTAACAAAAAAACTGCCACTAATAGTCTTAATAGGCTTTAGTAGGGTTGTTTTGTTAATAGCAGCAGTATTTGGCTGCAAAAAACTGTCGTTAATAGCAGCAGTATTTGGCTGCAAAAAACTGTCGCTAATAGTCTTATTTTTTTGTAGTGCGTGAAGAATGCAACTATCACTATGTAAAGATTAGAGATGGCAGAGACGTATCACTATGTAAAGATCTGGGTGGAATCAGACTCTAAGCGGACTATCCGAAATATTAACAGGGAGGTTGAGCTGCCATGGAGAAATTGGGAGCTTCTTGAGGTAGTGAAGAGGTTGAGGATTTGCTTTGATGGGGTTATATTTACTCATCTTTGGAGAGAAGGAAATGCTTGTGCCGATTTTCTAGCAGAGAGGGGTCTTACTGCTATTAATGTTATCAGATTGGATTCAGTTCCTTATGAGATTGATGAACTTTCATAGAAAAGATTTGTTTTTATGTTTTCTCGGATGTAATTCCGGGTAACTCGGGTTGCTTGAATTGTAAAGGGTGATGGTCGTAGCTCTTGTTTCCTCGAAATTTGTAGTTGGCTATCTTTTTGTTACTCCTTTTTTAATAAAAGGGTGAGGACCCTCTAAACTCAAGCTTAGTGACCAAAAAAAAAAAAGATTGGGTAGAAAATTGATTTCCTTCTTTTTTTGAGTAGTATTACAGTTTCATTCCATAAAAGAAGAAAATACAAGCCAGAGAGGCCCGGCCAATGAGGAACTAGCCGGAAACCATCCCAAGAGCCAAAGTAAAACACGGAAAACAGAAACCAAAACATGAAAAAGAAAACAAAGACAGAAAAATCAAACAAACAACCACCAAACTCTCAATCCAGCATCAAGAGATCTGTTCAATCTCTCAATCGGGCATCAAGAGATCGGCCCAATCTCGTTTAATGCTCAGCCGCGAGTCGCCAAGGAAAACAGGGGCAGGTCTCTCAAGGGGCCCGATTAGGACTAGGCTAGGGTTCAACCCGGCCCTAACCTTCCGGGGCCGGTTTTCGAAAATTTTCAGCCCGGCCCTAATCCGGGCTGCGATGTACTCAGCCCAAGCCCGACTCCTACTAGGCCGGGCCGAGCTTGGGTGTTTTTCCGGACTTTTTTTAGACTATTTTTTTTGTAATATAATTTGGTTAGGTTATTTTTTGGGGACTATTTTTTCTAATAAAAGTTAGTTGGACTTTGACTGTTTTTTTTCCTATAAAAGTTTGAAGAATATTAAACAAATTTTATTAACATTATAAAGACTCAGGTAGATGCTTTTATTTAAATATTTCAGTTTAGTTTCTTGCACAATGATTATAACAGACAGCGGTTGCACAATGATTATAACGGACAACGGTTAATCTCAGGTCATTTAAGTAAATCATATTTAATTAAAAAAAAAAAATTTGTTAAGTTTTAAAAACATAATATATATATATATATATAATATCCAAGACGCAACCCAAGCCCTGCTTGAATTGATCTGGGTTGCAACATATTTAGCTTAATCCATATATTGGGCTGAGTTTGCTTGATAGAAAGTACCACTCTTTCTGGGTCAGATGCGGGCAAAAATCTGTGCCAGGCCATTGAGAGCCCTAAACAGGGGAAACCCAAAGCCATCAACTCTCCACCATCCGGGTCAAAGCAATCAATGTTTTGTACTTTTAAAAAGTGAGGTGCCTGTAACATAAAGTGGTGTGGCAATAACACCAACCTTACTTTTTAGGTTGAACTTGGATGAACCAAGTAATCATCGTCTCAACTGCTATGTCTGTGAAAGAGATTGTAATCTAATATCAATACTGTGTTTGAGTTAAAATCTCAAACGTTGATTGAACTCTTAATGTTGGCTTGGGCATCCTGTCAAGGGGTCGGGTCGGGCCAAAATTTTGCTGGATAAATGGAAATATTGCAAATGCTCGACTTGATCTGACCCGACAGGATCTGACCTGATCAGATATTGGCATATTGCACTAGATTCGACCCGACGCTCGCTTGACTGGAAAACCGAACTGGCATCATAAAAAAACTCCTTATTTTCATGGTTTATATATATATATATATATATATATATATATATATATATATATATATATATATATATATATATATATAATATCAGGTTGGGTCGGCTTTAACCGGCCCAAGCCGACGCTCGAGTTTAAATGCCCGATCTGGTAAAATATCGGGTTCGGTATCGGGTCGACCCAACCCATTAACAGCCTAAATGCAGCCCTATATATGACAATTAATCTTGCATTTACCCCAAAAAGTCCCCGTTGGCCATTATTTGAATTTTCAAAGCAGCTAACCGTTGCCTCTTAAAGGAAGACCTTCTGCATACCTAGTACAGCTTCAATGATTTGAAATATCTCGCGGCATCCAGACCCATGTTTTGTTCCATCACCAGTAGTACCAAACGGGCATATGCACCGATATCCGGGAACTTTGTTACGGCATCGTGCGGCATGCGCGCAAGGCCGGGTTTCTCGATCTCCACACTCATTTATATCTGCATCACACATACGAATACCATCAAAACCATAAATCTTTAGCATTACAAATTAGTATTTAAAGTTGATTCTAGTACCTTGGCATCCCTTAGAACCATTTAGATATGGGTTTCCTCCATACCCATCTGAGCATTTGCACAAATACCCATCCCCGCCAATCGAATCAACGCAGATGCTGTTCTCCCCACATACGATTGAATCAGCATTCAAACATCGATGGTCTCCGATTGCCCATACCAAGGCCATAGCAAGATCATTAGGCCTTAGCATGTCCCTTAAATCTGATTCGACAAATTTGAAGGCTCCTCTTTCGACCACAAAAGCATAACTACAATTATTAAAATCCGAAACATTACTATAACCATACATGCTAGTAATACCAATCCCGATATATCGCTTCCCCTTAGGAATAGCTGATTCGCAGCAACCTACACCGGTGCAACTACCATTTTCTATGCCTTTGCGGGCTCCACAAAGTGACACGCAGCCACTCGTGAACGTGTCGTCGTCTGCGATTACTGCGATGGTGTCGCACCCGATTGCCCTGAAAACATTGGCAGTATGGGATATAGTGAACGGGCAGTTCTCGGGCAACGATATATGTGTCAGCCTCCGGCTACCGTTGATACAATCTGTGGCCACATAAGGGGTGGAATTGATACGCAATTCGCCATTCGATATGCTTAGTACTTGAAATTGTGTACCAGCAAAGAAAGGGACCATATTAAGGCACGAAATTTCAAAGCCCGAGAGATAACAATCTCGCCCGATTCCGAATGGGTATGGAATTTCAACCACGCCGCATTTTTGTGAGCAATTTTTGTTCATATTTGCAGAAATTTGAGTTAAGAGAAGAGGGAGTAGAAGAAGCCATGAGAAGTTGTTTTCCATCTGTTTTTTGGGCTCTATGGGATAACCATATGAGTTGGTTGTGTTTTTTTTTATAACTGAACGGTTTTGGGGATTGCTAATTGGGCAGCACCACAATGGTAGATGGTAGGGAGCACAATAAGATCTTGACCGTCAATTTATGGTTCCACGCTTATGGACCATGATTGTTTTAGTCAGAATTTTTAGATAAATTTACCATAAAATCAATGCCCAGCTTTGGACGCTAGTTAATGTGCGTTTCTTGTCATCAAAGTGGTCGATCAGACGGTCATTGATCACTTGATACATAAAGCAATAGGGCAACCCCGGGGTCACATGTTCAATGCCAGGAGATCACAGTTTCAATCGCAGCATACATATGTGAAAATAGAAAAACATCTAAAAACAAATAGAAAAATAAAGAGGCCAGGCCTGGGACTATGGATTCAGACCAGTTGGACACCATGTGGCACCCATTACAGGGATTGGGTGCTGCAGAAACTTGATAAGATCGATCAGTTACCATTCAAAAAATTTGGGCTAACCTTGAAAATATGGTCAAAAGTTCCTAAATTCAATGCACCAAGTGCGTCGTTTTCTCCTTTCGTTGAACTTTCTTTATTAAATTCCCCCTAAATTTCTCCTACAAAAATTAAGACTATTAGCCGCATTTTTTGGAAGCGCTATTAACAAAAGAACTTCTTGTTTCAGTAGCGACAGGATTAGTAGCACCAATTTTTTTATTAATAACTGTAGTTTTTGGCTACCGCTAAAACAATTTATTTTTGTAATACTTTGAACTTTTTTATCTAAGTACGCCCTTTAACTGTTAAAGATCTAACTTAACATAATACAAATCTCTATCTTTTTCAATTTCTTTTCCCATAACCTAAGGGGAGGCGTTATATACACCACTTTTTCCTGTGAGAAGCATACACTCTTTCTTAGGGAAAAATCATTGACTACTATTAAACGATGGAGATTATTTTTCATCCCAATCTTTCACAAAATAGATCTTAAGATTACGGTACACCTATCAGACGGTCATATGTTGATTCCATATGGCACACATCCCCAAAAGTGATCGTCTGATAAGTACGCCAAGTCGGATATTCACTTTTGGAGATATGTGCCTCATGAAATCAGGATCTGACCGTGTGATAGGTGTGCCATGTCTCTATCTTTTTCAATTTCCTTTCCTTTAACCTAAGGGAGGCATTATATACACCACTTTTTCTTGTGAAAAGCATACACTCTTTCATAGGAAAAAATCATTGACTACCATTAAACGATGGAGATCGTTTTTCGTCCCAATCTTCCACAAAATAGATCTTAAGATCATGGGGCACCTATCAGACGGTCATATGTTGATTCCATATGGCACACATCCCCAAAAGTGATCGTCTGATAGGTACGCCAAGTTGGACAGTCACTTTTGGAGATATGTGCCTCGTGAAATCAGGATCTGACCGTCTAATAGGTATGCCATAATCTCAATGTCTATTTTATGGAAGATTTGGACTAAAAATGACTCCCATCGTCTGAATCAATGCAGTCAACATTTTTTCCTGTGAAACAGTGTTTGCTCTTCACAGGAAAAACAGGTGTGAATAACCTCTCCCTCAACCAAATCATTTGCAATAAAGATTCTTTCGGAGCACTTGATGGTTCCACTGCTCACACTATTAGGCTGACTGCCTGGATATGGTGATATGGGTAATTTTTCATCCCAATCTTTTACACACACATCTTAAAATAATGGCTCACATATTAGAGGATCAAATGTTGATTACACGTGGCGTACATCCCAAATTGACCATGATGATGGCATCCCATGGTGCAGTGTGGTTACTGATGTATGCCCCGTGTAATCAATATTTGAACATTTAATATGTAAGCCATTATCTTAATATCTAATGTGTGCATGATTAAGACAAAATAAAACCTCTAGCATCTAATTCAAGGTAGTCAATGGTGTGAGTGGTGGAAACTGAAATTCATTTAATCAGTGGAATTGATTGGCTATTCGATTAATTATAGTTTAATTTAAATATTACACACACCAACAATCACCATAATGCAATATTTATGTGGAAACCCAATCACTAGGAAAAACTCACGGGATCGAAGTCCACAAACCATATTCACTATGAAATTAAACAATTACATGGAGTTTCGAATGATATACCGAACAAATGCACATGCACTATCAAACCCCCATGTAATCCAACCTCACATCGCAGGTCGTCTCCATAGCTTTCAGATTCGAATGCTCTCTCTATTGTTGATGAACGCACAGCAATCCACCTTGAGATCCACAAGGTTATCAACCACGCACTCTAATCTTTAAGGCACAGAACTCCCAACTCACTTGGGAAAATTAACAACAGGAAAATGAAGGAGAAAATAAACTTTTTGAACGAAACAGTTTTACAGATTTACTAACTTTCAAAAGCAGGGGGAAGAAGATTTAGGGCCACACACAAGGAAGAAGAAGAATTGCACTAGCTTAGCTCAGTTCCCATTCAAAAACTTTTTTTATTAAAACCCTAAAACTACTCACGAGGACACTTCAACAAAAAGTCCAAAAATTAAAGCCCCTTTTTTTCAAATGAACAGAAGAGTGATGTAAGGCTCAGGTCAAAGAAGCACAACTAGCTGTGATTATACTAACAACGATCTGTGACCACAACTCACTGTGAATATCACAGTAGCTCACTTTGGGAATAGCAGCTAGTCGTGGTCAAACTCACAGCTCGTTATGGACACTTATACAGAGTACAACTAAATCTAGTTGTGAATAAATCAACAACTCGATGTGGTCATCACAGCTAGTTGTGGTTAAAATCACGGCTCGTTGTGGACATCACTTCAAGGCATCAAAAAAATATTTTGAGAAAGAGCTTTTATTTGTTAAAGGCAGGGTCAAAGATATGTGAATGATAGCCTTGTTAAACAAGGCAAGATACATCCATCTTAGCACACAAACATCGTAAGGGAGATCTACATGATTTTTTGGATTAGAATGTGACAACTAGATCTAACAATCTCTCCCTTTGTCACATTCTAGGACAAAAACTATGTTTATATAATATAAAATGCAGTTACATGAAGTCAATCCCACTAATCGTATATATTGATCTACATGAAGAAGCAAATAGGAAAATACATGGACACTTGATCTCCCCCTAAATCTGTACCTATTCTAAGCCAAGATAAGTCTTCATCACTCACCTGCAAAACAAACAACCAAACGCTTACATCCAAAAATAGCAATAACATGATAACCAAATCAAACATCCATCAACATCAAACCTTTTCTCCCCCTTTTTGTCAGAAAGTGACAAAGGGATGCAACAAAAAGAAATAGAGGCAACCACAACTGACATAATATAAGTGCACATGATATTAAATGAAAGGAAAACAAAGGCCCCACATGGCCACCACAAATAACCAACATCCAGATTAAACAATGTATCAACTGTCAACTGTTAACTGCTAATTTGAAAGAGAGAAAAAAATATACCCATGATCAATTTGGACAACCGTTGCTCGATCCACCACTGACTCCTTTTCCAGGTTTGGTAGCGCCATCGCCACTATCATTCGAATCATTGGATATGAGCCATCGCTAAAAATTGTCGGTCAAGCTATCAACATGAGCACTCATAGCACGCACCTCAATCTTTAAGGTAAGCAGTGCACGATCTACGGGTTGAAGTGTGACAGCCAGAATTTCGACACCCTGAAACCCGTGCCATCAGCACGACCCTCAAGGCCGTGCCTTGTGATTCTTTACGAAACATTGGTATATATAAGCCAAAAACTGTAATTTAGGCACATGTATCTACTCTAACAAGTACTCATATGTTTAAAATTAATAGGATCTCTAAAGGCAGTTCTTGTCCCATGCCAATTCATGGGCATAAGAACTTACCCAAACCGTTGGTGATAACAGTTCGTTCCAGACGGTTTGTCAAAGAATAACGGTATTTAATTACATTCAAATAAAGAGGTTTGACCTACCAAGCAGTACCTAATACTCTCAACTCACTCTCAAAGTACGCAATGGGTCTCCTAGAAGAATTCCTCCGGAGGAGGCTCTGACTCCTCTGTGGGCACATAATCTGAATCCCCTGGATCAAAGTCTCCAGAAGTCTTCGCTGCCGCTAGTCCTGGACTTGCGACGTATAGTCTAGGGGGTGAGCTACATCCTAGCTCAATAGGGAAATAAAATGAACATATAGATTAAATCTCCCATATATGTTAGCAGTTAAAAAAAAAAAACACCATTTATCGGATATCACTTTTGGGAAAACAATTGAAATAACTGGAATAAAATGATGGGTACAGCTGTTACTTTGCATGGTTTTTGTTTGTTCTCACCATACTAGTTTAGTTGTGAATTCGGCCTAATCACTTAAATCTTAACTTAAGTAGTCCCCGAGCAATATAGCATCGAGCCCCGATGGAATACCCACCATCGTCGTCTAACTAGACAGTTATTATGTGTACTCCCTGGGAATACCGCCCAAGCCCTTTTCTCATAGGTGGCGGGGTCTATTCTCAAATCTACATCCCTGGGAAGTGCTATGATTGTACGGATTGGCCGCCGTACCGGTCACAGATATCCTGCCGAGTCAGTCGTGGATATCCCACCATATCGATGGGGTATTCTAATCAAACCTTAAATAATAAAAATATCGAACGTGCTCTACATATAGTTATTCACCGTGATTGTGCTAATTTTATTACATTAGGCCTTATCACTAGCTTTCGTTTCACTATTAGTTTTCATCTGCATCCTTGGGATGCCACTAGTTCAATACATCATCTAGATGTCCACTTTATAATTTTTACGTCCCCTGGGGACCTCATGACTATCACCTTTGAAACTCACTCACACACCCTTTTTCATAGACTTCATGCAATACTTGACTATTTAATTGAAATACACCACATATATGAGTTGACAAAATAATGCACATGTTTCAAGAATATTCCCTACCTCAACGCAAATCCATTGCACACTTTTCTCGTAGAGGTTTACACGTCACGATCACACGTCAAATCTACATTTCATGTGTTTAGAATATGTTTAGAAGTGCCACTAGAATCATTTGAGTACATAGCCTCCATGGATTTACACTAAACTATTAATATCTGCGTGGTGCCTTACGCGAGCAAGTATAATTCCTCGCTCGAGCGGTCACTTGACCTCGCTCGAGCGGTCACCTGACCTCGCTCGAGTGGTTCAAACGGGATCGCTCGAGCGGTTCAAACGGGATCGCTCGAGCGGTTAAAACGAGCCATCTGAAGTAAAATAGGAAGTCTTGCTCGAGCGAGCTGTTAAGACATGAAAAGTACCACTTTTCACCCCTTAACTTAACCTGTGATTAGACCCTTAGCCCTTTAATAAATGTTTGTTAAGCTATTTTTGTAGGTAATAAACAGCAGTACAATAAGGTCATAAATCTTGCTAAGGAGCCTGTTTTGACCCCAAAAGTCCCTCAGAAGAAAGAGCCATGAATCCAGACCTGAGGTAAGCATCGCGCAGCTGATAAAGCTCCAAAGGATTCAGGAATTTAGGCTTCGCGCAGTCCTCGCTACGTTCCCCAAGACTTCACGAGAAGTTCTCGCGCAGTGGAGTGACAGAAGAGCTTCAGAAGCCTTGAGTCGCGCAGCTCTCGCAAAGTTCAGAAGTTAAAGGTCGCACAGTTCAAGAAGACCACTCTCACCCTCGCGTACTTCACTGTAATAATGAGGACGAGAGAGCTCAGGGAAAGTTGTCGACACGCCTGCCGCCGATCATGAGATACAAAGTAACAAAGGAGCTGTCGCACAGTTTACAAAAGCCTCAAAGCTATCGTGAGGATCCTCGCGAAGATCTATCAAGAAATGGACTCTCGTGCAGCTCAGAAACTATTAAAGCCTCGCGAAGCTCAATCCAGCGAGAGCGCGCCAACCTCGCGACAGCTAAAGCTTCAGCGTTAAACTCAACCACGCGAAGAACAGAGCTACCACGCGACGAGTCTAGGAAACGATGGCTACCTAGCGAAGCTCTGAACTTTAACCTTCCATCGCTTTAGCAGAGGACTTTCTGGGAATTTCTAAGGATTAGGGCACGCCCTCCCACGCTCAAATCTCTGTGCACAGGCCCCGAGGCATCCAAAGAACAGTATTCGGCCACGTGGCATCATTAAAATTAGGGTTTCCTAACCCTAATGCGCCGCCACACCACCGCTATATAAACCCAAACTTGGTTTAGGTTTGAGGGCTCAGACTTTATCACCGAGGATGCGAGATCATTTTCTTCGTTTTCTTAGTAGTTGTAAGTAGTTTTCCTTTTCTTTTACTTTCTCCATAGTCCAAAGACTTCAGCTATGCCTTTGTATGTATTTTTGAACTAGTTTAATGGATGTTTTGTAATAGGATATGTATTTTTATGGGATGTGTGCGAATGAGAGTTGTTTTGTGCAATAATGTTGCCTTGTGATCCGCCATTGCTTTGGCTGTGATTCAAAGCAATGGAGGACTGATTCTAAGGATCCATTCAGATCCAAGTGACCTGTGCGCCTGGGCTATCATGGTTTGATACAGCCTTAGCCCCACCACAGGACCCACTAGATCTGAAATCCCCATGGGAGCCTGAGCTGGTAGCCTTGTGACCATGGTGGTGGCAGCAATATTACTGTTCTGTTTTAGACTCTATGAGGAGGATAGCCTCTGGGATAGTCTGTGACCATTCAAGTGGACAGGCTATAGCCTTAGGGTGAAGCCAATCCGTAGGATCCAAGATGGATTCTTCTTCTCTGCACATGTTCTTGTAGCCTTGTGGGAGATTGTACAGAGGCAGACTCCCCTATATTTGTATAGACCCGCCATCAGATGTTAGATCTGATCTGGTTATAGAGATTGTAGACTTGTGACTGGACCATTGTAGTCCCACTCAAGCAATGGACAACTAGATCGAAGGTTGTACTCAATCCCTTGCTGGTTCTATGTGTCTGGGCTAACATGGTCCTATACAGCCCTAGCCCCACACATAGTACTTTAGAGGTTAAGGTTCCCTATGGATTCTTGAGCTTGTAGCCTGGATGAAGTAGTGCCTATGATGATTAACTTGTTTTGACTCATCTCTGGATTGTAGTTCCCCTATGGGATAGTCTGTGACCATTTGAGTGGACAGGTTATAGCCTTAAGGGATTGGATCATGGCACAGAGATGGGTTGGATTCTTTCTCGTCAGTGGTGATAATGTTGCAATTGGACAGGATTTCTATAACATCAGATCTGAATCTGAGCTACAAAACTCCTCTGATCTAGACCCAATAGCATACTTCTCACCCTTTTATATTTATTTTCCCACACTCCATCCATCTTCTCAACCCTTTCTGTAGTTAATTCATTAGGCTACCTTAGGATATTTAGAATAAGGGACCCTAAACTCCATTCCTTTTTAGGACTGCCAGATCTGTAGTTAGATCTGGAGGGACTACTAGAGATGGCTCCCTTAGAGCCGTAGATCATCTTTCCCTGTGGGACAAACTCTTACTTATCAAAACTTGCTACAATGGACCCTGTATCTTGCAGGTCTAGGATTTCTCAGTTGTGCTGATTCCATCCCCTATTTTACTTTGATTTTAAATTGCTTTTACCACCAACAAATAAAGTAAGCACACTGGGATTCGCAACAAGAGCTTCCCCTTTATTTTGGGTCTCGCTCGAGCGAGCCCAGAACAGAATTCGTTCTCAGGTTATCTTTCTTCCTCTCTCGAGCGAACCATTTAGACCGCTCGAGCGAGGAGCGGTGAAATTTAACTCCTCGATCTGTTCAAGAACCCTTTTTCCTACTTCATTCAAGCCTTATTATCATCGACAACCATTCAACCAATACTTTATACATTATTTAAGGACACACCTAAGCATTTATTATGCATTTAACATACCTCAATCTATAGGTCTAGTATGAGTTCAATCCATGATTCAAAACTCTACCAGACGAAGAGATCTCCAAAGTTCCTCTCCAAAGCTCCTCATTCAACCTTTTCTCTTTCGAAGATAATTAGGTTACGTATTGGGGAAACCCCTCTCCCCTTCATTCACTTATATATTTTTTTTGTGAAAGCTAGTGTGTTTTACACACACACACATAGTGCATACTTGTTAGCTTTGGTTCCCTTGTGAACCACACATATACATGCATGGTATATTACATGCACGGTTCCCAAAAATCTAGGGTTATGACATTCACCCCACCTTATAAGATTTTCATCCTCTAAAATTGGCAATGCCCTTTTTTTTAACTCGGTACGACTACTACTAGGCCGTTAAATAGGCCAGTTCCTTACATCATCAGGTAGTTAATCATATGGTCCAATGACCCGAGATCAAACCTGCATTGAGCAACTATAAACCATATTTTATTGTACATTACATTCATACATTCACCTAGGCCAATCTTAAACGACAAAAGAGACAAGATACTCATATATTATTTGGTAACTCCACAGTCATTATACTAACTTATTATGCGATAACAATTTATATATATATATCGAAGCTATAATAAAGATTACCACCCAAAATTTGTGACATTCATGTCACGATAGTCTATAAATAAAGTGTCAAATACCACCTTACTACGAAATGTTCTAACAAAAGTTACATTTCCATTTTTTTTTCCAAAAGAAAATTATATGACTACCTAGTCATCATCCTCCTCATACTTGTCGTCGTCGTCGCCGGAGCCATCATCATCGTCATAGTCTTCGTCATCCTCATCCTTGTCAACCACCCTGGCGGTAGTGGTACCCCCTGTAGTGCTCCTCGTAGCAGGGCCCGAGCTAGACGCTCCAAAAGTAGCGTCTCTCATGGCACCAACGCGCTCCATGTATGACTACGGGTATGCCTGGCCCATGAGGTCTATGAGTAGTGCCTCCTGAAACCTCTGATGTAACCTTATCTCCCGCCCCTGCTGGAGGAGTTCTCGCATCATGCCAGTGTCGGAGGTAGGTAGGGGCTGTGAAGATAAGTAGAGGGAGCAGTTGGTCCCGCCGGTGGTTGTTGCGTGGCTTGTCGGGAAATTTGGCAGTCTCTTTTCTTGTTGACACTAGTTTGAAGGCTCTTTAAGTTTCGGCTCTAGTCTTGGGCTAAATAGGGGACGACGTTATCGGTAAGAGATAACTCGTCGGTCCAGATCTTGAATCCTTCTTTTCCATTTCATGAGTCGAGGAGTCGTGAAATCAACCGAGCATAAGGTAGTCGGTTGATGGGTGGGGGAATAGCACCTCTTACGTTCCTTTTATAGGCATGCGCCATGCCTTTAATGACTACCATGGGTGCGCTAATCCACCTATTATGAAATGCGGCGTGCAAAGCTCGCAGAAATGCGTCGCGGCGTTCTTGATCATGGCCAGTCGGGTGTAAGTTCTTCTTAAAAATGATATCCAAAAGACACATGCGTGGCGGTAGCTGAGATCGGGTGATAGATTAACCTGAAGCGGACGTGCCGCCAGTGATGTCGGAAATAATCATTGGGAACTCTACATTCCCAGAAAAAGGTGGTTGGATAAGTGGGCTCGGGGCATAGATGTGTGGGCATTTCATAACTGATGAAATCTCGGCACAGCTAAAAATCAATTCTTTTCCTTCGATCGTGACGAGGATGGCGTCCTCATTCACGTTCATGTTAAGGGTTTGGTAAAATAGTTTCACGAGTCTCGGATAGTACCGAGCTCCGAACGGGGTAAGTAATGGTCTAAGGTTATTGTCGGTGAGGAAATCCGATGTCCATTGGGTGGACGTCGGATCCCCAAAACAAGAGGGATGTACATCCCATTCGGTTTCAAAAATTTTTGCCCCCCACCAATCGTCTAGTTCGATTGGGGTAGGAGATGGGGTTGGTGGTGGTTGCGGTGCTTTGTTGCGCGATGACGGTGATCGAATAGCCATTCGCTTCTTAGGTTGGGGATTAGGGCTTGAAGAAGCCATTAGATATCTATAGAGCTTTTTGAATGCAATAAAATTTGGAAAAGGGGTAGATTTTACCTTTAAAAATGTTTTTTTTTTACGGATCGGGTCGTTTGAATCCGGCTGGAATCGGACGGAAAAGCTTGGAAGTCGAAAACCCTAAACCCTCGCTCTGCTTGCTTCCCTCGCGTGAAGAAGAAATGAGTGAATAGTAATCTATTCGCTTTTTATAGTCTGACCTCGCTCGAGCGGTTGAAAAGTCCTTACTCGAGCGAGTCCAGAAAGGTTTCTGTGTATAATTATATGTGGCTCGCGCGAGCGAGCGTAAGTGATCGCTCGAGCAAGCCCAGAAACTTTTTTTTTTTTTTTTTTCTGGCTCTTCTAAGCTCATATTTTCTCTGGTCTCTTCTATTATTATGACATCTTTCACACATGATTCCCTATGTCAGGTAATTGAGACTTTATTCACATGAACCGATCTTTCTGGCAAAAATTTAAGCTAAATGCTCGAATTTTAATCTCATTCGTTTACTTGTTTCAAAATAGGAATCGATATACTGTCAAAATATTACATATTATCATAAAAAAAAACAACTAGCTTGCGTTCTCAAACAAGTTGGGGTATTGTTCTTTGACATCCGCCTCTCGCTCCCACTTTGCTTCCTCAGTCGGATGATTATTCCAGCGAACAAGTGCTAAAGGAATAACTTTGATGCGTAGCACTTGTTCCTTTCTATCCAAAATCTCTACCGGCTCTTCGATGATGCTCATATCTTCATGCATCTCGAATGATTTGCCGCTCAACACATGATCAGGGTCATTAAGATACTTTCTGAGCATAGATACGTGGAATACATTGCGTACCTGATCAAATAACGGTGGCAATTCAATGCGGTAAGCAACTTCCCTTACTCGACCCAAAACTTCAAACGGTCCAAGATAGCAGGGACTTAGCTTCCCTCTCTTTCTGAACCTCATCACGCCCTTCATAGGCGATACCTTCACGAAGACATGTTCTCCCACCTTAAAGTCCACGCTTGTCCGCTTGATATCAGCGTAGCTTTTCTGTCTGCTTTGAGCCGCCTTTAGTCTTTCTCTGATCATGCAAACAATAGCGGCGTTATCTTCAAGTAACTCGGGTCCCAAAACAAATTTCTCCCCAGTTTCCTCCCAATTGATTGGCGATTTGCATCGCCTTCCGTACAAGGCTTCATACGGTGCCATCCCAATGCTAGTCCAAAAACTATTGTTATATGCGAACTCAATCAATGGTAGGTGTTGATCCCACGATCCTTGTAATTCCAACATACATGCCCTAAGCATGTCTTCAATAATTTGATTGACCCTCTCAGTCTTTCCATCGATTTGTGGGTGGAATGCCGTACTGAAATTTAGTCTCATTCCCATTCCTTCTTGAAATATCTTCCAAAACTTGGATGTATACAATGGGTCACGGTCTGAAACAATGCTACTCGGAATCCCATGCAAACGGACAATCTCTTTCATATAAAGCTCTGCTACATCGTGTGGTAAGGCAAGAAGTGTGCTAACTTGGTCCATCGATCGACCACTATCCAAATGGCATTGTACTTCCTTGCGGTTCACGGTAGCCTGACTATGAAGTCCATGGAGATTGATTCCCACTTCCATTCCGGTATAGGTAGGGGTTGTAATAGACCTACGAGGTGTCTATGACCAATCTTCACTTGTTGGCACCTCAAACACCGCAACACATACTCTGCCACGTCTTGTTTCCACGTCTTTTTTCAGACCTTGATACATCTTCGTGCTCCTCGGGTGGATAGCATAGCTTGACTTGTGGGATTCATCAAGAATCGTTCGTCTTAAATCGACATTATCCAGAATACAGAGGCAGCCCTTAAACAGTATGGAGCCATCCTCCTTGATTGAAAAGTCGGATCTGATGCCCTCGATTACATCTTGATGTATCTTGGTCAGTACTGGGTCTTCTACTTGAAGTTCTCGTATATGTTCGAATATCACCGGTTTCACTGATATGTTGGCCAAAAAGGCTCCTGTAGCTTGTGACTTGATGTCTGCACCATATAGTGCTAGATCTTCCAACAACTTCCATCGGTGTATACCTAAAATTAGACTAGCCAACTGAGCTGAACTCTTCCGACTCAAGGCATCGGCCACTACATTAGCCTTGCGTGGATGGTACTGTATAGAACAGTCATAGTCCTTGAGGAACTCCATCCATCTGCGCTGCTTCATATTTAGTTCCTTCTGTGTAAACAAATATCTGAGGCTCTTATGGTCGGTGAAGATTTCAAACGTTTCTCCATATAAATAATGTCGCCATATCTTCAATGCGAATATGACCGCTGCTAGTTCCAGATCATGTGTCGGATAGTTCTTCTCGTGCTCTTTCAACTGTCTTGACCCGTAAGCTATTACCTTTTTATGTTGATTGAGTACACAATCCAAACTGTTATACGACGCATCACTGTAGACTGTGAATCCTCCACTGCCTGTCGGAATGGCTAACACTGGAGTTGAAGTGAGTCTCTTCTTGAGTTCTTGAAAACTCTTCTCGCACGCTTCACTCTACTCAAATCTTGAATCTTTTCTTGTAAGCCTCGTAAGAGGTCCTGATATCTTTGAAAACCCCTCAACGAAGCGTCAATAATAACCTGCTAGTCCAAGGAAACTTCGGACATCTGTCACGGTCTTTGGTTGCTCCCAATTCACTACTGCCTCAATCTTGGCGGGATCTACTGTGACTCCATGCTTTGAGACGACATGTCCCAAAAAGCTAACCTCTTCTAACTAGAATTCATATTTACTGAGCTTGGCATACAATTGGTGTTCACGCAAAGTTTGTAGAGCTACCCGTAAGTGTTCTTCATGCTCCATCCACGATTTTGAGTAAATCAGGATGTCGTCAACAAACACGACAACGCAGGAGTCTAGGTGTGGTTTAAACACCCGATTCATTAAGTCCATAAACGACACTGGTGCGTTTGTCAATCCGAACGGCATCACCAAAAATTCATAGTGTCCATACCGTGTTTTGAATGTCGTGTTCTGAATGTCCTCAGCCTTGACTCTTAACTGATGGTATCCAGATCTCAGATCGATCTTAGAAAAGTACTTCGCTCCTTGCAATTGATCGAACAAGTCATCTATTCTTGGCAACCGGTATCGATTCTTCACAGTGAGTTTGTTCAATTGTCGATAGTCAATGCACAACCGCATCGACCGATCTTTCTTTTTCACAAATAAAATTGGTGCTCCCCATGGGGACACGCTTGGTCTTATGAACCCTTTATCCATGAGTTCTTGCAACTGTTCTTTCAATTCTTTCAACTCTGCAGGAGCCATCCTGTATGGTGCCTTTGAAACAGGCTCCGTTCCTGGTGCTAAGTCGATAGCGAATTCCACTTCTCTCTCTGGGGGTAATCCTGGCAATTCTTCGAGAAATACGTCTTCGAATTCTCGCACCACTGCTATCTCGGAGATAACATTCTTTTCTTCTTTATCTCCTTTCAGAAATGCCAAATAACCGTTGCATCCCTTTTTGATTAAACGTTCTGCTCTGACTGCAGAGATGAGTGGCACTTGCGTCGATCTCTCTCCTCGAAATCGAAACGATCTCCTCGTGTTAGGTCAGAAAATAACAACCTTGTTCTTGCAATCTACTGTTGCACAATGATGGGATAGCCAATCCATGCCAAGGATCACGTCGAATCCTTGCATGTCCAACAATATTAATTTCGCGTCTAATTCATAGACAACATCATCCCGAATGCTCACTACTACCGATTTGCAGACTAATTCTGTGTTCACTAATTCTCCCGTTGGGATAGACACTGATAACACAAAGTCCAGTGTCTCCGAAACAATCTTCATTTTCTTTGCAAATCTAGGGGTGATGAAGGAGTGGGTAGACCCTGGGTCTATCAACACTCGTGCGTCACGTGCTACATAGCACCCTTTTTCATAGACTTGTAACGTGCCTATAACACATACATATACATACATAGCACATACTTTATTTAGAATTGTCTAACGTACAAACACGGTTCTACACACTGTTCTAATGAATGCACATTCTCTATCTAAAATTTTATTAAATTAAAACTCTTCATTAAAAAGGAAATCTTACCTTGAATGACGTCATGTACACTCCCTGCTTCTTGGGCGGTAACTACGTAGGCTCTCCCTTGAACAACTGGCTTTCGTGATTGAATAGGTCGTGGCATGGAAGTTGATGTCATCTTTTCCTTAATTGCTTCACGGCAATCTCTAGTTACGTGGCCTATCTTGCCACATTTAAAACAACCTTGCATTCCTTGCCTGCAATCCGCCATTTTGTGGGACTTGCCACACTTGGCACAAGTCTCCCTTGGTGTTGAAGAAGCAGCTCTTGAAAAACCTTGTGTAGCTGTAGCTTCGGTGGAAATAGCAGGACCCTTATACCTCATCGGTCTCCCTGATGTCAGCAATGGGAATCTTTGATGAGTAGTTTGTTGTGCGGCTCTCCCATACCCTGTCTGGAACGGTTGCCTCTGATTTCGTGCTATGAACCTCGGCTTCTTATTCACTGATTCATAACTCCCAGTCCTACTTTGATCTATGCATCCTCTTCCCTGTTGTTCCCTCTGACGGTATCGGTTATTGTTTTCTTCTTCGACCACTAATGCCTTACTCATGACCTCTCCGTAGGTCTTTAGCTGAAAGGGCGCAACCCCTCCTCGGATGTCCGACCTTAGACCCTGTTGGAACCTCTTCGCTTTCATCACATCAGAAATTACGTAGTCTGGAGCGAAACGAGCCAATCTCATGAATTCTACTTTGTACTCTCTTACGGTCATCCTTCCTTGCATTAGTTGCAAAAATTGAGTCTCCATCTGATTTCTCACAACCTCCGAAAAATACTGCTTATTGAACTCTTCAACGAACTCATCCCAAGTCCAGGGCATATCTGGAGTTTCTTGAGCTCTAGTTCACGAAACAGATTTCCACCAAGGTCCAGCTTCTCCATCTAGCATATACGCTGCCCAACGGACACTCTCGTCCTCTGTGCATGTTAGTACACTAAATACCTTCTCCATTTCCCCCAGCCAATTTTTGGCTGCCATGGTGTCTGCCTACCCTGAAAAGCAAGGAGGTCTCATCCTCCCGAATTCGGTAAATGCTGAAGCTACTGGTAGTGTAGGTCCTACTGGAGGCGTAGGTGTCTGATGTGGTTCTGGGGCTGCATGTGCTGCCAAGGATGCTGCTTGCTGTGCCATGGCAGTTGCCATGGTTTCCATTGTGTGCATCATCCTCTGACGCTCCTCTCTTTCTTCATTTCTCTCCCTCACTCTATCTTGTTCCCTTTGATCTCGATCCTGATTTTCTGCTTGATTTTGGTTCTCTCCTTGGCCACTGCCCTCGAGAATCTCCCTATTTCATAATGGTTGCCTGTTGGTAGGCGAGACGAACCCATCTCTACTGCACAAATTTCTATCATGACCACCCCTGGGTTGGCCACTTCCTCTAGGAAACATAACGGTCTGCATGAGAAACCATGATTTCGTTAGCAGAAGTCCCTATGTTCTGACGAGATGATTGCCAAAACTAAACAGAAAGGCTTTGATACCAACTGTGACAACCCGAATTTCGGCACCCCGAAACATGTGCCATCAGCACAACCCTCAAGGCCGTGCGCTGTGATTCTTTATGAAACATTGGTATATACAAGCCAAAAACTGTAATTTAGGCACATGTATCTACTCTAACAAGTACTCATATGTTTAAAATTAATATGGTCTCTAAAGGCAGTTCTTGTCCCATGCCAATTCATAGGCATAAGAACTGACCCAAATCGTTGGTGATAACAGTTCATTCCAGACGGTTTGTTAAAGAATAACGGTATTTAATTACATTCAAATAAAGAGGCTTGACCTACCAAGCCGTACCTAATATTCTCAACTCACTCTCAAAGTACGCAATGGGTCTCCTAGAAGAATTCCTCCGAAGGAGGCTCTGACTCTTCTGTGGGCACATAATCTGAATCCCCTGGATCAAAGTCTCCAGAAGTCTTCGCTGCCACTAGTCCTGGACCTGCGACGTATAGTCTAGGGGGTGAGCTACATCCTAGCTCAATAGGGAAACAAAATGAACATATAGATTAAATCTCCCATATATGTTAGCAGTTTAAAAAAAATATAGCATTTATCGGATATCACTTTTGGGAAAACAATTGAAATAACTAGAATAAAATGATGGGTACAGCTGTTACTTTGCATGGTTTTTGTTTGTTCTCACCATACTAGTTTAGTTGTGAATTCGGCCTAATCACTTAAATCTTAACTTAAGTAGTCCCCGAGCAATATAGCATCGAGCCCCGATGGAATACCCACCATCGTCGTCTAACTAGACAGTTATTATGTGTATTCCCTGGGAATACCGTCCAAGCCCCTTTCTCATAGGTGGCGGGATCTATTCTCAAATCTACAGCCCTGGGAAGTGCTATGAATGTACGGATTGGCCGTCGTACCGGTCACGGATATCATACCGAGACAGTCGTGGATATCCCACCATATCGATGGGGTATTCTAATCAAACCTTAAATAATAAAAATATCAAATGTGCTCTACATATAGTTATTCACCGTGATTGTGCTAATTTTATTACATTAGGCCTTATCACTAGCTTTCGTTTTACTGTTAGTTTTCATCTGCATCCCTGGGATGCCACTGGTTCAATACATCATCTAGATGTCCACTTTACAATTTTTACGTCCCCTGGGGACCTCATGACTATCACCTTTGAAACTCACACACCCTTTTTCACAGACTTCATGCAATACTTGACTATTTAATTGAAATACACCATATATATGAGTTGACAAAATAATGCACATGTTTCAAGGATATTCCCTACCTCAACGCAAATCCAATGCACACTTTTCTCGTAGAGGTTTACACGTCACGATCACACGTCAAACCTACATTTCATGTGTTTAGAATATGTTTAGAAGTATTACTAGAATCATTTGAGTACATAACCTCCATGGATTTATACTAAACTATTAATATTTGCGTGGTGCCTCGCGCGAGCGAGTACAATTCCTTGCTCGAGCGGTCACTTGACCTCGCTCAAGCGGTCACCTGACCTCGCTCGAGCGGTTAAAATGAGCCATCTGAAGTAAAATAGGAAGCCTTGCTCGAGCGAGCTTCCCCTTTATTTTGGGTCTCGCTCGAGCGAGCCTAGAACTGAATTCGTTCTCAGGTTGTATCTTCCGTCCTCGCTCGAGCGAACCATTTAGACAGCTCAAGCGAGGAGCGGTGAAATTTAACTCCTCGATCTATTTGAGAACCCTTTTTCCTACATCATTCAAGCCTTATTATCATCGACAGCCATTCAACCAATATTTTATACATTATTTAAGGACACACCTAAGCATTTATTATGCATTTAATATACCTCAATCGATAGGTCTCGTATGAGTTGATCCACGATTCAAAACTCTACCAGACGAAGAGATCTCCAAAGCTCCTCATTCAACCTTTTCTCTTTCTAAGATAATTAGGTTACGTATTGGGGAAACCCCTCTCCCCTTCATTCACTTATATATTTTTTTGTGAAAGCTAGTGTGTTTTACACACACACATAGTGTATACTTGTTAGCTTTGGTTCCCTTGTGAACCACACATACACATGCATGGTATATGACGTGCACGATTCCCAAAAATTTGGGGTTATGACATGAAGGGATTGAGGACAAGTTGTTGGAACTTGAGCGTCGAGAGTGGTCGATCACGAGACAGGATAGAAGAACGCAATAGGCACCGACGAAGACGAAATCGAAGTATCATTGTGTTTTTTCCATGCTTTCACAGCCACAGCAAGAGTCGAAGGTAAAAATTCATTACCTTGAAATATTTTTATCGAAAACGTAGACACGGTGATAAAATGCTCAATCACTTTGGAGACAATGATCGGTAAAGGGATCGCTGCATTCTTTCATGGGCTAAGACAGCACTAGAGGATGATCCTCCAAATTTCGGTGGATGGACACACAAAATGATCTATGTCCAGCTGCCACATAATAAAAATCTCATTCAACCGTACTTCATTAAAATTTTTTATCATAGGCCAAAGGGTACTGAAGATAAGAAAACGTAAAATGTAGAAGTGCAGTTTTAAGAACTTTGTTGGAACGACAGTCTTCGGACAGGTGTCACACAAACATGATCAACAATCGATTTCCATGATCCACCAAGCAAGTCGTCGGTAGGGGCATCAGAGTCATGGGGAAAAAAAACACCATCAGGGACAAGAGGAATACGTAGGATCGATGAGCACAGGGGCAACTGTAGTCATGGAACCGTTGACATAAGTAACAAAGGATTTTTCATCCGAAGTAAACACACAAGACTCATAGTTGGCATAAAAATAGGGGGCAAACTCCGCATACGTGAAACTACGAAGTTTAAAAATAAGAGCCCAACCACGAGCGAGAATCTTACATAAAAAGGAAAACTCTTATAAATAGTCCAGATTGAAGTAACGTTTCATCACCAATGACCGAGATTGCAGAAAACCTAAGTTTGACTGAGCCTCATCTGAAATAAAGACTGGAGCTGCAGAGCCGGTGGAAGAAGAGAACTTCTTTCTCGGAGTCATCGATCAAGAAGAGGGGACGAGGAATAGGGATGTAGTAAAATGAAGAACAAAGAAGAGAGATAGGAAGGAAGAAGAATAAAAACCAGGAAGAAGAAAGAGAAAGAAAATGGATTTATGTTTTTTTTTTGGAAAACTTTAATGGCAACTCATTGTGGGAATCCCTACAACTCAATGTGGGAATCCCTACAGCTCACTGCCATAAAAAAGGAACTAATCTTACTGAAAAATGTTACAAAAATTGAATAAAAAAACTCAAATCGAGGGCACAGCAAGTTGTAACAAACCTCATAGCTCGCTGCCAAGTTGTCTACAGCTTGCAACCTAAAAAAAATAACTAACAAACAGTTACCGATAAACGCACAACTCATTGTGATAAGTTGATAGCGTGCTGTCATTAGAGAAAAAAGGCACAGAAAAAATAGCCACAACTAGCTATCAGGAACAAACAGAGTCAAGAACAAAAATCTACTGCTAGCTGTCAGGTCAAAATAGCTAGTTGTGTATGCAAACAGGAAGCAAAAAAAATAATCCATAGCTAGCTGTCAGTTCAAAGCAGCTAGCTGTGAATGACGAAATAGAAATAGAACAAAAACATAAATCTCATCCACAACTCGCTGTGGTTAGACGATAGCTCGCTTTTATGGAAAAAGCTATCCAACAACAGCTAGCTATCATAATAACATAGCAACCAGTTGTGTAAAAGAAAACCAAGAGCATCGAAAACTGAAGTTGAAAACCATTTTCAGCGACTGCTAGCTGTGACACCCTAGCAACTAAATGTGTATACCAAGCAGAGAATGAACGAGAAACTCCACAGCTAGTTGTCATATACCAGTAGTTAGTTGTGTCTAACTTAACAGATAACAACCAACCACAAAACATTCAGCCACAGCTAGTTGTCACACACCAGTAGCTAGTTATGTCTAACAAAACATAGCCCATGAAAAACTAAAATACCAGCCACAGTACGTTGTGAGAAATCCACCGCTCGCTGTGTATAATGAAACAGAGAACCAACAAAAAGAAGTCTAAGCAACAGCTCGCTGTAGGTAAACCATAGCTCGCTGTGAGATAAAAAAATCTGACAGTGAATAGCAAAACAACATAGTTTGTTGTGATTATATCTGTAACGTCCTGAAATTTCTGAATAAAAATACTCCTAATCAGGTGTTTGTGTCTGACAAGGTATACGCCATGAATTTTTAGAATATTTTATTTGGTGTTAAGGGTTAAGTATATAATGGTGTGAATAGTTATACAAGTCATGTGATGGCACAATGGTTAGAAGCTTAGATTCTAAGCAGGAGGTCCAGGGATCAAAACTTGCTGAGAAACTTTTGGACTTTATTTTGGACCATTCGATAAGGGCCTATACACCAATCCACGATGTACCAACTCAACACCGAATCAGCTTCCTTTAAGTATAAAAAGAAAAACTTACGCAGAAATGAGAAATAGTAGAACTCGTTTGAAGAAGAAAGGGCCGAGAGATAAATCGAGTGAGGATGAGATCCTCTAATCCTCCTCACTTCCCATTTTCAAAAATCGTAAACCATTGATCTCCTTTGATATTCACTCAAAGAACCCTCTTGCTTGTTCTGTACCGCGAGAAAACTTCGATTTTTGACACCGAAAGATCGAAGAGAGGTGGGAATCGAATTACCGAAGGGACGAAGAGCGTAGACACTGATATCCTTCGATTTCGATGACCGTAGGCTCCGTATGCATGATTAAAGAAGGTAATTTTTGAAAGCCTCCGCATGCAAGTGTAGATTGTATAGAAAATTTGAAATTTAGACTAGATTAGTATGTGTTTCGGTTGCATGCAAAGAGTTCTGAGAAACACAGAGTTTAGGCGTCGATCTCTCGATTTCGACGATCATAAACTCTACATGCATGATCTAAGAAGGTAAGATTAATGATTTGTCATGTGAAATCCGTTTTAGGATTGATTAGGGTTATTAAGATATGATTTTCAAAGATTTTGAGGAATTCGAATTGTAGTAAAAGGGAAGAAAAGTGTGAATTCGCACTATCTCGCTCGAGCGAGATTGGCAGTCGCTCGAGCGAGCTAGACCCTTCAGATTCAAAGGAAATAGATAGTGAAAAATTGGCTCGAGCAAATTTCCTTCAGAAATTAGGCTAAAACTTTCGGTTGAATCTCGCTCGAGTGAATCTCGCTCGAGTGAGATGTTTATAAGAGTCGCTCGAGCGATTTTGGAAGTCACTTGAGCGAATTGTGTAGTTTCAATTTCGTTTGGTAAGACTTACGAAACTTTGACTTGTTTTGATCCGTTGGTCTTTGACACGTAGTTATTAACATAATGTAGGATTTGATAAGTATAAAAACTTGAAAATTTTTCAAAACCATAGGTCCTGATTAGGTGCATGTCCATTGAGAAATGCATCACCGTTTTGGATTTTCCATATAAAATCATCTTAGGTCAGTTTGGGAATTTTAGACCAAAGCTTATACACAGTTATAGTGTATTAGCTTAACAGCGAATTTAGTGGATAAGTGGTTTGGGTGTATGTGTTTAACACCGAGTCAAACTAATATGTCATTTTGGGTGTGCGAGCTTCACACTGAACCGACTCCCTTAGTTATAACTGAAACTTTCTTTAGAAGTTTGAAGTTTCATTAGTTTGATTGAAAAAGAAAGAGAGGAGAGAAAGAGAGAGTTTATAGAAAAAGGAGGAAGAAAAATCCTCCGTTCCTTTTGCCCTCCGAAGCCGAATCATCATGGATCTCCTTCCCAAATTTCTTCTTTTTCTATTTACCGCAATTGAGAGAGTAGACCTTGGCACAGTTACGATCCAAACGATTCATGAGCATGAGAAACCCCCAAACCCTCTTTTACTTAGATTTCAAAATCTGAGTGTCCATTGAGCTCACAAAGTCTTCATGCATGAGTGATTAGTTATCGCGGATATCGTGTGTATCCAGAGGATTGGATCATTGATTCCTTTTCATTTCGTTACGATCGCAATCGCAAGGAAGGAAAGAGGGTTTCGCATAAAATCCATCTATTTTGATCACCGTAGAATGTGCATACGCGAGATTAGAAGGTAAGATTCGGTTTAAATTGGTTAGAATTAGTTTGGTTATGATTTATGGGTGATTAGGATGCTTGAAAATGAATTTTAGAGGAAAATAGACCAAGGAAGAAGAAGGCCAAAGGCTACACAATCTGTCAAAATCGAACGATTGAATTTTGAATCGATCGATCAATTTTGACATAATAGAGATATGTAAAGATTTCTAAAGGAATCGATCGATCGAATTTGGAATTATGAAGGAATCGATCTAATTTGAAACTGATCGATCAAATTTGAAACCGATCGATCGAGTTTGATAAGACTGATATGCCAATTTTATGAAGAAATCGAATGATCAATTTGGAAATTGATTGATTTTCCCTGTTTCTGGCTTTTTCAGTTTTTCTTTGGAAAAAAAGCTCTGGGAGACTTTGAGACTTTTGTTTTTGACACGTAGTACGGTGCTAATAAAGTCTTGGTTAAGAATGGGTATATGAGGACCTTTAGATCCCTTTGAACGACTCCGAATTTAAGGTAGGGGAAACTCACTGCCAATTACATTTTTGACCGTGATTCATAGATATCGTGATATAACCTGTTTTTGATTCATACGCTCTCGTGATATAATTTGAGTGCGTTAGAATTTGTGATTTAAGTTTTGAACCTTGAATTCTTTGAAGAGTGTTGAACATCTGAACTTGAAATAGGGACTTGAGATTTTGGTATGAATTGACACCTGTAATTTACATATTTGACTTGAATCGTCGTTTAGTATGAAATTTGTAAATTGATACCTTGAATTTGATTTGATGTGATATCTATTTGAAAGAAGTTTTGATCTTAGTAATGGATTTGAAACTTGTTGATCTGAATGTATTGAATATTTGAACTAAAAAGTGATAATTGTGAATTGCAATTGAATTTGTAAGATGAATGATTAGACGTTAACTCTGATATTGGTAGACTGGACAATGATTGTTCGACTGTACACTGCATGCATATTGGACCGGTAGGGTGGGTTTTTCTTTACATACTTCATATTGCATACACTGACTGGACCGGTACGACGGGTTATCCGTACACACTGTACACTATATGCATACTGGATCAGTACAATGAGATTTTTCGTATATACTGCATACTACATAAACTGACTGGACACCGACTGCATGACTGTACACTGACTGGGACCGGTACGACAGGTTATCCATATACACTGAAAGATATTGGAAGATGTGAACACACTAGAAGATATGGATGCACTAGACGATAGAAATCTGAAATCTAAACCTTAGGACATTGAACTGTAAGATTTGAACATTGTAAGATGTGAACACTGTGAGATGTGAGTAAGGGAATTCTGAATAGACTGTAAGATGCATGTAATGGAAACTGACATACTGTATGTTGTGAGTAATGGAAACTGAATTCTGTAAATCATTGAATACCTAATCTACTTTTATTTTTGTTTTAATCATTGAATGCCTATTCTGTTTCCTTCTTTGTTACAATCATTGAATATCTGCTCAGATCATTTTTGCTTCTGTCATTAAATCTATGTGATGTTATGATAAGACGTCAATTGAATTTGAGGTTCTTCTATTGACCTTAGATTATTAGCTCACCCCAACTATATGTCACAGGTGTAGCACGTGATCAGGACCTCGAGACTTGAGGAAGGTCCAATTTTACGTACCGGGAGAAGAGGATCTCCTGCTTAAGGATTTATACCCCTAGTTCAGGTTCATAGATTTAGTACATTGTGATTTTGGTAAGCTCGGGCTTGGTACATTCGTATTATTAAACATATTATACACCACTTTTGGTGATGGTTGGTCATCACCGGTGGTTTGTTTTAGGTTACTGTTCCAGTTGGATATTAGAACTGGAAGTTTTAATTATGTCATATGTATTCTCTGCTTTGATTTTCACATGTGTGTGGATGTACCAAGTATCCTGTATCAGATTGTGATCTACGATCTGGCGGTCCGGGTTTTTCCATTTGGTTTAAAGTTTAAAAGAAAAAATATATATCAGAAAATTAGGTTGGGAAAATTTGGAATGTCACAATAAGCTAGAAGTCTTCGATAAATACTGCCTCTTTGGCTTCGTACAACGTCTAAACCAAGCACTACCAAAAACAAGACTATTAGCGACAACCAAAAACTACCGCTATTACCAAAAAACTGCCACTAATAGTCTTAATAGGCTTTTTATTAACAGTGGCAATGTTTTGCTCCAAAAAACTGCCGATAATAGTCTTATTTTTTGTAGTGAAGGTAGGGAAATTTCACTACTCAATTACATATGTTTTCGATTCATTGATTTCATGATTGGAATTTGAATGGTGATCCCTTGAACATTGAATCTGGATTTTGAATTTGAACTTGAATTTGAATTGAACTTTGAAATGAAAAGTGATCATAGCATCAAATCTTTTGAATATGACTTTAGAACTCTGCCCTCTAAATATGAACACTGAATATGAATTGTAAATATGAACTCCGAATATGAATATTGAATCTGAATTCTGTATATGAATTTCTCGGAATATGAACTTTGAATCTGAATCTGAATTCTGAATATGAACTCCGATAGGAACTCTGAATCTAGATTCTGAATATGAACTCTGAATCTGTGAACTCTGAATTCTAAATGTCTTAGCTATTAATTACGAACAAATGATACGTAATATGTATTAGAACTGTATGATGATATGAACGAATTCGTGATTTGGATCGGCACGGCGATGAATCCGTTATTTGGACCGGTATGGCGGTGAATCCGGCTCAACAACGCCATACTCGCGTTGGTCTCTCTTAAGTTATGATTTAAGTCATACATTAAGTAAGAAGATACATGTAAATGAGAAAACAAATAAGTGAATCAGAACCATATGAATTTCAGAATCAACACTAGTAACTACATGTGAAACTCCATCTTAGACTTTGTGACTTCGAAATTAAGATCTTTTGAATTTTGTTTTGACATGAAATGCCTTTGAAAATTTGGCCTCTGTTTTGATATGAAAATGCGTCGGAAGCTTTGTCTCTGTTTTTTATACAAAAATTGCCCTGTGAATTGAATATGAAAAGTGCTTTGGAATTTTAGTCATTGAATCTGTGCATTGACTAATAAGATGTGAATTGGTATTGATTTTTCTCTACTGAGCTTGGACTGTTAGCTCATCCCAACACTATGTGTCACGAGTGCAAATACTGATCAGGATCCAGAATTTGTGAATGACCCTAACTTCGCACCGAAAGAATGCTATCTATAGACGAGCTTTGAGATAGATTTGATTGGGTACAACTTAGTAACCTTTGTAAGAACTTTGAATTAGTATTCATACCATTGTTTAGGTGACGGTCGGCCGTCACCAGTGGTTATTTTGGGTTTATTTTAGTTTTCATGTTCTGTAATATAATGAAATCTGTTTACTGCCATATGATATTTGTTTTGTCTTCCGCACCTATGTATATGATATATGTTCTGATTTTTGCACACCAGACAAACCGGCTTTCCTAGATTTCCATGCAGGGAAAGTAGGGTCGTCACAATATCATAGCGAGCTGTCAAGCATTTATTTATTTTTTTAAACGGTCGGGAAGAGCTCACAAAGAACACAAAATTTGAAAATCGATTGCCGATATCTATGATGATATGATGCATAAAACAAATCAACAATATGAAAGAGAAGCATCCAATCATGCATTCAATGAGGTACTATAAAATACGATAGAACTACTAATTTATTCATGATTTCAGCAACAAACATAAACATTTTACATGAAAAAAAATGAATTTGAATCCTAAGATTGCAAGTCCAAACCATATCCACAAATACTAGGGAGTGACACATCTATTCGGAGCATTGCTCAAAGGTGGTTTACTGGACGTTTGTCAACCATATCATACATGCTACCATTGCCTCTCCTGCAATTGAAACACGCTTGTAGACATAGTGCGTACATGGGTAAGACGCTAGGCAAGGTCATCCAATCGACTTGCAGTGGGTAGCTCTCATAATGTGATGACCAACCTCTCATTTTTTATCTTCCTTTTTTTTTCTTTTTCTTTTCCTTTTTTTTAAATACATGGAAGAAAGACAAACACTCTGGATAGATTATATGATTCACAAGACATATCAGTCTTTTTCTCTCCCTTTATTTTTGCTTATAAAAATCTTCCTAACCAATGGAATCTATCTCACATACCTGACGGAGTAATACGCCAACTTACACTAATTAGGTGCCTATTTTGACCACTATCGTAGTAAGACGAGCTTCACATAACGACTTGAGATACTATAAGAAATAAAAGTCACTCTCAGTATACATCAAAAGGTGAACTAAACAAAATTAGAAGATGAGAGAGTAAAAATTTTATGAATCAATTAATACAGAGGTAGTAATCAGAAATAAAAGGTAAATCTAACACAACAATAGCCAATGAACGACAACAAGAGTACAAACTGAATTCATGATAGATAACTCAATAGATGCATCATACCAATCAATTATATCACAATAGAAATTTAAAATTTGAAGTTCTTAAAACAAGCAACAAAAAGACAGGGATATTAAAAAAAAAAAAAAAATATCCACAAGAGAAGAATCTACAAAAAAATAAGGAACTAAACTAAAATTAAAACTCTACTCAATGATGCACATTCTTATAGATTTGCGAAGATACTCAAATCGAGCAACGTCAAAAGGTTTTGTAAGCATATTAGCTAGTTGAGCTCTATGTCAATATGAGCCAAAGTGATCATTGTCTTCAACTAACTCACGAACAAAATGAAATCGAAAAACTATGTGCATGGTACCGAAGTGTTGAACAGGATTTTCAGAGATACAAATGACACTTTTACTGCCACAGTGAAGAGTGATCACATCTTGATCAATCCCATAATCACAAAGTATTTGTTTCATCCATAAAATGTGAGTACAATAGCTTAAGCAGTAGACAGGGAAATAGAGGATTGTTTCTTGTTGAACCAGGAAAGAAGACAATTTTTTATATAAAAATAACCTCCACTAGTACTTTTTCGATCATCAATATTTCTAGCCCAATCGGCATCGAAATAGCAAGCAACAGAGGAAGCACTACATCAAAAACATTTATAAAAGATAGAAAATAAGATTGAGTTTTTCGGCCTCAAATAAGACAATCTGCAACCATCTAAAATTTAGCAATAGGACAACCACGTACTAACCGATGGCATAAAAATTAAGGACAGTTAGTAAGACCATATAAGTGGTTTTATTATCTCAATGGATATACTAATCTAAACAAACACCGTACCTTTCATTAATTTCTAAAACCGTCTCTTGTTCTATCCCTCTTTCTCAACCCGTCTCTTGTTGGTAAAGTGGTGTAATCATTCTCATTTATACCTGTCTACTTTATATTATGTCTGCTCTTTTCTGGCTGCTTTCTGCCTGCTCTGTCGATCTGTTTATCCGTCCTATTTTCTGCTTATATTCTGCTACCTGATGTATCTTTACGCCAATATTAATTTTGATGTCCTGTGCATGTTTGTTAGGGTTAGAACTGATCGTATCTGTTAGACATTTTCAGAGACAAAAATTCCTAATGGGGGGATAATGTAATGACCCTAAAATTCAGAACATAACTCGACTACATTGATATGCGTGCTTGACACAAAAATCGAGATAAATTAAAATTTTATAATAATATTATTAACAATAATATTAATCCACAGTTAGGAAAGGTCATGTGTCAGTTCTGATGTCAGTCTGAATCTTGTAAGACCTTGGATGAAAGGTTGTGCGCCGGATTGTTTGTGTATGTGCTCAATACGGGAAATTAGAATATTAAAAATTGAAATATCAAAGATATTTTTATTTGGTTGGCTTATAGGAGAAGAAGGATTAGAGAAAATCCACATCTCTCTTCTTCTCTCTTAATTTCTGCCTGCTATCTCACGTAAGGCGGATTGTTTCGAATTGTGCGACCTAAGTCCTAGAGAGCATTTCCTGTGAAACCAAGGCTCGAGAATACCCTATATGGTAAATTCTCGGAAATAGAGTGTGAAGGGGCCGATCTAAACGATCCATGTTTAGTCTGGGGATGTGTGTTATCGCTGTGTGTTGAAACGGAGCCACACATTTTCTCTTCTGAGTCATAGATGGCGGCAAATTCTGAGTTTCGGATCCAAAACCCTCTTCATATCGCATTCGCCGAGAACCCGAAAGCGACATTAAAGAGGTGAGTTATTAGGTTAAATTGTAGAAGTTAAGACCTAATAAATGTGTAGATGCAAGTGTACAAGTGGTTTGTTAAGAATCATTAAAGATTAAAGATGAAAATAGGTCAAGATTAATGATCGACATTTATGACAGAAACTGTCATATTTGATTGATCAAATCTGGGATTGATCGATCAATGTGAAAGATTGATCGATCAAGTCCTATATTCATTTAATGAAACAGTAGGTGTATTTTTATGAAAGTTCATGCTCGACGATCATTGATCGATCAAATTTGAAGGTTAATCGATGATTTTGAGAAATGATCGATCAATATGGCAGGTTGATAGATCACAAGGAAGTGATCGACTAAGGGTGTGAATGATCAATCAATGTGAAAGATTGATCGATCAAATTGTATAAATCAGTGTGAAAACAAGAGGTCGGTATTTTTAGAAAATTTAAATCTGACTTGCTTGATCGGTCAATAGGAAAATTGATCGATCAAATAAGGAAGTTGATCGATCAAATTTCCTCTGTTCTGTCTAAGTTAGTTGAGAGATTGATCGATCAAATTGGATGATTGATCGATCAAACAAGGATATTGATCGATCAATCACCCCTGTTTCTGCTATTTTAGTTTCATGGGTGAAACACTACTGGACATTATATCAGTTGATGTCCTGACGTCTCTAACACTAAGTATACTATGTCTATGGTCTAGGATAAGACTGTGATGCATTCAAAACTTTAGTTTTGCTTAGAAAAGTCTCATTTGAGGTAGGGGAAATTCAACCGAACTTGCATTTATTTTTTATCTCATGGGTTCATAGCTTCTGTGTTCTGACGCATGTTCTGATTTTATTTTCCAATCATGTCTTACATATGATTGAAAATTCTATCACCTCTGATTCCTGTTATCTGATATCTGTCATCTAATTTCTGTTATTATGACATATATATGTATGCAATTTTAAGTTTATATATCTGACGAATCCCACCGACTCGGCGATATATCCGTGACTGACACATTCATATATCTGCTTTGAAAATTCCTCGACACAATTGCGCTCCTTAGATGAGGCATTATTGCATTCCTGAAATTGTTCATTGAACGATGATGGTCAGGATTATCCATCGGCACACACTACGTGAAAAAGCCCAAAAAACCACTGCCTTAAATAGTGGTTTTTTCAAAAAACTACTGTCTTTGATAGTGGTTTTTTTTCAAATTAACGTTCTAAACAATTGTAAAAAAGGAGGTTTTTTACCACTATACAAGGCGATGGTTTATGAAGTTCATAAACCACCGCCTTGTATAGTGATAAAATAAAACCACTCCTTTTATTACAATTGTTTAGGCGATTTTTTATGCAAAATTTTTAAAAAATTACGACAATTTTTATGAAATTTTTTAAATAATATTTTTATGCTTTTTTTAATGCAATATTTTTATGCTTTTTGTAATACTTTTTTTTAATGTAATTTTTAATGCTTTAAAAAAAATAATATAAAGAAAAAAAGCTATTCATCTCATATTCAAGCACATCCATAAATAAAATAGATGCCAAATTCTTTTATTCAAACAAAATATTGCATTTCAACCTATGATCCAACCTTTCAAATCAACCAAATATTTTAAACTTTACATGCTCAATCCTTTTATTCCAAAAAAAAAAAAAAGAGTTAACAATCTAAGGACCCCATGACCTAGTTTCATAATTAAAAAAATATATATGCTTCCCTCTCGCCAAATATCCCCATCCCTAGTAATCCGTTTGAGGTGAGCAACAAATCGAAAAGCTTTCCCTGAAATCGAAAGGAGAACGTAATTAAATATTTATAATATTAAGCAATTAAATTAAGATATTGATGATATTAAGGAATTAAACAAATAATACTCTAAGCACATAACAAATAATACTGATGCAAATGCACAACAAAAGGTTCATAGAAGTAGCATTTTCGAAGTAGCCCATTGCCTCGTCAGTGGTATATAGCAAGGCCACCTCCCATTATATGGGTAATTGGAACATACTATGTACCCTTACTTCCATATATTTTAACATGGTTCTAACATACAACGCTAATTTATACATGCCCTCATGGTGATATGGTTACTTTGGAAGTGGAAACAAGAGTAATGTCCCACATCTCCATTCAAGTAACCATATCACCATGCTACAATTCTGACCTCATGTGTGTGAGTTAAAAAGAAAGGATTAAACTTACATCTCACTCACCCTTTGGCTCGCCAAAGGAGAACGATAGTCACACTCAATGATATACAATATGGAAGAACACTAAAACTTAAATTATAATTCCTAAATATAACAACTCGTTATATGATGCCCTTTCATTTTAAGCAAATCAAACCATCAATGCCTTCTATGAACTATAAGTTGATAAATTTCAAACAAAAATAGTTAAATATTGCTAACTTCGTGACCGAGTTCAGAGCATGAAAAGCGACTCACGATTACAATAGAGAAACCATAGTATTCAAACTACGGTTTATGCAAAGGCTGAAAAAAGAGAAAAGTATTAGATGTTACAATATATTTGGAAGCATGATATTAAAAAAAAGGGGGGATGAAGCAAAGACCTGCTGGGGTAATGAGAAGTTAGGGTCACTAGGCCCGCATGATGTCCATGTGCAGTATGCCGAAGCTACTGAGATAAGGAAATTGAGTTACAAATATGAAAAAAGAGAGAGAGAGAGAGAGAGAGAGAGACTAACAAGGAAATGTTTAATGAGAACTAAAAGTAGGCAAGTTGTATAAGGATTAAATACAACAAGAAGATAAATATCAGAATACATAATAAAAACCTGAGCTAATAAAATATCGAGCTCTTTAATCGGCTCGAGACAACTTGGATTGATCCTTCAAAGCTAGGTTCGAATAAATCCATAAAACACATTGATTGAGGATATCCTAAAAACATACCGAGGGAAGCCATAAAATTGAATCATACAAAAGTGTCATATTACGAAAAGGACGATAAATATTTAAAACAAATCAAGTCAAGAACTATAATCGTTACACCCATTAAAAAGTCCTAGTGGAATTTCAACGAGTTTCCAAAGAATAACTACATGAACTATTTGTGACGCAATGCTTTGTTCTCGCTCAATTGATGCTTGGCGTTAAGTTAGATCTAACGGTAGGTTATACATGGACACATAGCAAATAGGGTAAAGAGGTAAAAATGCAACTTGTACACCTTCTCATCACCTAAATGCCCGTTATATGGTCGACAAGAAGTAAAACCGCAGAGGATTAGATATGCTACTCACGATGTTCAAACGACACAAAACTACATATTTCTCCTCTCGCAAAGCAATCAAATCACTTTGTGGCAACAATCTGCAGATCTTTCAAGGAAAACCCTTCAAAGCGGTAGCAAAATGATTTCGCAAGTGCCTAAATTACATCTAATCAATATTGAAACAGTTTATTTGAACTCTCATGGATAACACAAAGTAAACACATGGAGATGAAAAACAAGAAATACAAAGAATGGCTAACCAAAAATAAGAGAAATGCCAAAATCATCGGTAAGGAATGTAAATTATAAATGGTAAACAAATATCTTGCTTGCAATCTTGTGTGTTAGGCTTGGTCCTATCTTGCCATAGAGAGAACCAAATGATTATTTAGGACACATAGGTGAACAAATGTGCAATCCATCATAGCACGATGAGGAAATTGGAAATAATTAGAGGTCACTTTCTAATAGAAATTAGAACATAGTATTCCATCTTGATATATTTGGTAATTTCAAAAACCGATTATTTTTTGGGATAGGTAAGCATGGGATTTGAACCCGACCTCAATGCCCAAAAACTAGATTTGCAACATAAACACGTATAGCCATGTCCTTGATGCATGGTGTATTCTAAGCGATGGTTGGGTCCTCACCAATATTAAAAGCAAATATCCGATAGCAATATCTCAATATTCCTTTTCACCAATTAATTTGAAAACAACTAATTCTCTCACTTCTTTAGTAGATTAAATTATCCCAGAGAGAGATGAAATAGTAGTTTCTATAATTGCAGAGGTTAACATGCAAATCCAACAACTAATGATATTCAAGCATAGAATATTCTCGCAACAAAAAGGTATAAAGAAAATGGGTTTAATTTGGATGGTACTTGACGCAAGTGGAAGCTCTATTTGTGGTGGCAGACCGACTTCGATATTTTGAACCAAAAATCGCCATCACCGATTTCCTTTCCATGAAGAGCTACTACAATTCCTATCAAAGAGAGGAAGTATACTATAAAAAAAGTGTAAGATGTTCCCATGAGGAAAAAAAATAGATAAAAAATTGTCCACTAACTAAACTGCACTATTGGGGATAAAATTTTAGGTATTTGGTGACTATATGTAGATTGATAAATATACACCTACATAAACAGTAGATGGGGCAAGAAAACTTCCTAAAGTTTGACTCTTCCACTTTCATCTTCCAAAATAAGTTGGTCATCGGGATGCATGAAATTCTGGTATTACAAGAGGAATCACAGATCTCGCACGCATAAGATTAAATTGAAAAATATAAAATTATAGTAGTAATAAAATTGTGTAAATGTTCCTAAGTCACAAGTCTAGCTTTTGCGAAAATAAAGCGCCATAAGTCATCAATTAAGGATCGTTTACCTCCTTAGAGTATTCATCAAGAATAGAAGGCTTAAGCTTCATATGCTTGTATAGAGTTCCAACAATGATGCATTCTTTCCTTCTTCAAGTCCCAAAACTCAGTATTAACTGCACCACAACCGAAAGTATCGAGTTGGCAAAGACTTCAATTGTATACTCAATATGGAATTCAAATATTTCAATTGCACAAAATAAATTTGTTTATAAGCTAAAAGCAACTCCTTGAGATAATTGAACATCGAACTCAAATTCTAAACTCTAAACTCGATATAGAGTTCCATACCAAATTCTAAACTCTAAACTCTAAACTCTAAACTCTAAACTACGATAATTGTAAATATTAAAATCAGTTTTAGTTGTTCATTTTAAAGGAGTTGACCGCTTTGAGTCATATGATAGAAATATTTTTGGTCTCAATCTTCCAAACCATAGATCTTTAGATCATGGTCTTCAAATCACATGGAACACTTGATGAAAATGGTGCTACAAGCAAAAAAGTGACCCGTTCTTGAAAAATTAATAATAAGGGATTCTAAAATTGATGCATAAGCAATTAATGACATTCAGATGAACCGTGGATGTTGCAAAACCAATGGATCCTCGACTATCAATCAAGTCGACTATATGGGAGAGGAAGCCTACAAAAAAGGAAATAAAACCCAAATATTGTAACCTCGGTCATCTTACAAAATTTTTACGATGAAGTGGAACTAGATTAAATTATGGAGAGGAAGCTCGACAATGAAGAGGAGAAAAAAACAACTATTGTAACCTCAACCATCTTACAAGTTTGGTCATTATTGATGTTGTGTTGCAGTCAATTCTGCAGAAGTATAGGTGCCTCAAGAGTTGTCAGAATTGACAACTCTAACAGATCTCTGGAGGTTGGGCTAGCAAATTTCTAAGACTTTGCAACCTGCTAAATCAAGTAGTGGATCTCCTGTCTGATTGCAAGTCCAGATCTGACATATTCAGCCAGAATAAAATCAAACAGCATATAGCCTCACAAAACTATGTGCAGACAATTTACCTCCTTAGAGTATTCATCAAGAATAGAAGGCTTAAGCTTCATATGCTTGTATAGAGTTCCAACAATGATGCATTCTTTCCCTTCTTCAAGTCCCAAAACTACTAAATCTCATCAAGTGTTCAAACTACTAAATCTGGGAAGGTTAGAATGAACCCTTGTTCATATCGAATGTAGGGATCATATTGAAGTGCTAGGATTTGATAGTACGTATTTTACGTCAGCATATTTTATGTTCTATGCAACGGTCATAAGATGGTCTGTGACTTGGACAATATGTAAAAATCATGCTTGTATGACTTATCTTTGACATGAGGCAAAGACATACCTAGCACGGAGCACAACATTTCTGTCATTCTTCGCACAATCAGCAATTCGAGGAAGTACACGAGAAACTTTGCAGTTACGCAACATCTGGAAAGCAAACAAGATATTCTAGAAAGCATACTAAAAACCAGCCTACTGTAGGATAAAATGCTATCTGATTCATACCGTTTTTATGCAATTGTCTGCAGATTCAGCAATTACAAGTACAGTTATAACAACAAGTTTGAAAAGTACCTGAAATAAGGTACAGGAAAGACAACTCAGAAATTATTAACTCATTTAAAATTACTGCACTATAGGAAGAAAGGAAACCATAGGAATAAACATCTCAAAGACAAGTCTCAAAATCTCCCAAAAGCTCTTTTGATAGTAAGCATAGCAGATGGCAAGCCTAGAAAAGTAAGATCCAATCAATCAAGTAAAAGTCAATATGCTAGACAAGAAATGCTAACTTCTAAATCACCACACCGAATGTTTAAAAGAGTGTCTGACACAGTATTGCATACACGCCGGTTGGGAGCCACATGGCACACAATCGAACGATCGGTAGTGTTACCTAGCATCGATTTCCTTGTTCATTGATGCAAAGAACCTTAATGCGTAACAAAATTAATCACAATGCTCAATTACATAACGCCTAAGCATGAGAACGGTGAAAACACATCTATAGAAAGATCCGTATGAGTGTACATGCTTAGCCACAAATTCTAGCAGGTCACAAGTATATATATCGTATAACTTTTTTAGCACTAGCGATCCGAGAGAGAGAGAGCTTTCCTTATTGTGATGGGATTCCTTTCTGCTTGGAGCAGAAAGGAAACCCATCACGATATATGGAAAATATTTTAGGGAAATGCCATCTAATTTAGGGAGACCAACTTCTATAATTAGCACCTAACAATTGGACTAAAAGCCCTCATTGCCCGTTGGAGAAGCTTAACTGTAATCTCAGAAGGGACAATCTTTCCTTCCTTTATCATGTTCTGAATCATGGAACTGTGATGGAAAATAAAATGACCAAAATTGTCACAATAAAGACTGAAAAAATCTAATTAATGACGATAATAGCAAGAGCAATGTCATGATAATCAGCAACTGTTCGTTCTCAGTGTGAGAGAGAATAAGATATTTAAAAAATAGTGTTCAAATAGATAGAATTACCTCCGACTCAATACAAGAAAAGTCAATATTGGATCAGGGAATAAAGCCAATTTTTCAGCCCTAAAGTAGGAGATGAATAAGATATTTAAAAAAAAAGATTGATGACTAGTTCATTTCATGTATTGCTTTTTTTTTGTTAAAGTCTGAAAAAAGAAATAAAAGTGCAGAGTTCTGATTTTTTTCTTCTCAATTTTCTCCAAATACAAAAAAAAAAAAAAAAATCCTCTGAAAAGCTATGGCATGTTAAAAGCCGACCATTCGCAGATGTTCTTAAATCATCTCATTTGATCGCAGTTCTTCATTTGATCTTTATTGTTCTTCCTTTGCCTTTTGGGTCTTGGGCTACAACAAGAAAAGTGAGAACTTCAACTTTTGCTTTATTTTATAATTGAAAATGTGAGTAGGCTAGATGGAAATATAAACATATTTATGAAAATAAAATCACTTAGTAAAATAGAATCAAATTTACCCCTAAACAAGATCAAATAAAATCTACAAGTCCCTTGGGCCAAGTAATAATATCACCAATTGTAACATCGCCAAATGTTCCTTCGCTCGCATATAATTCTGTATTGACCTCGAAAATATTATCAATTATGATGGCGTATGAAACTCTTGACGTTGTCGCCTCTCTATGCATTCGCCCTAGTCCAATGGCTTTATTCTTTAAGTTTTTCAATAGGCAGCGCATGGATGGTTGGTTCACAAGTATCTCAGGCTGAACCGATGACGGTCGAGTTTCCTAAAAAAATTATAGCCTTTAAACTATAGAGTTTAAGAGAGACTAAAACAACAATGCAAAAGTGCTTTCAATAAGATATGACAATGACAACTCTAATGATTATTATTTCATAACATTGACTTTATACCTGATAAGAATCGAATTGGTCAACCGATGTCGATATAGATGTCCCTTTAGAAGGAGCTAGAGGTGATAGTAAATTCACTTTTTCCTCAAGGATCTTGCGTGCTCTACGCTCCTCATCAAGCTCATGTCTAAGCATATCAACCTGTGATTGAATGCTCTCACGTGCTATCTTTCGGTGAGCAATCTCCCTAGCCTGAGCGGACGCTTGAATGGAGGTCTTAGATACACCCGTACCCATACCCCGTATGTTGCCCCTTCCATCACGCCCACAAACCATAGGGTCATTATCTAAATCTTTTTCTCCGAGGAATGGATCAGATAAGGCAAGCCACCTAATTTCATCTGAATAAAATAAATAATGGTTAAATATAGTGATCCTAAAGATCAATATTAATTATTTATCAATGGCAAATGAATAATTAAAATAATCTTACAATTTGTGTGCCCAAGGACGCCCCATCCTTCTTAGTATGAGAGGCTAAAAATATTTGTGTTCTCAACTCACTTAACTCGCTTTTGCATAATAAGGTCATAAGCAATTGTGAATATTCTAACATATTTATTTAAAAAATTTATGTGGTAGATTTTACCATCTCTTACGCCATCTTAGGCGATCCTCGTCTACGATGGTGTGTGGGTTCATCATCATTTTCCTACAAGTCTTCCCTTTTCTCGGCGTACTTTATCTTCCTCTGTCGAGCACATTTTAATAAATGCTCTCCAATCATCTCCTTCACATTCTTTGGTCGATACTTCATCCGCTCTCGTCCGTTTCATATTTATCATAAGCATTGAAGGTCATGTTTCCATTGCTTCCAAGTTAAATTCGCTTCGTTAAGACCATCTTTTTGACTAATTGGAACATTATATTTATCCTATAGTGAAAATAAAAGCGATATCAAAATTATTTGTAGAATAACTAAATGAAAATTGCATGAACAACATACACTCACCGAGACAAAGCGCCATATTTTCTCTTTTATAGAAACAGTACAATTTTCCAAGACTCATATGGTGGACAATGAGTCCTCGTCATCCGACCAACAAATGTGGCAAATTGCGTTGAAGCATCTCCAATAGGCTGCCCATGTTCATTCATCTGAATTTTCAAACGCGTACCTGGATAAATAAAATATTGTTAATAATTTGTAAATAACATTTACCAAACAAAAGAAAATAATAAACTAACCACTCTCTTGAGTTCCAACTGATTCAGAGATCCACTCGGTTCAGACCCAAACTGTGCCATTATCTTTTGCTGAAAACATTGGCAAACTCTAGTTGTTGATCAAACTATCATTTAAGGATATAAAATGCATTAATAAGATAATTGAAAATTGTAGCTAACTTATAACAACATTAAAATAGGAAAATCAACAACAAGTAATTCTTTTGTTACAATTATTGGATAGAAGAAATAAGGTTCAAGTGAACAATATGAAAGAACTAGATTAATTTTCGTCCTCGTCCTCATCCACAACATCAGTTGCTAATGCCAATGCTAAAGCATCTGCTTTTGGTCTTCCTTCAAGTGCTAAGGGATCTTCATAGGCATCTACATACCGAGTCAATCTCTTTGGAGCATCCAATACGACATACCAATCATCCCTAGTTTGATCTTTACAATAGAAGACTTGAGTGGCTTGAGAGGCAAGAATAAACGGCTCATCATCTTCATGTGAAATCCTCATAAATCTCCTAAGATTAACAAACACTAACCCAGTTTCTGGGTCAACCATAACCATTTTTTTATCTTCTATACGAGCCCGATCCACATGAGAAATTTTTTTTAAAGTAACCATAATCTAACTCAAGTATTTGTTTGATAATACCATAATAAGTAACTTCTTCTTCCACATGGTTCTTATCTTCGCACTTGACTGAAGCTAGTTAAAGCCTTCATGGATACTCCATTTTTGTGTGCTTTTATTCATTTCGATTGTGCGTACAAAAGCGATAACCATTGATCATGTAAGCATTATATGATATGGCATTGAAGTCCGGACCATCGAAGGCTCTTCATGATAGAATTTTCTTCATTTTCTAATTCTTTTCTTAACCAAGGAATGTAGTTGTCCCTCGATGCTTATTGCTTGACTTGTGATCTTGAAGATAAGCGATACTTCTGTAAATATTAACTCTTAATTATATTATATCATTTTAAAATAAAATATATAATTTAAAAATATAAAATAAATTACTTACTTCTCCACTCAATATTTTCTGGATAATGCTTTAGAACCCATCTACGTATTTGTTCATACTGCACGTGTTGAAGAAGATAAGTTTTTCCACTTCCATCGATAGGGTACCCAAAAGTAACATCTTGTTCCACGAACGCATTTTCTCCTTTCTTATGGCTTCCTCTGCTAGAATTTGGCATATATTCCATACAATACCTCATACATTCTTCCATGAGATATTGCTCCATAATACACCCCTCTGGATATGTCTGATTTTTCACATAATGCTTATATGTCTTCATCATCCTGCACATTTTTTTCAATTAGATATCAATGTTAACGTTATTAACTAAAAGAAGTTATTAATTTTACTCCAATAATTTACCTCTCGAAAGGATACATCCATCGATATCGGACAGGTCCGCAAACAAGCGCTTCCTCTGCTAAGTGAACAACAAGGTGTATCATAGAAACAAAAAATGACGGCGGGAAGTACTTTTCAAATACACATAGTGTTTCGACTATATGCCTTTTCATGTTCAAAAGGTCAACACGAGATAACCTTAGAACATAGGACATTAAAAATAATGACAATTGTCGAATAGACTCTCAATGGTTTCTCTTTCTTGAATGCATGCATCAGCAAGACTGGTAGTAACTGTTGCATGAGGATATGATAATCATGTGACTTCAAGCCTTTGAGTTGGAATTCCTTCAAACATACCTTGTCCTTCCAATTTCCACTGTATCCAATAGGAACCTTCAAATTGTGCAAGGTTTTATAAATTATTTCTTTTTCTTCTCGTGACAAGCAAAATGGAGCCTTAGGACAATACAACTTATCATTTACTTCCACGGGCCACAAATTTTTCCTTATATTCATATCTTTGAGATCATAACGTGCTTCAACACCATCTTTGGTTTTACCCTTTGTGTCCATAATTGTTGCAATTAGGTTCTCGTGACATTTTTTCCACATGCATTACATCCAAATTATGACGAATAAGAATATCCTACAAACATAAAGGACATGTATTAATATTTGAGTGAAGTGAAGTATAAATTTCATATTAGAAAAATAAAATATATTAATTATCCACCTTCCAATATGGTAAATCATATAGGATTGATCTCTTTGACCACGCACTGCTCTTTTCATGCTCAGTCTCGGATCTCTTCCTCTTCTTGCTTGCTACCTTTCCAAATTCTGTTTTTGATACATCTCATTTTGCATAGTACTTGAGAACCACTCAACTCAAGGGGATGCTTTCTATGTTCTTCCTTCCCATTAAAGCTGTGACTTTTGAGTTCGAAAGGATGACTCATATCGAAGAAATTTTCTATAGCCCATGTCGCATATTTTCTTTCCATGTGATAACCATGCGAATCAACCTCTTCACTACAAACAGGACAACCATACTTTCATGTCCTACATCCCGAAAGATGGCCATATCCGGAAAATCATGTATAGCCCATAATAGAATTGCTTTCATGTTGAACATAGATTTTTTATAAGAGTCATATATTGTAGCACCAGCGGACCATAATTCATTTAACTCTGCAATCAGTGGCTGTAAGTAGACATCAATGTTGTGCCCTGGACCTTTTGGGCCTGGAATTAATAGAGTTAACATTGTAAACTCTTTTCGCATACACATAGATGGAGGAAGATTAAATGGAACAATCATAACAGCCGACAACTATAAGAATTACTCTTGTTTTCGAAAGGATTAAATCCGTCTGTTGCAAGTCCTAAACGAACATTACGTGTTTCAAGAGAAAAGTCACTCCAACGAGCATTGATTGATTTCCAACTTGAAGAATCCACTGGATGACCCATGTAACTTTCATTTTCAATTGCATTTGCATGCCATGTCATCGTCTCTGCAATCCAAGGTACACTATATAATCTTTGAAGTCTTTGGGTTAGTGGAAAGTATCTTAACTTCTTCGACGGTAATTGTTTAAAATTTGGCTTTGAAGCTTCCACGGGTCTCCATCTGCTCTCACCACATGTAGGACACTCATTTTTATCAGCATGATCTCTCCAATATAATATACAATCATTGCGACAAGCATGAATGATCTCATGTTTCATGCGCAAAGACTTAACTAACTTCTTTGCATCGTAGGTGCTATCAGGTAAAGTATTTGACACGGGCAAAATTTCTTTTAGCATTTTTAATAACTCCGTGAAACTTTTATTAGACCACTGATGTCTAGCCTTCATACTCAACAACTCAACTGTAGTTGACAATTTCGTATGCTCACCCTTACATGACGGATATAGTGGTTCTAATGCATGTTTCTTCAAATTACTGTACTCCATATCCTCAGGTAAATCATGTGGATCCTGATCATCACCTTCATCCTGATCATCATCTTCATCCTCAGGTAAGTCTTCAAGATGAACATGTCCAAATGTGTTGTTCAACATTTCTTCCATTCTTGGAAACATATCATTATTTTGGTTACTAGTTGAACTACTAGAAACCCCAACGTCGACACGATTTGTAGAAGACGACTCCCCATGATACGTCCACGTCGTGTACGAACTATCCATGCCATCACAAATTAAATGCTCCATAATGGTTTCAAGGTTATGCTTTTGAAAATTTCGACATTTAACACACGGACAACAACACCAATTAGCATCCTCAACATTTTGTTTTGCAAACAAAATAAATGATGCAACGCCATCGAGATATTCAGAAGACAGACGTTCTACTATTGTCATCCATTTTTTGTATGGGATTGCTGGAGGCATCTTCTACAAAAAAAAAAAAAAAAACTCAAGTAGGAGAATTGAGGGAAAAGACAAGTATCAACAATATTAGCCATTAAAAACTAAAAGTGACAATTTGTTCAACAAAAAATGCACAACTCTATTGCAATCTAATTATCTACACATTCATGCTACTATAATTCTAACTAATATATTTTTTATAACCAAAACTTGCATCAATTTAAGTTAAAATTTTCAACATCTATATCCACATGACTATGCGTACCGGACGATGCGTATCGTCCAGCTCCAAAACCGATACGTACCGGACGATGCGTATCAATTCCGGATGACACATTGGTATGTATCGTCCGGTAATTTGCTCTGTTGTATAGGAGGTACCGACACGGTACCTTGAATGTACCGTATCGGTGAGGTCCAAAATAGATACACATCGGACGATACGTATTGGTATCGGACGATATTTTGATCAATGCCTAGAGGGAGTGAACCTCGGAGGATATGGTGCAAGTCACAATCATGTGCCATGTGATCTAGCACTCAAGTGTAGAGTTCCCCCCCCCCCCCCCCTCCAAAAAAAAAAACCCCCACATCCCCACCCCCACATATACTTAGTAATAATTTGTTCTATATTTGACACATTCTAGAAAAAGTAAATGCAACTTCCGATGCCTTCACAAAGATTCTTAGCTTTTAAACACATTTATTAGATTTGATTAGCAGAACGAAACAAAATAGAAGCAAAACTAACTGTCAGGTATGAAATAAGTCACTAAAGCTAAGAATCTTTTTTCATATTTTATGCATAAAGGTTCAAAAACATTAAGAGTCACTTCCGTCAAAGACAAGAATACTGGATGATAAGAAGTTACCTCTCAATGAAATCTTTATAGTTGTCTGAAAAATCCTCCCCAAGCCTATCTGATGGTTGGCCAGTCACTATTTTGTACCCACAAAGACTATTTGTGGTGTTAGGAGTCTGAAGGATATAGAACATAGAAACATTTTAACAAGGGCAACCCAGAAAAAGTCCACACAAAGAACCAGCAGAACATATTTATTATTGAATAACCTTCAGATAAGAAAACCACTAAACTTCAAACATTGGGAGATGCACAAGTATTTGTGAGCACAAAATCAGTGAAAGTACATTTTCTACCTTTCACTGATTTGGCGGTCATAAATATTTGTGCAACTACTGAGCTTTGACCACCGTGGAGGGAGATTGAACCATGTACTGAGCTTAGTGCATGTGTTGGGCACCTAATACCAAGTCTGGAGACAAAAGGCTTCCATTCAATACAGACTTTATACCACTCATGGAGCAAGTATTGAAAGATGTGAAATAGCAGCAAAGGCATAACACAGGAACCCAAGACAAATTCAGCTAGTCTAAGAATTTTCAAGGAAAATATTTATTCCTAAGAGCAGGTTAATTAAAGATGTAAAGCTCCTTTGCATAAAACTTTATGTCAGTATCAGAGGAGCCTGAAATATTTAAAATATGATTTTGCCCAAGCATAGAGACAAATAGAGTAAAATTTTAGAACTCAAAGTCCGAATAGATGACTATACCTAAACATGTGCTCTGAAGTTTACCAACTAAACCTAGTAAAGTTTGTACCTTTAGCAGCTGAACAATGGATGGAAGAAGATGGCGTGAATCCTGTGGTGTTGTATAAGGTGAACTTTACCAACTCTTACTGATGGGTGCTGACTGGAACAGTTAAGTTATTGAGGTCATGAAGCACCTGTAGCCATCAAATCATGTCAAAGACTGATGTTCACAGCTTTCAAGGGTGAAGCACCAGCACACTCACTCACTTTCACTTCTGATCCAAACACTATCTTTGGTGATTGATGAGGTGTCAACTCATAGATTTTCAGGATCCTTAAAATCCGTAAAAGTCAGCTGTTGAAGGATCTAATGAAGTCAATGTGAGGACTTTCACTTGCCGGCCTCATTGCCATTTACATATCAGTCTTTAAATCCCTGATCATAAATGACAAAAATAAAATGAAAAATTGAAGCCAAAAGGCATCTGGGTAACCTTTGATTATATCCAAACTACCAAAACCATAACAGTAACAAGAGGAAAAAGAATAGATTAAAAGACTCATATTGATAACGTGAAATTCAAGTTAAAAATTATCCTGGGATTCTTAAATAAAAATAAATAAATAAATAATAGAACCAAAAAGAGCTTAAAAGAAAAAAATATTATAAAACACCAATACACTCAAAAATTTTATTTTTTTATGAGCACCAATACTGACTCAAAAGTAGTTCCATAATCAATCAATACGATTCGGTAGATTCTCAATCACTAAAATGGCATGAAGTTCAAGCCAAAGATATTTTTATACTTTGATTCTTGAGTATCTTATCTCGATCAAATCGATGTAGCAAAGATATTTTATAATTTTTCATACCATGCTATTTACGGAAAAGAAAAAGATTGAGCGAGTTTCATACCACCAATTTTGAAAGGTCAAAATACCAAATTGGTCAAGATCTTGTTATCTATAACAAATTCGATCGAGCCAAATCCGATTAGATATAATCCAAGCAACTCATTTGATCAAATATGGCTAAAAACTAGTGAAATTCTAAGGCTACCAAATCTTGTCATAGTTGTCAATTTAGCTAACCGGTCAACTATTGTTGTATCCGCTCTCAAATTTCTCTACTTAAATCAAGTAAAATGGCTGTATCAACTCAAACTACTCAACTATATGATTCTTTAGCTGAACATCCATGAATGAGTTATTGTAGTCACTGAATTCATAGGCTCTGTTTAGACACCCATATTTTTCTCCCCAAAAAAAAACCATGGGTAAAAAAATTACAAAGATATTTAATTTAATTTATTGTATGTTTGGTTAACTTTCTTAATTTAATATTTAATTTAATTTAAGATATTTACTACGATGTTAATATATGCCTCAGTACAGACCCAAAGTGTATTGAATAACATAGATAGAGTGTGAATAAAAGTAACGGAACTAAGGTCAGTTGGTTAAAATACCAAGTGCAAAAGATGCTAACAAAATTTCAACTATGATTATTATCTAAGTTACCAATGACCAAAGACTACGAAATAAGTGAATCATAGATGGCACAAAATTCCTAATTGGCGTTTTCATCCACTAACATCGCTGTAAATAATTTTTGTTCTCCTATCTGCAGGTTTGACAAACTGTGATCAAATTACCACCTGTCCGTTTGGTTTTAAAACCTCCTATCATTTTGCTCTATCAACTACAGTTTTTGCAATAACAATGTCGAATGAATGATCGGAAGTAAATTACTAAATGCTTACCATCAATGCACGACTACGAGAGCGAGGAAGCTCTTGAATATAATTTTCAAAAGCCTCTAACCTTACTTTTCCTTTCACTTCTATAAGCTTAGTCCAGTTGACCTCTGGGGCCCTTTCACCGCTGCATTCAACTTTAATTATTGAGCAAGCTATTAAATGCCTTGATTTTTTACACTAACCTGTAATTGATGAAAATCTCAAACAGTGGTTTAAGCAGGTGATCCCTCTGTTGAGGATCTGAAGAGTTCCAGATCTTGCAAGCTTTGAGGATCGAAGAGGTTCAGATCTCGCAAGCGTTGAGGATTTGCAGAGGATTTGCAGAGGAGATCTATAAGCTTTGCTCGACTGTGAAATATTGATGTATATGGAAGAGTGGGATGATGTAGAGATTTTCTCGTTGTTCTTCTTTGCTCATGAAATATAGTTCTTCTTTGCTCGTTGTTCTTCTTTTCCGGCGAAAACAGAACCTCCAACGACCTCGACGAGACTCTCGTTGTCGCCGGAACCACGCTGCTCTCTAGATCGGCTTCTTAGGGCACTGAGAATTTGAAGATTTGGGTGTCGGATTTCATTAGAGAGAAGAAGAGGGAGATAGAAGCTTAGGGTTTCGAAGGAGAGGCAGAGAGGGGAGGAGCCGGCTTCAGAATTCGAAAAAATAGAATTAATGTTGCACGATACCTTATAGCGTGAGATTTAGGATTAATAAATTAAACCACTGCTTTAATGCATTAAGCTGCTATTTTTAACCGTTGATTATTATACTATTGCTACATCAGTGGTTCTTTTGAATATCACAAAAGTAGTTTTATCATGATTTTGACGTAGTGACACATCTGGCTACCATATGCTATATTCATGGGAGTTACTTAAGTATACTATTTTAAGTCATTTAAATACTGTATGTAAAGCATCCTGAAAACTCTGAGGTTATGTCTGTTCTTACAAATTCTACATTCTGAGTATTCTGTATATCTGATTATCTGTCTGCATCTGCCCAGTTCTGTCTGTACTATGCCTTGCTTATATGTCTGAGTTATATTCTGCAACCATGTTTTACAATTAAGATGCAAATTTAACTGAATTTCTTCTATTGAGCATAGATGGTAGCTCATCCTATTTTAATATAATAGGTTGAGGCTAGAGCTCCTGGCACCGAGAGTGATCCCGAGTATCAGCCAGAGCCGGAGGCTGAGGCAGAGGAGGAGGATACTGACACCCCTGCTGATGAGTTTTACCCGTAGCTTGGGTATTAGTTTTATATTTGGGTCCTGTATTGTATTTTGGATTATCTGTGTGCCTGGTGGCCACTTTCTGTATATTTTTACTATAAATATTATACTTGTATTCATATACATTTTATAAGAACCACTATTGGAAACCATTGTTTTGAGTGAAGAACGTCCATCACCAGTGGTTCTTCTTGGTTCCTTTTTGAGAATGTATATTCTTTTGATTTACTTATATACATTATTTTTTCTCTTTCTTTTCTTTATGAGCCTTATATGATGACTCGATCTGTCACTATTGGACAATGTCTGTTCTGATTTTCGCTAGACGAGTAGACACCCTTTGATTTGGTTCGAAAATCATCAAGAGTATGATCCTAATGGCACGGGTTTTCAAGTGTGGAAAGCCGAACTGTCACATCTTTTGTATCGGCAGCCATGTTTTAGATAATAAGGACAGTCACAAGTGGTAGGATGGCCCAATGCAATCGGAGAAAAGTTCTGCTAGAAATGGATGAAGCTTCAATCAACTTGAGAGTAACCAAATAGACTATTTTAGAATAGAGATTAGAGGTGATGGCCTTTACCGTCATGTCTGATTAATGACTAGTAGGTCTATTGCACTTTATACAAATAAATAATAAATAGTATTTTTTTTATTTTTGTTAAATCTAATCAAGTTCTGCTAACTTTTGGAATTTTCTAGAAGTTTGTACCCCTTTGTTCTTCTGTTTGTGAATGTGTTTTAATTGTGATAAATGTTTGCTAGATTTTAGATCATGAACACGGTCTGATACAGAAATTATAAAGGCTCCATTATAATGTTTGCCCATCATTCGGGCCAGCAAAAAACGTAGTAAAAATTACTAGGGTAGCTTTATTCATGCCCACTGAATCTTGACATGCGCCCACACAAAAACTCAAAAACATTTTGATTGTGATTGTGATTGAGAAATTTTTACTTGGGATATGATCTGGTTTAGTTCCATGGTCATTTGAGTTTCTGAATCGAAATATTTAGTTTAATGGTTTGAGATATGATTAGGTTTGATTCCATGGTTAGTTGAGATTCTGATTTGGTTTCACTTATGAGCTGTTGAATTGAAATTTTTGCTTTGATGGTTTGAGATACACTCATAAATTTTATATAATATATACCACTTATCAAATCATCAACTTTTGCTGTTTTACTTTGTTTTTATCATTATTATCATTATTATTATATATATATATATATATATATATATATATATATATATATATATATATATATTTCAATTTTTGTTTTAGTAGTTTTTTTTGCCATTTTCTTAGAAGGGTTCCCACCAAGAGATGGACAGCAGGGACCTGCGCTGTAATTTTTCTGCCAATTTGATCATATGCGAGATTAGAGTAGTGACTTCCACTAATTAAAGGAACGATAGAAGAGTGTGAAAGTGACTTACGATTACAGTGGTTGGCGCCTGTCCTGCCATGTAAGATTTGAGGAGGAATGTCAGACCATAGACACAATTTTTTTTTAAAAATTCGCTAATAATTCACAAATTTAAGGTCCCCTGAATTAATCCTGAATAATTTGAGATTTTTTCGAAAATTCGCCTTATCATAAAAATTCGTGAATTATTTAGGAATTATTCTCAAATAATTCCCCAAATTTTCAAAAAAATTGTGGCATAATAAATTTTTTTGTAATAATTTTAAATCTTTTTATTCTTATTTTTAAAATTTTCGTACTGATTGTTCCTTCGAATATTTCCCCGAACTTTTCGGATTTATTGGATTGTTTTGAATTTTCACCTCACCAAACTATTGCCGAAACCCGATTTGGTGACTGTTGGTCAGACACGCACTACAAAAATAAGATTATTAGCGGCAGCCATAAACTACCCCTATCTCTCAGTAGTTTGCCCCTTTCTGATTGGTCTCCTTGCTGGTTTTGTCGTGAGGTCTGCCAGCTGGTGTCTTGGTTCTGACCCGGCTTCCTTTTCTCCTTCCTTGGTTTTTTTGGGGTCTTGGGTTCGTAGTTGTGGTCTGGCTCCTCGCAGAGCATCATAGTTGTCTACTTTTTCTCTACTCTTTTTTAAATGATATTTCCTTGTTTGCCGTTAAACAAAAAAGCTCGTTTCTTTATGGAATTACTAATTGAGGGTTTATTGGAAATTTGGGATGATAAATTGTATCAATAATAATAATATTAATGACTACCTTTAAATTCACTCACAGAATCTTTGATTTCACTCACACTGAAACACATTGACTTGGTAGAATCAGGTGATGGAGATTGTTATCCTCTCAACCTTTCACATGATAGATCTTGAGATCATGAACCTATCATCAAACGGTCAACATTTTATTTCTCGAGGCACGAATCTCAGAAAATTAATCTTAACATCATGTGTATGTTCAAAATTGATTTTAAGGTCACTCGTTTGGGTGTGTGTCACATGAAATAAAAAATCGGCCGTTTGATGATACGACCATATTCTCAAGATCCATCGTGTGAAAGATTGGAACAATAAACAATCTCCATTGTCCGATTCAATATAATCAATGTGTTTTAACGTGGATAAACTTAAAGATTTGATGGTTGGATTTAAAGGTACTCAATATAAATAGACAGTTTACTCATTATTTTTGCTTTTTATAGATGAATCTAACCATGTTTCAATGTCATTTAATTTGGAACTTCATGTTTAATATCATCAATATAAGAGTTAATGTAGGCAAGAACAAAAAAAAAATAAATATTTACGAGTTAATGGCCATCACCAACTTCAATAGACCTGGATCTATTGATTTCGATCTCTCACCATGGAAATTCTACATGCATAGCCTTTATGAGGCTATTAAAAAAATTTATTTTTATGAGATTAGCCGATGATGGGAGTCAGTCTCTAAATATAATATAATACTTGCCTGAAAATGTAATAATCATATGTACACGGAAGATAAGATTCAATTATATATATACAAACAGAAAGAAAGATTCAAAGTTGTAATCATACCTATATCATACCTATCATACCTTTTATATATCTGAATCATACCAAAATTGTATCTACTTCGTTTCTATGTCATGCCTATTTCTAGCAATATAAAATGTATTTGAAACTTTCTTCATTACATTGTACCCAAGGTCAGATTTTTTTTTTTTTGGAAAAAAAAAAGCCAAAAATTATAAAGATCTTTATTTTAAACTCGAGTTAGATTAATCCTGTGTGCATATTCGGCTCAGGACCGACGTCGTCATTTGTTTTAGATTATCTTTTAAATGTGATCGTGTGGACGGATTTTATTTTGGAGTCCGTTGGACCCTTGTGTGAAAGCCGTGCACTGACTTCAGTGTGCCGCTCAATACCGGACTTGAAATATTAAAATTAGAAGTTTAACACACTAGGAGTGTGTGTGTGCTTAACACATGTGGGAAACCCATTTAAGAGAGATTAGTTTCCCGTATACAATTAGGTTAAGATTATTTGTTTTATTTCTTAAGAAAGAAGGAGACGTGAGCCACCCGCGAAGAACCCTGACCTTATCGTGCCGCCAACCGATCGTGAGATCCATCGTTGTGAAACCTTCTTTACAAACCCCTTTTCTCTAGAACTCTCTTTTGTTTGAAACCCTTGATCCTAAGGCGAACTTGAATCGACCTCATATTCGGTTTTGGACGTTTGGAAGAAGTTGAAATTATTGCTTGTTCCCAAGTAAGAATCATCCTTGTAAACTCGTGAGAGCGATCGCGACGCGAATCGTTGAGGAGATTTGACAATTTCGTTCCAAAACCCTTTGGAGCGGTTCTTTTTCAAATCGAAAAAATCTTCGGTTAAAGGTACAATTTGGATTAAGATTATTGATTATAATCAATAGATTAGATGTGGGTTTTGTTTTGGGGTTGTGTGAGAATCAATTCGGGTGAAAACGATGCGAAAATCGCATCTTTATGTGAAATTCTGGAGTTGCGATCGCGCGGTTGCTGCACTTCGCTCGCGCGAGGATTCTCATTGCTCGTGCGAGCAACTTATAGAATTGTCTTGAGAAGTTAGACACCCGAAACAGTCACGGTACTGTGAGTCCCTGTACTCGCTCGCGTGAGTTTAAGTTATCGCTCACGTGAGTATCAGAGTATGTCTTTAGTCTGTTTTTTGTTTTCTTTACGGATTTTATGGTTGTATGCTACTAGACTCGTAACATATGGTCTGTATTGGTGTTAGGTTATATTGTAGATCTTGATAATCTCCGTTAAGCATAGTTTGGACTCCGATTTTGTTTGAAACGTCCCAAGGTAAGAGAATCTCATCACTACCGCATTTTATTTTAATTCATATGAATATTTTGAATTAGAATATTTGAACTTGCATATGCCATTGAAATCACGTCTGTAAACTGAAAATCTGATATAAACTCTGAAATCTTAAATTTGAACTATGTATAAGAAACTTGCATTTGAACTATATTAGTATCTGCATCTGTTTTATGATTCACCTGAACGATCCCTTAAAAAATTTATGAACAATTTCCTGGCGCAAGTTACCCTCCTGAGTGTAAGGGCTTGTTGCATCCTGAAAAAGGGTTCATGAATGATGATAGTAGGTAGGGGTTCCCATTGGCTATATTCCTACTATCGAGATATAATTAACTCGGGAGGTATTTTAAGTTAATGATTAAGTCATGAATTACTGAACTTTGCATATAGAAGTTAGAGATACTAAGACACTGAATATCTGCATCTGCTTTGAATCTGTTTTCACCTATTTAGAACTTGATCTCACGTATGATTTTTCTGCATTTAAATTTAGTCTTTTACCGCATTATCTAGTTCTGACATATTATATTCTGACAAAAGTTTTGAAAACTATGTTGGTTAAAATATAATGTCGTTGATGATATTTTTCTACTGAGCTTTGTTGGTTAGCTCACTCCGACTATACGTCATAGGTCCAGGTACTGACGTGACAGTTCAAGATTGCGAGACTGATCCTGATTACACACTGAGGAAGAGCCTGAGGTCCCTCCTGAGGAGTATTTTTCAGCTTAAGATCTAGTTATTTATTTGCTTTTGGTGAGCGTTTTGGACTTGGAGTTATGGGCCATTTTTATTGGATATTATGACTTTTGCTTGAGTTTGTTACGGTTGTGAACCATGTTTCGGTGATAGTCAGTCATCATCGGTGGTTCTGCACTTTAAATTATTTCTGTATTTTTTCTTAGCTTTGGTTATTTATTACGTTTTACTCTGATATGTGTTCTATTTGTCCAACTTATCGTTTAACCGATAGATTGGCGAACCGGCATTTCCTATACCTGAGGGATTGAAAAAGTTGGGTCGTCACAAAAATTATGAAAAACTGATTGTATTGGTCAGTATTGCCCACTACCGAGACAATTTCGTCCCATACCAATACCACTCCGATACTTGTATCCGGGTGGTACCATAGGTTCTCGAGGAAACCGATACGTAACAGTATTGGCCGAGTTTTGATACCATGATGGTGCCGCTATCTATACTAGTATCATATACTAACTCTTGGTAAGTGGCAAGTTTGGTTAAATCCCCCATCCAACCCTTTCTCTGAGCTTCCATTGATTGAATAAATACAAATAATAGTTTAAATATTTGTTGAATGATTTTGTAGGATGATGCGAATTGTGCTTCAGGCATATACCCTTGTATTAGATGATAAAAGCCAGTTATACAAGTTTTTGACGTGCACCCGCTTATGTCTCCTGCCCTATTGGGCATGTCAGAAAAATGAGATAGTAAACTATGATTTTAACCATTATTGAATCATTTTCTTGAATTTTTTAGGGGTGTCGAAATTGTCATTCTACTTCCACTTTCTTTTTTGTTCTTTGTGTCAAAGGTGTCTAAAATTTTATTAAACAAATTACGTAATCTTATGTTACATGGATAATAATATAATATTTGATAAAATCATCTCAATGTATAGAATAACATTTGTCGGTCACTGCCAAAGGTTTCATTGCAGCCTTCACAGCAGCTTGGAGCACTTCTCTGCAAGAGTAAGTTAGCAGTGCTAAACTCTGATCTGATATATTATTTTTTTGGAACACTAGATTAATGTTCGATGTAAATGGAACATCGTCTCATCTTGGATTGGATGGTGATAGATTGGCTTGTATTGAACTTAGATAAAGTCTTCTGTAACATATCTGAGCCCACATTTAGTTTTTCATTTTGCCTGAGCCTTTACCTTATAAGTCACGGTTGGCTTTTGGCTGAATTTCATTTAAATAGCCATATCTCTGTTTGTAGTTGTAGCATTTCGTTTTATGTGGCCTTTTACTTCATCTATAAGAAACTGCAAGAAATTGAGAAGGCTTCTGACTCATTGAATTTAGTGGAAATCTCGATTTCCTTTTCTTTCTCTGAGCAAGTGAAAACTCGTTAAGCATCCATTACCATGATCAATACAACTTTGTTAGAATGGCTATGCAACCTTTCCCTTAGAGGGCTGTCAATGGGTCAGATCAGCCAATGAGTAAATTGCATATGCTTGAACCGACCCGATGTGTAACGACCCTAAAATTTTGAAACTTTCTGACTACTTTGGTATACGTGCCTGACACATAAATCGAGACAAACTTAAAATTATCTAATAAGAATATTAATATCAAGATTTTTAATCCGTAGCGGTGTGAAGCCTGAAGTCAAGAATGATACAAATCTGAGATCTGAGGAGCTATTTGATCAAATATGATACGTGTTAATGTGTGTGTGCGCTTAACACCGGAGCAAATGAATAAGAACTGGAAATATCCTGGATATTTCCATTAGTTAACTTATAAAGGAAGGAAAGTTAGAGAATACACATCCCTCTTCCTTCTCCTAAACTTTGCTTGCAAGCTAATGCTAGAAATCCCTCTACGAAACCAAGGCATGAGAAACCCTAGATTTCGGACCCTCTGATTTAGAACACAAAGGAATCGATGTGTGTACATCGAATATGTTGGGAAATTCCAAATCTGAAACCCACCTCGAGCCACAATCTCCGTAAACCAAGATTCAGCCTTCAAAGTGGTGAGTCATTATGGGTTTTTTGTGGGTTAGATATCATAAATAGGTGTTAATGTGTGCATGAATGATTCTTGGAGAATCATGATATTTTATGGTTGAAATAGGTTAAAAATTAGCGAACCTCATTAATGACAGAAACTATCATTTTCGATCGATCAAATTGAGTATTTGATCAATCAAATTATAATCCGATCGATCAAATTTGGGATTTGATCGATCGAATTATATGAGTTCCTTATAGAACAGGAGGGCTATTTTATAGAAGTTCATGCCCGATCAATCCGATCGATCAAATTTGAGACTGATCGATCAAACTATAAGTGATCGAACAAGTGATAACTGATCGATCAATTGGAAAATTGATTGATCGAAATGAAAGATTGATCGATCAAAAAAGGGATTTGATCGATCGAATCTTATATATTCCTTATAGAATAGGAGGTCTGTTTTTATGAAATTTGTGACTTTGAAATCCGATCAATCAATTATGAGAATTGATTGATCAAATTGAAAATTCGATTGATCAAACGAGCAAGTTGATCGATCAGATTTCCTCTATTCTGTATATGAAAAATTTTGGGTTCCAATCGATCAATCATGAGAATTGATCGATCAAACCATGAATCCGATCGATCAAATAGGGAGTTGATCGATCAGATTTCCTCTGTTCTGTTTTTAAAGGAAAAGGGATCCGATCGATCAAATGAAGTGATTGATCGATCAAACAGTAGATTCGATTGATCAAATAGGGAGATTGATTGTTCGAATTCCCCTATTTTGCCTGTATTAGTTTTTTGAGAAAAGCACTACTGGGCAGTGTACCAATTACTATTCTGACTCTTCTGACACTTAGTACACTGTACGTGTGGTCTAGGTTAAAACCAAGACACTTTAAAAAGCTTTGGATTTGCTTAGAAAGACCTGATCTAAGGTAGGAGAAATTTAACTTAACTTGTACTTGATTATGACTACATGCTTTCCTAGCATCTGCTATCTGATTTCTTCTGTTGTAAAAGCTAGCCTTGCATATAATAGAAGCTCTGTTATGTCTATTCTCTGCATCCGATTTTGCATATCTGATCTCTGAAAATCTGATTCTTGAGGTTCTGTATATGTATTGATTTAAAGTTTATGTGACGAATCTCCCTGACGTGGCAGGATACCCATGACCGGCACGGCGGGATATTCGTGTATCTGATTTGTAAACCCCCAGGTACAAGTTGCTCTCCTTTGAAGAGGCTTGATGCAAATTATCTGAAATTGTTCATTGAACGACGATGGTCAGGGTTACCCATCGGTAAATAATCTGGCTATCACGTGCTATATTCACGGGAGTTATTTAAGTATAGAATTTAAGTAACTAAATCTGTATGCATGTATCTGACAACTCTGAAAATATAGTTTGTTTATGAGATTCTACATCTGTTCTGTTCTGTAAAGTTCTGCATCTGATATCTAATCATTATGTTTGCATTCTTTGATTTGATTATCTGTTCCGAGTTATGTTCTGCAAATCATGTTTTACATTTTAGATACAATTTACTTGAGTTTCTTCTATTGAGCTTAGATGGTTAGCTCACCCTGTTTCTATATCACAGATTCTGAGGCTAGGACTCCTGACACTGAGAGTGATCCTGATTATCAACCCGAGGTGGAGGCTGAGGCTGAGGAGGAGGATACTGACACCCCTGCTGACGAGTTTTATCAGTAGCTTGGGTATTAGTTTTGTATTTTGGGATCTATACTAGTGTATTTTTGGATTATTTGTGTGTTTGATGGCCACTTCTCTGTATTTATTTACTATAGATGTTACTTATAGTTTTATACATTCTATAGGAACCACTATTGGGAACCATTGTTTTGGGTGATAGATGTCCATCACCAGTGATTCTTCTTGGTTTCTTTTTGAGGATGTATATATTTTTGTTATACATGTATTTATTGTTTTATTCATTTTTTTCTTTTAAAGCCTTATATGATGACTTGATCTGGCACTTTAAATAGTGTCTGCTCTGATTTCTGCTAGATGAGCAGACACTCTTTGGTTTGTTCTGGGGATCATCAAGGGTTATGATCCCGATGACACGGGTTTCCGAGTGTGGAAATCTGGGCTGTCACAGTTGGTATCAGAGCCTAGGCTTTTGGTCGAACTACAAAGATTTTAAGTTGATTGTTTTTACAATCTATGTATTGATCAATTTATTATTTTCACAATGACAAACCAGTATTATGGCCCCATGTTTCAGAGGCGGACGTGGTAGAGGAAGAGAGGGACCGAGATTGGTTCCAATGTAAGAGATCCCTGAGGTTATTGGTAAATCTCAGGGATTAAGGTTCCTATCAGGTGAGAATGCTGTTCCGGTAAGACCAAGAGGAGGAAGAGGAGGTGGTGATGGAAGAATGGAGCAGGTGTTGGAAGCTTAGACTGCCAACGTAGCTCAACAGACAGCTGCGATGAATCAATAAGCAACGAGACTACCTTATCAACCCGGAGGCTTTGCTGAGTTTAGGAGAATGAGACCTCCTAACTTCTCAAGTCAAATGGATCATATTGAGGCTGAGGGTTGGATAGAAGAGATGGAGAAAGTTTTTGAAGTGCTTCAATGCATTGATATAGAGAAGGTGCGCTGGGTAACCTTCAAACTCGATGGGGAAGCGGGGCCTTGGTGGAAATCAGTATCGAGGCACCGTGAGCAAGAATTTCTCAATATCCCTTAGATGTGGGCTGAGTTCGTTGAAACTTTCAACGACAAGTACTTTCCTAAGATTGTGCGACATTAATGTGGGGTGAATTTTATAAAGTTTGAACAAGGTGCTATGACAGTGCGTGAGTATGGTGCTGAGTTTGATCGGTTATCAAGGTTTGCTCCGCAATATGTAGCCATCGAGTCGATGCGAACTCAGGAGTTTCAACTTGGCTTGAGGCCAAACCTGCAGAAAGAAGTGGCCCTATAGGAGTTGGAGACATATGCAGGTGTTATGTCCAAGGCTCTTATTTATGAGGAAGAGAATCAAAAGAAGTATGCTTGGAGAGATAAGCAGAACAAGGAGAGGTCGTTTCAGGGACAATCTCATGACCCTGGACAGAACAAGAGGGCTGGGTTCTCTAGACCTCCTAGATACCCTACACACTCTCGACCAGCTGTATCTTTAGGACCGAGTTCTTATCAAAGGCCAGCGGTAAATATATCATCCAGATCATTCAATCGTCTGGTTCTTCTGCTAGTGGAGCTTCCATTGCACAGGGATCTTCTCGGGTCTCTTCATTTACTCTGGCTCCATCATGTACCAAGTGTGGAAAACCTCACAAGACAGAGGATTACAGGAGAGATACATGAGCTTGCTTTAGGTGTGGCAAGATGGGCCACATGATCAGAAATTGTCTTGAGGAGAGTAGGGAAAGCAGGGAGGATCGGTGTCCACACAGAGATCTTCTCGACCTATTATGCAAGGTCGAGCATATGCTGTCACAGCAACGGATGCCCTGACATCAAATGATATCATCCATGGTATCTTTACGCTTTGAGAGTTAATTTAATTCATTGATATTCATGTAATATAGTATGTTTTGATAAGTTTATGCATAGAAATATTAGTGATTACTGTACCCTTAACTTTGTATGTTGAATATACAAATAAAAGGTACCTTGTCATGCGTCGTAAAGGCGACGTGAGGCAAGCAGATGCCCGTGTATTGATAGACCCCGGGTCTAGTCATTCGTTTATCATTCCATCATTCTCTAAGAAGTTAGGCATCGTCCCCAAGACCCTTGATTTTATCTTGGCTGTATCTGTACCTACAGTAAACTCAGTAAACACCGATACAGTATGTCAATCAGTTATCGTGATGGTTGAGGATCACGAGACGATGACGTATATGATCACTTTGAGTATGGAAGGGTTTGACGTGATCCTTGGAATGGATTGGCTGTCAGCATACCATGTGAGTGTGGATTGTCTGTGGAAGATTGTAACCATCCGACCTCTAAAGAGAAAGTCCTTTCGCTTTTGTGGAATCAAATCCAAGGTCGCACCGTTCATTTCAGCTATTCGAGTGGCGCGTATGATGAAGAATTGATGTTGAGGATATCTTGCTTACGTGTAAGATCATTAGGAGAAGAAAAGGGACATCTCTCTTATCACAGTTGCATGTGAATACCCAGATGTTTTTCCTGAAGAATTACCCGGATTGCCACCTGATCGGGAGATTGAGTTCTTAATTGATTTAGCACCGGGTATTGAACCATTGTCAAAGGCTCCGTATAGAATGGCACCTGCTGAGTTAAAGGAACTGAAAGATCAGCTTCAGGAACTCTTGGACAAAGGTTTTATAAGGCCGAGTGTGTCTCCTTAGGGAGCACCTATGTTGTTTGTGATTAAGAAGGATGGTTTGATGCGGTTGTGCATCGATTACCGCCAGTTGAACGAGATGACAATTAAGAATCGTTACCCACTCCTGCGGATTGACAATCTTTTTTATCAGTTGCAAGGTGCAAGGTTCTTTTCAAAGATTAATCTAAGGTTGGGTTACCATTAATTGAAGATTAAGGTGGATGGTGTTTCCAAGATTGCATTACGCACGAGGTATGGTCATTATTAGTTCTTGGTTATGCCATTTGGGCTAACGAACACACCTGCATCGTTCATGGACTTGATGAACTGGGTATTCAAGCCACACCTTGATAAATCAGTAGTAATTTTTATTGACGACATCCTCATATATTCAAAGAAAAGAGAGGAATATGTGTAATATTTATTAGTTGCTCTTTAAACACTCAGGGACAACCAACTATACGCCAAGCTTAGCAAGTGTGAGTTTTGGCTTGATTAGGTTAGTTTCTTAGGCCACGTTATTTCTGAGGAGGGTATAATAGTCAATCCTACAGAGATCAAATCTGTAGTCAATTGGGAGCAACCGAAGACAGTAACAGAAGTCCGTAATTTCTTTGTCTTGGTGGGATACTATAGACGCTTTGTAGAAGGGTTCTCTGAACTCTCAGGTTCGCTTCCTCAGCTTACAAAGAAGAATGCTAAGTTTGATTGAATAGAGTAGTGTAAGAAGAGTTTTCAAGAACTCAAGACGTGTTTAACAACAGCTCCAGTGCAAGCTATACCTTATGTTGGAGGAGGTTTTGCTATATACAGTAACGCATCTTACAGTGGATTGGGTTGTATTCTCAATCAACACAAGAAGGTTATCGCTTACGGCTCTAGACAACTCAAGGACCACGAGAAGAACTATCCCACTCATGATTTAGAGTAAGTAGCAGTAATTTTTACTTTGAAGATCTGAAAGCACTATTTATATGGTGAGACGTTTGATAACTTAACCGATCACAAAAGCCTAAAGTACCTATTCACCTAGAAGGATTTGAACATGCAACAACGAAGATGGATGGAGTTCATGGAAGATTACGATTGTTCTATCTAGTATCACCCTGGGAAGGCCAATGTAGTGGTAGATGCTTTGAGTCGGAAGTCTTCGGCTCAGTTATCGCATCTCATTATGAGAGTGCATCAGTGGCGCTTGCTTGAGGATATGACCTTGTGTGATAGGAGGTTCGATGTTAAAGGTTTAGGTGCTTTGATAGCCACCCTTGTTATCAGGTTGACATTATTTAATGATATTTGCAAATTCTAAATGGTCGATGATGAGCTAATGGCCATTAGATAGGGTGTGATTAATGGAACCCGAGCAGATTTCTCCATTAGGAAGGATTGTTGCAACCTTTTCCTATACCTGAGTGGAAATGGGAAGCCACTTCTATGGATTTCATATTAGGGTTGTCGAAGACGTTGAGAAAAAATAATGCCATAAGGGTCATTGTGGATAGACTGACCAAGTCTGCATATTTTCTATCATATCGTACTACGTATATCGCCAGCAAGCTTGCAGAGCTCTACCTTAAGGAGATTGCTAGACTTCATGGTATACCGGTCAGTATTGTGTCTGATCGAGATCCGCTATATACATCATAGTTCTGGCAGAGATTTCAAGAAGGCATGGGGTCTAGACTTGATTTCAGCTCAACGTTTCATCAGACTGATGGGTAGACGGAAAGTGTGAACCAGACCATAGAGGATAAGCTGCGTGCATGCATGTTAGACTTTCACGGGTCATGGGATCAACATTTGCCTTTGATTGAGTTCGCATACAACAATAGCTATCAGTCCAGTATTGGCATGGCTCCCTGCGAAGTTTTATACGGATGGTGATGCAGATCTTTGTTGAATTGGGAGGAAGTCGGCGAGAAACTTATTTTGGGGCGTGATATCGTAGACAGTTCAACTGAGACAGTTCGGCTAATCCGCGACAGATTAAGAGTTGCTCAAAATCGCCAAAAGAGTTATGCCAATCTTCATAAGATGTAGGTTGAGTTTCAGGTGAGCTTGATCACGTTGAATACAATAAATCTTTTGCTATCAATTAATTGGTCTGAAATTAACACCTGTTTTCAGGTAGGCGATAAGGTTTTCGTCAAGATCTTGCCAACCAAGGGCGTGATGCATTTTGGGAAATGTGGAAAGATAAGTCCATGTTACATTAGACCTTTTGAAGTGCTAGGTCGGATTGGAGAAGTCGCATATAGGATTGCGTTGCCACCACAGCTGACAAGCATGCATAATGTATTTCATGCCTCCATGTTGAAGAAATACGTGAAAGACCCAACCCATGTCTTAGATTTTCACCCGATTGAACTTGAAGAGGATCAGACTTTGGTAGAAGAACCTATATAGATTCTAGACCGTAAGGAGTATGTGTTACGGACTAAGATGATCCCACTTGTGCTAGTAAGTGGCGGAATCATTCTTTTGCAGAGGCTACCTGAGAGAGTGAAGCCCAAACTCGTGAGCAATACCCGCATTTGTTTGACTGATATGTGTGGTAATTTTGATGTTGGAGTTAATTCTTTGTTATTCCGTATCCTTGTAAATTGATTTGTATACATTGCTTAACATGTGGTATAATTGTTCAACTATGACGATGCTCACAGGTCATTTACACCTGTATTTTTTGGGAAAATAACTTTGCTATGAAATCTGATCGATCAAAGTAGTGGTTTGATCGATCAAACATATTTTTGATCGATCAAATTGAGAAATTGATCGATCAACCATGTATTCTATTTAAGACCTATTCAATCGATCAGATTAAGTATTTGATCGATCAAATATGAATCCGATCGATCAAACTAGAGAGTTGATCGATCAACTGACCTTGAACTCTGTGCTATTTGTGACCAATCCAATCGATTAATTGGACAAATTGATCGATCAGATCAAACATGAAATCCGATCGATCAATTTATGGATTGATCGATCAAACATATCGGGTTAGGGATTTTGGAATTTAAAATCCGATCGATCAATCTGAGCATTGATCGATCAAACCTGTCTATTTAAGTTGCGTTGGGTTTTAAAACACCCATTTGAACGATCAAAGAGATCGAGCGAGAGCACTTTGCATTCTTTAGGTTTGAACTTGATTTCTGGCTACTTCTGGCTACGAACACTCGTCATTCTACTTCCTTGGAGTGCATTTCGGTCTCTTAACTTGGTAAACCCTAAATTTTTCTATTCTTTGGAATTTTTGTGTATTTTTGATCATTTTACACCATGGGACCACGAACGAAGAACGCTTTGTGCAAAGTCCCTACCTCGTGGGTTCGTGTACCTATCTCACACGTTGAACCGGTCGTACAACCCATTGTACAACCCGTGGCACCACCACAGCCACTCATACCACTCATTCAACCACTCCAACAACCACTCATCGACCGGTAACTACCTAAAGAGTGGTGGGCGTCGAAAAGTTTCTTGCCCGAGTACGAGTTTACCCCAACCCTCTTTGAAGATCGACCCGAAATGACATGGGCGATCAATTACATCACCAAACTGGGTTGAAACCCTTACATGTGCCATTCCACGATCACTATTGCCCAAGAATAGTGAGATTATTTTACCAACACCTTCGACGGGACAGTGACCGTCATAAAATAATCACCAAAATCAATGGGTTGGAGTATAAATTCAACCAATTCCACATCTCCACCGCCTTACAATGTCCGTCCGGGTATGTTGAGACATGTGGGTTAGCGGCACCCTATCTCAAGGATGTGCCATTTGAGGACATCATCGCAAAGATGACGCATGGCCAACAAGGATCGGGCCAATCCATTAAACGGGCCTAACTTCCTGACAATCTATGGATGCTTGATACTTTTATCAAGTGTACCATCTACCCATTTTTGCATAAATTTGAGCACACGGGTATCGTGTAAAAATTCTTATTTTCGGCCTTCAAGAGCCGTTGGTTCTCTGTTGCCAACATCATCATTAATGGCTTGCTTGATGCCATGGACCGGATGTCAGAGAAGAAGGCTAAGGCTAAGAATGAGATGCCATATGCTCGATTGATAATACGGATGGTCGAACAGTACAACGCCATACAGGAGGCGTTTAGTATGGCACCTGGGGAGCCGAGGCGAAACAATAATATAAAGCCTTTTCAGCTCAGGGATTGGACCAAAAGTTATAACCTTTTGGTGAAGAAATTGCCTGAAGAGGGGGATGTTCCACCAGTCCAGGCCGGAGCCGGGGCTGCTAGTGAGCTCCAGATGTGGGGGAGGCACAACCTGATCTCCCACCTCAGCCTGATGTACCTGCATGCGCGACACCCATTCCTCCACGCCGACCTACTCGTGCTAGCACTTCACACTGTCCTGAGCTGTCCACCCCAACGCTCGAAAGTGTGCTCGTGGCGTTCACCGAGGGCAACAAGAGGGTGCATGAACGGCTCGATGAGATGTAGGAGTTCCACCGTCAGGTTCATCGACGATTAGACTTTCATGAGTGGATGCTTACTCTGCTTATGTAGCACTCGTACACGACCACAACTACCTCTATGATTGGTTAGGCCCGCCTGCATGTTGTGGATCCTCATGACTATGGTGTCGAGCCCACCAGACCCAGTCGACCAGCACCTAAACTCTCTAGTCCGCTTCGTCAGCTTAAAAGGAGAATGCTAAGTTTGATTGAATAGAGTAGTGTAAGAAGAGTTTTCAAGAACTCAAGATATATTGAACTACAGCTCCAGTGCAAGCTATACCTTATGGTGGAGGAGGTTTTGCTATATACAGTAACGCATCTTACAGTAGATTGGGTTGTATTGTCAATCAATACAAGAAGGTTATCGCTTACGGCTCTAGACAACTCAAGGACCATGAGAAGAACTATCCCACTCATGATTTAGAGTTAGTAGCGGTAATTTTTACTTTGAAGATCTGGAGGTACTATTTATATGGTGAGACATTTGATATCTTCACCGATTACAAAAGCCAAAAGTACCTATTCACCTAGAAGGATTTGAACATACGACAACGAAGATGGATGGAGTTCGTGAGAGATTACGATTGTTCCATCCCGTATCACCCTGGGAAGGCCAATGTAGTGGTAGATTCTTTGAGTCAGAAGTCTTCGGCTCAGTTATCGCATCTCATTACGAGAGTGCATCGGTGGCCCTTGCTTGAGGATATGACATTGTGTGATACGAGGTTCGACGTTAAAGGTTCAGGCGCTTTGATAGCCACCCTTGTTATCAGGCTGGCATTATTTGATAATATTCACAAATTTTAAATGGTCGATGATGAGCAAATGGTCATTAAACAGGGTGTGATTAGTGGACCCCGAGCAGATTTCTCCATTAGGAAGGATTGTTGCAACTTATTCGTATACCTGAGTGGAAATGGGAAGAATCTCTTTCCTCAACTGGCTAGTTTTGGTCTCAGGGAAGAACTTGGTTAGGAACTTGGTCTGCAGGTCTTTCCATGAAGCAATGCTATTGTTGGGAAGAGTGGTCAGCCAGGTACTGGCCCTATCCTTCAGAGAGAAGGGAAAGAGTCTGAGCCTAGTAGCCTCAGGTCCCAAATCAGTGATATTAAAAGTGGTGCACAAGGCCAAGAACTGGTCAATATGCTTGTAAGGGTCCTCTTTGCTAAGCCCATGGAAAGCTGGCAGCATCTAGATGATTGAAGTTTTTATCTCATAGTTCCCCTGAACATCAGGGAATTGAATGCTAAAAGGGGAGTTATAGTCATCCGGAGCATTCAACTCCTTGAGGGTTCTGGGTTGTTCTTCACCCATAATTGCTGTCACAGATTCACTTGGGGGCTCTCCTGTGGTGTGCCCAGGAGAGCCCCTGAACATCAGGGAATTGAATGCTAAAAGGGGAGTTATAGTCATCCAGAGCATTCAACTCCTTGAGGGTTCTGGGTTGTTCTTCACCCATAATTCACTCACAGATTCACTTGGGGCTCTCCGTGGTGTGCCTGTCTCTCCTAAGTCTCCTTCCCTTTCTAACTCGAGGTTAAGAGGCTCTAAAAGCGGTGAGGATCTCCTCCCTAGCATACAAGCACACCAACAGCAAGGAAAGCTTCTTGCAAGCACATTGCAAAAGAATAATTATACACTAACAAATTTATCTAACTAGTTTACAGCTATTCAAAGAATACATTTAAACTATCCTAGATACTGCTAGAATTTTTTTTTAAGAAAGATAGACAGAGCTTTAAAAGTCAGAGAGTTTGCAAACAGAGGTAGCTAAGCTCCAATTGCAGTCCAACTATCCTTCACTGCTGCTGTCTAGATCTGCAAGAAAAGTTCAAAATTATGTCAGCAGTATCAATTATTCACATGTGCAAAGAATACTAAGAATACAAAAACTAAGGGTCTACTAATAGATCATCCATCCCCGGCAACGGCGCCAAAAACTTGTTGGCGGATTCTGAGTGTGTGCTTACTTTATTGGTTGGTGGTGAAAGTCATTTAAAAATTAAAGAAAGAGTAAAATAGGGGATGGAATCAGCACAACTAAGAAATCCTAGACCAACAAGATACAGGGTCCATTGTAGCAAGTTTTGATAAGTAAGAGTTTGTCCCACAGGGAAAGGTGATCTACAGCTCCAAAGGAGCCATCTCTAGTAGTCCCTCCAGGTCTGACTACAGATCTGGCAGTCCTAAAAGGAGGGGAGTTTAAGGTCACTTATTCTAAGTATTTTAATGTCTAAACTACAGAAAGGGTTGAGAGGATGGATGGAGTGTGGAAAATAAATATAAAAGGTTGAGAAGTATGTTATTGAGCCCAGATCAGAGGAGTTTTGTAACTCAGATTCAGATATGATGTTATAGAAATCCTGTCCAAGGGCTACATTATCACCACTGAGGAGAAAGGATCCAACCCATCACTCTGCCATGATTCCACCCTTAAGGCTATAACTTGTCCACTCGAATGGTCACAGATTATCCCATAGGGGAACCACTATCCAGGAATGGGTCAAAATATAACCAGTAAATCATTACAGGCACTATTTCATCCAGGCTACCAGCTCAAGAATCCATAGGGAACCTCAACCTCTAAAGCTCTATATGTGGGGCTAAGGCTGTATAGGACCATGATAGCCCAGACACATAGAACCAGCAAGAGATTGAGTACAACCTTCGATCTAGCTGCCCATTGCTTGAGTGAGGCTACAATGGTCCAGTCACCAACCTACAATCTCTATAACCAGATCAGATCCAACATCTGATGGCGAATCTATACAAATATAGGGGAGTCTGCCTCTGTACAATCTCCCACCAGGCTTCTGCAAGCTCAGGTGTAAAGAAGAAGTATCCATCTTGGATCGGTGGATTAGAATCACCCTAAGGCTATAATCTGTCCACTTAAATGGTCACAGACTATCCCAGAGGTTATCCTCCTCACGGAGCCCAAGATAAAACAAGAATATCGCTGCTACCACCATGGTCACAAGGCTACCAGCTCAAGCTCCCATGGGGATTTCAGATCTAGTGGGTCCTGTGGTGGGGCTAAGGCTGTATAGGACCATGATAGCCCAGACACATAGGTCACTTGGATCTGAGTGGCCCTCAGAATTAGTCCTCCATTGCTTTGAAACACAGCTAAAGCAATGAGGGATCACAAGGCAGTAGCCTTACACAGAGCATCTCACATTCAATCACAAATCCTACAAAGTATAGATCCTATTACAGAACTTCCATTAATCTAGTTTAAAATACATGCAAAGACATAGCCAGCAAGTGCTGGACTATGGAGAAAAGGAAAAAGAAAAAGAAAGCTACTTACAACTACAGAAAGAAAAACTAAATGATCTCGATCAGGTCTCCTAGAAATGAGATGGGTTCCTGGCTATTCCAGGATGTAGAAAGAAAAGAAAGTCTAAGCTCCCTAAACCCAAGCTAAGTGTGGGTATTTATAGCAGTGGTGTGGCGGCGCATTAGGGTTAGGAAACCCTAATTTTAATGATGACACGTGGCAGAATAGTGATCCTTCGATGCCTTGGGGCACGTGCACAGAGATTTGAGCGTGGGAGTGCATGTCCTAATCACTGGAAATTCCCATAAAGTCTTCAACTGAAAAGATGGAAGTTTGAGGTTCAGAGCTTCGCTAGGTAGCCATTGTTTCCCAGACTTGTCGCGTGGTAGCTTTTATTCTTTGCTAGGATGATTTGAAATTGAAGCTTCCGCCTTTACGAGGTTGGCTTGGTTTGCTCTTCAGGCAGTCACGAGGTTGAGTGGACATCAGAGCCTCAGATGCCGCGGGGTTGGAGCTTAAGCAGTCGCGAGGTTGATCTTCGCGAGGATAGATTTGAATAGTGCGGGAACTTCGCGAGCACTTATCTTCACTGGGCTTCGCGAGGCTTTGATGAGTTCTGAACTGCGTGAGGTTCCATGTCTTAACTGATCTTCGCGAGGGTGGCTTTGCCTTTGCAAGGACGCTTTCATCTTGAATGGTGAGAGGAGTTCTCTTCTGATAGTTGCATCCCGCGGCGACTGCGCGACAGCTGCACGAGGAGTCTTCTGAAGCTCTCTCTTCTCAGCCGTTCTGAGTGAACTGCGCGAGTCTGCGCGAGGTGTTCTATTCTTGAGCTGCACGAGTTTATGTTTCTGAGGCTCTTCAGTCAATCATCTGCGCGAGAAGTTATTGTAGAGTCTTGGGAAGCTCATCTGGACTGCGTGAGGCTCATTTTCAGGTCTGGATTCAGACTTCATCCTTTTGAGGGACTTCTGGTGCCAAAACAGGCTTTTTAGCAGGATTTCTGGCCTTATTTCACTGCTGGGTACTACCTACATAAAACACTTAACAAGGACTTATTAGGTGGCTATGGGTCTAATCAAAGGTTAAGTTAAGGGGTGAAAGGTGGTACTTTTCAGGTCTTAACAGTATATCGCCAGCAAGCTTGCAGAGCCCTACCTTAAGGAGATTGTTAGACTTCATGGTATACCAGTCAGTATTGTGTCTGATAGAGATCCGCTATATACATCATAGTTCTGGCAGAGATTCCAAGAAGGCATGGGGTCTAGACTTGATTTCAGCTCAATGTTTTATCCTCAGACTGATGGGCAGACTAAGAGAGTGAACCAGACCATAGAGGATATGTTGCGTGCGTGCATGTTAGACTTTCACTGGTCATGGGATCAACATTTGTCCCTGATTTAGTTCGCATACAACAATAGCTATCAGTCCAGTATCGGAATGGCTCCCTACGAAGTGTTATACGGCTGGCGATACAGATCTTTGTTGAATTGGGAGGAAGTCGGCGAGAAACTTATTTTGGGTCGTGATATCATGGACTGTACAACTGAGACAGTTCGGTTGATCCGCGAGAGATTGAGAGCTGGTCAAAATCGCCAAAAGAGCTATGCCGATCTTCATAAGACACAGGTCGAGTTTTAGGAGAGCATGATTGCATTGAATATAATAAATCTTTTACTATCAGTTCCTTGGTATGGAATTAACACCTGTTTTTAGGTAGGTGATAAGGTTTTCGTCAAGATCTCGCCAACTAAGGGCGTGATGCATTTTGAGAAACATGGAAAGCTAAGTCCATGTTACATTGGACCTTTTGAAGTGCTAGGTCGGATTGGAGAAGTCGCGTATAGGATTGCGTTGCCACCACAGCTAGCAAGCATGTATAATGTATATCATGTCTCCATGTTGAAGAAATACGTGAAAGACCAAACCTATGTCTTGGATTTTCAACCGATTGAACTTGAAGAGGATCTGACTTTGATAGAAGAACCTATATAGATTATAGACCGTAAGGAGTATGTGTTACGGACTAAGATGATCCCACTTGTGCTAGTAAAGTGGCGGAATCATTCTTCTGCAGAGGTTACCTGGGAGAGCGAAGTCGAAATTCGTGAGTAATACCCGCATTTGTTTGACTAATATGCGAGGTAATTTTGATGTTGGAGTTAATTCTTTGTTATACCGTATCCTTGTAAATTGATCTGTATACATTGCTTAACATGCGGTATAATTGTTGGACTATGACGATGCTCACAGGTCATTTACATATGTATTTTTTTGGAAAATAACTTTGCTGTGAAATCTGTTTGATCAAAGCAGTGGTTTGATCGATCAAACACATTTTCGATTGATCAAATTGAGAAAGTGATCGATCAACCATGTATTCTGTTTAAGACCTATTTGATCGATCAAATTGAGTATTTGATCGATCAAATATGAATCTGATCGATCAAATTGGGAATTTGATCGATCAACTGACCTTGAACTCCGTGCTATTTGTGACTAATCTGATCGATCAATTGGGAAAATTGATCGATCAAACATATATGGTTAGGGCTTTTGGAATTTAAAATCTGATCGATCAATCTGAGCATTGATCGATCAAACCTGTCGATTTAAGTTGCGTTGGGTTTTAAAACACCCATTTGAACGATCAAAGAGATCGAGCGAGAGCACTTTGCATTCTTTAGGTTTGAACTTGATTTTTGGCTACTTCTGGCTACGAACACTCGTCATTCTACTTCCTTGGAGTGCATTTCGGTCTCTTAACTTGGTAAACCCTAAATTTTTCTATTTTTTGGAGTTTTTATGTATTTTTTATCATTTTACACCATGGGACCACGAATGAAGAACGCTTCGTGCAAAGTCCCTACCTCGTGGGTTCGTGTACCTGTCTCACACGTTGAACCGGTCGTACAACCCATTGTGCAACCCGTGGCACCACCACAGCCACTCATACCACTCGTTCAACCACCCCAACAACCACTCATCGATCGGGACCTACCAAAAGAGTGGTGGGTGTCGAAAACTTTCTTGTCCGAGTACGAGTTTACCCCAACCCTCTTTGAAGATCGACCCGAAATGAGATGGGCGATCAATTACATCACCAAACTAGGGTTGAAACCCTTACATGTGCCATTCCACGATCACTATTGCCCAAGAATAGTGAGATTATTTTACCAACACCTTCGACAGGGCAGTGACCGTCATCAAATAATCACCAAAATCAATGGGTTGGAGTATAAATTCAACCAATTCCACATCTCCACCGCCTTACAATGTCCGTCCCGGTAAGTTGAGAGATGTGGGTTAGCGGCACCCTATCTCAAGGATGTGCCATTTGAGGACATCATCGCAAAGATGACGCATAGCCAACAAGGATCGGGCCAATCCATTAAACAGGCCTAACTTCCTGACAATCTATGGATGCTTGATACTTTTATCAAGTGTACCATCTACCCATTTTTGCATAAATCTGAGTGCACGGGTATCGTGCAATAATTCTTATTTTCGGCCTTCAAGAACCGTTGGTTCTCTGTTGCCAACATCATCATTAATGGCTTGCTTGATGCCATGGACCGGATGTCAAGGAAGAAGGCTAAGTCTAAGAAAGAGATGCCATATGCTCGATTGATAATATGGATGGTCGAATAGTACAATGCCGTACGGGAGGAGTTTCATATGGCACCTGGGGAGCCGAGGTGGAACAATAATATAGAGCCTTTTTAGCTCAAGGATTGGACCAAAAGTTTTAACCTTTTGATGAAGAAATTTCCTGAAGAGGGGGAAGTTCCACCAGTCTAGGTCGGAGCCGAGGCTGCTAAGCGAGCTCCGGATGGGGGGGAGGCACGGCCTGATCTCCCACCTCAGTCTGATGTACCTGCATGCCTGACACCCATTCCTCCATGCCGACCTATTCGTGCTAGCACTTCACGTCGTCCTGAGCCGTCCACTACTCAAAAGTGTGCTCGTGGCATTCACCGAGGGCCATAAGAGGGTGCATGAACGGCTTGACGAGATGCAAGAGTTCCACCATCCGGTTCATCGATGATTGGACTTTCATGAGTGGATGCTTATTCTGCTGATGTAGCACTCATACACGACCACAACTACCTCTATGATTGGTCATGCCCGCCTGCATGTTGTTGACCCTCGTGCCTATAGTGCCGAGTCCTCCAGACCCAATCGACCAGCTCCTAAACTCTCAGGTCCGCTTCCTCTGCTTACAAAGAAGAATGCTAGGTTTGATTGAATAGAGTAGTGTAAGAAGAGTTTTCAAGAACTCAAGACGTGTTTAACTACAGCTCCAATGCAAGCTATACCTTATGGTGGGGGAGGTTTTGCTATATATAGTGACACATCTTACAGTGGATTGGGTTTATTCTCAATCAACAAAAGAAGGTTATCGCTTACAGCTCTAGACAACTCAAGGACCACGAGAAGAACTATCCCACTCATGATTTAGAGTTAGTAGCAGTAATTTTTACTTTGAAGATCTGGAGGCACTATTTATATGGTGAGACGTTTGATATCTTCACCAATCACAAAAGCCTAAAGTACCAATTCACCTAGAAGGATTTGAACATCCGACAACAACGATAGATGGAGTTCGTGAAAGATTATGATTGTTCCATCCAGTATCACCCTGGGATGGCCAATGTAGTGGTAGATGCTTTGAGTCAGAAGTCTTCGGCTAAGTTATCGCATCTCATTACGAGAGTGCATCGGTGGCGCTTGCTTGATGATATGACCTTGTGTGATATGAGGTTCGACGTTAAAGGTTCAGGCGCCTTGATAGCCACCCTTTTTATTAGGCTAACATTATTTGATAATATTCGCAAATTCTAAATGGTCGACGATGAGCTAATGGTCATTAGACAGGGTGTGATTAGTGGAACCCGAGCAGATTTCTCCATTAGGAAGGATTGTTGCAACCTTTTCCTATACCTGAGTGGAAATGGGAAGCTACTTCTTTGGATTTCATATTAGGGGTGCCGAAGACGTTGAAAAAAAATAATGCCATATGGGTCATTGTGGATAGACTGACCAAGTCTGCATATTTTCTATCATATCGTACTACGTATACCGCCAGCAAGCTTGCAGAGCTCTACCTTAAGGAGATTATTAGACTTCATGGTATACCGGTCAGTATTGTGTCTGATCGAGATCCTCTATATACATCATAGTTCTGGCAAAGATTCCAAGAAGGCCTGGGGTCTAGACTTGATTTCAGCTCAACGTTTCATCCTCAGACTAATTGGTAGACTGAAAGAGTGAACCAGACCATAGAGGATATGTTGCGGACGTGCATGTTAGACTTTCACGGGTCTTGGGATCAACATTTGTCTCTGATTGAGTTCGCATACAACAATAGCTATCACTCCAGTATTGGCGTGGCTCCCTACGAAGTTTTATATGGATGACAATGCAAATCTCAATTGAATTGGGAGGAAGTCGGCGAGAAACTTATTTTGGGACGTGATATTGTGGATAGTACAGCTGAGACAGTTCGGTTGATCCGCGAGAGATTGAGAGTTGCTTAAAATCGTTAAAAGAGTTATGCCGATCTTCATAAGACGCAAGTCGAGTTTTAGGTGAGCTTGATCGCGTTGAATATAATAAATCTTTTGCTCTCAGTTCATTGGAATGGAATTAACACCTATTTTCAGGTAGGCGATAAGGTTATCGTCAAGATCTCGCCAACCAAGGGCGTGATGCATTTTGGGAAACGTGGAAAGCTATGTCCATGTTATATTGGACCTTTTGAAGTGCTAGGTCAGATTGGAGAATTCGCGTATAGGATTGCGTTGCCACCACAGCTGGCAAGCATGCATAATGTATTTCATGTCTCCATGTGGAAGAAATACGTGAAAGACCCAACCCATGTCTTGGATTTTCAACCGATTGAACTTGAAGAGGATCTGACTTTGGTAGAAGAACCTATATAGATTCTAGACCGTAAGGATTATGTGTTACGGACTAAGATGATCCCACTTGTGCTAGTAAAGTGGCGGAATCATTCTTCTGCAGAGGTTACCTGGGAGAGCGAAGTCAAAATTCGTGTGCAATACCCGCATTTGTTTGACTAATATGCGAGGTAATTTTGATGTTGGAGTTAATTCTTTGTTATACCGTATCCTTGTAAATTGATTTGTATACATTACTTAACATGCGATATAATTGTTGAACTATGACGATGCTCACAGGTCATTTACACCTGTATTTTTTTGGAAAATAACTTTGCTGTGAAATCCGATCGATCAAAGTAGTGGTTTGATCGATCAAACACATTTTTGATCGATCAAATTGAGAAATTGATCGATCAACCATGTATTCTATTTAAGACCTATTTGATTGATCAAATTGAGTATTTGATCGATCAAATATGAATCCGATTGATCAAACTAGAGAGTTGATAGATCAACTGATCTTGAACTTCGTGCTATTTGTGACCAATCCAATCGATCAATTGAACAAATTGATCGATCAAACTTGAAATCCGATCGATCAATTTATGGATTGATCGATGAAACATATCAGGTTAGGGCTTTTGGAATTTAAAATCTGATCGATCAATTTATGGATTGATCGATGAAACATATCAGGTTAGGGCTTTTGGAATTTAAAATCCGATCGATCAATCCTCAGATTGATCAATCAAACCTGTCGATTTAAGTTGCGCTGGGTTTTAAAACACCCATTTGAATGATCAAAGTGAGGGCATCCGAGCGAGAGCACTTTGCAATTTTTAGGTTTGAACTTGATTTCTGGCTACTTCTGGCTACGAACACTCCTCATTCTACTTCCTTGGAGTGCATTTCGATCTCTTAACTCGGTAAACCCTAAAATTTTCTATTCTTTTGAGTTTTTGTGTATTTTTTATCATTTTACACCATGGGACTGCGAAGGATGAACGCTCTGCTCAAAGTCCCTACCTCATGGGTTCGTGTACCTGTCTCGCACATTGAACCGGTCGTACAACCCATTGTACAACCCGTGGCACCACCACAGCCACCCATACCACTCGTTCAACCACCCCAACAACCACTCATCGACCAGGAACTACCAAAAGAGTGGTGGGCGTCGAAAACTTTCTTGCCCGAGTATGAGTTTACCCCAACCCTCTTTGAAGATCGCCCCGAAATGACATTGGGCGATCAATTAAGTCACCAAACTAGGGTTGAAACCCTTACATGTGCCATTCCACGATCACTATTGCCCAAGAATAGTGAGATTATTTTACCAACACCTTCGAAGGGCAGTGACCGTCATCAAATAATCACCAAAATCAATGGGTTGGAGTCTAAATTCAATCAATTCCACATATCTGTCGCCTTACAATGTCCGTCCCGGTATGTTGAGACATGTGGGTTAGCGGCACCCTATCTCAAGGATGTGCCATTTGAGGACATCATCGCAAAGATGACGCGTGGCCAACAAGGATCGGGCCAATCCATTAAACAGGCCTAACTTCCTAACAATCTATGGATGCTTGATACTTTTATCAAGTGTACCATCTACCCCTCTTTGCATAAATATGAGCACACGGGTATCGTGCAACAATTCTTATTTTCGGCCTTCAAGAACCATTGGTTCTCTGTTGCCAACATTATCATTAATGGCTTGCTTGATGCCACTGACCGGATGTCAAGGAAGAAGGCTAAAGCTAAGAAAGAGATGCCATATGCTCGATTGATAATACGGATGGTCGAACAGTACAACGCCATATGGGAGGCGTTTCCTATGGTACCTAGGGAGCCGAGGTGGAACAATAATATATGGCCTTTTTAGCTCAAGGATTGGACCAAAAGTTATAACCTTTTGGTGAAGAAATTGCCTGAAGAGGGGGATGTTCCACCAGTCCAGGCCAGAGTCGGGGCTGCTAAGCGAGCTCCAGATGGGGGGGAGGCACAGCCTGATCTCCCACCTCAGCCTGATGTACCTGCATGCCCGGCACTCGTTCCTCCACGCCGACCTACTCGTGCTAGCACTTCACGCCGTCCTGAGCCATCCACCACTACGCTCGAAAGTGTGCTCGTGGCGTTCACCGAGGGCAACAAGAGGGTGCATGAACGGCTCGATGAGATGCAGGAGTTTCACCATCAGGTTCATTGACGATTGGACTTTCATGAGGGGATGCTTACTTTGTTGATGTAGCACTCGTACATGACCACAACTACCTCTATGATTGGTTATGCCCGCATGCATGTTGTGGATCCTTGTGACTATAGTGCCGAGCCCTCCAGACCCAATCGACTAGCATCTAAACTCTCAGGTTCACTTCCTCTGCTAACAAAGAAGAATGCTAAGTTTGATTGAATAGAGTAGTGTAAGAAGAGTTTTCAAGAACTCAAGGCGTGTTTAACTACAGCTCCAATGCAAGCGATACCTTATGGTGGAAGAGGTTTTGCTATATATAGTGACACATCTTATAGTGGATTGGGTTGTATTCTCAATCAACACAAGAAGGTTATCGCTTACGGCTCTAGACAACTCAAGGACCACGAGAAGAATGATCCCACTCATGATTTAGAGTTAGTAATGGTAATTTTTACCTTGAAGATCTATAGGCACTATTTATATGGTGAGACGTTTGATATCTTCACCGATCACAAAAGTTTAAAGTACCTATTCACCAGGAAGGATTTGAACATGTGACAACGAAGATGGATGGAGTTCATGAAAGATTACAATTGTTCCATCTAGTATCACCCTTGGAAGGCCAATGTAGTGGTAGATGCTTTGAGTCAGAAGTCTTCAGCTCAGTTATCGCATCTCATTACGAGAGTGCATCGGTGGTGCTTGCTTGAGGATATGACCTTGTGTGAAACGAGGTTCGATGTTAAAGGTTCAGGCACTTTGATAGCCACCCTTGTTATCAGGCTGACATTATTTGATAATATTCGCAAATTCTAAATGGTCGATGATGAGCTAATGGTCATTAGACAGGGTGTGATTAGTGGAACCCGAGCAGATTTCTCCATTAGGAAGGATTATTGCAACCTTTTCCTATACCTGAGTGGAAATGGGAAGCTACTTTTATGGATTTCATATTGGGGTTGCCGAAGACGTTGAGAAAAAATAATGCCATATGGGTCATTGTGGATAGACTGACCAAGTCTGCATATTTTCTATCATATTGTACTACATATACCGCCAGCAAGCTTGCAGAGCTCTACCTTAAGGAGATTGTTAGACTTTAAGGTATACCGGTCAGTATTGTGTCTGATCGAGATCCGCTATATACATCGTAGTCCTGGTAAAGATTCCAAGTAGGCATGGGGTCTAGACTTGATTTCAGCTCAATGTTTCATCCTCAGACTAATGGGCAGACTGAAAGAGTGAACCAGACTATAGAGGATATGTTGCGTGCGTGCATGTTATACTTTCATGGGTCATGGGATCAACATTTGTCTCTGATTGAGTTCGCATACAACAATAGCTATCAGTCCAGTATTGGCATGGCTCCCTACGAAATTTTATACTGACGGCGATGCAGATCTTTATTGAATTGAGAGGAAGTCGGTGAGACTGATATTTTACGAGGTGATATCGTGGACAGTACAACTGAGACAGTTCGGTTGATCCGCGAGAGATTGAGAGTTGATCAAAATCGTCAAAAGAATTATGCCGATCTTCATAAGACGCAGGTCGAGTTTCAGGTGAGCTTGATCGCGTTCAATACAATAAATCTTTTTCTATCAGTTCATTGGAATGGAATTAACACCTATTTTCAGGTAGGCGATAAGGTTTTCGTCAAGATCTTGCCAACCAAGGGCGTGATGCATTTTGGGAAACGTGGAAAGCTAAGTCCATGTTACATTGGACCTTTTGAAGTGCTAGGTCAGATTGAAGAAGTTGCGTATAAGATTGCGTTGCCACCACAGCTGGCAAGCATGCATAATGTATTTCATGTCTCCATATTGAAGAAATATGTGAAAGACCCAACCCATGTCTTGGATTTTCAATCGATTGAACTTGAAGAGGATCTGACTTTGGTAGAAGAACCTATATAGATTCTCGATCGTAAGGAGTATGTGTTACGGACTAAGATGATCCCACTTGTGCTAGTAAAGTGGCGGAATCATTTTGCTGCAGAGGCTACCTGGGAGAGCGAAGTCAAAATTCGTGTGCAATACCCGCATTTGTTTGACTAATATGCAAGGTAATTTTGATGCTGGAGTTAATTTTTTGTTATACCGTATCCTTGTAAATTGTTTTGTATACATTGCTTAACATGCGGTGTAATTGTTGGACTATGACGATGCTCACAGGTCATTTGCACCTGTATTTTTTTGGAAAATAACTTTACTGTGAAATCCTATCGATCAAAGTAGTGGTTTGATCGATCAAACACATTTTCGATCGGTCAAATTGAGAAATTGATCGATCAACCATGTATTCTATTTAAGACCTATTCGATCGATCAAATTGAGTATTTGATCGATCAAATATGAATCCGATCGATCAAACTAGAGAGTTGATCGATCAACTGACCTTGAACTCCGTGCTATTTGTGACCAATCCGATCGATCTATTAGACAAATTGATCGATCAAACTTGAAATCCGATCGATCAATTTATGGATTGATCAATCAAACATATCGGGTTAGTGCTTTTAGAATTTAAAATCTGATCGATCAATCTGAGCATTGATCGATCAAACCTATCCATTTAAGTTGCGTTGGGTTTTAAAACACCCATTTGAACGATTAAAGAGAGGGCAATCGAGCGAGAGCACTTTCCATTCTTTAGGTTTGAACTTGATTTCAGGCTACTTCCGGCTACGAACACTCCTCATTCTACTACCTTGGAGTGCATTTCGGTCTCCTAACTCGGTAAACCCTAAAATTTTCTATTCTTTGGAGTTTTTGTGTATTTTAGATCATTTTACACCATGGGACCGTGAACGAAGAACGTTTCACGCAAAGTCCCTACCTCGTGGGTTCGTGTACTTGTCTCGCACGTTGAACCAGTCGTACAACCCATTGTACAACCCGTGGCACCACCACAGCCACCCATACCACTCATTCAACCACCCCAACAACCACTCATCGACCGGGAACTACCAAAAGAGTGGTGGGCATCGAAAACTTTCTTGCCCGAGTACAAGTTTACCCCAACCCTCTTTGAAGATCGACCCGAAATGACATGGGCGATCAATTACATCACCAAACTAGGGTTGAAACCCTTACATGTGCCATTCCACGACCACTATTGCCCAAGAATAGTGAGATTATTTTACCAACACCTTTGACAGGGCAGTGACCGTCATCAAATAATCACCAAAATCAATGGGTTGGAGTATAAATTCAACCAATTCCACATCTCCACTGCCTTACAATGTCCGTCCAGGTATGTTGAGACATGTGGGTTAGCGGCACCCTATCTCAAGGATGTGCCATTTGAGGACATCATCGCAAAGATGACGCATGGCCAACAAGGATCGGGCCAATCCATTAAACGGGCCTGACTTCCTGACAATCTATGGATGCTTGATACTTTTATCAAGTGTACCATCTACCCATTTTTGCATAAATCTGAGCGCACGGGTATCGTGGAACAATTCTTATTTTCGGCCTTCAAGAACCGTTGGTTCTCTGTTGCCAACGTCATCATTAATGGCTAACTTGATGCCATGAACCAGATGTCAGAGAAGAAGGCTAAGGCTAAGAAAGAGATGCCATATGCTCGATTGATAATACGAATGGTCGAACAGTACAACGCCGTACAGGAGGCATTTAGTATGGCACCTGGGGAGCCGAGGTGGAACAATAATATAAAGCCTTTTCAGCTCAACGATTGGACCTAAAGTTATAACCTTTTGGTGAAGAACTTGCCTGAAGAGGGGGATGTTTCACCAGTTCAGGCCGGAGCTGGGGCTGCTAAGCGAGCTCCAGATGTGGGGGAGGCATAGCCTGATCTCCCACCTGAGCCTGATGTACCTGCATGCCCGACACCCATTCCTCCACACCGACCTACTCGTGCTAGCACTTCACACCGTCCTGAGTCGTCCACCACTACGCTCGAAAGTGTGCTTGTGGCGTTCACCGAGGGCAACAAGAGGGTGCTTGAACGACTAGATGAGATGCAGGAGTTCTACCATTAGGTTCATCGACGATTGGACTTTCATGAGGGGATGCTTACTCTGCTGATGTAGCACTCGTACATGACCACAACTACCTCTATGGTTGGTCTTGCCCACCTGCATGGTGTGGATCCTCGTGACTATAGCGCCGAGCCCTCTAGACCCTGTCGACCAGCACCTACGGAGCCTGGATCATCATCTGCTCCACCAGTAGGTGACCACTGTATCTTTTATTTGATTGTATATATATATATATATATTTCTACTTTCATCTTTAACTTCTGCTTTGGATGCACGATTGTTTCCTGCATGAATGATGTCCGATTGCTTATACTGGGTATATTTGATATCTATTTTGCATGCTCTGTACTCTAATTATTCTGTATATTTCACATCTGCCCTGCAATCTGTTCTATTTGACACCTCTGATTTAAATTGATTAAATACTGTGTGTCTGTGTGGTTGTTTGAGTCACAGTGGAGTATTCTTCCGAGCATGTGACACTTGGGACGGATGTATCCATGTACGGATGCAATCCTCTATGGCATTCTCGGATGTCACACGCAATACATCTAGGCTACTACAGATCCTGACCCTTCACAAGCGTGCTTAGCGAAATCTATTGCACTGTGACCTACTCTTATAGTTAGGACTGTTTGTTTATGTTTCGTTCTCAGAGGTTATTAGGATTAGGGTACACCGTAGGCCTGTCTGAATATGTCTGACATTTTCGAGGATGAAAATTCCTACGGGGGGTGAATGTAACGACCCTAAAATTTTGAAACTTTCTGACTACTTTGGTATACGTGCCTGGCATAAAAATTGAGACGAACTTAATTTTCTAACAAGAATAATGATTAGTGGAGAATCATGATGTTTTATGGTTGAAATAAGTTAAAAATCAACGAACCTCATTAATGATAGAAACTATCATTTTCGATCTATCAAATTGAGTATTTGATCGATCAAATTATAATTCGATCGATCAAATTTGAGATCGATCGAATTATATGAGTTCCCTATAGACATACACACATTGATTCCTTTGCGTTCTAAATCAAAGGGTCCGAAATCTAGGATTTCTCACTCCTTGGTTTCGCGAAGGGATTTCTAGCATTAGCTTGCAAGCAAAGTTTAGAAGAAGGAAGAGAGATGTGTATTCTCTAACCTTCCTTCATTTACAAGCTAACTATGGAAATATCCAAGATATTTTCATTTCTTATTCATTCGCTCTGGTGTTGAGCGCACCCACACATTAACACATATCATATTTGATCAAATAGCTCCTCAGATCTCAGATTTGTGTCATTCTTGACTTCAGGCTTCACACACCTACGGATTAAAAATCTTTTTGTATATGAAAAAATTTGGGTTCCGATCGATCAATCATGAGAATTGGTTGATCAAACCATGAATCTGATCGATCAAATAGGGAGTTGATCAATCAGATTTCCTTATATTCTATTTTTAAAGGAAAAGGGATCCGATCGATCAAATGAAGTGGTTGATCGATCAAATAGTAAATCTGATCGATCAAATAGGGAGATTGATCGATCGAATTCCCCTGTTTTGCTTGTATTGGTGTTCTGAGAAAAACACTGTTGGGCAGTGTACCAATTACTGTTCTGACTCTTCTGACACTTAGTACACTATACGTGTGGTCTAGGTTAAAACTAAGACACTTTAAAAAGCTTTGGATTTGCTTAGAAAGACCTGATCTGAGGTAGGGGAAATTCAACTTAACTTGTACCTGATTATGACTGCATGATTTTTTAGCATCTGCTATCTGATTTCTTCTATTTTAAAAGCATGCCTTGCATATAATACAAGCTCTATTATATCTATTCTCTGCATCTGATTCTGTTTATCTGATCTCTGAAAATCTGATTCCTGAGGTTCTGTATATGTATTGATTTGAAGTTCATGTGACGAATCCCCCTGACGTGACAGGATACCCACGACCGGCACGGCGGGATATCCATGTATCTGATTTGTAAACCCCTTGACACAAGTTGCTCTCCTTTGAAGAGACTTGATGCAAATTATCTGAAATTGTTCATTGAATGATGATGGTCGGGGTTACCCATTGGCAAATAATCTGGCTACCACATGCTATATTCACGGGAGTTTTTTAAGTATAGAATTTAAGTCACTAAATCTGTATGCATATATCTGACAACTCTGAGAATATAATCTGTTTATGAGATTTTGCATCTGTTCTATTATGTAAAGTTCTGCATCTGATATCTAATCATTCTGTCTGCATTCTCTGATTTGATCATTTGTTCCAAGTTATGTTCTGCAAATCATGTTTTATATTTTAGATGCAATTTGCTTGAGTTTCTTTTATTGAGCTTAGATGATTAGCTCACTCTGTTTCTTTATCATAGGTTTTGAGGCTAGGGCTCCTGACACTGAGAGTGATCTTGATTATCAACTTGAGTGGAGGCTGAGGCTGAGGAGGAGAATACTGACACCCCTGCTGACGAGTTTTATTAGTAGCTTTGGTATTAGTTTTGTATTTTGGGATCTGTGCTCGTGTATTTTTGGATTATCTCTGTGCCTGGTAGCCACTTCTCTTTATTTATTTACTGTAGATGTTACTTATAGTTTTATACATTCTATAAAAATCACTATTGGGAACCATTGTTTTTGGTGATGGATGTCCATCACCAGTGGTTCTTCTTGGTTCCATTTTGAGGGTGTAAATTCTTTTGTTATACATGTATTTACTGTTTTATTCATTTATTTCTTTTAGAGCCTTATATGATGACTCGATCGGCCACTTTAAATAGTGTCTGCTCTGATTTCTGCTAGATGAGTAGACACTCTTTGGTTTGTTCTGGGGATCATCAAGGGTTATGATCCCGATGGCACGGGTTTCCAAGTGCGAAAATCCGAGCTATCAAACGGCACCTGACCCGAAAACTTGACCCAACCCAATAATAAACCCCCTATTTTTCATTTTTTATATGCAAAATATTAAGTCAGCCAACCTGTTAGTCGACCTGACCCTACCCGACCTTACCTGGCCTGATGGGTCAGTTTTTGATGCATTGGACCCAATAGAAAATTTGGGTCTAGTTAATCGAGTATCGAGTCAACCTATCCCGTCACTAAACATCTCCCTGTTCATTTGTCTTTAAAAAAAATTGCTTACTGGGAATATATCATATTTCATAAATGAGATCGAATTTCCATCAAAGTTTGAAAATCGTTGTAAGGTTTATATCTGTTGTAGTTGCAAGTAGACTACAACGTATTTGAATATTTTTTTATATTTTGGATCCATTGCAAGTTGTCTGCAATCTGTTGTGCGGAAAAACACTATCATGAGATCATTATCCAACAATGCCTATTCTGCTACATGGTGCTTTCTTGCTAGAAAATGACAGCTGGCACCTCATTGCAGTAGGAGGCTCTTCCCTCCTGCAACGGGGTTGCTCTGTTGGATCTGGATCCAATGGTTTAGTTCTTCTCTTTCCATTACCCTTTTAAGGGTGAGGATGACTGACAACAGAACCTGGCTTATGACTTTCCTGATACTTCTAGTTCATATAATGCATATACTGTTTACCTGAACAGAAACAACTTAATCCTTTTTGTTAATAAAAAGTATATGTGTGTTCCCCAATATTTTAAACTCTAATTTGACCAAAACATATAATGAAGTAAAAATCGAGAAATCTCTCGAATAACTATGTCTAAGTTCTAATTTGACCTTAAAATTTTATCTATGTAGTATGTCCATTTTCTTCAACGGATGTATTCTCTTGAATGAGCAGGATAAATCTGTGATTTGGGTTTTTACTAGGAAACTTTTGATTGCATTTTGGATATCAACTCGTAGGAAATCTCATAATTTGGGTTGTGGTTTTAGTTCAAAGAATTCCTATGATATTGCTATGATACCCATATAATTTTTTTTTGGAAAAGCAAGGTAAATTTGTGGTTTTAGCTCAAAATATTTATTATTCTCACTTGTGATTTTCTGTTGGTTAAGCAAGGTAAATTGTTGTTAGATAAGCAAGGTAAATTTGTGATTTTACTATGAAACATTTTTTTATGTCTGTTTATAATTTTTTAATGGTTGGGCACGGTATTCTGGGGTACAAGCCCTTTATAGAAATATAATTTTTTTTTTTATTATAATCTTTTAAAAACTACTGCCTATGGTTGTCTTATTTTTTTTTTCAAATTTATTAATTACGACGGTTCAAGACCGTCATTCAAATAGGACGGTTTATAAAGGACCATCCGATATATATTTTAAAAATTATTACAAAAAAAAAAATAGGACAGTTTATGACCGTCTCTACTAGACGATGGTTGGTAAAGCACGGTTTTGAACCGTCGTATTGTTTTTTTTTTTTTTTTAAATTATTAAAGGGTGGGTGACCGCCCTTTAGTGGTTACTATGAGACGGATTTGAACAATCTTATATTAGGATTGTCAAAAACTGTCATTTCTTACTGTCCTATTTAATGAAAATAAGACGGTTGAGGACCGCCGTTTACATTTAAGACGCCCAAAAATAGAACACCCGTGAGGATGGTTTTGGGCCTTCTTTTTTTCAAAAATAAGTTTGCTCTGCACCGTCCTTTTTCGCCTATTTTGACGTAGTATAAGAGGTATCAAAAGGGTACTAAAGACCCAGCTCAGCAGACCCGTTCACATAGCGGATTATACGTTTGACACATTTCATATAAGATTCACGAGGAGAGGCCTGGAAACGAGCACACATAGCGACACTAAAAGCAATATCAGGGTGAGTGACAGTTAAATAGAGAAGACTTCCTATCATACTGTGATAAAGTGTGTTATTCACCTCCACTCCAGAGACATCTTTTGAGAGTTTAGATGTTGTACTCATCGGAGTCCGTGCATGTTTAGTGTGCTCAAGCCCAAATTTCTTAAGAAGCTCACGAGCATACTTGGATTGAGAGATAAATATGCCTGAAATGTATTGCTTAACTTGCAACCCAAGAAAGCATGTGAGATCAACATGGAGATTCATTTTAAATTCACATTTAATGAGATTTGAAAACTAATCAGTCTTGAACTTATGTGTGGACCTAAACACAAAATCATCAACATAGATTTGAGCTACAGTTCAAGCATACTTCTCCCTCAGTATGAAAATGACTCCTCTTTCAAAATCGTTTAACACTAAGAACTTTGTCAAGTGTTCATACTAAGCTCAAGGGGCTTGTTTTAACCTATAAACTGTTTTCTTCAATTTATACAAATGAAGAGGATAGTGATGATCTTCAAAACCTTTCGGTTGCTCGATGAACACTTCGTCTTCTAAAAAACCATTACGAAAAAGCACTTTTAACATTCATTTGAAATAATTTGAACCCTAGGTTACAAGCTATAGCAAACATGATGCAAATGTACTCTAGTCTAGGTACAGGAGGAAAGGTTTCATGAAAGTGAATACCCTCATTCTGAGTATGGCCTTGAGCAACAAGACTCGCCTTATTCTTGATGACATTTTCTTTCTCATCCGCCATATTCTTGAATATCCACTTAGTACCAATAACATGGTTACTAGAAGGAAGAGGAACAAGGTCCCAAACATCATTCCTAGAAAGTTGAAGTAACTCATCTTGCATGGCAATGATCCATTTTTCATCAAAGAGAGCTTCCTTCACATTTTTAGTCTCTAAGGAAAATGTGTAACACACATTATAGATGGCATCAGCTACCTGCTTCAATCTACGTCTAGTTTGTAAACCAGCACTTGGATCACCCATGATATCACTCGAATAGTGACTTTTCATATCCCTATACATAGGATGTTTCTTTTTAACACATGTCGGTTCCTCAATAACGGGTGTAGGAAGATCATTACTCTCAACAATTGGTTGACTATCTTCAAGTGGAATAGAAGGGAGTGTACCAATGTCAGAAGCAACCGGAGAAACCATGCTATCATCACCATCATTCACAACATGAGAATTGCTCGAAAGGTCATCAATGACCACATTGTACAACTCTATCAGTCTGAGTTCTCAAGTTGAAGACTCGAAAGTTAGACTATTTTGAAAACAACCAAGGAAAATTCTGAGGTCACTCTTGGGTCCAAAATTTTCCAAGTTATTACGATCATTCAAAATGTAGCATTGACTACCAAAGGTACGAAAGTGACTCACTTTTGGCATCTTGTCATTCCAAATTTTATAGAGTGTTTGGATAGTATCACGACGAAGATACACCCAATTAGAGATGAAACAAGTCGTGGAAACAGATTCAGCCCAAAAATGTTTTGCCAAATCTTTAGCATTCAACATGACACGGGCCATCTCTTAAAGCACACAATTTTTGCATTCAACAACTCCATTTTGCTGGGGAGTGTGAGGAGATGAATACTCTTGCATAATCCCCAAGGAATTACAAAGCTCATCAAACTTTGAATTGCTAAACTCACCACCTTTATCACTCCAAATATGCTTGACATTGACTCCTTTGTCCACTTGACAACGTCTAATAATGATGACAAATTCATCAAAGGCTCCAGATTTTTCTCTTAAAAAAGCAACTCAAGTATATCAAGAAAAATCATGAACCATAAGTAGATGTATTTCGTACCCCATTACTGCTAACTTTCATGGGTCCAACAAGATCGAAATGAATAAGATCAAGAACCCGAGAGGCAGCAGTACCAGAAAGTTTCTTGTGAGGAGCTCGAGTTTGCTTGCCCAACTGACAACCACCACATACAGAGTCAGAAAATTTTCTCAACAAAAGCCAACAAGCACAAGGGATCAAATTTCATATAAAACATATAACAGTTATATGAAGATCTGGTTCCACTAAAAAGGACATTTCTAGTATTATCCAACACAGTACATCCCGACTGAGTAAAAGAGATATTTATCCCTTCATCACAAAGTTGACTAATGCTAATTAGATTAGCTTTTAGCCCATCAACATACAATACCTCAGAGAGCTTAGGACATCCTGGGGCATTGACAACTCACAATCTTGGAACTGCCTCCATTTCAAAACGTGTCAGAGCCATAATCACATTTTTCAAGAGACGAAAAATATGACTTGTTTCCAGTCATATGTTTTGAACATGCGCTGTCTAGAAACCACTTAGAGACTCAAAAGCTTGCAAAGAAGTGTGAACAACCAAAACACTAACAATATTTTTCTTCACCCATTTTCACTCCATTAAATTATCAAGAGCCCTCAATCAATACATAACTACGTTGTCATGCTTTTGGCTTAAAAGGTTCACTTTTCTAACAAGATATGTGAAATTTATATGCCCTTTTCTATCACAGTAGAAACAAGTTGGGCTTTTTTGCCACTAGCCATTTAAGAATATGAGGGGGTAGGTAGGAGAGGAGGTAGATTGAATGAATCTTCACTGTTTCCAGTGTCAAGGAGTTTTGGAGACTATTTCAAACTTTCTTTTCTTTTGTTCCTTGAAGCAGAGTATTTTACATCCGTAAAATCCAAAATGGTTTTATCATTCCAACCTCTGCTAGCATCCCAGAGACGATTGTATTTAGAGCAATACTCAGCTCCTTCAAATTTCAGAAACTTACCTTTGTCTCTTAACCTTTTGACATTATCTTCCAAACTACAAACATTTTCAATCAAAATTTTATACTCACCATTTTTCACAACACAAGTGGATGTAAGTAATGTCATTTATTTGATTAACTTTATCTTGGCTTTGTTCAACTGAACACGTTCAAGATAAAGTTCATAATAAGCATCATTTAAGTCCAATTCATCCATCTCTTCATCCGAAGCTGAATTAGTGAAAGGATTATCTTGAGTCTCCTCATGAATGGAAGCAACTAAAGTATGAAACCCATATTGAGACCCATTTGAGTCATCGGAGGAACTCTCTTCACTAGTCTCCTCTTCTTTTACGGTGGCCATAGCTTTAGATTTAACAATATTTTTCTTCTTGTTGGGACAATTATAGGTAAAATGCCCATATCCGTAGCATTTGAAGCATTGGGTATTCCTTATAAGATTTTTTTAGTGAAAACCTTTGGTTTCTCACAAGACTTGGCTGAATTCTTTCTATTTTTGAAAATTTTTGTATAATTTTTGCAAACAAGGCAATGTCCTCTTCATCATCACTTTCACAATCCTCATCACCATTCTTTTTCTTAGAATGTTGAAAAGCAACACTTTTATATTTTTGTCTATCTTGAATCTCTGATTCATAGGTTTGAAGAAATCCCACTAACTCATCTATATGTTGATTCGGTCAATGTCCTTGCTTTCTGAGATGGTCGTCACTTTTAGTCTAAACCTTTTAGGCAAATATCTTAGTATCTTCCTGATAATTTTATAAGGTGGTATCTCCTCTCCAAGAGAGAAGGAATCATTGACAACATCATTAAGCTTAGCATAGAAGTCCGTAAACTTGTCATCATCATCCATCCGAAGATTTTAAAATTACGTTGTTAGCATTTGTAATTTGTTGATCTTCACTTGTAGAGTCTTTTCAAAGCTAGTCTCTAAGATCTTTCAGGTATCCCTAGCCACTTCAGAATTACAGATCCTACGAAACTCAGAAGTTGTTACAGCACCAAAAATGGCATGCAATGCTCTAGAGTTAGCATTGGCAACCTCTTTTTCTTCACTATTGTAACGGTTAGTGGGTTTCATGGAGATTTGCTCAATCCCATCTAAATGAACCATCTCTTGGGGTGGTGACCAACCACTCTCTACAGCACCCCAAACCATGAGGACCTTGATCTAAGAAAGACCCTCATTCTAGCCTTCCAATAAGAATAATTGTTACCATCAAACAAAAGAGGTCGTGCTGTGGAAATGCCGTCTCTAAGAAAATAATTTTTTTTCGAATAAGCCATAAACGCTCAATTAAAAAATAATCAAATTCGAGTGAACCTTGCTTTGATACCAATTGGAATTCCTTTAATCAATGGAATTGATGGGCTATTTGATTAATTATAGTTTAATCTAAAGATTACAGACACACTAACAATCACCATAACACAATATTTACGTAGAAACCTAATCATTGGGAAAAAACTACGAGACTGAAGTCCACAAATCAAATCCACTATGAAATTGAACAATTACATAGAGTTTTGAATGATATACCAAACAAATGCACATGCCCTATCAAACCCCCATGTAATCCAACTTCCCATCGTAGGTCGTCTCTATAGCCTTCATATTTGAATTCTCTCCTCTATTATTGATGAATGCACAACAATCCACCTTTAGTTTCAAAAGGCTATGCACAAAACACTCAACTCACTTGGGCAAATTATCAAGAAGAAAATGAAGGAGGAAGTAAACCTTTTAAACAAAATAGTTTTAAAGATTCACTAACTTTCAAAAGGAGGAAGAAGGAGTTTTAGGGCAACACACATGGAAGAAAAAGAATCAGACTTGCTTAGCTCAGTTCACATTCAAAATTTTTTTTTATTAAAAATCCTAAAACTACTCAAGATGACACTTCAAGAAAAAGTCTAAAAAGCTCCTTTTTCACAAATGAACAAAAGAGTGATGTAAGGGTCAGATCGAGGACCCACAACTAGCAGTGATTATACTGACAGCGAGCTGTGACCACAACTCACTGTGAATATCACAACAGCTCGCTGTGGGAATAGTAGCTAGCTGTGTTCAAACTCACAACTCGATGTGGACACTGATACAGAGTACAACTACAGCTTGCTATGAACAAACCAACAGCTCATTGTGGTAATCACAACTAGCTGAGGTCAAAATCACAGCTCGCTGTGGACATCACTTCAAGGCCTCAAAAAAATATTTTGAGAAAAAGCTTTATGTGCTAAAGGTAGGGTCAAAGATATGTGAATGTTAACAAAGGCAAGATCCATCCATCTTGACGCACAAACTTCCTAAGGGAGATCTACACGATTTTTGGAATATAATGTGACAACTAGATCTAGCCGAAACATCAATTGTGGCGCAAGAATCTTTTGTTGCCAAAATCAATACCCTTTGTGTTTCCACTGAAGACTTGTTAGGCAGTGTCTGTTTATGAGTGCCTTTATTTTCAACAGAAGATCTGTCATTTCCAACATGAGTTTCATGTGCTTAAATTTTTTACTGCTTTGAATCAAATGACATGTCTTTTTTCACCCCAATCTTTAACACAATGGATCTTGAGATGGCGAGCCTATCATTATATGGTATGATTTTGATTTGGCATGACACACATATTGAAAAATGATCCAAGAACCGCATTTTATATGTATGCCCATGATATGTTTAACTAATGGAATGCGTGCCATTCTAAATCAAAATCTAACCATATGACGGTAGGCCCATAATCTCAACTCTCAAGATCCATTTTGTGTAGGATTGGGGCAGAAAACGATCTCCATCATGTGGCTAGTTCATGTATTAGGTTTTTCAAAATCCAAGGGATTTAGAAAAGAAAGTTTCAAGGGAGGAAATTTTAGATATTTTCTGATTTTTTTTTAAGCAAATGTCATGTGGTTGGACAACCAGAAAAAAAATATTTGAGCATTCTTGATGCCACACCAGATAACTAAAGGAAAAATAGTTAACTACTTTGAATTGGACAAAGGAGATAGTTTTGGGTCCCAATCTTGCGCACAATAGATCTTGAGATCATGGGCCCACCATCAGACGGTCACATGTTCATTCCACGTGGCCCACATAACAAAAAGAGGACAATCACAGCATACCATAAAAATAGATTCATGTTGAATTTTTGGGGTTGTGTACCACGTGTATGTGACTATCTGGTAGGCCCATGATCTCTAAATCTAATGTGTAGGAAAATTGGAACCCGGACAAAAAACGACCTTCATCATTTTGTGTGAAAGATTTGGTATCATGACTATTGATAAAATTGGTATTGAAAATGGCTCCGAGGCATGTAGTTCACTACGTTGTCTTACAGACAATAGTGCCACCATTTCGTCGGATAAATGAATATGCAATAGGGTTCCCAGTGAATCTACCTTCAGGACACAACAGTGCTCGATCTTGCCAAAAATCATACGTTCTTTTCTAGATTATACTTTCCAGAGAAAGAACCTGCCACATAAATTTTTTGATACACAAAAAGATTCTTAGAAATTAAGAATGTAAGAAGAGAAATAGATGCTATTATTTATGTTGTGGTTGTATGTCTTGTGTTGTTCTAACGGAGATATTATCTCTATTTAAGGAGGAAATTTCAAACCATTGTGTCTTTTCAGGTGACCATGAAAGATTCCAGATCTGTGTATTTTCAGATAACGTAAAAAGGTAAATCAATTTCACTTGTGACTTTTCATAGAGTTGTATCTTTTCAGATAACGGTAAAAAGATAAATCGATTTCACTTATGTCTTTTCATAGAATTGCATCTTTTCAGATAACAGTAAAAAATAAATCAATTTCACTTGTATCTTTTCAGATAATAGTAAAAAATAAATCAATTTCACTTGTATCTTTTCAGAGTGTTGTATCTTTTCAGATAACATTTGCGTCTTTTCTAATTTATGGTGAAGAGATGTCAGATTTGTGTCTTTTCAACTACCGGTAAAAAAAGATAAATCAAAATCTGAAAAGACATTTCTTTAGAGAGAAAATGACTTTTACAAGTTTCCCATTGAATTATTATCAATATATATAATGATAATTTATAAGCTTAATTTTCAAATACTAAAATATATATTACTATAGTAATATATATAACATTCCCCCACTTGTTTCAAAATAAAAAAAATTGTGTATCAAAGTGACACTAAAAAAATAAGATTATTTGTGGTAGCCAAAATTGTCGCTATTAACAAAAAAATTACCGCTAATACCCTCGTCGCTAATAGTCTTAATGGCCTTTAATAGTTTTTCTGTTAATAGCGACAGTCTTTGGTCACCGCCAATAGTCTTATTTTTTGTAGTGCGATCAAACTAAGCATCATCAAAGGTACCGATCAGTTTGAACCTTTGACTAATACAAACAACTCAAAGTTTGTAAAGACTTTAAGCAGCTTATAGCTTTGAACATAAAACCTGTCAAACAAACTGGAATTATATATACACTTACTATGACCTAAATCATTAGTGACATAAGGTTTGCGCTTACAGTCATGCGATAAAATCTTAATTTCATGAATATCACAGAGAGGACCGAATCTTAGTTGAAGCGACTTCACTTCTATACTCACATAAGTGAATTTGTCATAGGGGCTATCGTAACTACTTTATCACTCCAGCAAATGAATGCCTAGAGAATTATTAAGAGTTAAACTCATCCTCTCACGTAACAAGAGATGTGTATGAAATATAACATCATAAGGATGACCAATAGGTAATATACCTTTTGTGGACTTTCAAGGGTCACGAATTAGTTTCTTATCTTGTTGAACTTAGGATTTGGGATCTCCAACTCTACTAAGTTGAGGTTCAACTAATTTGCCTTTAGGGATATCGGTCTTAAGCCCATCCCCTTCGATATTTTCAACACTGTATTTTTTTTGTAGTTTTTTTATAAGCTTCGAAGCCACTCAGTCTCTTTTGCACTCGCAAAAAAGGCTATATTGTGACAGCCCAAATTTTCCCAACACAAATTTTGAGACATATTTTTCTTTTTCAACTTATACCCAATGGGAAAATCCGGACCGCCAGATCGTAGATCACAATCTGATACAGAATATTTGGCACATCCATATGCATACAGAAATCAAAGTAACGTTATATATATCATGAATAAAAATCTTCAGTTACAATACCTAATATATATAGAACAAAACAAACACCAGTGATGACCAACCATCACCAACAGTAGTGTACCATGCATGTATAATAGCATGAACGTACTAAGCCCAAACTTACCAAGGTCCACGATGCACTAAATGTACGATCTCAAAATAGAGTACAGATCCTTATGCGAAAGCTCCTTTTCTTCAAGTATGTAGTTTGGGCCTTCCTCAAACCTACACTTGTGATGTATAGTCGGGGTGAGCTAACAACTAAGCTCAGTAGAGAAAATTAATATCAATATACATCTCATCACATGCATAGATTCAAAGACAAGATTAAAACATTGTCTTATCAAAATTAAAACTGATTTCAAACGCACTTCTTATCAAAACTGAAACTGAGTTCAAAGGAATTTTCTTATCAAAACTGAAACTGAGTTTAAAGGCATTTTCTTATCAAAAGTGAAACTGAGTTCAAAGGAATTTTCTTATCAAAACTGAAACTGATTTCAAAGGCATTTTCTTAACAAAACTAAAACTGAATTCAAAGGAATGTTCTCTTAACAAAAATTGAAACTGATTTCAAAGGCAAACTAATTTCGAAGACGTTTTCTTATCAAAGCCGAAACTGATTTCAAAGGCATATTCTCATCAAAAGCATTTTCTTATCTCTAATTTACTAGTTCACTTGCATTCACTTATACGTCTTATCTTGATTTACTAAGTTTGATTCACTTACACATCTTATCATGATTTACTAAGTTCGAATCACATTCACTAACACGTCTTATCTTTCTTACATAGCTTACTTACATATCTTAAACATTCGTACTTGGCTTACTTACATGTCTTAGACATTCTTACTTAGCTTCACTCACATATCTTACACATTGTCACCTAGCTTACACAGTTTGATTCACGGATATTCCGTCATGCCGGTTGGATTCATGGAGACTACCGTGCCAGTTCGATTCAAGGAGACTGACGTACTAGTTCGATTCACGGTTAGCAGCCGTGCCAGTTTGATTCACGGATATTCCTCCGTGCCGATTTGATTCACGGTTATCTACCATACTAGTTCGATTCACGCAGACTGCCGTACCAGTTCGATTCATGGTTATCCGTCGTGCCGGTTCGATTCCGCCCTAGCGGCCCACAAGGTACCATATAATCCACCCATAACGGTTCCCACATGCACATATAATTCGCTCATAGCGGTCCACGATGTCATATAATCCGCTCGTAGCGGTCCACAGCACACTTATCCAAGAGCAGTCCACTTAAATTTTTCTTAACTTATGGTTCGATTTGGATTCAAATTTATATACATATTTGATTTGGATTCAATTCAAAGTTTACATTTGCTTCCTTCAAATTTAACTTTTGGGTTCGATTCAAAACTTGCAAAACGCACATACGATGTTCAAAAATGAGATTCTTTACATGACTTACAAAGGCAAAAAATAGGATGTTGAAAATGAAAATTATTACTTGGTTCAACATTTCAATAAATTCCCAAAACAAACAAATACGTCAAAGATTCGATAATTCAAGCTTTTGAGAATGTCAAACATTGAAATTATTCAATCACATAATAACTTTCAGAATGCCAAGGTTTCGATTACGAAAAGTTTGAATAGTATTTCATGTTCAAATCAAAGCATATCACATTTCATTCAATCATATCAAGCATCTATGAATTTAAATAAAAAATGTAATTCTGTATAGAACTTTCCCCACCTTTGCCTCGAAGTTACGTGAAGCCAAGCTAAGCCCTATCGATGGATTTTCGCCCTCAATCTATATCACAAACATATGATTATGCATTAAGGATTGACCTTAATTACTATTAATCTCAATGCATTTAAGTATTTCCTCAAAACCAAGGCAGAAACGGGTAAATTCATGTTAACTTAGAAATTAATGTAACTTCCACCTACATTTTGACCTTTAGAACTTCGGCATAGGTCTCTAGCTCGAATATTGAAACCCTATCTCGTACATTTGGCCTCAGGCCTTCTTCAAATTTACTAGCCTTCATCACTTCAGTGGTAACTAGTTCCAGTGTGAACTTTGATAACCTCATAAACTCAATACCATACTCCTGTACGGTCATACATCCTTGCTCCAAATTAGCAAAATCTCTCTTCATCTGATTCCTCGCTTGGGAAAATATTCTTTGTTGAACACCTTAACAAATTCTGCCCAAGTCCATGGAGTGTGAGGATCTTCGACCCCTCCCTTCCTCAATATCGATTTCTAACATGGATCGGCATCACCCTCAAACGGGAAGGAAGCCCAACCAACCTTCTCATCCTTAGTGCTCTGTAGGAGCTTCTCCATTGGATTTAACCATTTTTCTACTTAAAGCGGATCTGTCTGCCCATAGAAACTAGGAGATCTCAATCTCTAAAAATCCACAAATGATGAGGGTAATAGCGTTGGAGGAGGTGGTAGTGGTGGCTGCTGATGGTTCACATTATTGGCAGCCAGTACTGCGGTCTGCTAAGTAAATAGTGCAGTCTGCTGAGTATGTTGGGCAATGGCAGTGGCCACGGTCTCCATGGCCCGTGCCATCCTATCCGTCACTTCATTCCTCTTATCATCAGGTGGGTGTCTCTGATCTCTACTAAAACCCGCATGGTTCTCATCCCCACTCCTCAAATTTCTATCGCGACTGCCTCGCAGTCATCCTCTACTTCTCCGATACATCGCAATCTATCGGTTATTAAATTTAAAAGGAACTTTTACAACTTCACAGCCTATGTCCTGACATAACCTAATGTCCATTAGAGACATGGCCTAGAATCTCTAGAAAATTTTAGAATAGAGATTGTGAATCCCTCCTAAGTTTTGACAGACTCTAATACCATCACGTTCGAGTCCTAATAAGACCTGATACTTAAGCTTTGATACCAACTGTGACAGCCCGGATTTTCCCAACATAAATTTTGAGACATTTTTTTTTTCAACTTATACCCAATGGAAAAACTCGGACTGCCTGATCGTAAATCATAATCTGATACAGAATATTTGGCACATCCATATGCATACAGAAATCAAAACAAAGTTATATATATCATGAATAAAATTCTCCAGTTCAAATACCTAATATGTACAGAATAAAATAAACACTAGTGATGACCAACCATCACCAATAGTAGTGTACCATGCATGTATAATTGCACGAACGTATCAAGCCCAAACTTACCAAGGTCCACGATGCACTAAATCTACGATCCCGAAACAAAGTACAAATCCTTATGCGGAAGCTCCTTTTCTTCAAGTATGTAGTTTGGGCCTTCCTCAAACCTACACCTGTGACGTATAGTCGGGGTGAGCTAATATCTAAGCTCAGTGGAGAAAACTAATACCAATATACATCTCATCACATGCATAGATTCAAAGACAAGATCAAAATATTATCTTATCAAAACTAAAACTGATTTCAAAGGCATTTCTTATCAAAACTGAAACTGAGTTCAAAGGCATTTTCTTATCAAAACTGAAACTGAGTTCAAAGGCATTTTCTTATCAAAACTGAAATTGATTTCAAAGGCATTTTCTTATCAAAACTGAAACTGAGTTCAAAGGCATGTTCTCTTAACAAAAATCGAAACTGATTTCAAAGGCAAACTGATTTCGAAGATGTTTTCTTATCAAAGCCGAAACTGATTTCAAAGACATGTTCTCATCAAAAGCATTTTCTTATCTCTGATTTACTGAGTTCACTTGCATTCACTTACATCTCTTATCTTAATTTACTAAGTTGGATTCACTTACACATCTTATCACGAGTTATCGAGTTCAAATCACATTCTCTTTCTTACATAGCTTGCTAACATGTCTTACACAGTCGTACTTGGCTTACTTACATGTCTTACACATTTTTACTTAGCTTCGCTCACATGTCTTACACATTGTCACCTAGCTTACATTGTTCGACTCACGGATATTTCATCGTGCCGGTTTGATTCATGGAGACTGCCGTGCCAGTTCGATTCATGGAGACTATGGTACCAGTTCGATTTACGGCTAACCACTGTGCCGATTCGATTCATGGATATTCTGCCGTGCCAGTTTAATTCACGGTTATCCGTCGTGCTAGTTCAATTCACGGAGATTGTCGTACCAGTTCAATTTATGATTATCCGTTATGCCGATTCGATTCTGCCCTAGCGGCCCTCAAGGTACCATATAATCTTTCCATAGCGGTCCACACATGCACATATAATCCACCCATAGCGGTCCACGATGTCATATAATCCGCCCGTAGCGGTCCACAACACACTTATAATCCGCCGATAGCGGTCTACTTCAATTTTTCTTAACTTATGATTCGATTTGGATTCAATTCAAAGTTCACATTTGCTTCCTTCAAATTTAACTTCTGGGTTCGATTCAAAACTTTCAAAACGCACATACGATGTTCAAAAATGAAATTCTTTACATGACTTGCGCGAAGCCAGTCATGTAAAGAAATACGATATTCAAAATGAAAATCATTACTTGGTTCGACATTTTAATAAATACCCAAAACAAACAAATATGTCAAAGATTCGATAATTCAAGCTTTTGAGTATGTCAAACATTGAAATTATTCAATCACATAATAACTTTCTGAATAGTAATTCATGTTCAAATCAAAATGTATCACATTTCATTTGATCATATCAAGTATCTATGAATTTAAATAAAAAATGTAATTGTGTATAGAACTTTCCCCACCTTATCTTGGAAGTCGCGCGAAGCCAGTATAAGCCCTATCAGTGGATTCCCACCCTCAATCTACTTCACAAATATATGATTATGTATTAAGGATTGACCTTAATTACTATTAATCTTGGTGTATTTAAGTATTTTCTCAAAACCAAGGCTGCAAAGGGCAAATTCGTGCTAACTTAGAAATTGATGTAAGTTCCTCCTAAATTGTGACCTTTAAAACTTTGGATTCACGAAATAGTTAAAACACAAAATTTGTAGGCCGTATTATCCTCTTTCTAATGCCTTTAAAATCATATCAATCGGAGTTTGAAATAAAAAGTTATCGTCAAAATACCAAAGCTATGTCAGCACTTTAGTCAAAACGTGCTAACTCGGAACTTGACCCAACTTCCCACTCAATGTTGACCCTTAAAAAGTTTGATTCAAGAGTTGATTAATTCATAAAAGTTGTAGAGCTCGTTGTCCTCATTCCAAAGCCTCAAGAATCATACGATTCCATGTTTGGGATAGAAAGTTCGGGCTCGTTGTCCTCTTTCATTTCAATTGATCGAATTTCATTTCGATCGGTCGAATTTCATTTCGATCGGTCGAATTTCATTTCGATTGGTCGAATTTTATTTCGATCAATCGAATTTCATTTCAATTGGTCGAATTTTCAAAAAACTCATATTTCATCATCTTTTGTCAAAATCGATCGATCGATCAAAGTTGACAGATTTCACCATTCTTAAGGGTTTATGTTTCAAAACCCATTTTTCTTAAATCCTAACTTCTTTTTCTTCTAATTTTTTTACCCATAAACATAAATCAAACTAATTCTAACCAATTTAAATTAAATCTTACCTTTTAATTCATGCGAGCAACGCCTATTGGAATCGAAATCGAAGAATCAACTTCTACACTCCACGTTCGCCCGATTTCTTGAAACCCGTCGATTCCTTTGATCATAGCGAGCGTAGGTCAAACCTCTTCAATCTCCACAATGCCCCTCAACTATTCAACCGCTCCCTTGAGTGAAATAGGATGATCTAGAGTGAGATCCATGGGGTTTGGGGTTTCCACTCACCAAGAACAAAAGAGGTTTTGGAGAAATCTGAAACTCACGATCGTAGCCGCATTCAAGATCAGCGTTCTCTTGTGGTGGATCTAAAAAGAAATAGTTGATGGAGATCAACCCAATGAAGAAGAAGCAATCCCTTCCTCTTTCTCTTCTCTTTCTTTTCCTTCCTCTCTTTCTTTTCACTCAATTTTTTTTTCCAAACGAATGAAACTTCCAAAGGAAGTTTCATTTACAGCTAAGGGAGTCAGTTTGGTGTTAATCACATACACCTAAATAAGGTGTTAACTATTATACAACTATAATTTTTGTTCGGTGTGGGGCTTGCACGCCCAAACCACTTATCCAATGGATTCGGTGTTACGCTATCACACCCAAGCAAGGTGTTAATCTTTCCACTTGCTTTAATTTGGTGTGAAGCTCTAACACTAAGTTGTGTATTTGTGTAATTTCCTAGAAAATTCGGACCTTGAATAGTGTACCTCAAGAAGTGTGCCCGACTGGTCGCTTGTTGGACCGGGTCAATGTTGACTTGGTTAACTTAAGTTAGATAAGTCATGTGTGAAATGTGGAGTGTGTGTGTTAAAAAGGGTTAGGTTGATTGGGCCATATATACCTAGTTAGGTATGTATGCTTTACACCCAAGATATGGAAAGGGGTTATAAAGAAAGGTGAGAACTTATTCCCATTTAGCTTTGGTGGTTGAAAAATTTAGAAGGAAATAAATGAGAAGAGTGAGAGTGTGATTATGTATGGGCATTTAATGTGTATGATTAGGAGTGGATCGGAAAGGATTTGCTAATTTAAGGCTTCGCATCGAAGTGAGATCGGGGATTTCGAGTTGTGAAACCCTTGTGGTGAATGAAAGCGTGAGATCAAGGGATCCGACCAGTTAGAAAGGTAAGCCTATTTGTTCAAGTGAAATTGTAGTAGTAGATTGTGAATCTAAAAAATAATGGGTGATAAATGATTAAGAATAGGGTAAAGATGCTGAGGAGGATGAGTTCTAGATGTTGGAACTAGGCCTATTCTGAAAATGGGCAAAACCGATCGAACAAAATTTGTGATCATTCGATTGATTTTGCCAAAGAAGAAAGAGCTGTAGTGATGAGTTTCTGAAGAAATTGTTTGAACGATTTAAAAATTGTTCGATTGAGTTAGAAAATCGTTCGAACGAAATTAGAGATCATTCGATCGGTTTTGCCAAAGGGTGAAAGTGTGAAGGATTTCTAAGGAAATCGATCGAACAAAATAAAACCGTTCGATCGATTTGGCAAACCGTTTGATCGATTTAAAAATCGTTCGATTAGTTTGGGCTGATTTAGGCTTTTGTTGGGTTTTTCTTTATGAACTATTTATGAACTGTAACTGGGCTTCCAAGCTCCATGTTTTACACCATTTATGATACGTTGCATGTGTTTTGGCCATGCCTACGTTGAGCCAGACATTAGGGTGGTTTTGGCTAGCTAGGATTGAGGACTCCGTGGATTAAATTGCGTGTGAGGTAGGGAAATCTCTGAACATGTACACTTGATTACAAAAGCATGTATGTAGTGATGTGATATGTATGCACGTGTGTTTAAAGCATAGTTATGTGAATGTGTTTCGAAATGGAATTAACTATGTGAATTTAAGATGTGTGTGTGTGTGTGTATACTAAGTAAGAAACCAATAAGTAAATAAGGTGACATCCCAGGGATGTATGTGTGATGTGGACATCTAGGTGATGCATATGAGCAAGTGACATCCCAGGGCTGTAATGTCAAATGTGAATATCTATGTGATGTGAAAGTATGTGAATCAGACTTGAACAAATCTTGAATATCATATTTAGCATAATTACAGGTGAATTACTATATGTATTGCACAATTAATTTAAAGTTTGGAGAATACCCCACTGATGTGGCGGTATACCCGCGATTGACGCGGCAGGATATCCGTGATTGATACGGTGGGATATCCGTACACCAGTTGATATCCTAGGGATGTATATCAGTTATGTGCCCCGTCGCCTATGTGAAAGGGACTTGGGTTACATTACGTGAAAAATAGTCTGATTGGACAACGATGGAGGATATTTCATCAGGGCTTGATGTTATAATGCTTCGAGAATATTTAAGTTATTTGATTTAAGTTTGTGATACAAGTCTTGATGAGATACAAGAACAAGTTAAACAAAATACAAGATGTGTAGTGTGAAAGGATAAGATATATCATCCAAAATTCAGTTCATGCTTATAGTAACTCAAATGCTTTCAAACTATTTTCTAACTGCTTTATATGGGTGAAATCATGCTTTGATTATATCATGAAATATGTGTGAGTAAGATAGCTTTACTTGTTCAGAAATCTTTCCCTATTGAGCTAGGATGTAGCTCACCCTTTTTGACTATGCGTCACAGGTTCTGAGATAGCGGCTACTTCTGGAGACATTGATCCAGAGGACACGGATTATGTTTATGAGATAGCGGCTACTTCTAGAAGACCCTCTGCGTACATTGATAGTTATTTTTGAGAGAGTGATTGTATAGCTTGGAATGTCCAACCTAAATTTTGGATAATATAATTATGTGGGATATTCTTTTGGCGAACCATCTGGGGTGACCGTTATTCCTTCATTGATGGTTCGTGTTGGTTCTTTTGCCCATGCAGTGGTATGGGATTAGAACTATCTTTTGGGTGATATATTTTTGGCATTATATTATGAAACTGGAGATTTAGTTTAGTGTTAGTTCTTTTGTACATGCTTTACTTTCGAGTTGTGTGGATATGCCAGGTGTTCTACAATTTCATATGGGGCATGGCTTTGAGGGTCGTGCCGATGGCACAGGTTTTGGGATGTCAAAATTTGGGCTGTCATAGTTGGTATCAGAGCAATTGCTTTAGAATTTCTAACAAGTCTTAAAATTTGTCAGAGTATAGGGATTTTCTGCTAATGAAACTTTGGTTTCATGTTGCAGAGCGTAATGTCTTCTAGAGGTAGCCATAGTAGAAGTTTGCGAAGTGAGAATGAGTTTCATGAGGGGTCTAGTTGAGACCAAAGAAACCCTCACGATGGGGGAGATAGGAGAGGCGATGCTATGGATCGGATGGCATTGGCCATGGAAGTCGTGGCCACTATAATTGTAATACTTCGAAAAATCACGTTAAACAGTGACCTCGAGATCCGTGCCCGATTGGTCACAGGTTTGACCAATTAGGAGTTAAATGGTTAACATAGAGTGTGATGAACGGATGAGATGTGATGGGTTGTGAGATTGTGTGGTGTGTGATGTGAATGTGAAGTCGCATACACCTACAGCGGTGTATGTGCTCAACACACAAGGAAGGGGATAGATAAAAGGGTTTAATAACCCTAAAATCTATATTTTGGTTGTTGAAGGAGAGTAAAGAAGAGAGAGAGAAAGAGAAAAGTAAAGAGAGGAGTTATTGCAACTGATTGGAAGGGGGATTCAAGCGATAAAAGCCGGATTCGACACGGTTTGGATCCGTTAGAGCCAAAGCTGGAACCGTAGCCTTTCCAACCACTAGATCTAATCAAATGGAGATTTGATTGAGGTAAATTTCTTGTGAATTAAATGCATAAGATATGGGAGGTTAATCGTAGTTAGAATGGTGTAAAATGTAGGGTAAAAAGGCTTAGAAAAAGAAGGAAAATAAATGGAGAAAGATTTGGAAGAACAGCCTGAAGGGGGCAAAATCTGGCAATTTCGATTAATCGAAATTGGGTTTCGATTAATCGAAATTGGCCAGGAAGTTGAAAAGTCAGAGGACCCCGATTTCGATTAATCGACCTTGGATCTCGATTAATCGATTTGAGAATCGATTAATCGACTGGGAGCCTACAGTGGACTCCAGTGAAGAAAAGAAATGGGCTTGATGAAATCGACTAATCGAAATGAAGATTCGATTAATCGATTTGTAATTTCGATTAATGGATTTGGGATCGATTAATCGATTTTGGAAACTCGAATACTCGAATTGAGAATCGACTTGATAGAGCAGAGAATTTCGATTAATCGAATTGGGTTTCGATTAATCGAATGGAAATATCGATTAATCGATTTGAGAATCGATTAATCGATATTGACTTTCGATTAATCGATTTTGGAAATCGATTAATCGACTGGGCCAGTTTATGTTGACTTCTGAGTTTGACTTTGAGATTCTTGGGGGGTCTTGGACCTCCTTTATTGCATCCTTAGTGATGTGTTTCACATGTTATGTGGTACCATAGGTGGTACGTGTGAGCAAGTGCACAAGGAGCTACGTGGGACCTTGATGCGTTGATCAAACGAAGACTTGAGGTAGGGAACTCCTTGAACATGTACCTTATTTTACAAGAGCATGTATGTAGTGATATAGATTTGAAATTCCAAATGTTTTATTGCTTAAAGAGTTGGAAAAAGTATGTGTGTGTGACATAAATAAAAATAATCATAATAAGCCATCCCCAGGGGATGAAGAAGTAAAGAGATTTGAGCATCAGGTGTGATACAAGTGAATGGATAGATCCCAGGGATGTATCCACGATTGAATCATGTTTGATAGGGCCTAACTGATATAAAATAGCACATTTACATGGTGAATAACTATATGTAAGGCACTGATATTTTTGTTATTTAAGGTTTGATAGGGTACCCCACCGACGTGGCGAGATATCCACGACTGACACGGCAGGATATCCGTGACCGATACGGCGGCGAAACCATAGGCCAGTGCGGAGGCTTATCCATACACAGTAAGCACACCCCAGGGGTGTTGATTTGAGACAAGTGAAACCCCGCCACCAATCCCTAGGGGAAAGGGGCTTGGATACTATTTGTATTCCCAGGGAATACGTTAAAAGTGTCTATATAGATGACGATGATGGGTATCTCATCGGGGCTCGATGCTATATTGCTCGGGGATTACTTAAGTTGAAAGTTTAAGTTTTGCTTTAGGCCTTTTCAGCATCATTCATTAATAAGTAAAAGACATGAGTAAACTACCAGTAAAACGTGATACTTTTTAACTGTTTTTCATCATTAACTGCATAGACACATCATGCATGGCATATCATGGAATATATGTGAGTGATAATTTATATGTTCAACTGTGTTCTGTTCTCTATTGAGATAGGATGTAGCTCACCCTATAGACTATACGTCGCAGGTCCACTGCTAGCAGCTATCGAGGCTTCAGGAGACGCTGACCCCGGAGAGTCGGACCTTGCGGCCGGTGAAGAGTTGGAGCCACCTCCTGAGGACTTCTTCTAGAGGACTCCGTTGTGCCGCTTTGAGGGCTTTTGGATAGAGATTTATACGGCTTGGTATGTCAAGCCTTGTTTTGGCTAAACAATGTACATGTATAAATTGAGATTATTCTTTTGGGGTGAACCATCCGTGATGATTTGCTATCATCGATGGTTCGGATCGGTTCTCCATTCATGCAGAGGCATGAGGGTAGAACTGTCTTTTGAGAAATGCTTTTACATAGATTTAAATTCCGCAGTTTCATTTACTATTTCATTTTTGCTTGATATGCCAATGTTCTGTGCTTAGCTAAGGTGCACGGTCAAGATGATCGTGCTGATGGCACGAGTTTTGGGGTGCTGAAATCCAGGCTGTCACAGTAATGGCCCAATAGATGTAGCAGACTGCATTATTAGCTGAGCAAACCACCCTATTGGCTGCTGATAATGCCAATCATCAACAACCACCACCACCACCTCCTCCAGCATTGTTGCCCTCATCTTTCATCTATTTTAGGAGATTGAGACCTCCTAGTTTCAATGGACAAACTGATCTGTTAGAAGTTGAGAAATATTTTAAACCAGATGGAGAAGCTTTTGGATAGACTTTGCAATGCAGAGGATGAGAAGGTAGGCTGGGCTTCCTTCCAGCTTGAAGGTGATGCCGATCCCTGGTGGAAATCGGTATTGAGAAAAAGAGAAATTGAGGATCCTTAACGTCTGTGGACCTGGGCAGAATTTGTTAGGGAGTTCAATAGGGAATACTTCCCTAAGTAGGTGAGAATTCAGATGAAAAGAGATTTTGCAAATCTAGAGCAGGGAAGAATGACCGTGCATGAGTACGGTGTTGAGTTTACGCGTTTATCACGCTTCATACCTGAGTTAGTGGCCACTGAGTTAATGAAGCCCAGTAAGTTTGAGGAAGGTCTGAGGCCAAACGTCCGAGATAGAGTTTCTATATTTGAACTTGAAAACTATGCAGACATGATGGGAAAAGCGATTGTGGCCGAAAGGGATATTAATAATATGTATAAATGGAGGGAACAATAGGACAAAGGTAGAGCGGTTCAAGGAAGAGTGGGTGAGTATGACTCGGGGAATAAAAAGCAGAGATTTATGGCACCAGCTTAAGTTCCTAGACAACTTGCCTACACGAGTTACCCCGGGCCACCTATATCTACCTTGACGAGGCCTATCCGATATGAGAGCCCTACTGCCACCAACGGAGTATCAACTACTTAAGGTTTCTCATAGGCAACTTCTTCTACACCAAATGAGACTTGTGCCAAGTGTGGCAAGTTTCACAAAATGGCAGATTGTAGACGCGGTACTTAGGGGTGCTACAAGTTTGGGAAGATAGGTCACATGATTAGAGATTGTCCTGAAATGAACAAAGGGAGAACGACTTTTGCATCCATACATAAACTGATACAAGCAAAGAAGTCAGTCGTGCAAGGAAGATCCTATGCAGTCACTACTCAGGATGCACAGAACACCAATGATATTATACAAGGTGAAAATTTTATTTAAAATAATTCATACTTTGCATTGAATGCATTCGATTTAAATTTTAGAATAGATCCTTTGCATTGAATGCATCCGATCTCACGGTGCCGAGTCAAGAGGACATCATTCGATTGATTGGGGTCTATCCACCTCACGGGCAGACACATGGCACCGAGAGGACATCATTCGATTGATTGGGGCCTATCCATTTTTTTTAAATGATCCATATATGCTATTGACCCGCTCTTGTGCAATGCCCCCTTTTCAGGTATGGGGATATCATCACTTTCACCTTGGGCGCCCGCTTCTTTTCTCAGAGGTGCTCACCTATCCCCTCCTCAGCAATTGGAATCAGGCCCCGCACCGCGATGTAGGTTTAAAGCACTTGGAAATGGGTCAGAGGTCCCAACTCGACTTGATGATTCCTGAGCAGGTAAAACTCTCTTTCAACTTTGTTTGTTCTTAGCTTGAAAATCTCCTTTTATTGATGTGCTAACTGCTTGGATTCTCTTCTTTTTTTTTTACTTGGGCAGATCCTCCCTGACCCGTACCTTGCATCCCCCTTCTGGGATCGAGCAACTATAGGCGCTTCCCACCTATTTGACAATCGCTGCGTCATTTTCTTTTATGGAGCATGGGCCAAATTCTATTATCTGGGAGAGCGAGTGGTGCACCAATTTCAGGGTTATTATGCCATACCTGTGGACCCTCTGGCAGATGTTTGGTATCCCGTTGGTAGTATCGAGGAGCCTACCGTGGCCTTCTTCAACAATGGGCTTTCCATCCATGCTCTCCATGTGCCTGTGGACTATCATCTTTGGTACGAGTGCCTGCCATGCCGATTTATCTTGTCGCGCTTTGTACCTAGCGCCAATTTTCTTACGTTTGGCTGCCCACTCGGTCAGGTAATTCTTCTTAGCTTGGATTAGTTCCCTTTATGCTTTACTTCGATCCTTCATTCCTTCTAAGCGAATCTTCATTCTGTTCACAGTTTGCTCTAGGGGATGATTCGGATGGGGAAGGCGAGCCGAGTGCAGCTGATATGTTAGGGGCAGATCCCTCTGGTGTTGGCCCTTCTGGTGTGGGTCCCTCGGGTGAGGGCTCTTCGGGTGCTGGTTTGTTAGGTACCTCTCATGCTGGTATCCCTGGTGGCGATCCGCCCATGGTCTATGGGACCTTCCGGCGTTTGGATGACAGCTTCCTTTCGAGCCACTATGCGGACGTGGATCGACAAGCGCGGGTTTCTGCTGAGGGGGCCCGTGCCCCTCCTCTTAAGGTGGTCCTAGGGGTAATTCTTTTGATGACTCAATCTCTCTCTATTTCGGCCTCCTTCTGCACATGCCTTTAAGATTGTCCTGATAACTGATGTTGTATCATTCTGAACGTAGGACTTCAACGCGGCCATGGAATATACAGAGTATCATCGTCATCTTATAGAGCTGAGGGAGGTGGAGACGGTGAGTACCTTGCTGCTCTACTCCTCTCATTCATTTCATTATCATTTGTCCCTTAACTGATCTTGACTCTTGACTTTAACTGTGCCTTGCAGCGTGCCCGTGCTAAGGAGTAGCGTTCTTTGCTCAGTAGGATCTCGCAGGTGTGGTCCAGGGTGGGGGACATTCAGACCTTCCAAAGCTCCTCTCGCCATCGCAAGAAATCAAAGGGCGCGAGCAAGGAATAGGCTTTTAGTATGTATTTTGAAAACTCAACACTCTTTGGAATTTGATTTGGATTTTTTAAATAATTTTGGGGATGGTTGATGTGATCCTTTGGATCATTATTTTTAGAAAATATTTTTAGTATTTCTGCTTTAATTTTATGCCATGATCTCTTTGCATCGGACATGTTTCTCTGCAGGATGTGTTTGACCAAAATGCTCTTAGAAAGCGACTCCTTGGGCGTATGCTTTGATGTAGGATCAGTCCTGCATATGAATAAACAAAATGATTACCAAACTGTTAGTGAAAGGAGGTGTGTGAAAAACAAAAGGTCTGTAAGTCCCCACAGCTGGGTCTCGGGATGGTTGAAGAGGGGGGACTGTAGTGTGGCACAACTATTAGTTGCGCTAGGTTGAAATCCCAGAAAGTATATGCTGGCGCAACTATTAGTTGTGCTAGGCATAAATGGGGACCAAAATGTGCTGGCGTAACTAATAGTTGCGCCAGGCTCAACCTGGGGGAGAAAAGCACTGGCGTAACTAATAGTTGTGCCCTATTTAGCTTGGGGAGCAGTGGGTCCTTATATACCCGAGTTAGTTCAAAAATCACTTCTTTTTTGTTTGACTTGGCCCTTTTGATCGGTTCTTTTTGCTCTTGCTTTTCCAAGGTGGGTCCATCACCATACATCGATTTTTGTCTTCTCAGAAGATCTTTGTATGTTCATGGACCCGCTTTCTAACCCTCCCTTACGTGGAGGGGCTGAAGCCAATTTACCTTCCTTGGGCCTGGGGCCCAAATTTCTAACAGCCTGGTTTGGGAGCTTGAATGAGAGTGAGCTCGCCGACTTGGAGTGCCTTGGGCTATCTCGCCTTCCTTGCTTTCTAGAGGTTTCTCCACAGTGGGAACTCCTTTTTGCTGCCGCTTCATTTTGGGATGTGAATTCCCATGTATTCCATTTTGGGAAGCGAGAGCTAACCCCAACCCTTGAGGAGCTATCCAATTTGTCTGGCCTGAAGCTTCACAGGGGCCTTGCAAGAGTCACGCCTCGACTGGGCTACTCTAAATCCATTCACCTTACTCTCGGTTTGAAGAAACTCGAGTATGAGAAAAGTCTCATTGGGGGGCCCACAAGGTGTTCGCTAAAATTCCTCAAAGAACTTTTCAGTGATGAAAGCCTCCGAAGATTGCTGGTTAGGAATATTTTCAACATGAAAGTTCTAGCACTCGGTCTCATCTCTGAAATCCTCTTCTTTACTAAGGGGAGAGCTTCTCATTGGCAATTTGTGACATTTTGATGGAACTAGAGACGGGCAGATCCATGATGCATTTGGTGCTCGTCGAGCTATATCGAGGCCTTGATTCATTTGCTTTGGGCAAGGTGGAGGGCCTTCGGGGGTGCCCCTTGTTGCCTCAGGTCTGGTTGGGTGACCATCTCGCTATCTTGGGGCTTGTGCCCTGCTTTTATATTGCCCGAGGTGAGGTGGTTTAGTGCTTTATGGGTAGATGCCATTTGCTTCCACAGGGCGATGTGTCAGCTCTGAAACATTGGTTGACCAGTGCTGAGCTGACATGGAGGCTTCCCTAGTTAGATCGAACCTTCCCGATAGTTCGCTCTAGAGACCATGAGGGCATCACCCTCCTAGGATTGACTTACAGCACCTTTTACTTCCAATTCCGAGTGTTGCGTTAGTTCGGCTGCCCTCAGTAGGTGCCTTGTGAGGCCAGACCCCCTTTATGTAATTTGATCTTTTCTAGGGGGTCCTCTGGAGACATAGATCGGATTCCTGCTCTTTGGGAGACGCGTCAGTCGACACTGATGTGTGATATCGAGCAAGGAGATTCGGTTCAAGCTTCTCCTGAGTATGAGGCCTGGCTGTTGACTGAGCGGCCTGCTGCTGATGGTCCAGATTCATCAGAGATCATTGACACTGGAGGCCCCTGGCCAAAGAAAGAGACGACACTCCGAGCCCGCATCGAGGTACTGGTGGATGAGAAGAGGGTCTTGCAAGAACTTTTAGCACACGAAAAGATTAGAGCAGAAACAACAGAGAGCGAGGTCCTCCGTTTGAAGGGATCACTGAGTGTCGCTTTTGGAGCCGCCGACTCTTCTCGGAAGAGGTATAAGAGCTTGCATGGTTGCTGGCTGACTAAATGGAATGCCTAGGAAGATGACCTTCATGCTGAGATTAGCGCATTGAAGTGCGAGCTAGGCCGCTAACTCCTTCTTGCACACAAAACTTTTTACACAGATTAGATACACAGAAAAGGGGCGCAAAACCCCTTTACAGATACACACATTTTTTGTATACATATTTTCTTTATGTTTTTATTTTTGTTGTTATTTGTAAAAAGGGAAAGCATGCTAGGCATCACACCGATTATTTTTTGGGATGTGGTGTAGGCGGTGCATTTTGTAAATGAAAGGTAGTTTATTATATATATCTACACAAATCTTTTGGTTTTTTGGTTTTGTTTTGTATATATTTTTTTGGTGCGGTGCCTTAATCACCTTGTGAAATCCTGGGTCCTCTTTTGAGCATGGTCGAACCCCTCTTTGACTGGTTGATTCTGAAAGAGTTCAACAGTCTTACCAAGGCCGGAAGTCCATTCCCTTTGGTTGAGTCAAACTTTTCTCCCTACCTTGAGTCATATGTTTGACAAAGCAATTTTATGAAAACAATTCTGGTCGGGACTCGATTCGAACTAACATGAGCGGCCCCTAAAAGAGGTCTGGGAGAGTAACCAAGAGGGCTTCTTAAACATTCACTCATCTCAATCAGTCCAAACCTTTATTTTTCAATTTTTTTCTCTTTTTTTTTATTTATTTATCTTATTTTATCTCCTTTTTTACCCGTGGCACCCTCTCGGGTTTTCACCACATCCATGGGTTTAGCTCTCTTACCCCAAGCGCCCTTTTGGGTTTTCGCTTGGTCCGCATAAGCTCGTTGTTTTTACTTTTAATGCTCTTTCGGGTTTGGTTTTCATCGCGTCCATCTTGCTTTGAGCTTGTATTTTTATTTTTATTTTATTTTCTTCTTCTTCTCCTTTTTTTTTATTCTTTCATTTTTTAAAACAACCACGACATAGATGTTGATTCCATCATAGCCGGCTGGATGGGATTGTGGTGTCGTCTCACAACTCGGCTTGTGTTGACTTAACATATATTATGACTGCTTGAAAACCTAAAAGAGGGCTTTCTTCAGGGTGTAGCTTGGCCATGGGTTAGGTTAGGATTTGAAGGTATGCTAGGCTAAAAGGATATCCTTGATACAGCTTCAGTTTTCTCAACATACTTTCTCCCTTGGGGGTTTTTACTGTACATGCACCGTGATTCTTCTACACATTTTTAAAATTCTTTTTTCTCTATTTTAGGTAATCTCTTTTAGAGGTTTTACTTTTTTGCTTTTTTTGGATTTTGATGGTAACTTTACTTCCCTTTTTGTATATGCACACACTTTTTTTTTTTGGGGAAGGGGGTTATTAAAAGAATTGCCCAGGCTTAAATGGGATAGCAAAGGTTATCATCATTTTTAGGGATGCTTTTTGGCTACTGTGTTTAAAATGATGGCCTCTTTTGGGTGGTTCTTAAGCAGTCATGTATCTGCTTCACCAATACTTACCTTATCACGATAGACTGAGAGTAGAACCGTCAGATGTATCCAGCGTTGATGGGCTCAGGAAGATGATCTCCATCCATGGTGGCGAGGCGGATGGCGTATCTCGGCAGCACTTCTCAAATGATGTAAGGTCCTTCCTAGTTCGGCTTGAACTTCCCTCTCGGATTGGTATGGAGGGACGGGAAGATCTTCTTCAGTACAGTGTGTCCTACCTTTAGACCTCGACCGCAGACACATTTATTGTAAGCGTGTGCGATTCACCCCTAGTAAACTTGAGTGTGACACAAGGCTAGGAGTCTCTTCTTGTCCAATAAGTTTAATTATTCGAAGCGGGATCTCTCTCTCTCTCTGCTTTGGGTACGCCTGATTCCATGAGAATTCGGAGCGAGGGAACTTCAACCTCAATCGGTAGGACGACCTTGATTCCATACACCAGGGAGAACGGTGTTGCCTCTGTAGTGGTATGGATCGATGTTCTGTAGGCCCACAAAGCAAATGACAGCATTTCGCTCCAATCTTGGTAGGTGACGACCATTTTCTCTAGGATGCGGATGACTGTCTTGTTCGCAGCTTTCACGACTCAATTAGTTTGAGGCCGATAAGGTGATGAGCGATGATGCTTGATTTTATATTGCTCGCAGAAGGCTCAGATGTGCTTACTCGCAAAGTTTGTGCCGTTTTCCATGATGATATCTTTGGGGACTCCAAATCAGCACAAAATATTTTTCTTGAGAAACTTCTCGACGTGACTGGCCGTGATGTTGGCATATGATGCCGCTTCCACCCACATGGTGAAGTATTCAATGGAAACGAGGATGAACCGATGATCGTTTGATGTTTTTGGACTAATCATTCTGACAACGTCAAGGCCCCAGGTAGTAAATGGCCAGGGAGTGGTTATGCAGTGTAGATCGATGGCAGGAGCGTGTTTCTGACTGGAGTGTTCCTGACACTTGTAGCATTTCTGAACATGTTGGCAGCAATCTGATTCCATAGTGGTCTAAAAGTATCTCTGTCGTAGAATTTTCTTAGCAAGCATTGACCGCTGACATGGGCTCCGCATACTCCTTCATGGATCTCTCTCATGATGTTGGTCGCTTCACTCTCTGTAAGGCACCTGAGTAAGATGTTATTGTACGATCACTTATAAAGGCATTCCCCACAAATGACATAGCCTACTGCTAGACGCTGGATGGTTCGTCGGTCCGTCCTGGACGTACCCTCAGGGAAAGTTAGGGTCTCGAGGAAATTCTTGATATCTGAGAACCTATGTGGCTCATCATCAGGCTTTGTAGGTTCCTCAAGATGGAGGCAGAAGGCCGACTCATTCCTCTGCTCGAGCATGATTAGCTTCATCTCAACACCATATGGCATTTCTATCATCGATGCCAACGTCGCTAGTGCACCAGTGAAGAGATTCCTTATCCGGGGGACATGAGAATGTCACATCTTAAAAGCAAGCTGTCAGATCCTCGAGGTGCTCATGGTAAGGGATCAGTTTCTCATCTTTTATCTTCCAGTCACTGTTCATCTGGTATATGATTAACTGCGAATCGCCAAACACTCGGAGGTGAGTTATATTCAGATCAAGAGCCGCCTACAAACCAGCGGCACAAGCTTCATATTCAGCCATGTTGTCAGTACAAGGGAAATTGAGCTTGACAGAGACAGGTACGTGGGGTCCTTTCGGCGAAATCAAAATGGGACCTACTCCCTAACCCTAAGCGTTTGCCGCCTCGTCAAAGTGCATTACCTAAGATTCTTCTGCTTCTTTAGTATCGTCTTCTGTCATGAACAAGATATCTTCATCTGGGAACTCAGATGCCTCATAATTTGGCAAAGGACTGTCGGCAAGATGATCGGCAAGTTCCTGCCCCTTAATCGACTTCTGAGTGACGTACGTGATGTTGAACTTAGATAATAAAAGTTGCCATCGTGCGGTTCACCCAGTGAGAGTCGGCTTCTCGAACAGGTATTTCAACGGGTCCATTCGGGCTAAAAGTATAACGGCTTGAGACAGCAGGTAATGGCGGATCCTCTGAGTAGCCCGTACAAGAGCTAGGCATGCTTTCTCTAGATGAGAATAGCGCATTTCATAATCAGTAAACTTCTTGCTCAAATAGTAAATGACCTGTTCTCTTCTTCCTGTCTCGTCATGCTGCCCTAAGACACATCTCATCGAGACTTCCGTCGTGGAGAGATACATAAAGAGTGGTCTCCCTGGCTCGGGTGGTACCAACACAGGTGGGTTAAAGAGGTAGCTTTTGATTTTATCGAATGCTGCCTGACAATCATTGTTCCATTCAACGGGCGAGTTTTTCCTTAGTAGCTTGAAGATTAGCATGCAGATCAGACCTCTTTCTCAGTAGATGGCGGTGGCATTTCTATGATAGCTTTGACCTTGACTGGGTCGACCTCGATCCCTCTCCTCCTGATGATGAATCCTAACAAATTTTCAGACATAGCACCAAAAGCGCACTTCTGTGGATTCGGACGTAACTTGTACTTTCTCAGCCTCTCAAACAGATTCTAAAGGTTTACCAAGTGATCGCTTCACTCCGGTGACTTGGCTATCATATCATCGATATATACTTCAATTTCTCATTACATCATGTTGTGAAACAGTGTAGTCATAGCTCTTTGGTATGTTGCATCGGCATTCTTTAGCCCAAACGACATGACATTATAGCAGAAGGTTCCCCAAGGAGTAATAAATGCCATTTTCTCGCGATCAACCTCTGCCATCTTGGTCTAATTGTATCCTGAGAATCCATCAATAAATGAAAGCATCCAGTGCTTAGCAGTGTTATCGACCAAGATGTCGATATGTGACAGTGCCAAATCGTCCTTCGAGCTTACCCTATTCAAATTGTGAAAATTGATGCACATGCGAACCTTTCCATCTTTCTTTGGTACAGGCATGATATTGGCTATCCATTGCGAGTACTTGGATATCATGAGAAATCCCGCATCATATTGTTTGATGACCTCATCTTTGACTTTCAACATCCACTCGGGTCAGAGACGTCTCAGCTTCTACTTAACCGGCTTCATATCAGGGTAGAGAGGCAACTCATGCTCGACCAAATCAGTGTCCAGACCAGGCATGTCCTCATACGACTAGGCAAAAATGTCTTGGTATGACCGAAGGAAGTCGATCATGCTTTTCCTTTCTTCGGGAGATAGCGATGTTTTGATTTTGGTAATTCGGGGAACCTCCTCAGTCCCTAGATTAATGTCCTTAGTTTCCTCGACGATGGGGGTAGGGCCATGCTCAAAATCAGCAAACCGGTCAAGGAGCTCATGAGGGAGCTCCTCAAAAGGGACATCCTCATCCAGACTCGTGATTCCTACCTCGTCTTGTATTTCTACAGGAAAGGGGTCGATTTCACGTGGGACGGGTATTTCGATTAAGGCATCTTTTTGTGTGATTTTATCTGAAATCTTAAAAGATAATATTTTTGGGTTTTGTACTTTTTTTATATTTTTGGAAATTTGTATTTTTTTAATATTTTTGAGGTTTTGTATTTCTTCGGAGACGGACCCTTGGCAGTATGAGTCTGTGTATATACAAGGTATTGCCTATCAAGGGCTTATCTCCCTTTTTATAGGTTGTTTTTTTTTGGAAACAAGTGCCAAACTTTTAAACCTCCACCTTTCGAGTTTGGGGCAAAGATGATGCCGATTCTTGCGTACACAGGGGCCGCTCTTTTACCTATTTGGATGGAGGGTGTTGATTGATATGGCTCATTGGAGTTAGCCTCCATCATGTTGACCCCCATTTCATCTAAGATGATGTCCTCAAATGATAACTCAGTTTTGTGGTGATTTACCACAGGGGGAGTTTGTTTAGGTACTGGTCGTCGTTCCTCGAAAAGGGATAACGTGGCCAAATCTATCTCCAAGCTAGGAAGGGAGATTTGGGGATTGGTGGGATGTATTGGGGTTGTGGGTTTATGTGGGGTCAAATGGGTTACCCCATTTCGATCGATCTTTATGACCCCAGTGCTGACAAAGGAATCCCTGATGTGCGGCCTAGGGCAAGGTTTCTCTTCTATGTTGATTCCTCGAGCTCTTACTGCCGCGACAACCCTGGCTTTCTCTTTGGCCTCTCAGAACTCTTCCTCTGTGGGCTTGTATCCCAACCCGAATCTGACCTTCTGCCCCTTAGCAACAACTGGCTCTCTTCTGCCTTGTAATCTGGGCCCAAGCCCTCGGCCTTTTTTGTAGCCCCACTTTTGGAGCATAGCCACTGCCGCTACCATACCGCCTCCTGTTTTAGGCATGATGCCCTCAATGGGCTCCGGGAGTATCGCTGACACCTCATATTCAAAAATGTGGAGGTCGACATCCTCAGCGGTGTGTCGTATAGCCAACACATTGGGTTTTTCGATGCTATTGACAGCTTTTTCTTTCTTGTTGTGCCCCTCACCAATGATTGTAATAATTTTATGCCTAGACACAAACTTGAGTTTCTGGTGTAAAGTGGAAGGTATGGCTCTGACCTCGTGCAATCACGGGTGCCCCAACAATAGATTAAATGAAGATTTGATATTCATGACTTGAAATAAGATGGAAAAGGTCATTGGCCCTATCAACAGCTCAAGATCAACTTCTCCCATTATTTCTCTCCCGGTATTGTCAAACCTCTTCATACCGGTTCCGTGGGCCTCAGCATGCATGGATCGACCCCGATCTTAGTGGCGGTTCTTAACGGGCATATGTTCAATGTGGACCCATTATCAATTAAAACCCGGGGAATGGCCATATTTTCGGACTCAACGGTTATATTTAATGACTTGGAGTGGCTACACCCTTCTTCAGGTAAATCAGCATCAGAGAATGAAATGGCATTCGGAGCCATCACTTGCCCAATTATCTGCCCGACTTCATCTGGGCTAACTTGGAGTGATACATGCGCATTTTTTAACACCCCCATTAATGCTTGAAAATAGAGTGGGGACGTCATCAATAAATCTCAGATGGTTATATGGGCAGACATTCTTCTCAGTTGAGTCTCTAGTATATGTTCCCGACTCATTTTTTCGAAGGGGTTCACAGCGCTGTCTTTCTTCCCCTCTGGTTGGGCTTGTGCTGCTGCTGGCACTTTTGGCTGCTTCGATATCTTCCCAGACCATGTTACAAAGTCCACTGCCCCTTCTCTGCTGTTGCTGCTAGTATTGAAATCTGTTTGCTCGTAGCTTAGCGGGACCTGATGAGGGTCGTAGGTTGGTCCCGAGAGCTGGAAAGGTATGGTTGCCGGTACTTGAGGCACTTGTATTGTCGGCTCAGGAGGTGTGGGCAACACCTGATTTATTTCGGTGGTAGCGGGTTGGGTGGAAAAATTGGGCCAGATAGGGGTGGTGAAGCTTGAGGGAGGTAGCATTGGAGGGAAGGAGGTAAAAGTAGGTCATTGATAGCTAGTGAGCACTGGCGGGAGATAGGGGGTCTGATGGGCCGTTAGGTAATTGACCGGGGTGGTGGAGTTCATCGACAGAACTTGGGGTGATGGGATGGGCGCAGGCCATTGATAATTGACGAGTGCGGGTATGGGATTGGGGGCCTGATGGCTTATTAGGTAATTGATGGGGGCGGTGGAGTTTACCAATAGTTGAACTGGGGGAAATGGGGTGGGCGCAAGCCATTGATAACTGGAGGGTGCGGGTGTAGGATTGGGGGCCTGTTGGCTTATCGGGTAATTGCCGGGGGTGGTGGTGTATGGTTGGTATGCATTGATATGTACATAATTGACCAGTGTGGTGGATGGAAAGTATGTCCTGAGATCCAACGGTTCAATTTACGAGGTCGGGTTGGGGAAATATTATGACAAATTTAGGGGTTCAATTACTCTAATGTTCCTCTCTTCCATATTTCTTGACAATGGTACTACATAACTCTCTCGATCACTGATATAATCGGATGGGTAAAATTCAAACTCCTCATCTTCCATCATTTCGACGGTGGGTCAGGGACTTGCTCCTCCGGTAGGATGTGGGGGTAGTGGCACTTGGTGAATATTAGCATGCTGAGAAGGTGCAGGGGGAATGAATTTCCCAGCATCGATTAAATCCTAGATTGCATGCTTCAATGGGAAGCAGCGATCAGTTGGGTTACCCGGACCCTGATGAAAATTGCACTGGGTATTCGGGTCATAATTCTTTGGGATCGGGTGAGGAGGAGGTTGCGATTGACGAATAGTGACTAATCCCTTTTCCACTAACAAAGGCAAAAGTACACTCAATGATTGCCCCAGCGGTGTGAAAACTCAGTCATAGCGGGCTCTCCTCTACTCCAGAGTCATTTGCATTCTTTGCCCATTCCCTATTCTCAACATCTGCTCAGGCCTAACTAGTGCTAGTGGGGCTGCCTGAAATTGAAACAGGGTAGTATTGTTATTGGGCCTGGTATTGGCTATGTTTTGGACGTCGCCTCCTGTTCTCTTATCGTTCCTTTGCTTTGAAAGCCTCCTAACCCCACTAGGTCCACTCGGCATGTTCTTACTTAGACGGCCCTCCCTGATGGCATCCTCACATCGGTTAGCATTTCTCACCAGATCAACAAAGCTGGACTGCTGCTGGTATACCAAAAAGTTCGAGATCACTGGCAAAGTATTCTTTGAGATCATATCTATCTGCTCATGATCAGGTATTCTGCTTCGACCTTGCCGCCGGTTTCTAAGCGTACCAAGTAGTTCTTTGAAGGTCCGCTTAAGTTACTGTTTCAAACGGGCCAAGTCTGACTTACGCGGTTTAATGTCTATATTGTAGACATATTATTCTTGAAAGAGGTGCATCAGGTCCTTCCACATTTTTATCATGGATGGTTCTAAAGATGTGAACCATCTCAAAGCCGGCCCGGTCAGACTCTTCTGAAAGACTTTTATTAGTAGTCTTTCGTCCCCTCCGTATTGACACATGTCCCCACAGTAGGATTTCAAGTGCACAATAGGATTGCCCGTGCCATTATATTTGTCGAAGGCTAGCATTTTAAATTTGGGGGGCATGGGGACCTCAGCGAACAAGCACAAATCTGTGAAGTTCGTAGCGTGGATTTCGGCACCACCCATTTTCATCAACTGTTTCTGTATGTTGTCCAACTGTTCTTTCAGCTGCTCTAACTCTTTTAATATAGGGGCCGCTTTCTCGGCCATTAGTTGGACTTCACTCTGGGCCACCAAGGGGTGGGAAATTATGGGAGGAGGGTTAAGGTTGGTTAACGCCCCAGCATAGGCTCCACTATTCCTAATCTCGTCCTCCTCATACTATTTGTCGGCAGAAAGTGCAGTGAGGGCAGGATTTTCTTATTGTTGTTGCCCGGGTTGGAGGGGAATGACATGAGTGGGGGTGGGGTGAGCCCATTAGGGGTGAGGAAAGGTTTGTTGGGTGATGGGGTTTTGGTTTAGAGATGGGGCCTGATGGGGTCATTGGGTATGGGGGAAGGTTTGGAGATGGCCTGGCTGTGAAGGTTGGGTGAAATGTTGAGGATATTGTGGAAGGTATGAGTGTGGGGTTTGGGTTTGGGCCATGAAGCCTTAGTCATTTTGGGCTATGGGCACTGATGGGTTTGGGCCGGGGGCCCTTGGTAAGTTTGGGCCCTGGGTAGGTCTGGGCCATGGGCCCTTGATGGGTTTAGGCCAATGGGCCTAGGTAGGTTTGGGCTAATGGGCCTTGATGGGTTTGGGCCATGGGCCCTTGATGGGTTTTGCCCAATGGCCTTTGGTGGGTATGGGCCATGGGCCCTTGGTGGGTCTGGGCCATGAGCCCTTGGTGGGTCTGCGCCATGGGCTCTTGATGGATTTGGCCCAATGGGCCTTGGTGGGTCTGGGCCATGGGCCTTTGGTGGGTCTAGGTCATGGGCCCTTGATGGGTCTGGGCCATGGGCCCTTGATGGGTTTCGACCAAGGGTCCTTGATAGGTCTGGGCCATGGGCCCTGGGTAGGTTTGGGTGGTGGGGTATTGGGTCATGGGGCCTTGGGATATGTGGAAAAAGGGGGTTTGGGCCAATGGTCCTTGGGGTATGTGGGAGGTTGGAGATTGGGCCATTTGGCCTTGGGGTGTATGAGTAGTGGGAGGTTGGGCCATGGGGCCTTGGGGCATGTGGGTGATGGGAGTTTGGATGGTGTGGATTATGAGGGATTGATGGGGGTCATTGAGGAGTGAGGCATGGAGATTGGCTAGGGTGTGAGATGGGTTTACGGCAATGGAGTGTGGAGGAGGGGAGGTGTTTTGAGAAGCTTTCCATATGGAATAGGCTTGAAACATCTCCTCTATCATGGTCATGGAGGGAGGATTGGATGTGGGTGGTGGAGATGGGATGGAGGGGAAATTGGGCATGGCCCTGGTATGATCGGGTTTGGCCATGGTAAGAGATAGGGTATGGGGAGGAGTTGAGGTGGGGCAAAGGATGTGGAAGGATTAGGGATGTTAGGGGTGGATGCTTGAAAAAAATCGGGCATGGCCCCAGTAAAAATGGGCATGACCCGGGTAGATGGGAGGATTTGTGGGGGGTTGGATAGGAAGGAAGTGGTGTATGTGAATGTGGGTGAATCGGGCCTATAGGGGGAAGATGGGAAATGGGGCATGGATGTGGATTGGGAGAATGGGTGTTGTGTGGATGTGAAAGGGAAATGGGTTGGACTTGGCATGGGTATGGGTATGGGAGGGAGAATGGGCATGGTTTGGGCAAAAGATGGGGAATGGGGGGGTGATTTTGGATATTTTGGGGGGTAGTGGTTTGGAAAATGGGGGCGCCAAATGGGCCGGTAACGGTAAAGGAGGGTTGGGTGAGTGGGATGGTGGAAAAAACTTCTCTCGAATGGGAGTGGGTTAGAGAATGTGGCGGAGATGAGTCGGGATCGGCGTAAGCCGGGTCCACTACCCCCGACATTCTACTGGAACGGGTTGGGTAAGGGTGCCTTGGATAAGGCCCAAAAATCCTCCTCCTTCCCCTACGGGATGGCGGAGGGCAAGATGATGTTGTTGTGCCGGCACCACAAACTATTTTTTTTTGAGTTTTAATTTGCTTTATTTATTTATTATTATTTTTTTATTTTTGGAAAAAGTTTTTGAAAAAACAAGGTTCCGAGGCCTTGGAATTCCCTTTTCGGGTGGCTCGCGTACCCTAATTCAAGATCTGCGGTGATGATTCCAACGCACATCGAAAGAATCGAAGGAGAACCTTCGATCTATTGAAGGCACAGAAATTGAGGAAAACAACCTAATCTCCTGAAATGAGCCAAAGAGAAGTTGCCCCCTTTTGACCGGCGGGGGCGTATTGGGTGTGGGAGATGGTGGGCCTGAACAAGGCACTAAGCACACTGATCGAGGGATTCGGGAGGTGACGAAGGCCATAGATTCGGGTTGGTGTGGTATTAAACAGACCTGGCGCAACTAATACCTGCGCCTAAGTGGCAAGGGCACATTTTTACACTGGCGCAACTATTAGTTGTGCCAAGGTAAAAACTTGAATTTTAAAGCTGGTGTAACTATTTAGTTGCGCTAGTTATAAATTCTAGTATTTATACTGGTGCAACTAATACTTGCGCCAGGAAAAAACTAATGCTCCAGAACTGATGATAGCAGCCACCAACACCCGAAATGAGTCTCTTTTTTTGGTTTTTGTGGAAGCTAGGCTTTCGGGAGCTGAGTAATTTTTTGGTGATCGATTCTCTCCTCACTGCACCTAAAGGGTTTGAGTCTGGTATAACTCGCTAGCGCGCTCCCCAAGGGTGGTTTTAAGCTTCGAAATGGGAACCCACCCGATATACCTCCGACGCAAGTGCCTTCTCAGATACTAGGTGGATTGAGACTTTTTTGGATCATCACTACTAGGGGTTGCCGCCATACTAAGACCCAGGTGTTTGTGTGTTTGCCTAATCCCCACCCTTTTAAAATTCACCCCATAAAAACAAATTGATTAAGCTACTTAACTTGGTTCAATTTTAATTAATTTTTTTCAAAGCTTTTCTCTTGTTTTTTTGAGAGTTTTCTTTAGTTCAAAGACCAGGGGTGATGATCCCGTGCCGCCACTACGGGCCGGCATCCACTGTTGGAATATGAGTGTGCACGTAGGCCCGCCAATCGGCTAAGGCAATTTAAATGACAAAAATTTAAATGAAATTAAAAGACAAAGCACAGGTAGGCCCGCCAATCGGCTAAGGCACTAAAATGACAGAAAAGTTAAGAAATTTAACAGACGATGTGCATGTAGGCCCGCCAATCGGCTAAGGCTCATAAATGACAGAAAAGTAGGGGTGAGAAAAATAAAAAAAATAGTAAAAAACAATAGCAAAAATGGTTCGTAAAAATAAAATAAAAGGCCAAATTTCAAGGAGAAGATCTACAAGCTATCCTCGACAGAGTTGCCATCTATGCAACCGTGGGATTTTTGACGATCCCGTTGCGGCGATGCGCTCGCTTGCAAAAAATATAGAGTCGCCAACCGAAACTTTCGGTGTCCTGGGAAACCTGGTTTATTTTTATGAGTACCGAACTGCTAAAAATATGACTCTGAATCTGGTCTACACCAAAGGCTCTTAGGTAGGGGCTTCGGTTATCGATCGGGAAGGTGTTAGGCACCCGATCAACCCGCTTAACGCGGTCTCTACTTATGGCCAAAAATAAAATGAAGCAAAAGTAAAGAAAATAGCTTTCTCTTGCCCAAAATGGGTTAGAATCCTAGTTGTGCCCCTCCCGTTCCTACCATCCTAGTTGTGTCCCTCCCTTTCCTACCGAAAAGTCGGCGGTGTAACGACACAAATGGGAGGATGGAGGGAGCTAGAAAGAGATAGGAGAAGAAAGGGGAGCCCTCGGGCCCTTGTAGCATCGTAGGAGAGTCTTGCGTGGCCTGCTTTGATGAGCTTTTGAAGGCCTTGTATGGTGAAAAATGGGGTTCTAACTCCTAAAGCTTGAAGCTAAGAGGTAGGGAAGGGAGGCTAGGGGATCACACACACCTAGGCTAAGGGTTTTTGATACAAGAACAAGCTTGAAATAAGGTTGGGAGATTCTGAAATTTGGTTGAAAATGGTGTACAAAAGGGAGGAAGAACTTCTCACTTTGAGCTCTTTTTCTCTTAAGCAAATTTTCTCAACACCTAAACCAAGGGGTGGGGGGCTCTATTTATAGGAAATGGGTGGATTAGGAAACCACTTAAGAGCTAAATGAGTTTAGCAATTAGGTAATCTCACATCTAAGGATTCCTAGGGTTTTTAGAGCCTTGAGATGTGTGAGAAGATCCTCCAATGGTGGATGATGGGGTGAGGCCTTAAGCCACTTGAAGGGTTGCAAATAGGTAGGGAATGGATGCAACAGAACTAGCAAAACAAACCGTAAAGGTCAAGGTGGTCAACAAGTCAAACCCCAATCATAATTTTTGGGGTAAAATCTAGAGGTTACTGTTCATATGCTTGGAGCAACTAATAGTTGTGCTAGGCAAATGTACAGTAAAACAGTGTTAAATAGTGTATGAAAGTTGGTTCGCGAGGGTGGGCCCTACCTTTAACCATGGCGCAACTAATAGTTGCGCCAGGCTTAAAAACTAGGGGAATTAGCCTGGCGCAACTAATAGTTGCACCAGGCAAAATTATAACTGGCGCAACTATTAGTTGCGCCAAATCCCTAGGGGGGGCCACATAAATTTACACTTCTACCCTCCGAGTTCGGTCTACCATATCTTTTGTTGTATACCTCCGATTGGGGCGATTCTTAGACCGTTGGAAAGTTGACGTCCTCTACTTTTCAATGGTATAAGATTCCATCATAGTAGAGGGTCGTAACTGGTTCCGGTGTACCCCTCCTCAACCATTTGCTTGATAAGGTTAGGTTGAAGTTCAGAACGGGTTTTAAGGGTCGGGATTGATTTCTAAAGGTTCAGGTCAAGTTCCTAAGGGATCTAGGGTGATTCCTAAGGGTTTTGAAAGGTTCCTAAGGGTTCTAAGGGGTTCCTAAAGGTTCTATACATGTCATCAAAATCTCATAATTGCACCTCTCTCAAAAGGTGTTTTGATCGAGCCTTAGGCCAAATTTGGGTGTCTACACACCCCATGCGTGGACATGGGTGGTCTTGAGTAGGCAGTTTGAGTACGTTGAGGTTGTGTCAGTATCAACAAATTTGGCCTCTTGTCTGTCGGCTCATAAGTACTTGACCTTCCTTGACCTGCTATCTTATTTTTATTCTACTGCTCTCGTCTCTTGCACATGTTTTCTATGTCTCTCTCAGCAGCAATCGCTTTTCCAATCACTTCGGCATAGGTCTCTAGCTCAAACATCGAAACCCTATCTCGTTCATTTGACCTTAGGCCTTCTTCAAATTTACTGGCCATCATCAGTTAAGTGGCCACTAGTCTGGTGCAAACCTTGATAACCTCATAAGCTAAGTACCATACTCCCGTATGGTCATACATCCTTGCTCCAAATTAGCAAAATCTCTCTTCATCGGATTCATCACTTTCTTTGGGGAAATATTCTTTATTGAACACCTCAACAAATTTTGCCAAAATCCATGGAGTGTGAGGATCTTCGACCCCTCTCTTCCTTAATACCAATTTCCACCATGGATCGATGTCACCCTCAAGCTGGAAGGAAGCCCAACCAACCTTCTCATCCTCAATGCTCTGTAGTCTCTGTAGGAGCTTCTCCATTTGATTAAACTATTTTTTCGCTTCAAGTGAATCCGTCTGCCCATTGAAACTAGGAGGTCTCAATCTCCAAAAATCCACAAATGATGAGGGTAATAGCGCTGAAGGAGGTGGTGGTGGTGGCTGCTGATGGTTCACGTCATTGACAGCCAGTAGTACGACCTTCTCATCCAATAGTGCAGTTTGCTGAGTATGTTGAGCCAAGACAACGGCCACGGTCTCCATGACTTGCGCCATCCTATCCATCGCTCCATTCCTCTGATCACCAGGCTGGTGTCTCTGATCTCCACTAAAACCCATATGGTTCTCATCCCTACTCAAATTTCTATCACAATCGCCTCTCGATCATCCTCTACTTCTCGGATACATCACAATCTGTTGCATTGAAACATAGGTTTCGATTAATAGTTGGTTATTATATTCAAAAAGAACTTTTACAACTTCACAACCTATGTCCTGACAGAACCTAATGTCCTTCAGAGACATGGCCCCGAATCTCTAGAAAATTTCAGAATAGGTATTGTGAATCCCTCCTAAGTTTCGATAGACTCTAATGCCATCACGTTCGAGCCCTAATAAGACCTAATACTTAAGCTCTGATACCAACTGTGATAGCCCGAATTTTTCCAACATAAATTTTTAAATAGTTTTTTTTTCAACTTATACCCAATGGGAAAACCCGGACCGCCAGATCGTAGATGACAATCTGATATAGAATACTTAGCACATCTATATGCATATGAAAAATAAAGCAAAGTTATATATATCATGAATAAAAATCTCTTGTTCTAATACCTAATATGTACATAATAAAACAAACACCAGTGATGACCAACTATCACCGACAGTAGTGTACCATGCATGTATAATAGTACTAACGTACCAAACCCGAACTTACCAAGGTCCACGATGCACTAAATCTACGATCCCTAAACAGAGTATAAATCCTTATGCGGAATCTCCTTTTCTTCAAGTATGTAGTTTGGGCCTTTCTCAAACCTACACCTGTGACGTATAGTCGGGGTGAGCTAACATTTAAGCTCAGTGGAGAAAACTAATACCAATATACATCTCATCACATATATAGATTCAAAAACAAGATCAAAACATTATCTTATCAAAACTAAAACTGATTTCAAAGGGATTTCTTATCAAAACTGAAACTGAGTTCAAAGACATTTTCTTATGAAAACTGAAACTGAGTTCAAAGGCATTTTCTTATTAAAACTGAAACTGAGTTCAAAGGCATTTTTTTATCAAAACTAAAACTGATTTCAAAGGCATTGTCTTATCAAAACTGAAACTGAGTTCAAAGGCATGCTCTCTTAACAAAAATCGAAACTAATTTCAAAGGCAAATTGATTTCAATGACATTTTCTTATCAAAGCCAAAACTAATTTCAAAGGCATGTTCTCATCAAAAGCATTTTCTTATCTCTGATTTGCTGAGTTCACTTGCATTCACTTACATATTTTATCTTTATTTACTAAGTTTGATTCACTTACACATCTTATCACGATTTACTGAGTTTGAATCACACTCCCTAACACATCTTATCTTTCTTTCATAGCTTGCTTGCATGTCTTCCACATTCGTACTTGGCTTACTTACATGTCTTACACATTATTACTTAGCTTCACTCACATGTCTTATACATTGTCACCTAGCTTACATAGTTCGATACATGGATATTCCATCGTGCCGGTTCGATTCACAGAGATTGTCGTACCAGTTCGATTCACGGTTAGTCACCGTGCTGGTTCGATTCATGGATATTCTACCGTGCTAACTCAATCCACGGTTATCCGCCGTGCTGGTTTGATTCACGGAGACTACCGTATCAGTTTGATTCACAATTATCCGCTGTGCCGATTCGATTTTTCCCTAGCGGCCCACAAGGTACTATATAATCTGCCCATAGCGGTCCACACATGCACATATAATCTACCCATAGCGGTCCACGATATCATATAATCCATTCGTAGCGGTCCACAGGACACTTATAATCTTCCCATAGTGGTCCACTTAAAATATTTGTAACTTATGGTTCGATTTAGATTTAAATTTATATACATATTCGATTTGAATTCAATTCAAAGTTCAAATTTGCTTCTTTCAAATTTAACTTCTGGGTTCGATTCAAAACTTGCAAAACGCACATACGATATTCAAAAATGAGATTCTTTACATGACTTAGGAAGGCTAAAATTACGATATTCAAGACGAAAATCATTACTTGGTTCAACATTTCAATAAATTTCCAAAAAAAACAAATATGTCAAAGATTCGATAATTCAAGCTTTTGAGTACGTCAAACATTGAAATTATTCGACCACATAATAACTTTCAGAAATCCAAGGTGTCGATTATGAAATGTTCGAATAGTAATTCATGTTCAAATCAAAACGTATCATATTTTATTCGATCATATCAATCATTTATGAATTTAAATAAAAAATATAATTGTGTATAAAAATTTTCCCACCTTAGCCTCGAAGTTGTGTGAAGCCAAGCTAAGCCCTATCGATGGATTCCTGCCCTCAATCTATATCACAAATATATAATTGTGTATTAAGTATTGTCTTGAATTACTATTAATCTCGATGTATTTAAGTATTTCCTCGAAACCAAGGCTGAAGCGGGCAAATTCGTGCTAACTTAGAAATTGATGTAACTTCCTCCTAAATTTTAACCTTTCTAACTTTCGAATCATGAAATGGTTAAAACACAAAAGTTGTAGGTGGTGTTCTCCTTTTTCCAATGCCTCAAAAATTGTATTAATCATAGTTCAAAGTAAAACGTTATTGCCAAAATACCAAAGCTGTGTCGGCACTTCAGTCAAAACGTGCTAAGTCAGAACTTGACTCAACTTCCCACTCAATTTTGACCCTTAAAAAGTTTTATTCAAGAGTTTGTTAATTTATAAATACTGTAGAGATCGTTGCCCTCTTTCCAACACCGCAAGAATCATACGATTCTGAGTTCGGGATAGAAAGTTACGGCTAATATACTGAAGCAGTGTCGGCAAGCTCTATCAAATTCGATCGGTCGAATTTCATTTCGATCGGTCAAATTTTATTTCGATTGATTGAATTTCATTTTGATTGATCAAATTTTCTAAAAAATCACATTTCATCATCTCTTGTCAAAATCGATCAATCGAATTCAATTTCGATCAATCGAAATTGATAGATTTCACCAATCTTAAGGTTTTATGTTTCAAAACCCATTTTTCTTAAATCGTAACTTTTTTTTTTCTTTTGATTTTTTTACCCACAAGCATAAATAAAAATAATTCTAACCAATTTAAATTAAATCTTACCTTTTAATTCATGCGAGCAACGTCTATTGGAATCGAAATCGAAAAATCGGCTTCTACACTCCATGTTCGCCTGATTTCTTGAAACCCTTCAATTCCTTTGATTGTAGCGAGCGTAGGTCAAACCTCTTCAATCTTCACGATACCCCCCAACTATTCAGCCACTCCCTTGAGCGAAATCAGATGATCTAGAGCGAGATCCATGGGTTTTGGGGTTTCAACTCACTAAGAACAAAAGAGGTTTAGGGAAATCTCTCAAACTCACGATCGTAGCCGCATCCAAGATCGGCATTCTCTTGTGGTGGATCTAAAATGAAAAAGTTGATGGAGATCAACCTAATGAAGAAGAAGCAATCCCTTCCTCTTTCTCTTCTCTTTCTTTTCCTTCCTCTCTTTCTCTTCTCTTAATTTTTTTTTTCCAAACCAAAGGAAGTTTCATTTACAACTAAGGGAGTCGGTTTGGTGTTAATCACATACACCTAAACAAGGTGTTAACTATTATACAACTAAACTTTTGGTTCGGTGTGGGGCTTGCACATCCAAACCACTTATCCAATGGATTCGGTGTTATGCTATAACACCGAAGTAAGGTGTTAATCTTTTCACTTGCTTTCACTCGGTGTGAAGCTCTAACACCAAGTTGTGTATTTGTCACACATCCTAAGGTCCAAGTTAAGATCCAAAGTCGGCCCACTAACTCGACCTGACTGGTCAATCCAAATAGTCGGCCCAACTAGTTGGCTTATTCGGGAAGAGGCCCAAGGTCGAGAATTGGGCCCGAGTTCATATGCAACATACACAAACACGCATACACTCTACACAAGGTATGGGTTGGGCTTAAATGTGTTAGGCTCATACCTGCAATTATAATAAATGGGGTTTAAGTCCACATTACCCAGGTTAAATGATTTGACTCGGTCAAATCAGTCAAAAGGTTGCATTCTCTTTAAAAGTCAACGATTCAACATTTTTGAAAATTTCGGGTTATTACATTCTTCCCACCTTAAAGAATTTTCATCCTCGAAAATCAACGAACTGTATTTAAAGAGATATGGACACTGGGTAATTCTTAACAAAGGTAGTCATGTTATCCTTTAGAGTCAAAATTTACCATTAACAAAAAACAGGGTCAGGGTCATTACATTCTCCCCTCCTTAAAGAAATTTTTGTCCTCGAAAATTCAACAAAAGATTGCCAGAATTAATGATGCCAACTTATCTACACTAGCTTAACCATATCAGCCTCAAGAGAATCGTTCACACACACAAGAACAATTAAGCATGGCAGCCATGCCACCACGCAATCATAATTAAGCACAATTTATAAGGAATTCCATCAAGTAAGTTAACCCTTGTTTTAAAACTCAACCACAAAAATATTTACCACCATATTTACCACAGTAGTGACCACCATACTATAATTCCATAACTATTGTAATTGTGATACTCACAACTATTTTGATGATTATGCCTGCAATAGATTTATCCATCACTATTTAATTTACTTTTTATCCTGCACATAGAAACATTTATCTTGTATATCCCCCACTATCTTAGCATATTTAGGTACAACTAGATTATCAATCAATTACGACCACCATTGACCTCAATGACTAGTCGAATTCATCTATCCTACAATAAAACGGCACATTGATAGTAATATATTGATAAGTAGTGAAAAATACCATTTTTTACCCCTAAACATGAGCCTTGAAAGACCCTTGAGAGGACTAAATAAGTGCTTTAGTGTTCATATTGTAGCTAACCAAAAAGACAGGTCCAAATCCGAAAACCATCCTAAAATGATCAAAAAGCTGACAACGCATGTCAAACTCAAAGAGGGAGTGAAGAAATAGCCTCAGCAATGGCTAAAAAGGTCCTAAAAGAGCAAGAAAAGACCTGAAGAAGAAGAAGGATCCATTCGCAAAGAAGAATGGAAGCTAAAAGTTCAATTCGCAAAGAACATCTACTATTCGCAAAGAACTTTGAACTTTGCGAAAAGAAGAGAAGTCCTTCTTGCGAAAAGACCTCTGAAGCCAAAATGCTTATGCGAAGAAGAGAAGTCCTTTGCGAAAAGATCTCCGAAGCCAAAGTCCTTTTTAAAAGATCTCAAGCCAAAATGCTTTGCGAAAGAGATTACGGAGCCAAAATGCTTTAAGAGAGATTCGAGCCAAACTACTTTCTTGAAAAAGCCCTTAAACTATGCGAAATGGCATTACGAGGATTTGCGTCCAAGGGTATTTCAGAAACTTTGCACGCGCCCCAATGCGTTTTAAAACCCGACATTAGGAAGATTACGAAAGGCATATTCCACCCCATGTGAACACCCAAAGATGAAATTACTTGGGGAACTTCTAGAAGCTCAAACAGATTTTTGAATTACATAATGTAATTGATGTCTCTATTTCTCGATTGGCTAAACCGGATCAAGCATTTCGATTGGCGTAAGATCCTGGATCTGGTGCTCGACTCTATTGGTTGATACAGATCTATCCAATTCGATTGGTTGATACACATCCATGGCTTAGGGAAAACTATAAATAGACGAACCATTTACCCAATTTGGGTATCCAGATTTTAGAGTTTTCATCTCTCTGTTTCTCATTCCGGTCGATAGCTTATCCGAACCCCAATCCCTTCTTGTAGTTTACCTTTGAGAGCCATTGTGAGTGATTTGTACTTCCAAGTTCGGATTCAAGATCAGAATCGAGGGCTCTCGAGAAGCTCGATGTAAGTCCGAGGGCTCTCTAAGAAGCCGTGCTCTCTGTAATTGTAACGTTGGATTTTAAAAGGTTGTCAGAATTTGTGTCTTCTCCATTGGAGTCATGTCGAGGGTTCCAATGTTCACCTTAGTGCATTAGACTTCTTTAGATTCACTCATCCGCATCCAACTTCCCTTAATTCATCATCCTGCGTAATTAGCGTTGGTAACCTAATTCAAGCGGCATTTACAGGATGTTCATGTTCGAACTAAAGAATAGGCCACATACTACATGATCTGTGACCATTTAAGTGATGATCACGCCCATAAGTCTAAACCTATTCCTTAATTGATTTATTTCTCTTACATCCGTGCTTGTAGCCGGATGAAGATTGAATCTGCCTGTTGAACTACTGATTCTCCATTAAAATTGAGGCTAGAGTACATGAAGCTATTATTTCTGCATTTGTCTTATTTTAAACACCTCCCCAACACGGATCTGGATCATGTAGTTAGATCTTTTCTTTATTTGCTTATAGTTAAATGTGACACAATCCAACACTCTCTTTTATCTATTCTTTATTTTAGATATTATAGAGCCGATCCGTAGCATGATCCGGAGGTTTATCTCTCATTTTAGACAAACTTCTCTGTGATCTAATACTTACTTTTAAAACTTGCTACAATTGGCCCCGATCTTGCGCAGCCGTTGTTAGCCCCAATGTCTTGATATCCCTTTCATAAGTTAACATCCATATAATTTAGCATTCTTTAATTCTTTAATTTTTTGCACACATTTTGGCACACTTGGAGCGACAACAAGTTTTTGGGCGCCATTGCCGGGAAGTTTGTTCTAAAATAGGTAGACCTAAGTTTTTTATTTTGTAGATTTGATTTTTATTTTAATTTTTCTTTAAACCTGCACTTTGCATTCCAAGTGCTTGATTAAATGTCTACAACATTTTGTATAGAAAACCTGTTTATCTGCAGAATTTTTTTTTTTTTTACGAGTTTTTATTCTTTGCCTTCTAGTTATTTGAATAAATCTTGCTTACGCTTTTGTCTTTTGTCAAATTTGGGCGAGCTTTGAGTTTTCTTTTATTTTTGTCAATACTTGAATAAGGTATGGCAGTTTTGGATGTTTGCGAGATCTGGAGCTATCAACAAGGAGCATCTGGACCAAAGCCGGAGAGATCTGCTTGAGTTTGCATCCTTCTCCTTTGCATTCATTTTCTATTTTTAAATTCTTGAGAACCAGCTTCTCTTGTGTTTAATGTTTGTTTTGATTATAATTTCATTGCCTTTTAGGCATGCTGATTTTTTTTTTTTTAACCAAATACAAAATAAAAGAAGTTTGAAAACACAAATAGAAAATCTCGAAGTTGTTTCTCATTATTTTCAAAGAAGAGTAAATAAGGGCTCTTGTTGAGCCCGGCTGATCAAAACAAGTAAAAAAGCAATTTGGATAGCAATATGGTCGTTGATTTACATCGTAAAATTCAAAAAATGAAAAATGTAAAATAACAAAATTGTTGAAAAAGATGAGGAGGAGAAATTTGTTCCTCACCTCCCATTTCCCCATGCAATGAAATCAGTTTCTCCTTTTGACAAAGGAAACACACAAAATTGAGGAAATGATGGAGACATTCAAGCAAGTTAAAATTAATCTACCTCGCTTGATGCAATCAAACAGTCCCTCGCTATGCAAAATTTCTCAAAGAGGTGTGCACCCACAAAAGGCAATCTAGGATACATTTATCCAAGAAGGCCTTTCTTTGTGGAGAAAATCAACCAAGTGCTATCAATTGCAACACCACCTAAGATGCAAGACCACGAATCCCCACAATCCCCATCATTGGGGAGCACACCATTGAGAAAGCCTTGTTAGATCTGGGTGCTAGTGTCAACGCTCTGCTTATGAGAAGCTAGGTTTGGGAGAATTGAAACCCACTCAAGTGGTGTTACAAATGACAGATCCGAAGGAAACCTATGGGGTTGATTGAAGATGTTTTGGTAGGAGTAGACAAGTTTTCTACCTGGCGACTTTTTGGTGTTGGACATGGAACCAACCAAAAGTACCACGCCATCCCTGTCATTATGGGAAGACCATTCTGCACAGCTACTAATGCATGCATTCAATGCAGTGTCCGCATCATGGTGTCTTTTGGAAATATGAAAGTTAAATTGAATGTGTATAATGTCATACTCAACCTCAATTCTCTGAGGAATGTTTCCATGTTGACATCATTGATGAGTGGTGGAGGAGTCTTTACAAACATTTCGCAAGGTAAAGACTCCACCATCTATTCTAATCCTCTGCGCCTTTTCTCTTGTCGAAATCAAAGGTGTAGATCACAACAAGCGATCTTTTCAGAGCAAAGAAACTCACACAGAGGAAACCCTCAGATCGCGAATCGCTTCTACTCTTATTCTTTCTGTGATTCTTTGGTACTTAAGCTACATTTGAGGCCATTTTAAATATGGGAAAACCAGAAATCTCTTGCGCCATGTTCCCTAAATCTTCACCAAGAAGACACCAAAACACCCCAAAGCCAAAGGCAAAGCCAAGAAGTCTCAAGAGAAAACTTTCAATGGACAAAGCAGATAGGGTTGAAAAGAAAAAAAAACGCCATGAGGAGCCCACCCTGCTGCCTCGAGCCCAGTCCAGCGTCCCCATTACCCATTCCTTTGGTTTTGCCTAACCCATTCATTGATGCCCGAAGCTCATACGAGCTATTGGTGGATGAAACTTTTCTCCTCCAAACTGATTAGTGCTATCTTTAAGATATCTCGGGGAGGCTTCCTCAACACCATCCTCACTCCATTACACGAGAAAATTTACCCAAGGATGACAAAGTGTGGTATCGTAACCTCACCACCGGTCACAGAGGAACATCTTGATGTGCCAACCCTAGTTATTTTATAGACAACCGTGACTTAATCAGGATCACGAGGACATTGGACATGCCCTAGGGATACCTTTTCAATTCAATCTGATGGACCCTTGATCGCTCTGAAGTTGCCTCTTTCAGAGATATGGTGCCCATTTGACACAGGGCATGGTGGGTTCTGCAATCAATAGTGAGAAGAGATCTGCCCAATATCTCTTGATGGATTCCATACTCGAGAGTTTTTATGTTACTTGGGCACACCCAAGAGAGGCGAACCCCATCTTAGAAGCCCTCTTTCACTTCTCTAAGGGCAATTCTTCAATGCCCCATGCCGATCCCGAAAGCAATGGTCGATGTGAGTGCTAAGGTAAAAAGGAATGTAAGATTTGGCCTCCCTTTGGAAGACTCATTATGACCCTCTTAAGAGCCAAGTTTGACATTGATAGGAAGAGCCCTTTGAGGTACTCACTCCTCACAACTTTGGCAAGAAAGCTGGACCACAAGTCGCCATGTTAAGAAGAATGAGGAAGTAGGAGAATCACCACTTCTACCATAAGCCCAATTCCATCAATTGTCTCTTTCTTATTTTCTTATTTTCGCTTTTATTCTATTGCAATTTTTTTGTTATAAGTTGTGCCTATTGATTGCTTTTGTTCTCCCCTATTTAAAAACTTACAACCCTCCCCTACTCCCTTTCCCTCTTTTCCTTTTATTTTCTATCCAAATTTCGATGTGCTTATCGTCTGCATTATTGTTGTTTCTGTTGTCTTCCCCTAATAATTGTCCACCACCTTTGAACCGTGAGGACACTGCTCCCCATAGGTTTGGGGTGTGGCATAAGTCCCGCTTAGGAATAGTTAACATAAGGGCAGCAGAATCACCTAAGTAATTAGGAAATGTATTAATTTACTTAAGAATCATGACAACCAGAAAATTAAAAATTCCTTTGCCAAATTTAGACATTCTAAACCTTGCGATATTCTACATTTCCATGATGATTACACCATAAAAACATAATCGTATCAAGACGTAGTAAGTCAAAAGGAAGAGAAAAGGTAAAGATATACTTAAAAGCTCAAGGAAAAACCATAACCAGTGAGAATTGAGCCCATATATTTTCCATCTCTGTTGAAGAGTGATCGAGGCAATTTTTTTCTGATTCAAAGGATTGGTGAGGCATTAGATCCACTAGAAGTTAGGAAACTCCAAATTAAAACAAGTAACAAGACTCATGAAACCGAGGAAAAGATCAAGGCCTTCTTTAGACAACTTGAACCTATGAACCAACCAAGAAAAATCTGCCTCGTTTGTACCCCATTTGAAGAATCCTACAATTCTTCATCAAAATACTCAAAAGTACTTGAACCTATGGAACCTAATTCAGCCTTCCTCACTCGAGAATTCGAGGTAAAGGAGAAAGAACAAGATGGACCATTTGGGCAACATCAAGAAAATGAAGAGAAAATACCTCAAAAACAGTGCAATATGGTGGATCGAGAAAAGAAGAGACAAACAATGTGAAAAGTTGCAAGCAAAAAGGCAAAAAGGGACCTTATGTTGAAAAATGCAAGATCAAAGAAAGAACTGATCACCGTGAATGTGAGAATCTCGAAAAGAAGAAGAAAGAAGCTAAACTCAAAAGGTGGAGTCATGAACCATCTCCACTTCCCGAGTTCTCAAATTCAAACCTCTTCAAATTGCCTTTCCTTGAAACTTCACTCCATAAGCCATACAAACAAACCTAGATTAAAAGCCCTTGTGATCCAAAGTTGAGTGAGCTGTCATGTGGAGATGAGAAGTGACCCAATCTATGGTGAGGAGATGTCAATGGTGCCATTGCCTAAGCATCATGCCTATGCTCCTGCTTACAGATCCAGTTGGGAGATGTAACTGCTCTTGTGCTTGAGTGAAAATGAACCCCTCAACAAAAACACTGAGAGTATACCCCGTGAGTGTTTGGGTTGGAACTTGAGCACCTTAAGTATGACTTATAACCTAATTTTTATCCATAGGATGAGCTATCACGGCACATTTGTATGATTTTCTATGATCGTTCACAGATTGGAAATATTGAAACATTCATGAGGTTTATAAATGTTTAAATTCCTGAACAATAATCAAATTTTCTTCATCATTGATTCAAGAGTAACTAACCAGCTCCTTGATTGCTCATTTGATAATATTGCACTGATGTTAACTGCTTTCATGGAGAAGTTTGTGGGTACCTTCACTTTGAAAACCCTCGGAGACTTCACTCCTCCTCTAGGGATCACCTAGGGGTTTAAAAGGCTTGTTGCATATGCTAAATGCACCGTGCTTCCTACAAAAGTGGCTCTTTACTTTGTTTTTATGTTTCTTTGCTCGTGGACTAGCAAAGCTTAGGTTTGGGGTGTGATAAGTAGTGAAAATACCATTTTTACCCTAAACATGAGCCTTGAAAGACCCTTGAGAGGACTAAATAAGTGCTTTAGTGTTCATATTGCGACTAACCAAAAGACAGTCCAAATCAAAACCATCCTAAAATGATCAAAAAGTCGACAACGCATGTCAAACTCAAAGAGGAGTGAAGAAATAGCCTCGGAATGGCTAAAAAGGTCCTAAAAGAGCAAGAAAAGACCGAAGAAGAAGAAGGATCCATTCGCAAAGAAGAATGGAAGCTAAAAGTTCAATTCAAGAAGAACATCTACTATTCGCAAAGAACTTTGAACTTTGCGAAAAGAAGAGAAGTCCTTGCGAAAAAGACCTCTTGAAGCCAAAATGCTTTATGAAAAGAAGAGAAGTCCTTTAAAAGATCTCCACGAAGCCAAAGTCCCTAAAAGATCTCCTCAAAATGCTTTGCGAAAAGAGATTCTGAGCCAAAATGCTTTGAAGAGAGATTCGAGCCAAACTACTTTGCAAAAAGCCCTTAAACTATGCGAAATGGCATTCGGGATTTGCATACCGTCCAAGGGTATTTCAGAAACTTTGCACGCCGCCAATGCGCTTTAAAACCCAAGGACATTCCGAAGATTCGAGCACGAACCAAAGGCATATTCCACCCCATGTGAACACCCAAAGATGAAATTACTTGGCGGGAACTTCTAGAAGCTCAAACAGATTTTGAATTACATAATGTAATTGATGCCTCTGTTTCGATTGGTGAACGATCAAGCATTTTACGATTGGCGACAGCAGATCTGGATCCACGGTGCTCGACTCCTATTGGTTGATACAGATCTATCCAATTGATTGGTTGATACACATCTCGAGTGGTTAGGAAAACTATAAATGTATCGAACCATTTGCCCACAATTTGGGTATCCATTTTAGAGTTTTCATCTCTGCTTCATTCCGGCCGAAAAGCTCATCCGATTCTCGTAATCCCTTCTTGTATTTTACCTTTGAGAGCCATTGCAGTGATTTGTACTTCCAAGTTCGGATTCAAGATCAGAACTGAGGGCTCTTCGAGAAGCTCAGATCAGAAGTCCGAGGGCTCTAAGAAGCCGTTCGTAATTGTAACGTTGGATTTTAAAAGGTTGTCAGAATTTGTGTCTTCTCCATTGGAGTCATGTCGAGGGTTCAATGTTCACCTTAGTGCATTAGACTTCTTTAGATTCACTCATCCGCATCCAACTTCCCTTAATTCATCATCCTGCGTAATTAGCATTGGTAACCTAATTCAAGCAAAGATTTACAAAGGATGTTCATGTTCAAATAAAGAATAGGCTACATTTAGTCGATGATCCGTGACAAATCACCCATAAGTCTAAACCTATTCCTTAATTCGATTTATTTCTTACATCAGGCCGGTAGCCGATGAAGATTGAATCGCCTGCTGAACTACGATTCTCCATTAAAATTCAAAGGCTAAAATACATGAAGCTATTATTTCTGCATTTGTCTTATTTTAAACACCTCCACAACTCGGATCTGGATCACGTAGTTAGTTCTTTTCTTTATTTGCTTTTAGTTAAACGTGACAAAACCCAACACTCTCTTTTATCTATTCTTTATTTTAGATAATTATAGAGCCAGATCTGGTAGCACAGATCTAGAGGTTTATCTCTCATTTTAGACAAACTTCTCTGTGGACGATCTTGAAATACTTACTTTTAAAACTTGCTACAATTGGCCCTGATCTTGCAGGCCAGTGTTAGCCCCAATGTGCTGATATCCCTTTCATAAGTTAACATCCATATAATTTAGCATTCTTTAATTCTTTAATTTTTTGCACACATTTTTGGCACACTTGGAGCGACAACATATATCCACCATTAAATCTATACAAAATCCTCTACCACCCAAAATGATATAAAAACCAAGGCATGGCAACCATGCCATCATTCATTATGAGTAAACCTTCAAGGTACAGAGAATTTACAATCAATTACACCCCAAAATAACCGTCCATTGTTCTAAAGCTCCCAAAATCATGTCAAATTCTTTTCAAAAATTATTTAAAAAGCTCAACCATTAAGAAGAGCCACCATCTAAAACATAATATAACCACATAACAGAGCTAGGGTGTGTCATAATCACAAAAAGTTGTAATATATTGGTCAAGGTACTTCACCACGACCAGGTTTAGATCAGAAGTTATCTATCATGACCCTTGAGTAGATGCCTATGTTGTGTTCTCCTGGTTTGCTTTAGGGCATTCCTTTATCCGATGTCCTGTTCTTGAAACAAGCGCCTGTGTCCCACCAACATTCCCCTGTCGTGTGTTGCCCTGCATATCGTGAGCATGACTCAATCAATGTTGATGAGGAAGTATGGGAAATTTACGGTACGCTCGATGCCCCAGCGATCGTGGGACTTGTAAGGCGTAGGGGCACTCCATGCATGGACATGGGTGGTCTTGAGTAGGCAATTTGAGTAGGTTGAGGTTGTGTCAGCATCAACAAATTTGGCCTCTTGTCTACCGGCTCATAAGTACGTGACCTTCTTTGACCCGCTATCTTATTTTTATTTTGCTGCTCTCGTCTCTTTCACATGTTTTCTATGTCTCTCTCAGCAACAATCGCTTTTCCATTCACTTCGGCATAGCTCTCTAGCTCGAGCATTGAAACCATATCTCGTACATTTGGCCTCAAGCCTTCTTCAAATTTACTGGCCATCATCACTTCAGTGGCCACTAGTTCCGATGCGAACCTTGATAACCTCATAAACTCAGTACCATACTCCCGTACAGTCATACTTCCTTTTTCCAAATTAGCAAAATCTCTCTTCATCTGATTCCTCACTTGCTTGGGGAAAATTCTTTATTGAACACCTTAAAAAATTTTGCCCAAGTCCATGTAGTGTGAGGATCTTCGACCCCTCTCTTCCTCAATACTGGGTTCCACCACGAATCGACATCACCCTCAAGCTGGAAGGAAGCCCAACCAACCTTCTCATCCTCAGTACTCTGTAGTCTCTGTAAGAGCTTCTCCATTTGATTTAACCATTTTTCTACTTCAAGCGGATCCGTCTGCCCATATAAACTAGGAGGTCTCAATCTCCTAAAATTCACAAATGATGAGGGTAATAGTGTTGGAGGAGGTGGTCATAGTGGTTGCTTATGGTTCATGTTATTGGAAGCCAGTATTGCGGCCTGCTCAGCTAATAGTGCAGTTTGTTGAGTATATTGAGCCATGGAAGCGGCCTCGGTCCTCATAGCCCACGCCATCCTATCTGTCGCTTCATTCCTCTGATCATCATGCGGGTGTCTCTGATCTCCACTAAAACCCGCATGGTTCTCATCCCCACTCAAATTTCTATCGCGACCGCCTCTCGGTCATCCTCTACTTCTCGGATACATCACAATCTGTTGCATTGAAACACATATTTCAATTAATAGTTGGTTATTATATTCAAAAAAAACTTTTACAACTTCATAGCCTATGTCCTGACAGAACCTAATGTCCTTCAGAGACATGGCCCTGAATCTCTAGAAAATTTTAGAATAGGGATTGTGAATCCCTCCTAAGTTTTAACAGACTCTAATGCCATCACATTCGAGTCCTAATAATACCTAATACTTAAGCTCTGATACCAACTATGATAGCCCGGATTTTCCCAACACAAATTTTCAGACATTTTTTTTTTCAACTTACACCCAATGGGAAAACCTTGACTGCCAGATCGTAGATCACAATCTGATACAGAATACATGGCACATCCATATGCATACGGAAATCAAAGTGAAGTTATATATATCATGAATAAAAATCTCCAGTTCTAATAACTAATATGTATAGAGCAAATTAAACACTAGTAATGACCAACCATCACCAATAGTAGTGTACCATGCATGAATAATAGAACGAACGTACAAAGCCAGAACTTACCAAGGTCCACAATGCACTGAATCTACGATCTTTAAAAAAAGTACAAATCCTTATGCGGAAGCTCTTTTTCTTCAAGTATGTAGTTTGGGCCTTCCTCAAACCCACACCTATGACGTATAGTCGGGGTGAGATAACATCTGAGCCCAGTGGAGAAAACTAATACCAATATACATCTCATCACATGCATAGATTCAAAGACAAGATCAAAACATTGTCTTATCAAAACTAAAACTAATTTCAAAGGCATTTCTTATCAAAACTGAAACTGAGTTTAAAGGCTAAAAAAAAATAGAACAAAGAAAACTGAGTTCAAAGGCTAAAAAAAAATAGAATAAAGAAAACTGAGTTCAAAGGCATTTTCTTATGAAAACTGAAACTGAGTTCAAAGGCATTTTCTTATCAAAACTGAAACTGAGTTCAAAGGAACTTTCTTATAAAACTGAAATGGAGTTCAAAGGCATTTTCTTATCAAAACTGAAACTGAGTTCAAAGGCATTTTCTTATAAAACTAAAATGGAGTTCAAAGGCATTTTCTTATCAAAACTGAAACTGAGTTCAAAGGCATGTTCTCTTAATAAAAATTGAAATTAATTTCAAAGGCGTTTTGTTATCAAAGCCGAAATCGATTTCAAAGACATGTTCTCATCAAAAGCATTTTCTTATCTCTGATTTAGTGAGTTCACTTGCATTCACTTACACGTGTTATCTTGATTTACTAAGTTTGATTCACTTACACATCTTATCACGATTTACTGAGTTCGAATCACATTCACTAACACGTCTTATCTTTCTTACATAACTTGCTTTCTTGTCTTACACATTCGTACTTGGCTTACTTACATGTCTTACACATTCTTACTTAGCTTCATTCACATGTCTTATACATTGTAACCTAGCTTACACAGTTCGATTCACGGATATTCTGTCGTGCCAGTTCGATTCACAGAGACTGTCGTGCCAGTTCGATTCACGAAGACTGCCATACCAATTTGATTCACGGTTAGCCGTCATGCCGGTTTGATTCACGAATATTCCGCCGTGTTGGTTCGATTCACGATTATCCACCATGTCGGTTCGATTCATAGAGACCGTCATACCTGTTTGATTCATGATTATCCGTTGTGCCAGTTCGATTCTGCCCTAGCGGCCCACAAGGTACCATATAATCCGCCCATAGCGGTCCACACATGTACATATAATCCGTCCCTAGCGGTCCGCGATGTCATATAATTCGTCCGTATCGGTCCTCAGCACACTTATAATCCGCCCATAGCGGTCCACTTAAAGTTTTCTTAACTTATGGTTCAATTTGGATTTAAATTTATATACATATTCGATTTGGATTCAATTCAAAGTTCACATTTGCTTCCTTCAAATTTAACTTCTGGGCTCGATTCAAAACTTGCAAAATGTACATACGATGTTCAAAAATGAGATTCTTTACATGACTTACAAAGGCCTAAAATACGATGTTCAAAACGAAAATAATTGCTTGGTTCGACATTTCAATAAATTCCCAAAACAAACAAATATGTTAAAGATTCGATAATTGAAGCTTTTGAGTATGTCAAACATTAAAATGATTCAATCACATAATAACTTTCAGAAAGCCAAGGTTTCAAATTATGAAAAGTTCGAATAGTAATTCATGTTCAAATCAAAATGTATCACATTTCATTCAATCATATCAAACATCTATGAATTTAAATAAAAAATTTAATTGTGTATAGAACTTTCCCTACCTTATCATTGACTTATTGTTTAGTCGGGATGCTTTACGTCCTCGTGCGGGGAATGGGATAGAAACCTTAGGAGAAATGTAATAACCCAGATTTTTGAATTTTATTTAATGGTATTAGATGATGTACCACACAATGCGTGGTGCTAACGCTCCACACCGGAATATACCCACTTTAGAAATAGTCTAAATTTTTATATACATATCAATATTAGACTCATTGCGGAGTACTTGTCGATACGATTCCAACGATATATAATTTGTCGATTTTCGATAAGAATATAAAAAGTTATGCCCGTTTGAAGAGTGAAGCGGGTTAAAGGGCACAATTGTAAATTCGGGAGAGAATCACCATTTACCTTGATGCTTACACAAAGCGCTGGAGCAAAACCTCTTCTTAAGCTTTTCAAGTCACGTATGAATTCTACTTGCGTGTAAAAACTACTATTTTATTAAATCTTATACGGAAAATCTTAATTAGAGTTAACCTATACAGGGAATTAGATATATATTTACTTCTTCTCTCAGTTGTCTTTCTTATTCCCTCTTCTCTGCAAAAGCTCTGACAGTGCCATCTTTCATAATTCCTCGTCGGATCTCTATCGATTTTCGATCTTATCAGAGAATCTTACACCATCAAAGTTTCTCATCGCTGTGACCAATTTATCGTAAGAAAGGAATTCTCGCGAAAAGACTCGGGCATATCGTCTCTCGAATCCGATCTCCATCAACCCAAATCATCGTAGGATTCGAATCACGCTTCAACAGGTGGGTGCCTCTAAATCTATCTTAAATTATTCAGTTATTTCTTAAAAAGAAAACCCTAATTTTTCCTTGAGTTTTGATAAATTTCGGGTCTTAAAAATATAGAAATTAGGCCCAAAATCGATAGGATCGTTTTTCCCAGATTTTCGTGAAATTCGGCCAAACTCTTCAACAGACACAGCCTCGGTATTTTGGCCATAACTTTTTATCCCGAACTCTGATTAAGACGATTTATTTTGCGTTGGAAAGCTAATAGAAAACTCTACAACTTTCATGTTTTGACCAACTCATGAATCAATCGTGTTGATGGTTAAAAAAATATGAGAATGTTACGTCAAATCGCTCGAGCGAGCTATTATCATCGCTCGAGCGAGGTATCACCGAACTCCGGTATTGCCTTAGTATTTTAGTCATAACTTTTTGTCCCGAACTCCGATTGAGACGATTCGTTTTACGTTGGAAAGATAATAGAAAAATCTACAACGTTCATGTTTTGACCAACTCATGAATCAATCGTCTTGATGGTCAAAAATATATGAGAATGCTACGTCAAATTCTAGGATTGGCGCAACTTGCCTGTTTTGACTTGTTTTTGAGGAAACACTTAAATACGTTTATATTATTAGTAATTAGAGTTAATCTTAATGCATGAACGTATATTGTGATGTAGATTGAGGGCGAGAGGCCATCAATAGGACCTTGCTTGACTTCGCATTACTCCGAGTTTTGGTAGGAGAATCTCATCTTTACAGTATTTTATTTTAATTCGCATGGATATTTTGAATTAAAATCTTTGAACTTGCATATGCCATTGAAATCATATCTGTAAACTGAAATTGATATGAATGACTGAAAATCTAAATCTACCTGAATCTGCTTAAGCTCTGAAAATCTGAAATCAAGAACCTGAACTATGTATAAGAGACTTGTATCTGATTTATATTAGTATCTGCATTTGTTTTATGATTGACCTGAACGACCCCTCAAAAATTCCTGAACAACTTCCTGGCACAAGTTTCCCTCATTACGCAGGGGCTTGTTGCATCCTGAAAAAGGGTTCATGAACGACGATGGTAGGTAGGGGTTCCCATCGGCTATATTCCTGCTCTCGAGATATAGTTTACTCGGGAGGTATTTTAAGTTGAGGATTAAGTCATGAATTACTGAACTTTGCATATAGAAGTTAGAGAAACTAAGACATCAAACATCAAGATTCCGTTTGAAACTGTTCACACATTTAGAAATAAATCTTACATATGATTTTCGCACCTAAATTCAGTTTATTATCTGCTTATATGTTTGACAAGCTATATTCCGATATTTGTTTTGAAACCATGTTAGTTAAAGTAAAATGCCGTAGATGTCTTTCTTCTACTGAGTTTTGTTGGTTAGCTCACTCAGACTATACGTCACAGGTTCAGGTATTGACGTGGCTATTCAGGGCTGTGAGACTGATCCTGACTACGTGCCAGAGGAAGAGCTTGAGGTTCCTCCTGAGGAGTTTTTCCCAGTATAGAACTTACTGATTTTCTTATTTGTGGTGAGAGTTAGACTTGAATTTGTGGGCCCATTTTAGTTGGATACCATAGTTCTATATTTGACATTGATTTCTGTTATGAGCCATGTTTCGATGATGGTCGGCCATCATCGGTGGTTCTTTACTTTTAATTGCTTCCGCATTTATTTTAGCTATGGATATTTATTGCGCTTTACTCTGATATGTGCCCTGTTTGTCCGGCTTATCGTTTATTCGATAGGTTGGCGAACCGGCCTTTCCTATACCTGAGGGATTGGAAAAGTCGGGTCGTCACAAGAAAAGTCTCCTTATTGGCAACAAATTTGGTTCAGGACGAAGAGTTCCCTTTCTTTTATGGGGTTTTCTGATTTTTTTGGATTTTGTATTTCTGAATTTTAAGGGTTTTCTATTTTTTCTATTTTTTTTATTTTTGATAATAAATATGGTACAGGGTCAGTCGACTCAAGGGGCGCCCGGAGAATTGCTTCCTCTAGTTGAGGGAGCATGACGACGGCTGGAGCTGTTCGGGTAATTCTTCGAGAAATGCAGACTTATTGTGAATTTGGCATTTTTTTTTAGAGTCCTCATCTGATGAGATCTTTTGAATGAGTGATGCTAGTGACAGCGGCACTAACGCTTAGATTTCTCCTCCTACATTAATCGCCTCTTCTTCGAAGAAGCTCTGAAGATCATAGTCAATTGAACTATCATCCTCTGGGTTATAAAAATGTTGTTCCTCCCACCGAGGGGGATCTCCCAAAGGATCCTCAGGGGTAGCGAGTTCTTTTCTTTGATCTTCATGATATGTTAGGATGAGCGCGCATGCTCGGTAGTAAGGTTGATAATGGTGAAGAATACAGGGGGATCCCCAAGGACATTCCCATCCTTCTAGGTTAGAGTCAAAGATGGCATCAAATTCATCTTCTTGATCTAATAGTGCTTGACGTCCTAGATTGGCTCGCCCTGCTAACTCGAGTGCCAGGAGGTCTATCCAGTAGTCCTCGTCATCACTCGGGGGAGGCTGCCACTCTTCCTCTAGAGATTTCCAAAATATTTGGAGTTACGAAGAATTTGGGGATGTAGAAGTGTCTAGTTTAAGTTTCTCTTCAAATTCTATGAGGGGGATGTGAGTATTTCCCCCTAGGTCAACCGGATGACCGTTGGGATTTTCTACTTCTTATGTTGGTAGCTGAGCTGGTAGGTTATTACTTGTGTCAGTGGTCATCAGGTTGGATTGATTCAATTCTTCTATCGTAGAGTGTTGGGTCCAACTAGCGAAGCACTTTAATATATTGGCGCATGCCCTACAGCGGGGGGTTGGTATGGGTTAGCAATACAAGGGGAGTCCCAAGAGCATTCCCATCCATCAAGGCCAAGGCTGAGGCGGATGCTATACGAGTTAGTATTTTCTTATGGAGTAGCATCTTTTTCCCATGTTAAGCATAAGTGCTCTTCACTATCTTGCAAGGCTGCTATATGAAAATTTTTGTCTTCGGTGGATTCCCAATCATCTACTCGTGGGTCGACTGCGGGAGGTTCTTCTCTCCTCACTTCTATAAATTCTTTATTGTCAAACATGGGCTTGACTCCTTCGTGCGGTTTATCAATATCGTCTTTTAAATTGGTTAAATCATTGAACGCTTTAGTCATTCGCTCAATTTCCACTTCTTGAGATCTAGTGAAGGACACTTCCTTATGCTTTGGCACATCTGCTTTCGTAGTGGTCCCATAGGCGAAATGGCCATATAGAGACCATTTTGGTGAGGTACGAGATAAGTCGGCTTGTGGGCCGTCCGATTGATAACCTAACCCTGTGTGCTTATGTATTTGCATCGGAACAACGGGTCCTACACGACCTTGCTAATTTTTACCGAGTCTGGTGTGGGGAACGTATCTAAGTTGGTACATAAGGTCCCACCCTTTTGTCATGGTAGGGTTAATGGCATAGAGTTTGGCGAGGTCTGGGCCAACCTCTCTTCTCATTAATTTTTGTCAACGCGTTGGGGGAAAACTAGGATGGGTAGGGGGACGGACTTCCTCAACGGTTGTCTCATCAGGGATTTGAGTCTTTTGAATATGAACCGTGTTCAACACATAATCTTGAGCGGTTGGTATGCTCGCTGCGTAATCAGTATCCACCTCCTGGATGGGTGCATCAGCGTACATACGGACGATGGAGTCCTCGTATGGGAATTTGACACATTGATGGTATGTGGATGCGACGGCCTTCATTGACTCCAACCATTTTCTCCATAAAATGAGATTATATGTACTAGTAAAATCAGAAACATGGAAGGTAATGTCTTTCGTTACAGGTCCGAGGCGAACCTGTAACTTGATAGTTCCTTTGGTAACGCGACCCATCATAAGCTATGAGTGATAGTGCGGAGGGCCTGACATCCTGCTCCGTGTATTCGAGTATTTTTAACGTGGTGAGAGAGAAGATGTTAAGTCTTGCTCTTGTGTCAACTAGTTCGTATGGTATGAAGAATCCTCTAATATGACCGTTAGAAATATGGGGGCCGCACTTCCGCGAAGTGACTCTTTAGGCATGTCTGTGTCTGTAAAACTGAGAGTTGAAGGTTGCGCCATGACTAAGGTGATTTTATAAAGTTCATCTAGGGTCGTATCCTCATCCACTTGTGTGTCTTCAAGTGTCCCTATTAACAACCGATGATGGTCAAGCGATTTCTTAATGAGTTCTAGTTTGAATATCTTGGTCGGGATCTTCTGGAGATGCTGCAGAAGGTCGTATTCTTACACTGGCTCAAGCGCAGTTTCTTTACCTGGTCGATGGGCCTTAGGTGCAGGTAGTTGGAATGGTTGAGGTGTAAGAATTGGTGGAGGGATGATGTGAGGTGGGGGAGGCATGTTAAGTTCTCTTTTTCTCACATTCCCCTCTGGTGGTTGTGCGTTCATGAAATCCTTATTTCGAGGGAAAGGTAGAGGTGGGTAATTGATTCCTGATTTGAGAATCGGCCAAGTCGGTTGTTGATCTAACCTGGCGTGGCTTGAGGCTGATGTATTTATAAAATGGGTGAAATTCGACGTTAGAACTGGTACCTGAATGGTGCCGCTCCAAGGTGGGAGGTACTATATGTAATCTTTCTCTTCTAGGAAAGTAGAGACCAGCATCTCGCACGAGTCAGGATATTCTTCTGGCTCACTTTCTTTTAGATTCAGGGAACACTCGGTGGTTATTTTGTTGTCTTGGCTTGGAGTCTTTCGCGTGACACTTTCTACCTATGTAGCAATTTGGGCTGCAGTTTGAAGAACGTGATCTCCATACTCAGGTTCAGAATTAGACAAAGGGAGCGATAATGGCATTAGTTTCGGGATATGGAGGGGTTGGAGGTTCTGGTGGGTGACTACAGAGGAGTGGTCTCCTACCCTAAAGGAATGGACTCGTATTTGAGTGAATTTTGGATAAGGAGGTGAATTCAGTGAGGCGATGCGAGTGATTAGGGCCGAGGGATGCGGGGGTGAAGGAGCTCTTGCTGGTGTAGTGGATGTAGTAGAGGGTTGAATGTGGGTGATTAAGGTGGTTGGAAGGGGGATCGACCAAAGAGATCTACGGTGGTTGCCTGAGCCGGTGTTGCTTGGTTGTGGTTGGGCATGGGGTTATTAACGATCCCTAAATTTTGTTGGGGTTGATTATTATTAGGGTTAGGATTCTTAAGCACTTCCCAATCGATTCTAGGTTGTGTCTCGCGTATGGATGGAAGGCACAGTGTTTACTATAGTCTAGATTTGTCGGCCATGGGCGGGGTCTTTCCTGCGAGAATCAGAGGAGATTCTGAGTGTTAGGGAGATGGAAGATATTGGGAATCATATCCGGTAAAGGGAGATAGTGTTCCCGCCTCGACTAGTAGGGGCCTCTGGCTGGGTTAAAGTTCTACAATGGAGGCACACTATTATAATTCGGCACATGGGCCGGTCGATTCTACATCATGTTCTGATACTGGTAGGTATTGGGATATTGATTTCTATTCTGATACTAGCCTTGATTCTGATTATGGCTTTGGTTTTGGTTTACATATATTTGCTGATTAGTGCCTTGGTTTTGGTTCGTGTATCGTTGCTGATTTTGATTTTGTCTGAAGTTTCATGGGTGAAAATTTCCGTTCCCAGAGTTTTTTCCTTGATTAGCAACGGTGTTGACCTATTCCGTTCCTAAGGCTTTCTTATTATTTTTTGATTTTGATTCACTGGAAGAGCCCACTTTCGATGTGACTATGGATAGACCAAGGTCTCCGCCTTTAATGTGTCGTGCTAGTCGGGATGCCCGAGAGTAGAGTGCAGTGAAGTCGGGGTAATCACTTATGATAAGTGCGCTCTTTAACGGTTCTCTAGTGTTATCGATGATAATGTCCACTGAATCCTTCTCTTTCATTGAAGTGCCGGTCCTAGCAGCAAATTTTCTCCATCTGACGACAAAGTCAATAAATTTTTCATCAGGTCCTTGCTTGGTTGCCATTAGATCGGTGAGACTGACTGTCTCTTGGATAAAGTGTTTATATTGGTCTAGGAATTGACCGACTAATTCATCGAAGGTTTCTATCTTATAAAGTGAGAGTCCCGTAAACTAATCTAAAGCTTCTCCTTTTAATGAGCGTTGGAAATAGTGAATGAGAAGTCCTTGATTATCACGTATGGGTCAGCAATCATTACAAAAGAGGGCCAAGTGATGATTCAGATTTCCCGTGCCATTATATTTGATAAATTTTGGTGGCTTAAATCCTATTGGTAAATTAAACTCGACGTCCCCACAAAATTTTTCGAATCTGAATGAGTGACCGGGCGCTCTCTCTTGGCCATGTACTAATCGAGCATTTGAGGGAGATCTTCGATTTTAATGGTGCTGTCTTTTGGAGAGACCCGTGAGCAAACCTTGTCTAAAGAGTCATCGTTGAAGAATGTGAGGGCAGGCTGTCTCAATGGTGTGGCACGGGCTGACACCGTGCTCGGGGTAGGAGGTGGCGTCTCTTGTCGCTCTTGTTCCTCTGAAAATTATCGTGACCTAATAGTTTCGTATGCAGCGGCCAACCCTCGAAGCAATTCCTCAGAGTCGTCATCTCTTCTTTGAATACTGAGTTCTATGATCTGGTGAGCAGTGAGGTTTTGTCTGGTGTTACCATCTCTCCCATTATGATTATTACCGGTGTGTGGGGTGGAGAAGGAATTTTCTTGCTCGTCGGTCATGTTAATCTCAGGTTGTCGTGGGCTGAAATTATGAAATGGTTCTTCTTTGTACGTTGGGTTGCTATGATATCCCCATAATGGTGGGTCTTCTAAACTCACTCTTCATATACCAGACATCTCGAGTCTTTGACGAAGACTCATATATATAAAAGGGAATCTAAATGACAAGATGGAAAGAAAAATGGGGAGATAAGATGAAAACTAACTATCTAGAAAAAGAGTTTCCAAAAGGGTCCCACTGCGATTGCCAGTCTGTTGGTGCGCGCTTTTTCTGGGTTCCTCTCGGTCCCCGTTGAATCAGTGGCTCTAATTTTTTCCAAGTGGACTCTAGAGATGCGGTGTTTGGAATGTTAGAAATAAATGGTTTTCTAGGAAGGTTCCTAGTTTGTTGCGATTGGCAGCTGCAGATATTTAACGACGCTACAACATGTCAATGATCACGCTTTAGAGAAGGTGTGGGTTACTTCTTTACTGAATCGTCCGCCTGCGAACGTCAGCAGCTATGTCTTTTCCTATAATTTAGACAGTTTAATTATTCATCCCGTCCCCTGTTATTATTGTAGTTCTAATCGATTCAGACTTCCCAATTATGTTGTGAGTTTAGTTATGTGAGAATTTATTATAGTTTATTTAATTTAGTATTCTAATTCTATCAGGAGCCTAATTAATTTTAGTTTCCTAGCACTACTAGAATTCTAATTGATATAGTGTCCTAATACTACTAAAAGTCTAATTAACATCAGTATCCTAATTGTACTAGGAATGCAGGTGTATTAATTTTAATGAAACTTTAATTAAACCAAGCATGCTAATTATACTGAAATTCTAAGTAAAGTACGTATACTAGTTGTACCAGAATTCTAATTGAAATAGAGAACTAATTTTACTAAAACTCTAATTTAATCAATGAATTAATTTTATATGAATAAAATAGAAAAATCTAATTGAGGGAAACAAACTAATTTGATTAAAATTCTGATTAGAGAAATGAATTAACTGTACTTGAAATCTAATTAAAGCAATGAATTAATCATACTAAATTCTAATTAAAATAAAGGACTGATTTGACTAGAATTATAATCAAAGCAATGAATTAATTATACTAAGATTCTAATTGAAATAAAAGGACTGATTACTGATACTGAGGTCTAATAAAGCGAAATTAACTATGCTAGAATTATCTAATTAAAATAAAGGAACTAATTTTATTGGAGCTCTAATCGAAGCAATTATTCTAAGGATTTAATTATAATAAAATATGTAAATTGACTATACTAAAATTCTAAGAAGAAATTATGGAACTTATATTATAACTGTGCAACCGTGGGATTTTTGACGATGTCGTCGCGACTATGCGCTTGCTAACGAAAATATAGAGTTGCCACCCAGAGCATTTGGTGTCTCGGGATACCTATATCATTTTTATAAGCACCGAAGTGCTACAAATATGACTCTGAATCCAGTCCACACCGAAGGTTTTTGGGTAGGGGCTTCAGTTATCGATTAAGAAGGTGTTAGGCACCCAATCAACCCGCTTAACACGGTCTCTACTAATGACCAAAATAAAAATAATGTAAAAGAAAATAAAATGACTTCCTCTTGCCCAAATGGGTCTTAAATCCTATTTGTGCCCCTCCGTTCTTATCGGAAATTTGACGGCGTAACGGCACAAATGGGAGAATGGAGGGATGACCGAGAAGGTAAAGGAATACAGAGGAGAGCCGAAGCTCTTGGGCCCTTGTTGCACCGTTGAGGAGCCTTGTGTTGGCTTGCTTTGATGAGCTTTTGAAGGCTTGAATGGTATGAAATGGAGTTCTAACCTCAAAGGCCTTCTAGCTAAGAGGTAGAGACAGAAGGTAAATAGGTAGCATACACCTAAACTAGGGGATCTAAGGTGAAAAATATCACTCAAAGGGGGTTTTGAAATTCTGGATTTTGTATGGGAAGGGTTCACCAAAGGGAGAAAAATCTTCTCACTTTAAGCTCTTTCTCTCTTAGGTAATTTTCTCTACCTCTAATCCAAGGGGAGGGGGGTTCTATTTATAGGAAAAGGGTGGGTTAGGAGGTCACTTAGAGACTAAGCAAGATTAGGAATTAGGTAATCTAGCATCTAAGGTTTCCTAGGGTTTTTGGAACCTCGAAATATGTGAAGAGGTTCTCCAATAGTGGATGATTGGTTGAGGCCTTATATCACTTAAGGGGTTGCACATAGGTAGTAAATGGGTCCAATCTTAATTTTTAAGGTAAAAACTAGGGGTCACTGTTCATATAGATACACCAGGCATATTCACAGTAAAACAGTGCGTGGAAGTTGGCCCCCCGAGGTGGGGCCCACCTTAATGCTGGCGCAACTATTACTTGCGCTAGGCTTAATCTGGGGAGAGATGGCTTGGAGCAACTAATAGTTGCACCAAGATAACACATAACTGGTGCAACTATTAGTTGTGCCATATCCCTAAGGGGTCCACTTGAAATTACCTTTTTGCCCTCCGAGTTTGAACTGCCATATCTCTGCGTACACAGCTCTGAATGGGGTGTTTCTTGGACTGTTGTAAAGCTGACGACTTCTTCTTTTCAATGGTATAAGATTCGATCATAGTAGAAGGCCGTAGCTAGTCCCAGTGCCCAACTCTTCATCCATGGCTTGGAAAAACTAGGTTCAGGTCCAGAACGAGTTCTAAGGGTCGGGATTGGTTTCTAAGGATTCGAAAAGGTTCCTAAGGGATCTAGGGTGATTCTTAAGGGTTTGGAAGGGTTCCTAGGGTTTTGAATGGGTTCCTAACGGTTTCATACATGCCATCAAAAGCTCGATGATGCGTCTCTCTCGAAATGGGTTTTGATCAGGCCTTGGGCTAAATTTAGGTGTCTACAGATGCCCCTCTTTGGTATCCGATCACTAATGATCGAATGCCAAAGAAAAGAGACATCCGAAGAGGCCCAAGGCATTACTGACGGGTTGGCTACTTTCAAAACGAACTTCAAATATCAGACAGGTAACATGGTGAGAAAACGAAAGCCCTGCATGGCAGGCTAAACATTCGTTTCTTAAAGTAATTGGTCCCCAATTACTTAGCGACATTACTGGGCATAACCGAGGTGGGATGAGTTGCGAACGCCCTATAGTCGGGAACAACATTTGCTTCTCGGGATGATTTTGAAGGTATTTAATGTTTGAGATTCATTCTAAATACAACAGTTTCGTAAGTAAGAGGGGTGATCGACCCACACTTAAAGATAGGTGAAACGCAAGTACGCAAGGCTCCATAGTTTGTGTCCAATCGTATGAGGCATTGACCGCCTCATCTGACTGGTCACGGGTGCCCCTGTGTGAAGCAGGGTTCAGGATCTTTGGGCAGACCAATTGATCCCGAAATTTATTTGGCATGACTATCTGAGCGAAGCGAATAGAGCTCGCAATACTTTTTGGGGAGTACATGCCATTTTTGGAAACGTGCCCTAGATCAACATGACCTAGAGCATCCAACTTCAACTACCTTGATCAGGTCCAACCATTCATTGGGTATCTCCCAAAAGGGACATCCAATCCTGGTCTCTACCAATAATAATCATAAACATCATTTAACTATGTATAATCATACACTCATTAAGGGCGATAAGCAACAAAGGTGATAGAAGCCCTTACTCGGACCTGCCCGAGTACAATTTATGGGAATTAACGACCATCATACAGATACCCAGACGCATGGCGTACACTTTATAGGGATACCGCCACCAATACAGGTTTTAAGCTTCCAAAAAATTAAGGGGAAATGAACCCTTCTGGATGCATGGTTGCACATAGTTTGATTGATGCGTAATCTCATTCTTAATAGGTTGGTCTCAACCAACGATTGACCCTTTCCAATGAATCCAAAGCTAAAGATACTAGAGTTCACATAAATCCAAAATGGAGCGCTCAGTGCGAAGATTTAGTAGTGGAGTCAACCAGATCGAAATATTGACCATTTGATCAGGTTTGACGTTGTTGCTCCTACTTTGAAGTAGGATCCAAAGATCCAAGGCGAACCCTGGACTCGAGACTTTAATATGACAAGCTGCATTGCTGATAAAATATAGACATTTTATCACATTGAAAATACGCAAGTGGATAGTTGTACGTTGCTCTGTGGGGAAACACAAATAGGTTATCATTTTATGTGTTTTATTTTTGTGACTTTTCTATCATTTTATGTGATGATTTTTTTCTTTGATTTTGGACCTGTTATTTTATGTGATTCTTTGGTATTTTCAAGTTATCATTTTATGTGACTTTTTTATTTTGAAGCTGTTATTTTATGTGATTTTTTGGTTTTTTAGAACTATTATTTTATGTGAATATTTTGGTTTTTTAGAACTATTATTTTATGTGAATATTTTGGTTTTTTAGAACTATTATTTTATGTGAATTATTCTACCATTTATGTGAGTTGTTTTATTATTTTTGGTTTTTTTGTGGGGATTTTTTTTCTTTTTATCATTTTTCATACTTTGTCACGTTTTTCTATGTAGGATCGGGACGCCTATTGCTCTCGTCCATTTTATTCTTAGCACGGCTTCCCGGGTAAGTCGAATTAGGATTGACACACCGTTGGGAGGCGTGTGCATCTGCCCGGGGGAACAAACAAAGAGGCGGGGGCTGGGTTATGCAGTGGACCCGCACCAGGCCCAAGACCCGACCTATTTAATGGCTGGCGCAACTATTAGTTGTGCCAAGCCAAAAGGGGCTCCAAAATTGCCTGGTGCAACTTATAGTTGCACCAAGCCTGGCTGGGGGATCAATTTAAACAGCCGGAGTTCGGGCAATTAAGGCAATTTTTAAATAAATTTCTCCCTTCCCTCTCTTCAAAACTGAAAATCGGCCTCCCTAGGGTCCCTTTACACTGCATCTACGCGTGCGTCATTTCCATTCGCCGTCTTACGTTAGATCAAAGACCCCATCTTCTTCATGAGGTAACCATCAAAAATCCATCTTTCTAGATTTTTCTTGCTTTCCTTGCAAATATGATCATGATCTTGCATTTTTTTTTATGATAGATGATTTGTTTCTCTTGTACGCATGCTTATTGATGATGAGTTTGATTATATTTTTTATGGTTTTATGGATTTACATAAATCTATATGTTTTTTTTTTTTTTGCCCCCACCTTCCTTTTTTTTTTTTTTTTTGAAAATAAAGTAAAGGGATTTTTTTTGGTTATTTTTTTTTTATTTTTACAAAATAAAGTAAAGGGAATTTTTTAATTTTTTTTTTGTTTTCTTATTTTTTGCAAATGAAGTAAAGGGATTTTTTTTGGTTTTTTTTTTTTTTTGTTTTTGTGAATGAAGTAAAGGGATTTTTTTTGGTTCATTGTTTTTATTTTTACAAATAAAGTAAAGGGATTTTTTTGGTTTTTTGTTTTTATTTTTACAAAATAAAGGAAAGGGATTTTTTATTTGGTTTTTTTATTTTTTTATTTTTACAAATGAAGTAAAGGGATTTTTTTGTTTTTGTTTTTATTTTTATGTGTGTACCTTGGTTTCTGAAAATGATAAAAAATGGGTGAGCACTACTTACCTTCCTTTGCAGTGTAGCATAAAATGGGTCTTTATCACTAATCTGCTTTGATGCGATTGCTTTCTGTTGCCCCAGAATGTTGGGGGATGATGAGTATGTTCCCGAGGAGGGTCATGACGAGGGGCCTGAGATAGTCTATGGTCTGCGAGGGGAGCAGTTCCTTTGGGTAGAGCGGAAAGCAAGCCCCTGGCTTGAAATGCAGGGCAAGGCTGCCCGAGTCAGCCTCCTTCATCAATAGTATATTCACATTTTAAACTTTGGTATAGCAGGCAGGGTAAGAGGCAGGTTTAATTTCTCTCTTTTGTGTAGCTTTGATTTATTTCTATGATCTGATGCACTTTCCTTTGGATGCAGGATCTTCCCTCGATCGTATTCCATGGGGGATGGCTAGATTTTCATGATTTCTACCTCTATGTCCCCCCCGTGGTGAAGTTCCTACTGGCGCAAGTGGGCTTTGGGGAGTTTCGGTCTTGCCCCGCTATGAGGGCCTATGCCGCGTATCTGAAAGCAATGATTGAGCGATTTCGCCCTAAGACGATGACCTTCCATATGTCGTATGCTGAGATGGCCTTGACGCCCATTGATTGGGTAATGATTACTGACATCTAGGTGGGGAGCATACCAGTTTCTAGTCTCACAGTGCCAAGCAAGGATGACATTATCCGGATGATAGGGGTGTATCCCCCTCGTAGGCAGATACATGGCACCGAGGTCAAGATGACTCGGTTATCCGCACTCTATACGGCTGATGAGTTGGTTGATCTAGGGCAGCCAGATAGGGTGCTTTATATTACTCTCGAACGAGCGATCGTCTTGGCCCGCATCACCCTCCTGCTCCTGCTGAGTAAGACCCTTTTTACCAATGCGAGCGGCGGCCGAGTGTTAAGTAGTGAAAAATGCGAGTTTTCACCCCTTAACCTAACCTTTGCACGACCTGTGAGCACATTAATATGCCTTTGTTGAGTCTGTTTTGTAGATAGCAATAAAAGATCAGAAAAATGCAGCAAACCACTCAAGAATGCCACACAAGGAAGTTTATCTCTCAGCACAAGACAGACCCAGCAATAGCACACCAGAGGGCTACACACCATTGGGCCCTTGGGGCGTGTGGCAACAGCAAGGCAAGGCAAATGAAGTGAAAATAGGCTGAAAACATCCTATTGAGAGGTCATCTGAAGACTTCGATAGGAGCTGAAAGCTAAATTGGAGGAATTCGTGTAGTTGGAAAGGGTTCGATAGGATCTGAAGGCAAAGAAAGGATGAATTCTTATGGATTGAGGAGTTCGATAGGATCCAAGAACCTATCGAGCAGCTGAAAGAAAGGAACAAACCATCCTATCGAAAGCCTGTCTGAGGTGTAAGGTGAACCTATCGAATGGTTTCCTGAACCTATCGAGATGGAGATGCTGGAACAGAACCTAACGAAGGGTGCTTGAGCCTTTTGATAGGAATGAGAGCAATCCTATCGGAATGATCTCATGCAAAGCTGAACCTATCGAAATGGTTCTCCGACCTATCGAAAAGCTTCTCCAACCTATCGAATGCTCCAGACAAAGGGCTGAGAATGATGAAGCTTTAAGCGGAGAATCATCCTATCATAACCTATCGAAGAGACATAAGAACCTATCGAAAGGGGCCACAGAGCTCCATTTGAACCTATCGGAAGCTTCCTGAACCTATCGAAATCATGTGAAGAACTTCTCAGAAAAGCAGTTATGCACAATCTGCTAAGTTTTGGTCAGGCGTATATAATACATATGCCCAGTATATACTGGGTTCAGGCAGCCCGATCTGAGGCCCAATCCACCACCCAAGTTCCCCGATTAGCGGTATTAGTGCCCACAGTAGCCTCCCGCATTCTGTAATGCCCAATATGCCCCCGCCCAGTCAAAAGAAGGCGACTTCTCATTGATTTGCTCTGGGGGATCGGGTCGTTTGCGTGGATTCCCTCACCTTCAATAGAACGAAAGGGTTCCCTTTCGCTTCTTCCGAAGTGTGTCGGATCCCGCCGTGGGACCTACTAAAGGTGCATATATCACCCGAGACGGGAATTTTTCTAGGGCACCAGATCATCATTCATTTAAATAGGGGAGATAATTTTCATTTGAAAAATCCAAAAAAAATAAATATATAGAAAAATCAAAAATCCGTATATACGCGCACTTTCGGTGCGACCGTCACTACGGCGACCTCAAACCCAACCCGTAGAAAAAGAACTAGGAAAGTGTTCGGCCCTTACCCAAGGCATCGGTACAATACTCGTCAACAGATCATGTCGAGCACTGATACATCCCCGCCATCATCCCCATCCCATTCCCATATAGGAGAAGACCCGATCTCCAACACCTTCACCCAAACCCGGTTCGATGTCACGGGTCCATTTGGGGCACCCGTGTTCGCATCCACCCCATCCCCCGCCCTTACATTTTCCCAACATACCCCCATCTCATCCTCTACTGAAACACATCATTTCCCAATCGACCCATACATCCCCATCTCCCATCCATACACCCTTACCGCACCCCCTACTCTCAAAGACCCCATCGGGAGCCCCATCCCCCATCCCCCGCCTACCTCCCACACCCCATCCACCTCATCATCCATGCCTCCTATATCTTATATCCCACCCACCTCATCTCACATGCCCTCCACATCACATGGCCCATCCACATCCCAACATACCCCCCTATTTACCCAGGTCATGCCCAACTTTTCCCAGGGTGTGACCTAACCCACCATCTTCCTTAGCCATACATCCACACCCTCCAAGCACAATCATTCATACTCCCCATACCTAGGTCATGCCCAATTTCACCCAGCCCCCTCCATCCTTGAATGGGCCATCACCCTCCAATCTCACACCTGAATCCATGCCCTCAATGGGGGACATGAGAATGGTGTATGCCCTGTGGGCTACCTCTCGGAGTCCTACATTCCAAACCCCGCATCTAAGTCTCCAAAACCTCCATACCCCATTCCCCCATAACCATGCCCAACAACCCATCATTCATACCATCCAAGATCCCCAGAGGCCCAAGCCCAACAGACCCAAGCCCACTCATCTCAGGACCAAACCCACGCGAATCCATGGGCCCAAGCCCAAATGTCTTTAGAACCATGGGCCCAAGCCCAAACCCAGGCTCAGGCCCAAGCCCACTAGACCCAGGCCCAAAATCCTCAAGGCCCATGGGCCCAAGCCCAAACCCATCAGGCTCAGGCCCAAAATCCTCAAGGCCCATGGGCCCAAGCACAAACCCATGAGACTCAGGCCCAGGCCCAAAACCCTCAAGGCCCATGGCCCTAGGCCCAAACCCACCAGACTCAGGCCCAGGCCCAAGCCCATCAGATCCAGGCCCAATTCCAAACCCCCCAGGGCCCTTGAACCTAAACCTATCAAACCCAAGCCCAAGGCCCATCATCCCACACCCAATACCCACATGGCCCATTAGCCTAAACCCAACAGGGTCCATTGGCCCAAAATCATGCCAACCCCCACACCCAGGCCCGAGGCCCATCAACCCAAGCTTTTTAAAACCATCATGCCCAAACCCAAGGCCCATCCACCCACACTCATCAAAGCTCGTTCACAAACCCAAGGCCCATCCACCCACACTCATCAAAGCTCGTTCACAAACCCCTTACCCCCTCACCAGTACCCTTCATTCACCTATACCCCTTATGCCCCCATCCCGCCTCTAACGAAAAATCTGATCCACCCCATTCCTCAAAACCACACCTACAACATCTCGCCACATCAACCACACCCCCATCACCCCCAGAATGTGCACCCAGCTCAGCACATCACTCATCCACAAACCACTCATCCATTCACTCCTCCCCATCCCTTACAAGCTTTATGGCCCCACCAGGTCATCCAACCCATCACCCCCCAGGTCCAAGTAGCAGACCTCGCCCCTCACCAGTACAATGACCAACAGTACGAGGAGGACATGATCCGTAATAGTGGAGGAGCTGCCAGTTTCACCCCCCCAGGCCCATCATCGTCACACCCGAGGCCGAACAAAATCAAGGGGAGGCAGTCCCAGCTATAGCCTTAAAAGAATCAGAGCAGCTGAAAGAACAGATAGACAGAATACAAAAGCAGCTGCTGAAGATGGGAGGAGTAGAACTGCAATCGAGAGACTTTTTAGACTTATGTCTATTCTCAGATGTCCCCCTGCCACCAAAATTTAAGATGCCATCCTTCGATAAATATAATGGCACTGGCAACCCCATCGCCCACTTAAAATCTTACTGTGGAGATATGTGCCAGTATGGTGGCGATGAACTACTCCTCATCAAAGTGTTCCAAAAGAGTTTAACGGGCCCAGCACTGAGATGGTTCACATACCTAGAACCGTCCATGACCAAATCTTGGAAAGATCTGACACACATATTCCAAGAACAATATGTCTATAACATGGACATAGAGCCAAGGAAGTCGGATCTGGCCCGTTTGAAGCAAAGACATGATGAAACTTTCAGTGCCTACTTAGGGAGGTGGAGGGCGTTGGCCGCCCAGGTGACCCACCAGATTTCAGATGATGAGCAAATTGAATTCATAACCAAGGGAGCGCTCCCAGTCATCGCAGAATTCTTGGTATATCAGCAGCAGTCCAATTTTGCTGATTTGGTCCAAAATGCCAACCGTTGCGAAGATTCCGTTAGAGAGGGCAAGTTGGAAAAGAGCATGGCCAACGGGGCCGCTGGGGATCGGAAAGCTGCCGAACCAAGGGTTGAAAGAAGGCCAGGGGCAGAGGTGCAGAACATCATTTATCCCCAGGCCAATGCCATCTCGATACAGCTCCAGGCCGCACACCCACCCTCGGCCCGTTTCGAACAAGCGCCAAGGCCGAACAATGGACCGAGGGCCCCGTTCACCCAGGAACAGATGAAAGCACGGTTTGAACGGGTTTTCACGCCGTTAGGGTAATCATTAAGTGTCTTATTACCAGTGTTGCTACAAAAGGGTCTGGTCAATTTACTCCAGCCTCACCCACCACCCAATCTGATACCAAGAAACTATGATCCAAACCTGCATTGTAACTTCCACTAGGGACCAGGTCACCTTACGGACCGGTGCTTTCCACTAAAGCACACAATCTAAGATTTAATAGAGGCGGGAAAAATTGTTCCCCTACCCTTCCTCAAGGGTAAATCCAGAACATCCATCAAGCCCCTCTGCCACCACACCGAGGAGGCCCAGGCCTAACATCCATTGGGTAGAAGAGGAAGAGGAAGAGTTTGACCCCTCAGATTACATCAGTAGTCAAGAAGAATTTTCATTTCCCACGCAGAACAAGGGTGAACCAATTGTGGGGGTGATCGAGCCGTTGTATTTAGTCGATTACTTCCCCACCTCGGCATACAAAGAGGAGCCCATAGATTTAGGGTAGTATTTTTCCACTCCTGCTCCTGCCTACCAAATCCAAATGGGCCCAGCCCCACTGCAATCATACGCATATTCGCCCCACTCCCAATTTACCCCACAGTACACACCACCTCCCAATCACCCCATCCCACACACTATCCCACCATCAGCCACCCCATATACCTCTCTGTCACCCAAATCGCCCCACGCCATACATAACTCCACCATCCCCATACTATCCTACCCCATACACACCCCCAAATCCCCCTACCCAGCATACTACCCCGCCATCCCCAAATCATCTCGCCCAATATGCAACTCCACCATCCCCAAATCACCTCGCCCCATGCGCAACTTCATCATCCCCGGTTTACCCTGTTTTATCCACGAACCCATCATCGCCCCACCATGCCACCCCATTTACAAACCCTTCATATCAGTACCCCCATGCTCCATCCGCTACCTCGTCACACCCCTATCACCCTGCACCTCCAACGTTTCCCAGTCACCCCATCCCAGTCACACCCCTACCATCCCTTTGCCATTTTGCCCCCAATCCAGCTCCACCTCCACCCAAATAAACAACCCCACCCACTCCCCTTATCACCCGCTCCTAATCACCATTGGTCTTACCACGCCTCGGTAATGCCTGCACAAACCCCCTCCGCAACCTTAAACCCAACTTCGCTGATTCCCGCCAGTACCGTTACACCCCCTATTGGAGTCAACTTGGTTGGGCCTATGAATCTGACATACCCAGCGCAATCCGCCCCAATCACCATGCACTCACTTTCTCATCCCGAAACCCGCCTATGACCCGCATCAAGTGCCATTAACTTACGAGCAAATGGACATGAATGCTGGTCGCAACCTAGAAGAGACTGTCGAATTTATCACCCGATCAGGCAAGATTCTACACAGCCAGAAGCATCGGGGGCCGGTAGAAGAGAAGAGAAGAAGAAAGAGTAGGCCGCAGGGAACCCCTTCGAGAAAATGGCCAGAGAGCATGTGTTGGAGACACAGCTCAAGAGGACACCCGCACATATTACTGTCTGGGATTTGTTAATCACATCCCCGCTCCACTTTCAAGCCTTAACGGGAGCGCTCAAAGACACACATGTTTCCGCCCATGTGATCCCATAAGAGGTGGGAGAAATAATTGGGCAAGTGTTGGCCCCAAATGCCATCTCATTCACTAATGCGGATCTGCCGCTCGAGGGGAACAACCACTCTAAACCCCTGAATATAGCAGTGGAAGTAGGGAACTTGGTGGTGCCGTTGGTCTTAATAGACAACAGTTCGGCATTGAACGTATGCCCTCTAATGACGGCAATCAAAATCGGTGCGAACCCCAACACCTTCCGGCCATCAATAACAAGTGCCAGGAGATTCGACAACACTCAAAGAGAGATCATAGGAGAAGTAGACCTCGACCTGATCATCGGGCCGCAAACCTTCATTGTCCCCTTCTAGGTGATGGACATCAAGTCTACATTTAATCTATTATTGGGCCGACCGTGGCTGCTTGAGATCGGGGCAATACCATCAACTCTACACCAAAAACTCTGATTCATCTCAAGCGGAAGAATCGTCACCATCGTAGGTGAGAGCAGAGAAGACAGGGAGCAGAGCGCTCTGCATATTGAGAATCTGAAAGTGCTTGACATGCCGCACACAGTGGATGACACCAATCTCCATCGATTTGAGTATGACTTCTCAGCCGTTATCCTTGAGCTGACTGAAAAAACCCCTGCCAAAACTAGAGGAGGAACGGATGCAGCCGTGTTCATGCTCGACAAATGGGGCCACCAAAAAGGGAAAGGGCTGGGCCTGCGCCTTCAAGGAAGAAGGGACCCCGTTAGGGCCAAGGGGCAGCAAACCAAATTTGGCCTGGGCTACAGGCTTGATGAAGAAGTCAGAGAGGCCAAAGAGAGGATAAGAGCCGCGGCAGTAGCCAGGGCCAGGGGAATCGACCTAGAAGAAGAGCCTCCCGCCCGGCCCCACATTCGCCAATCCTTTGTAAGCACCGGGGTGGTAAAGATTGATCTGAATGGGGAGATGAGGATAACCCCACACAAGCTTACTTTCGCCCACCCCACTAACCCTTACATCATCCCCCTGGACCTCGAGGTGGACTTGGCAGCCCTCTCCTTATTTGAGGAGGAAATCCTTGGGCCCACCCATCACTCTAGCACTAGCCACTTTGGGCCCACCCTAACCTTCAAAGACAGGGTCCCAGAGGATCCCTCCATAAACATGCTGAAGGAGGAACTGTAAAAGCCTCCCGATGTCGCTTCCAACCAAAAGGATAAAGGCCAAGCCTCGCAGGTAAGTAACTAGGCATCTTTGCCCCAACTCCTTAGAGCCACCAAATGCTGTGAATACGGCACCAGCTCTCCAAAAAAAAATAACCTATAAGAAGTGAGGTTAGCCTCTAGGACACTCTGCCTTGTATATATAGAGATCCACCGCGCCAGGGGCTAACCTCCTAAAAATTGCAAAAAACCATAAAAATAGAAAAAATACCAATTCCAAAAATATTGTCCTTTAAAATTCCCAATAAAATTGAAAATGGTGTCATGATACCCGTCCCACGCGAAGCCGACCCCTTCCCTGTAGAAATATGAGAAAAGGTAGGAGTCACGAGTCTGGACGAGGAAGGTTAAGTCGATGAGCTCCCCAATGAGCTCCTCAAACAATTTGCCGATTTTGAACATGGCCCCACCCCGATCGTCGGACGTCAATTTGGGCACCGAAGAGGTCCCAGAATCACCAAAATCAAAACATCGTTGTCCCCTACGGAGAGAAAGGGTATGATAGACTTCCTTCGGTCATACCAAGACGTCTTCGCATGGTCGTATGAGGATATGCCTGGTCTGGATACCGAACTGGTTGAGCATGAGTTGCCACTCTACCCTGACTGCAAGCCGATTAAACAGAAGCTGAGACGACTCCGACCTGAATGTAGGTTGAAAGTAAAGGACGAGGTCATTAAGCAGTATGACGCGGGTATCCTCATGGTATCCAAGTACCCGCAATGGCTGGCCAATATCGTCCCCGTGCCAAAGAAAGATGGAAAAGTTCGAATGTGCATTGATTTTTGAAATCTCAACAAGGCAAGCCCTAAGGATGACATCCCATTACCCCGCATCGATATCTTGGTCGATAACACTGCTAAGCATGGGATGCTTTCTTTCATGGACGGGTTCTCGGGCTACAATCAGATTAAGATGGCAGAGGCCGACCGAGAGAAGATTGCGTTCATCACTCCCTGGGGAACCTTTTGCTACAAGGTGATGCCATTCGGGCTCAAGAATGCTAGGGCAACCTACCAGAGAGCAATGACGGCCCTATTCCACGACATGATGCACTGAGAGATCAAAGTGTATGTCGATGATATGATTGCCAAATCGCCGAAAAGGGATGACCACTTGGTAAACCTTCAGAAGTTGTTCGAGAGGTTGAGAAAGTACAGGTTGCAGTTGAATCCTTAGAAGTTCGCATTCGGCGCTATGTCAGGAAAACTATTAGGTTTTATCGTCAGTAGGAGAGGCATTGAGGTCGATCCAACCAAGATTAAGGCCATCGCTGAAATGCCCCCACCGTCTATAGAGAAGGAGGTTAGAGGCTTTTTAGATAGAATCTAGTACATCAGTCGATTCATCGCATAGTTAACTCCGATATGCGCACCGATCTTCAAACTACTAAGAAAGAATTCACCAGTTGAGTGGAATGATGACTGCCATCTACTACCTGAGCAAGAAGTTCACTGATTATGAGGCGCGCTACTCTCATTTGGAGAAGCCATGCCTAGCGCTCGTATGGGCTACTCAAAGACTTCGACACTATCTGTTATCCCAAGTCGTCCTACTTCTAGCACGAATGGATCCATTGAAGTACCTATTCGAGAAACCTGCTCTCAGTGGCCGAACTGCAAGATGGCAGCTTTTGTTATCTGACTTCGACATCACTACGTCACTCAGAAATCGATCAAAGGGCAGGCACTTGCCGATCATCTTGCTAAGAACCCTCTGCCAGACTATGAGCCTCTAAGGACTGAATTCCCCGATGAGGACATCCTGTTCGTGACAGAAGATGATACAGAAGAAGCACAAGAATCATGGGTAATGCACTTTGACGGAGCATCGCATGTCGAAGGCCAAGGAGTTGGTGTCATCCTGATTTCACCAAAAGGATCCCATGTACTGATCTCCATCAAGCTCAACTTTCCCTGCACTAACAATATGGCTGAGTATGAAGCTTGCACCGCCGGTCTACAAGCAGCTCTTGATCTGAATGTAACTCACCTTCGAGTTTTTAGCGATTCACAGTTAATCATATGCCAGACGAATGGTGACTAGAAGACGAAAGACGAAAAATTGATCCCCTATCATGAACACCTCAAGGATCTAATAGCTTGCTTCCAAGATGTGACTTTCTCCTATGTCCCTCGGATAAGGAATCGCTTTGCCGACGCATTAGCAACTTTGGCGTCAATGATTGAAATCCCCTATGGTGTTGAGATGAAGCCGATCATGATCGAACAGAGGAATGAGCCGACCTTCTGCCTCCAAATTGAGGAACCTACTGAGCCTAATGATGAGCCACCTTGGTTCTCAGACATCAAGAATTTCCTCGAGACCCTAACTTTCCCAGAGGGTACATCCAAGACGGATCGATGGACTATTCAATGTTTAGCAGTAGGTTACATCATTTGCGGGGAATGCCTCTACAAGTGATCATACAATAACATCTTACACAGGTGCCTCACTGAAACTGAAGCAGTTAGTATTATGAAAGAAATCCATGAGGGAGTATGCGGAACCCACATTAGCGGTCACATGCTCGCTAAGAAAATCCTACGGCAGGGATACTTTTGGACCACCATGGAATCAGATTGTTATAAACATGTTCAAAAATGCTACAAGTGTCAAGAACACTCCAGTCTGATACATGCTTCCGCCATTGATCTTCACTGCATGACCACTCCTTGGCCATTCGCTACCTGGGGCCTTGACGTTGTCCGAATGATTAATCCAAAAGCATCGAACGGACATCGATTCATCCTCGTCGCCATTGAATACTTCACCAAGTGGGTTGAAGCGGCGTCATATGCCAATATCATGGCCGTTCACATTGAGAAGTTTCTCAAGAACAATATTGTGTACCGATTTGGAGTACCCAGAGATATCATCACGGACAATGGTACAAATTTCGCGAATAAGCGCATCCGAGACTTCTGCGAGCAGTACAAGATTAAGCACCATCGCTACTCCCATTACAGGCCTCAAACTAATGGAGCCGTGGAGGCGGCCAACAAAACTCTAGTCTGCATCCTAGAGAAAATGGTCGTCACTTATCGAGATTGGAGCGAGCAGTTACCCTTCGTGCTTTGGACCTACAGAGCGTCAATCCGTACCGCTACAGGGGCTACACCATTCTCCCTTGTGTATGGAACCGAGGCCGTCCTCCCGGCGGAGGTTGAAGTACCATCGCTCTGAATCCTCATGGTATCAGGCTTACCCGAAGCAGAGAGAGAGAGATCCCGCTTTGAACAATTAAACTTATTGGACGAGAGGAGACTCCTAGCCTTGTGTCACACTCAAGTTTACCAGGAGAGAATCGCACGCGCTTACAATAAACGTGTTCGTGGTCGAGATCTAAAGGTAGGAGACACTGTGCTGAAAAAGGTCTTCCCATCCCTCCATGCTGATCCAAGAGGAAAGTTTAAGCCGAACTGGGAAGGACCATACATCATTCGAGTGGTGCTGCCGGGACAAGCCATCGGTCTCACCACCATGGACGGAGATCATCTTCCCGAACCCATCAATGCTGGATATGTCCGACGGTTCTACTCTTAGTGTATCGTGATAAGGTAAGTATTGATGAAATAGATATGTGACTGCTTAAGAACCACCCAAAAGAGGCCATCATTCCAAGCACAGTAGCCCAAAAAAAACATCCCTAAATTTATTTTTTTTTATCCTTTGCTACCCCATTTGAGCCTGGGCCTTTCTTTCAATAAACTCATCCCCCCCAAAAAATATATATACGTGTATGTATACCAAAAAAAGAAGTGAGAAAAGATACATGTGTATAAAGTTACTATCAAACCCAAAAATTAAAAAAAAAAAGCAAAACCTCAAAAAGAGATTGCCTGAAATGGAGAAAAAAAAAAGAATAACAAAAGATGTGTATAAAAGAATCACGAGGCATGTACAGTAAAAACCCCCTAAGGAAGAAAGTATGTTGAGAAAACTGAAGCCGCATCAAGGAAACCCTTTTAGCCCAGCATACCTTCAAATCCTAACCTAACCCATGGCCAAGCTACACCCTGAAGGAAGCCCTCTTTGTAGGTTCGCAAGCAGTCACAATATCTGTCAAGTCGACATGAGTCGAGTCGTGAGACGACACCAGAACCCCATCCAGCCGGTTATGACAGAATCTTTGTCTATGTCGTGGCTTTCTAGTTCTAAAAAAAAAGAAGAAAAGAAAAAAGGAAAGAAAGAAAATTAATTTGAGTTCAAAGCAAGATGGACATGGTGAAAACCCGCAAGGGCACCGCTGGTAAAAACAGCGAACTCACGCGGACCAGGTGAAAACCTGAAAAGGCACTTGGGGTAAGAGAGCGAACCCATGGACGTGGTGAAAACCCGAAAGGGCGCTACGGGTAAAAATAGGGATGACAGGCATGGCGAAAACCTGTCTTGGACGCTGTGAGCAAAAATGTCAAGAAAAGAGAGATTAGGAGAGGATCTGTTCCGGCCCGCCTATTTTTGTCTGGACCCCTTGAGCCCCTTCCCCCTTCTTTTGATGGGGCCGCTCATGTTAAAATCAGATCGGATCCTAATCAAGTATGTCGTCTTTACCGCGTCGTCTGACACATGACCAAAGGTAAGGCCATAAGATTAATCAATCTCGGGGAAGCTGACCTATCCAGAAGTACCGAAAACTCCTAAACGGGGTTCGACCATGCTCAAAAAGAGGACCCACCAGTTGGCCTTGAAAATACCGACATCACAAAAAGGAGAAAATTTCAAAAAAGATAATGAATTTTCCTTTCCCATAAAAAGCCTCACACTGTGAGGGAGAAAATTTCAAAAAAGATAATAGATTTTCCTTTCCCATAAAAAGCCTCACATTGTGAAGGAAAAAATTTCAAAAAAGATAATGGATTTTCCTTTCCCATAAAAAGCCTCACCCTATGTAGGAGAAAAATTTGAAAAGAAAAAATAACCTTACGTTGCAAGACGTATGGAAGAAAATTCGAATACCAAAAATATATATATATATATATATATGTGTGTGTGTATATAGCAAATTTCATTTCTTTTCTTACAAGCATCACGTATGAAGTGTCACGTCCCAAAAAGATAACAACATGACACACTTTCTACTTTCTGCCTTCTGTACAAGTATAAAACAAATAAAAAGAAACAACCCAAAAAAAAAGGAAGGAGATCTCTGTTAAGGGGCATCAGCCCCCCTCTGTGTATATGATCTATGGTATGTGCAGAAACAGTGTAAGGGCAGAACCACGCTCAAGGCAATCGACCGCGAAGAAGAGATTCCTCACGGGCATTTCGATCGGTCAACCACCTACCATGAAGACTCTTCTGCCGCCTCCGCGAAGCATCAGCTGCACTATGAGACTCAGTCAAAAGCCCAGTCAACCGAAGAACCTCACTCTCGGCCGTAGCAGCTCTCACCTCCGCCATCTCGGCTCTGGCCCTCTCCTTCCCCAAAGCCTCAGTCAAAGCCAGCTTCTCTACAAAAAGAGACTCAATTCTAGTCCGGAGCACCGTTTCCTTGAATGGCCTGACCTGCCTCTATCACATCTATCAAACCGGTTAGGGTGTGAGCTCTGATCCAAACCTCAGAATCAAGAGAGGACGCCCCCTGAACCAAGCTACACATGTGCGGCGATTGGCGGGTCTCCCAGAGGGCTACTATGCGATCCAGGTCACTGAGAGAACCCCAAGAGAATATCAGGGAACACAAGGGCAGCCTCACAATACATGGCACGGGTTGGGTATATCCGAATTGACGAAGCACCCGAGATGGGAAATAGTAGGTACTACCAGTCAACCCCAAAAGCGTGATACCCTCACAATCCCGAGAGCGGACAATCGAAAAGGTGTCGTCCAACCAGGGAAGTTGCCAGATCAACTCCGCATCAGATAGCCACAGGCTCAGTTCTTCGATGCTCCCATGGGGCAGCCTCAAGCAGCAGGTCAGAAAGCCCCATGCCACATCCCCTCTTACCAAGCAGAATCTCGGCACAGGCCCCATGATAGCCAAATGCTCTCCTAGCCAAATCTGAATAAGGAGTGGAATCCCGTGAAGAATCCCAACCCGGCCCGAGGCCGAGGCATCCAAGCCCCGATACATCTCAGCCAAGACTAGGTGTACCAGTGAACGACCTCCCTCTAATTCGGTCAAGACATCACATAACCCGAGGGAAAATGTCTCGCCCCTAGTAAAGAAGAGAACTTTCGATAGCAAATAAAGGGCAAAGGCCTTCAAATTGAAAGGATCTCGGACAGGCAACTTTTGGAGACTTGAGTCGCCGAAAAGTTCTCTCAGGAATTTCACCAAGCACCTAGTGGGCCCGCCGGGGAAGCCCTTCTCATACCCACCCTTTTTCAAACCAAGAACCGCGTAGACCGCCTTTGCATACCCCGGTTTGGGCACCACTTTGGCAATCCCTCGATGCATCCTCAAGCCGATAATAGAGGCTAGCTCCTCCAAGGTTGGGGTGAGCTCCCCGGACCCGAATATGAAGACATGAGCCCTATGGTCGCATGACGCCAAAGCCGCTTGTAGGAGGTCGGGCAACAGAGGAACAAGGAGAGAGGAAAGGAGGGATAATCTGAGGCGATCGAGAACAGCGAGCTCGCCCTCAGTCAAGCTAGCGCACCACTATTGTAAAAAATTGGGCCCCGAGTCCAAACAGGGAAGTACACTAAGCCCATCCCCCGTATGAGAATTTGGGCCGGGAAGCGGGTCCATAGACATATAAAGGTGTCCTACATAAAGCTCAATCAATGTAGGGTGATGGACCCGCTTGTCAAGAAAAAAGGGAAGAAAGATAAAAGAAAGAAAAAGGAGGGGCAAAAAGGCAAAGCCCGGGTGAATAGTGAGGCAAAGAGGGCTGGGCGCGGATTATAAGGAACCCGTCGAGCCTAGTTATATGAGGCATATATAATATATAAGCCAAGGCAAAATTCTAAATTTTTTTGGCCAGGCGTATATATTATATACGCCAGGGCAACATGGCAGATGTTTTTACCAGGCGTATATATTATATACGCCAAGGAAAAATTTCAAAATTTTTGCCAGGCATATATAATATATACGCCCAGTTAATGAGGGCAGGGAAGTGTGGCTCCCCTCGCATTAGCCCATTCTTTTCTACTTTCCAAGCGAGGTACGGATTTCGCTCAGCCTACTTTTTTATCTCGGGGCTGGGCACGCTCACGCACCCATGGGAAACCCTCGGATGATGTGGCATCCGTGGATCATATGCGGGTAATCACACACGAGCTCACCCTCGTCATTGGAGGGGCTCTGGCCCGCTTTATGCCAAACAAACAAAAAACCCATAAAGGCAGAGAGATAAACAAACAGAGCATTCATATAAACCATAAAAGTTGTGAGACCATCCAAAAAAAATCAAAAGAAAATTATTACATATTCCCCAATATTTCAAAATATAAACTGTTTCACTGTTTCAAATTTTCAGAAAATGAACTAATCCTGGGCAGCCCCCTTTGACTTCTTCCGGCGTCGGGTCGTGCTTTGAAAGGTACGGGTCTCCCCCACCCGAGTCCATGCCTGAGAGGCCAAGTAGAGAGCGCGACTCCTTTTGACGAGCACGCTACATAAGCACACGAAGGGCCATTAGTTAGGGAAACAAGTAGAAAGTAAATATGAGGATGATTAGATGCGGTTAATATTCACTCACCACCTCAACCTCCCTAAGACTGACAATGTGGCAATAATATTCGGCTTGGTTTAGGGCCGACTCATAATCCTGCAGTAAAAAGATAAAGAGAGAGGTATTAGTCACACAGGCCATCGACATAATCCAAGAAAACAGAAGAGCAAGGTAACAAGGGAGAGATTACCCCAGGGATTAGCTCAGCGGGTGGAATCCGAATAGGTTTCACAGATATGCGTGCCTTCTCAGCCACATCGGCACACATAGGTGATAGAAAGGCATCATCCAAGCGCTTAAAAGTCCCCTAGACCTCAGTTGGCGAACTACTAAAAGCGCCAGCACCCGAAGGGTCGGAAGTCCAGCACCGGTAGCCTCATCAGGAACAGCTGCCTCATCCCCCTCATCTGAATCGTCATCCTGTCAAAACTATGGGGAGAAATAGTCTTTATTCAAATAGCAGAGCAATTAAGGTAATCATATGTAAGGCTGCTAATAGACAGAGGAAAGAACATTACCTGAGATTGCGGGCCACCAAAAGCCAAAAAGTTGGCACTAGGCACGAATCGGGGCAGCAGAGAACGATAGGGCAGAGATTCTACCACATCTGATATCCCCCAGGAAAGAGAAGATCATCAATGGGGACCTCGTGGTGGAGAAAGCGAGCAGTAAGCATTTCGGTAGAACCCTCAGGAGCCAATACATCAGCTGGAGGAGCTTGGGGCATGGCAAAAAGAGGTCGATACTAATGAATCAGCCTCTCTCCTAAGTAATAGGCCCTAGCCCAGGACCCATAGAAGAAAATAATGCGTCGATCTAACAAAAGGCGAGAAGGGCCCACTGCAGCCAAGTTTCAGAAGGGGGATCCGACGTAGGGATCAAGGATGACCTGCTTAATAAAAAGAGGAGGGATTTATACATTTGGTCAGAACCCACAACATAAAAGAGCTATCAAATTTGCAAAGAGAGAAATTGTTATACCTGCTCAGGGATCAGCAGATCAAACTGAGATCGCAGCCCTAACTCCAAGTGCTTCATACCTACGTCCCGGTGGCAGTTTCCATGCCAATTGCTCATAAGGGGAAACGTGGGAACTTCCGGGAGAAGCAGAGGGCGACCAGGTTGGAAATGCAGATACCCCCTTACCTGAGAAAGCAAGTAGATAAAAACAGATATGCAAAAAAAAGGGGGGGGGTACAAATTGAGACCAAAGGATAAAATACCTCAAGTGTGGGCCAGAAGCTCACAACGGAGCTGGAGTCCCCAAGAACGGCTCGCACCAGGCTAGACATGAGCACCGCATAACCAGCACCTCCCCAATCGAACCGATGTACAGTGTCCCAGTTCACCATAAGACTGAGTAGGGACAATGAGACCCGCCCTCCGCTGGTATTTGAAAGGAGAGTCTTGCCAAGGAGGAACAACAGAGAAATGCGGGCCAGCATCAGTGCACGCTCTGGCTCGAGATAGATGGCCGCATCAGGTTGGCCCAGATCCACTAACTCATGAGGCACGAACAAGCCAACTACCTAGGATAGCTTGACTTCGAAACCGCGAACGTTCTCGGAGGTTGGGTAGGCCCGTATCAACCGAGTCACCTCCTCCCTATCAAGCGTACGGGCAGGTATCACTGACACCCCTCTAATACGAACCCCGGTAATCATGGACTAGTCCGCGGGTATGAGGGTCATCTCATCCATAGCCATGTGAAACGTCATGGTCTCAGGGCGGAAGCGCTCTATCAGGGCCTTCAGATAGGTCGTGTCAGCCCTCACAGCGGGGCAGGAAATGAAATCCCCAAAACCAGCTTAGGCAAGCAGGTCCTTCACCACATGTGGGAGATAAAGTACGAGGCGTTGGAGGTCGAACCAGCCACCCCGGAACATAATGTGTGGCAAAGGTTGCAGACAAAAGGCATCGGTCAAATAGGAACAAAGTGGTATAATGAAGGCAT